>JAJLRJ010000001.1:34097398-34697398 GCA_024195265.1 Dendrophyllia cribrosa
GTTAATTTTTGTTTTCCTTACTGGGAGTACGACTCATTTCAATTAGATGACTTAGAAAACAGCGAATGTAAAGCAGATTTTAGGGTAGAAAAGGAAGACATTCCTAGGCTAGCAGCCGCTCTCCAAGTTCCAGATATTTTTAAATGTTCTCAAGGCACAATTTGTCCCGGAGAAGAGGCTTTGTGTTTACTGTTGCGAATGCTGTCTTACCCTTGCCGTTATCACGATCTTATGCATCGTTTCGCCAGACCTGTGCCCGAACTCTGCATGATAACAAATACAGTGCTTGACTGGATCTATGACAATCACGGCCATCGCTTGACTTCTTGGAACCAGCCGTTTCTATCGCCAGCTAATCTAGAGTGTTATGCTCGGGCCATAACAAGGAAAGGCAGCCCGCTAACTAACTGTTTTGGATTCATAGATGGGACGGTTCGTCAGAATTCAAGGCCAGGTGAAAACCAACGGATACTTTATAACGGACATAAGCGTGTGCATTCGCTAAAATTTCAGTCTGTAGCAATTCCAAATGGACTTATAGCTAACTTGTACGGCCCTGTAGAAGGGAGTCGTCACGAAGCAGGTATGTTAAAAGATTCTGATCTTTTAAACATACTACAAAGAGAAGCATACACGCCCAGAGGGGACCCTCTATGCCTATATGGAGATCCTGCGTACCCTCTTCGCCCCCAGTTGATGTCTCCTTTTCGCGAAGCTGAGGTACCAGTACTAACACCAGAGATGAGAGCATTTAACACTGCTATGAGTGAGGTTCGAGTGTCTGTAGAATGGCTCTTTGGTGATATTGTGGAATATTTTAAGTTTATTGATTACAAAAAGAACCTTAAGCTGGGTATGAGTGCGGTAGCCAAACAATACATTGTAAGTGCACTTTTTAGAAACATCCTTACATGCATGTATGGAAATTCAACATCCACATTCTTTCAGCTTGAACCTCCGACACTGTTAGAATATTTGTCATGATAAGTCACACTAAGTACAGCACAGGACTTCATCCAATATAAACTCTTTAATTTACTTCAAATTTAAGCTTCAACATCATGGATGTTACTATAATTATGTAAACATTCACAGGTTTGCTCATTAAAAGTTTAACCATAAACAATTAAAAGTGTGAATGTCAAAAAATCAGTCATCTTCACTAATCAGATTTGGTAATTTTAGATACAATAGAAAGCATCATGGTTTGCATTTGTTGCATTTGCTGTTGCTGCATTTGCAGCTGCTGTTGAAGTAAATCTTGGCGTTTCATCTCAATGACAGCCATCTCTCTGCGGTATTTTAATTCGTCTTGCTTTCGTTCTTCCTCTTTTTCGCCCTGTTCTTGCAAAAACTTGAGAGCATCACTTCCTCTCCTCCTTTTTCTGCTTCTGTTTAGTACAGGCCTCTCCTCATCATCGCTCAAATTTTCATCTGATTCGTCTTTTGCTTTGTCAGCTTTCTTAGATTTTGACCATGTATGCATTGCTTTCTTTCTAGCATCCATGGCTTGCTTCCTTTCGGCTGTTTTTTAAACGAAAACAATTTCAACAAAATAACTTCTGAATAAAGCAAGACAAAGTTTTTAAAAGTTTGGAAAGAAAAACGTCTGAATAGCAATTGCAATTTCAATATAAAAGCACACCCTTTAATTTAAGGAACATCCAAACCCTTACCCTTCCCTCCTCCAAACACATACAACACACACTTACATACATAAACAACAATTTACAACAACAACAATTTATTCTTTGTACTACAATACAAGAGTTGGGTGGTTTGGTTTCATTTGCCCTGCAAATAGCAGCTGAAAAGCTAATCGTGGCGGGGCAAAACAAGTACATGAATAAAACTAACTCAGTAAACAAGCTCTAACCACCTAACAAATAGAGCAACTTTTAAAAAGCTCGGTTTAAATAAAGAAATATGTTTGAATAGTATTTGTTAATCCAACATAAAAGGAAATCCCTCAACACCCCATAAACACGCTCACACACGCTCAAAACTGAACAGGATCTTACTGCCTTTGAATCTTCATCTCCTTCGTTCGGTTTGTTTGACATGATTTCAGCAATTTCTTCCAGAATTTCTTCTGTTTGTGTCAGTGGTTCTGGAGATGTTCCACTTGAGGCTTCTTCTTTTGTCATCTTGTCTTTGAAGTCTGCAAGTAATTTATGGAAATGCTCCCTCACACTTCTCTGGTCCCGAGGGCATTATTTAAAACCGTCATAACTGTTGATATTCTCAGCAACCTCCTTCCACTTCTGCCCTGCCATTTTACTCCCAGATTTGAACATGTAAGGCTCTGTTAATCTCACTTCCCTCAAAAGAAGGAGGTCTTTTTGGCTTGTCCAGCGAAAGGTTCCACTATGAATGAAAAATGTCAAAAATGAATTGAGAAAATGTATCCCGAACTTAACAGCTAGAATGTGCATGGTACCGATAAGCAAAAAATGAACTAAAACGAATAATAAGACATTATATATTTTGTGCTCACTTGTTTCTCAGACTTGTAGAATCTTGATAATCAGCAGCGCTAGAAGGACAAATCATTTTAATGTTAAATTACTAAATGACTTTGCCGGCAAAAAACAACAACAACAATAGCGATACAGAGGGCAGAAGGAGCAAACTAAAACGAGAAAAACTTAAAAACAGAGTAGGTAAGAGACCAAGGATACCTAAGACTGTTATTATACACAAATTAATATTTAAACATAAGTTGAAAATATGTTTACTCACAGAGATGATGAAGATGGCTCCATTTAAGCTTATTCTGTCAATGAGAAAGGCAATGTGCGAAACATCTTATTAATTAAATTAAAAATTCACAAAATCTTCAAGAGAGGACAGCTTAACCATTTTCGACTTCCTTGAGCGAAAATGCGGTTAAAATTCAAATAATAAAAGAAATAATTACCTAAGAAGTCTTCGCTACGCGAAATTCACCGTCAATTCACCGTCGTAGAACTGCTACGGTGAACGAAGGAAAAGTAGTCATGCGTATAACACTTCGACCCAGATCCCTAGTGCTCGTCCAACCGTACTTGCTGACCGTAGTCCCCTATCTTAAATTCCCTAATAAAGAGAAGCAGGGGGAAATAAACAGCGGCGAACTTTACACTCAGCATCCTGAGGTAAAGCGAATAGCGAGCCGGATGGAATGCACGAAGCCCATCAAGATGCCATTTGCTTCACCCCAGGATGGTGAGGGTATTGCTTGCAAACGGCGTGATTGTTACAGGTCGGCATCCGATTGCTGGATTCCTCGATGTTTATATTCGGGGTCTGACGCTTCGAGTTTTAAATGGATTTCAAATTGAATGGCGTAAAAAGAAACCTCTGGCTTTTAGCTTACCTGGTGCGTGGTTTGGAAGCTGGCCGAGCAACAGAAATTTTGTGGTGAAAATCTGCTCGGCGCTGGACATCCAGCTTTCCTCCCTTGTCCTTGTCTCTTTATTATACGCTAAGGTAAACGTCCGTTGTAAAAACTTTGAAATCGTTAAAATTCGCCATTTTCAGCTACAAGGACGATAATACACAACATATAAGGTAAGATTATATTTATCGCAGTATTTTGCAATAATTCGATCCTTTCGATCCTTTCGATATTTTTTAATTTAAACACACAGTTTGTGGGCGATCAGTACTGCATAATGCACAAGATGCAGACTGGTTATAAAATGCAGACTGCAGACTGTGTATAGGTGGTTTTCACGTTACGTCACAGCGGCCATGTTGGTGCACACCTACAAAATAATTTTAATGAACTTCTTTTGTTATGTGCACCAACATGGCCGCCACGGCCTTTGTCATTTGAGTCCCACAGGACTAAAGGTCACGTGGGTGAAAACCATCTATAAAATGCAGACTGAGACCAAAACTGTCACCTCGTTTTATACGGCTTATTGTCAATATTTAACCAAAAAAAGTGTCACGCAATCGCCTTTGCACGGCACACGCCTTTAAGTGTTAACTGCAGATTACAAAGGCTTTTGAACGGTTTACTGAATGTTTGCTGAAACAATGGATAATTTTCGAAGTTACAGGATTATTTATCAAAAGCTTGAAACTTAATTACAAAACATCAAGAACAACTAAAATTAACCTTACGTTGTTTCGTATACACGAGATGGTTATTAGAGCCCTTTCATTTACATAAAAAAGCTATATATTTTTTTAAAAAGCACCTTTCTACAATAAGGTAATTGTAAAAATGCTGCTTTTTACACATAAAAAGCAGGGGTTTTTTTACAAACACAGTCGAACCTCTCCTTACGGACACATCTCTATTACGGACAGTTTCCTATTATGTCCCCACAAAATTCTCACATATTGTCTTTAATTAAAATCCTCTATAATACGGACCCTCTTTAATACGGACATCGGACACTAAATCTTGGCCCCAGAGAGCAAATTCATATAAACTTAACCTCTTTATTTCGGACACTCCGGTGATCAGGTGAGGACACTTTATACTACTTTTTTTTTACATGCAGCATTGCGTTGTAGTTCATTTTGTTTCAAAACAGTGATTCGTATAGAATATGTAGCTGAGATGAAGTACACTACCGATAGAGAGCGTCTCAATTCTGTATATTAATCAATTTACATGCAGTTAAAAGACGAATGTGGGCCTGTTTTTAGTTACAGATTCATTTGCAATATTTTTAGACTAACAGACATTGGGGCCATATCGGGTAAGGAAGACGGATTTCTCAAAATTAGGGTATATCTCCGAAACGAAGTCCGTGACCCCCAATTTTTTTGCATTTCTGAGATGAGTAACTAATTATCTAGCTGCATGCATGCAGCAAAAGTTTTATAAAAAATAAAATCAATGTTAGAAGATTTTCGCGCGAACTTCCTTAAACTGTTTACAAAACATTTTGAGAAATGAAATACAAAAGAATCCGCGGAGGTGGGAATTCAACAAATTCGTTTCGCCGATTTAAATTTATTTGCGGCTAACAGTATATATTGCGGTTGTATGAAGGTTATACTGAGTGTTCGGCTTCACAGAGACTTTCGAACAAAACTTTGTTAAAGCCGCAAACGAAAAAAAAAAAAGAATTTTTAATTAAATTTGAGTAAAAGAATATATTAACAAGAACTGTACGAGTAGTAAAGTCGGCTTTAGGGGCTTGTTAGTGCCCTTAAAGGTTGATTTCCATTGTCGCGTAATTTTTACGTGCGTAAATAAAAATAAGAGACGATGTATAAACAGTTCGCGTAAACTTTTACACAAGCTGTTCATACATCGTCTCGTATTATATTTACGCACGTAAAATTTACGCGACAGGGGAAATCTAGCCTAAGGCACGGGAATTAATCCAGTTGTTATGATTTGTTTTACAGTCGTTTTTCCGGTCACACAAGGTTATCCGTCACGCACGTTACTACGTCATTTGAAAGCTTTAATCAGTCTTTCGCAATCACTAGTGCATGCAAGGTTCATTTATCTGTTCCTCGAAAAGAAAGAAAAAGAAATCGTTATCGATTGGAACTCTCGCCAAATCCGGCAATAATGTAAGTTCCTTTTACTAGATATGTTTCGTTTCGTCATTTCCTTTTTATGTTGTAAATTGATTTTCATTTTCATGATATTGATAATGGTTTTCCGGCCGTTTTTTACTTTTCACAGCTGCACGTATAGCCTCCTATTACAACTACGAAATGAAGAATAAACAGTCAATGGATTCTACAGTGGCAGTGAATCTTCGATTGTGGAGCAGTTACACTTCTGGCTTACTACTGGCTTACTACTATGCTTCGAACTCTTATGATTCGAACTCTTAATTTCTTATGTACGCTTAAAGCCCGGTTTTACAACTCGTAGATTTCTTGTTTTCAGTTAGTTGCTATCTCTTATGACCTTGAAGTGATATGACGTCACTTTGCGGTCATTTTTATCTGTGAATACGCGAAGCAATGTCTTTGACTTCAAACTCAGTATGGAAAATTAAAACCGATCTGTGGACTTCAAATGGATTTTTCAAGACTTCGATAAACGCTACAGCACGATATATGTGAAGCCATTCGAGCATGCGCCAATCTTTTAATCAATTCGTCTAAACTCTTAATCTCAAAAACACTTGAAACAGACTTTTCTTACGGAGAAACAAAGTGAATTTATAAGTCGGGCAGGCTGGGCATTCTGCCCGACTAACTAAAGAAGACGTGACGCAAAATTAGAACTGGACAAATCAGTGATATGTCAATGGACAAAGAGTTTAGATCTCTTAGTATAGACAGCTTTCCTACGATTTTGATTACAAAAACGTTCTTCAAATGTTGTTCATCAATGAGGAAAGTTGCTCAGAACTTAATTGTCTACAACGAAACTTTGTTCCTCGGTAGTATAGTGGTGAGTATCTCCGCCTGTCACGCGGGAGACCGGGGTTCGATTCCCCGCCGAGGAGAAATTTATTTTATTTTTTTTCCTTCCTTTTTTTTAAATTTTGATCACCCTTTTAAACATTTCATGCCGTTTTCACTGATTTATTTTTAATTCAATTATAGTTCCAAAACTACTTCATTAATGCATTATTGATTTTTAATGCGTCGCCAGTTTGTTGCGCTGCAAGCAGTGTTATTGGGGAGCAATGTTGTCACTCAAGTCAAGTCAACTAGGTGTTTAGGCGTCGAAATTGACAGTGATCTTAATTGGAACGTTCATATGAAAAAATAAGTCTTTTTCACAAAAATTGAATCTTCTCAGGTCTTTGTATTTTTTACCAATTGCAGCGAGAGCAGATTTTTATTTCAAAGTAATTTTACCATCAGTTACCTATGGGTTAGTTGCATGGGGTTCCTGCGGCAAATCGCTCTTTGATGAGCTAGAGAAGATACATGTACGTGCTGCAAAGATCATCTATAGCCTGATTGGTATACACCCAGTGACCAGGTCTTAGCCAAAGCAAGTGGCCCACTGTTCAAGATTTATACGAATATAGATTACTTAAGTTAGCACATGACTGTTTTTAATAACATTTTACCCGCTCCTATTATGAAGCTGTTTACGAAATATGGGTGTAGCTATAACTTGCGTAGGAAATTTACTTTTTTGTTACCAAAACCAAACACTGAAGTTCTTCGCAAGTCCACTTGTTACAAAGCTGCATCTCTATGGAATTCTCTTGACCTTGACAATCATACGCGTGCAATCTCAAGCAAAAGTTTATTTAAAAGCTCTTTTAAAATAGGTTAGATTTTAAATTTTAATTAGTTTTTAAGCTTTTTATCCATTTGTAAACTGTTTAACTTTTTAATACACGACCACATCAGCTCCGCTGTAATTTTTTTATCGTGTTTAAATAAATGTTGTTGTTGTTGTTGTTGTTGTTAAATGACATGTAATTGTCTGTTGTCTGGTTGATTTGCCCAAACCAGTTTCAGTGTGTTACTCATACCGCATAATCGAGGTTAAAATTGTTATGAAAATAAAGCGAGTTTTCTTAGCAGGTCGTTAGAAAATGATAATTAAGGTTATTACAAAAACGTTCGTCATTTGTCATTAGTTATCTTTGCAGTAGTGGCCTAACATAGACGTTTGCAAAAATGAAATAAAAATAAATACATAAGGAACAAAGGAAAAACAGTGAAAAATTGTGCAAGACAAGTGCGGAACCATCACAACGACTGCAACAAAAATAACTAAATTATTTTACAAAATAAACGCCCGCCCGATATGGGACTTGAACCCATGACCCTCAGATTAAAAGTCTGATGCTCTACCGACTGAGCTAACCGGGCTCGCACGTATATCGCTTGGCAAAGAAAACTAAAGAAAAAAAACTATTATTTTGCTTTGCTTTTAAAATATAAACATTTCTTAAAATTGAGTTAAACTGCCCCAGCAGTTGCGTCAACATTGAATTTCGTTTTAATACTTATTAGCTTTGTTGGTTAATTCATTTTTTAGCTATCCCTGTTTTTCAACTGATTTTTTGTATTTCCTGGATATTAGCAAATGTTTGTAAACAAGAAAAAATGTTTTGCGTCTAAACTTCGATTATTGGCATTTGAGAGGGACAGTTTCCAGCAATTGCGTTAGGTAAAAAAAAATCACCAAAACTTATGAAAGCAAAGTAATATAAACTAAAGAGAAAACCTGAATTTAATTTTATCCCTCAACTACTACTTCTGTTTTGCCCTCTACAATCTTGAATTGTACATTTTGTGGTATTTGGCATGTAACATGGAAATAATTAAGGTAAGTGAAATGTCGATATTTCTACGGGTTCCCTGCTAGAAGAGTCTCCTTTTCCGTTGTTTGAGGAGAAAAGAAAGTTCCATTAAGAATCGACGCCCTATATTTAAACTGAGTCCCTCTCGACTATATTTTTCCCTCTCAAAATCGAGCCGCCCTCCGTTCAAGTATTCTTGGCCAGAGCATCTGCTATCAATTGGATCCGGGATAGAAATACATTACAACAGCAAAAACTATATAACACATACTTAATAACAGAAAAAGAATTTAAAAGCTATATTAAGGTAGCGCCATATAGTTATTGGCCAATCTTCCAAATAAAATATACATGATCTTATTGCTGTTTTTCGAGAGTTTTGTTTTGCGATACTAGGCATAATATACACATAAATGTAGCTTACGCTTTCTCCTTTACAGACAAATCTAATTTGGCACTCTTGTATCGTTACCATGGCAACCACTGATTGAGTTGTTGGGCTCGTTGTTCAAGGCTAGCAAACCTCTCGAAGGCTTTTCTTGGTTTTTACGCGGTAAATATTCACGATTTTTGGTGAAACGGAATAAACATCCAGTAAGTCTCATCTGACAAAACCATAAAAAAATCGGTACATAATTTTCGGCAGTTTACTCGCTTTTTGTTTTTTACGTTTATTGGGTTTGTGCATGTACAAACATTGCTGTCTTTCTTTGTGTTCGTGAACCAAAAAATCCTACTAACTTGCCAATTTTTACAGTCAACGTTTTACCTTCTAATCGGTAATATTATTGGTATTTTTTGGTATTTACCAGGATATAGGGAAACCTTGTCAGAAAAGAAAATGATTCGAACTTGAATCGCAACATAACCACAACCGTGTTTATTAAATTTCTCCAGTGTCGCGATTTATAGCTAACAAAGATAATCTTGAGTTTAACACCAACATTTGATAAAATTAAATGCTGTTATCACTGCAAAAAAAAAGCATAACGAAAATAAAGTAAATAGAACAGTCAAAATTAATCTTCGCTATCTGTCGCTACATGAACGTCCTTGTCGATAACCGCTGTTTCATTCCTTTTCTTGCGTTGGCTCTTACGGCACATGATGTCATCTGGACCTTTGGGGTATTCTCCAGCCCAGTACACGTAATACGTCCATACGTTCATTTGGGTGAACTTGGTTAACTTTATATAAAAAAAAAAAAAACAAATAAAGTAAACTTTAGTCGATAATTTTTTCCCAGTTCCACATTTCTTTTTTTGATCACAGGCTTTTAAAAAGAAAAAATAAAGACTTAAAAGGTATCAAATCGCTGCGCTGCAATATAACAATGGGTGTGTTACAATGCTGAGTGTTATGATGAGTAAAGGTTTGTATGTAAAGAATCAGAAATGTAAATGATAAAACTATGGTGAAAATTTAACAAAGCGTCCTATCAAATGACAGCGGGAAGGCATCAGACAATAGGTCCTCTTTGACTTAGGTAAACTTAAAAACAACTCACTCGGGTTGTGAAGGTGAATACATCGCATACGAACGTTTTGTTTCTTGTGCTTCCAGTTTCGTGTTTACATGGACTCATGCGTGTGCTGACGTCAATAGTGAAAACCAGGCTCTAAAGTTGTTATATTCAAGTACATAACTATTTAATATTGTTAAGCATATTTTAACATCTGAGGTATAATTTGCTGGCAATGTTAATGTTGTTAGCCATTCATGTTCTTAAAATTTACATTTGTGTTACAGTTTCAATAAAACAAAAAGAAACCAAATCAAGTTTGATGTAATATGTTGTTTGCTACAATCACTGGCGATTTCTAATTCTTTATCCTCACTTTCTTCAGTGTCAGTTTTTTTACTGTAATCATCTGAAAGCTTACGTATGAGATGCATACACCTTCACCTCCCGAAACTCACATCAAGATCTTTGCAGTTCTTGTTTGTTACTCCGACGGCATTACACGCCATGTTTTTATCCACAGGTATCTTCAGCTCATAAATACCAAACGGGCTTTGACATTCCTCCATTCCCAACAAAGCATCTTTGTCATGACTCCCGCGCATGTTCAGTTCATGATTACACATTGCTTCCCAGCAAGAGTCATCCTCGGTGATGCAAATAGTCTCTGACAAGCAAAAAACAAAGGCCTTTTTCGCTGATTTCTAAGCCTAGGACACCCAGTATTAGTAGTATTAACATTAAATGAGAAAAATTATTATGTAATGATCCGCAGAAGAAGGAAACTGTTAAGGGAAATGCACGATGGAATGTCAACTTTTTTCATTGTTACAACTAGTGATCTCATTAGCCTAGACTCAAATACCGCTAAAAAGTTACGGTTCAAGGTGCATTTTGTTTGATTTTTTAAAGGTTTCATGTAACATAGACCCAATTGCACAACACGTAATTTTTAAAAAAATTGTATTCGGGGAACTTCATCAAAGAAGCAAAATTATAAGCTATTGTCTTCTGCTATTCTGATTGGTTAAGCACGAACATTTCCTAAAATTTATTCGACACAAATGGATTTTCTTTATTTTTATACTGAAATATAATTATAAACCATCAGCTCCTCCCCTATTCTTGAAATCAAAGACATTGATGTAGTTCTTATTTAGAGCATCACTTATAACAAATTGACATTAAACTGTTGGAAATAAGTCTAAATTTCAATTCTGCTAATAACAAGTGGAAAAATTAAAGTGTTCAAAAATAATTGGATATAAATATAACCTATTTTTACCTTTAAATTTTGCCGCTTTTCTTAAGAATCGACGTTTTTGTAACCATATGACGTCATAAAAAATCAAAATGACGGCGCGCGGGAAATTTGAAAGTGAAAATAGGCGATATTTATATCCAATTTTTGTAACACTAAAATTATATTTTCAATTTTATAATTGAAATTTAGAATTTATCTCCAACAACAATTTGTTATAAAAGTGTAGGTTCCCCTTCGGGATAATGAAACAAACACAACACATTTTTTTGTAAATAGAACTCGGCATAGCAGTTTTAGTTATTATCTGTATCCTGGGCAATTTTTCATTCCCTAATTTAGGCATCCTGATTATACCCCGCTAGCAACTTCCAATAAAAAAGGTATATATGGGTGCTAACTTCAGAGTTATTGCAAATAACGGTATTCTGTCAAAAAAATGCAGCTTCTCTTTGAATTCGAGGTTGATAAAGGGAAAACATGAAGTTTCAAACTTTACTGCTAATTTCAATTTTCGTCATCGTTTCATCATCATATTTAGATTTCATGAAGGCAAGAGGGCCACTCTTCTGCTTTTCTGTTTTATTTTGTTGTTGTTGTTTGTTTCAGTCGTTGTCTTACACGTTTTTTAAACTTAACGCCAATTGCACTAGTTTTACCAAGCACTAACTATTTCGAAGCCCATCAAAATTTAAAATCAATTAATTACAAAGAATCATAAGGCTGTTGTGAGCAAGAGGTGTAAGGCAATTAGCCAAAAAGAAGGATAGGTGAAGTTAAAGTCGCGCATGCTCCACAAGCGACTCACAAACCTATTGGTTATTCCGAGTTTCTGTAGCATGAATCAGCTGAATGAGATGATAGTCCATCCAGTGAAGGGTTACATCCAGCAGAGATCAGACCCACCGACCCTCAGATTTGAAGCACAACGCGCTAACCACTGCACCTCCCGGCCTTCACAAGCCAAAGAGGACAGTTTTAAAAATAGAATAAAATACTCACTTGCGTTTTCGCGTTTCATTTTTCTCTCTTTCCAATTCCTTTCATTGCTAAGCGTAAACCGGTTAAACTTGATATTCCTGTATGCGGCTAAAGGCTGATAGTATTGCTTAGTAGTGTTGTCGCCCGCGCGAAAGAAAGAACCACTGAGATGACGGACTTGGAGATAAACCTTTTCTGGAACACTGTCTGGCTGGTTCTCTTTTCCAAGTAACTCAATATATATCTGAAAAGTATGTGAAGTGAACGAGATTTTACAGTATGTCGTCTAATAATATAGGTCTCATAATGACCCAGTCGAGCAGTGAAATTTGTACAGAAAGAAACTCAGTTCTCAAAAAAGAAATTGGACAAGTTTTCGTTGTCTTTCCTTTCTCAAAGGACACTTAAATGCAAAGAAAACAAGACCTACAGTTATAGTGTTCTTTTTTTTTCTTTTTTTGGCCTAGAGAAAAGGGTCTAGAAAAGAAGGTGAAAAATTCATTATTGTCTATTTTGTTTTACTTCATTTAGGGAAAGTACCTTTTTGTGCAGACAGCTACCCCACCCTTCCATCCCCTCCCAAAAACACTCATTATTATGGGCCAACGAAATAGACCTCTTTAGCTTGTATGTTTTGTTTTCCCAATGTAGATCATGTGATGTTACCCCAGAGAACTGTTTCTTTTAAATTTTGCTTTCTTCACGTTCATATGTATGCATAATTTACGAAAAGACAAAGGACAAATTCCCTTGAGAACATATAATTTGTCGCATGACCTACATTGGGAAAACAAAAAATACAAGCTAAAGAGGTCTATTAGCCACTTTTAACATTTAACAGTTAAAGGTCAAAGAGTAATTAAGGGATAAAGAATTGTGGAAAGTTTACCTTGAGCAGTCGAACGTTATAACATGTTGTACAGCTGTCATTAATTTTAATGCTGAATCGTGTGTGGCCATTTGATGCAAGCTCTTCAAACATCTGATACGTGAAAACCGGAACATTAGAAGTAATAGAAATAGGTTTGTTAGTATTTAATAAAAAAAAATTTAATTTATCAAAATTGTTTTTAGAATTCTCAAAATCCTTCCTTGTAGAGTTTACATTGAACTAACGTGAGGTCAGAAAAGAATCCAAGGAATACTTAGTAAACTAGCAGTGATCACAGATTATGGAGACGCGTTCGAACGAATTTCCGGCGGAAATGAGCCCCTGAAAAAAAATCTCAAATTTTACTGCACGTAAACCACAGGACAACCAACACGAAATTAGGATTGCGTTCTTCGAACGCGAATATAAACTATAAAAAACAGGGTACAACTGGTTAAGACAAAGGCAAAACAACATTTTTCTGAATGTAGTTACAGTTGAATAACACGAACCTCCAAGGGAAATCGGAAAAGGTTCGAGTTATCGGGAGTTGGGAACAAATGACCGGAAATTAGGCAATACTGTAAATGGTGTTTGTTTACATGCTTTATGACTTATTAAATGCTTTTCGTTTGATCAGGTTTACCGACCAAGAAAGAGTTAAACTGGAACGATGTTTTACTGAACAGAACAAAACAAAGCAAAGTGAAGTAAAAGAACACTATGGTAGGACAAAGGACAATGTATACACTAATTAACTCAGTGTTCTGTATGACATCTGTATGTTTTGACTTTGTCAGACGAGGTTCTAGTTATCGAGAGTATAAATTCACAGGACGAAATAACGACTTTAAGTGCAAGTAAAGGTTCATTAAAGAAAACTTAAAGAACAATTTCGACTATCTTTAAGTGCACCGTAAATTACTTAAATAAGCCTTTACTTGACAACACTTAAAGCAAGTAATGAACAATTTAAGTTGCCTTTAAGGGTCTTTAAGTTGTTGAAAAGTTGAATTAAAGATAACGTAAAGGTTCTTAAACACATATTAAAGATACTTACTTACTTTAATACATTTAAGAGTATTTACGTTACAACTTAAAGATTTTCGATACCTTTAAGTAAAATTTAATTTTCTCTTAAAGATTAGTAAATTCATTATTTCGTCCTGTGAAATATGAAGAAAATGACCTGAAGGGAAAAAGAAATCGCTTCTAGTTAGCGGGAGGTTCGAGTTACCGGGGGTAAAATTACAGTAAATTTATAAAGCAAAACCAGGGGAAAATCAATTTTGGGTCGAGTTAGGCCCGGTTCAAACGTCGAACTTCACATGTGCCGAATCCAATGCAAATAAGCAAAATCTATTGTTCTTGCTCATTTGCATTAGATTCGGTACATGTGAAGTTCGACGTTTGAACCGGGCCTTAGCGCGAAGTTCGAGTTACCGAGGGTTCGAGTTATCGGGATTCAACTGTAATTAAGGTGTTTCCCTCCAGTTTCCGTGTAGCTGCACCGAACATTTTTGAGCGGCCGTTTAACTAACTTTTCTTTATTAAATTAGTATGAAACTTACAAAAACTATTGCACATAGTTTGAAGTTTATAAGGCCCCGTTTACACGGGTCCGGACAAATTTTTACACGGACAAAAACTTGCACAGTTCCACCTTGCGTTTACACGGGACCGGCGGAACTGGACGAATTTTTGAACGGCTAAGTGTGCAAGTTTCCCTGTAAACACCACTGCAATCTGTAACAGAATTTGCACGGATCCATGTAAACACGTGGTCTAGGAACAAAATTCGTCCGTGCAAAAATTTGTCCGGAACCGTGTAAACGGGGCCTAAGAGTGTAACAATTTTGTAAATCGGATTTAAAATTGCGGAGATAAACGAGAAACATTGAAATCACTTGAGTCTAAATTCCGAGCGATTGCGATGGCATCTAGAAAAATATCTAATTTCGAACTTGTGATTTTGCATGTGTATGAGCACATCTATAATTTCCTCAATTAAGCTTATAAAGGTTTAATTTCTCAATCTCAAATTTACGCCAAAATGTGTGTTTAGTGTATGAGATGAAACTATGAAAGTTTGAAAGCGTTTCTCGTTTTAGTTTTGGAGATTCGATTTTCTATAGGAAACCATAGTTTTTTGACTGAGTCCTTGATATTGTAGTTTTAGCACTTTTCTAATTTTCAAATTGTTACACTTTTTTAAACTTCAAACTATGTGCAATATTTAAATGTTCGGTGCGGCTACACGGAAACTGGAGGGAAACACCTTAAAACAGTCTCGCTGAAATACTTTCCATTCTCCTCCCCTCAACGAATATTGTCTTGAAGTACTGACAATTCACTTTTTGGGTTCACAATAACAATACTGATGACAAGGAAAAGAAATGAGCTAATAATTGTTATCCTCAAATAACAGCAATCACTTCCACGGCATCAAAAAAATAATGTCTGAGGCTTTTGTTCAATGACAAAACCCCTTTGCTAATTTGTCTAAAATAAAATACATCGTGTCCAACGCGCGCAACAATTTGTAGTTAAAAATTATAGATGGCACTGTCAAAGTTAAACTGCTAAAAATGAAGGAAAAGACTTCTTATATAGTACTTAGATCCAACTAAATGGTCAGTATCACAAACGTCCTAACCAGTCTGTATGCTCTATTGTATGTGTAAAACTTGTACAACATTAAAGCTTACCGTTTTGTCTTTAACCTTGTCGAAACTCCATCTGTTGATATCAGTGGTGTATTTGTTATGCGCGAAACACTTATTAGCCTTGTCTTTAATTTCTTTTGTTTTTCGAAGCACCCCTGTAAGCTGAAAAACTTCATTAAGTCGCCCAGTTTCCCGGGCACTTTCACTTTCCAGTCGTTGGAAGGATTCCAGTGGATTGTTCCCTTGCCATAATGTACGGAAAGTGAAGGCTCTGTACAGTTCATAGATGTTTCTCATGAATGACCGCTCCAGTTCTCTGTATGTGCTGACAAGATTATCCATAAAATTCTGTTGAAGCTTTTTTGTTAAAGGTGCACCTTGAAAGAGGGAAATAAATATGTCTTTCTAGAAATAGTTCCAATCAAATTAGATGTCAGATAGCAGCATGTGAGCAAGACTAAATTCGGAATAGGCGACAATCCTTTAACTGGACTGTGTCAAGAATAGGTTTCAGCGGAATTCACGGTTGTTTTCCATATTTTCTAGGTTTACTTCAGGTGTCCGATGAGTTCGACTATGCGAATTTCATTTGCTTAACCTCGCCACTTCCTCTAATTGAATATCAACAAGATGGGGGTTGTGAAGAAGTGTGTGCTCTGGGACAAATGGGCAAGGGACCAGCTATTGCCGTAGTTGGAAGGTTACCTTTTATTTGAGTGACATCTTTAATTGCCTTTTCGGTCTGCTCAAGGATGGAAATATCAAAGGTATATCTCCCGATATCGTTGTCAAGGTTCATAATTTCCGCTATCAGGTCAATACGAGCTGCACCTGCGATAAAAAACGACTCCACGATTTGTGTAAATTCCGCCACTTCCTGCGGTCGAGAGGCGACATCCAGGAGACAAACTAATTCGGCGGCGAACGTTTCCTTGTTCATGCCAAGACTGGCCTTAAAATAGAGGAAAATGTATTGGTATTAATATGGATAAAACTACTCTGTAACCGTTATTTGAGTAGTCATGCTAAGCTCGCCAGCTCCACTTTCTTGTTTCTGATATGAAAGAAAGGAAAATCAAAATCAAAACACATTTAACCTTCTCAGTTCTACAGTCAAATTACATTCACCATTATATTAGATGCTGTTCAAGTGTTCGAGTCTGTTTAGAGCTGTTTGTTATGCAGTGCAAAGTGGCTCTAGTGCTTGCATGAGTCTGTGGAAGAATGCTCCGAACCAATATCCTGTAGGATTGTTTATTGTGCCGTTAAGGTGGTTCTTACTTTTAAGCCCATGAATAAAACCCTAAATGGGTGATTTCGTATGGTATTATTTGTTTGTAAAAAAGTTTAAAAACGGAATTTGGATGTGCTTTAAATTTTAAAATCGATCACTTTATGTCATCGGAATCAAAGGATAATCTATGACATGCAGCAGTGATACATAGGGTTAGAATTGTATTTTTTAGTCTACGATGTCTGGTTGCCCAGTCCCTTGTCTCTGAACGAAAATACTTCTTTGTAAAGCTTTTCTTCAGCAGTTGTTTAGTTGTTCTTGGTGTTTTATATATTTTTGTCTCTGAACTTATTGTACTGCTATCCAACTGAGGTTCATTGAGACTCACTTCAAGTAAACAAAAATTAAGCAAAGATTAAAAAAACGCCTTCATAAGATAACAAACGACCACAAACAAACATGGCTGCTACATGCTTCCCTGCAATGCATTAAGGGTCGTGTGTGGTGATGCCATTGGTAAAAACTCCACTGCAGGCTCGCACGTGTAAGTCGAAGCCCTATTAAGTGGCCACCCTCGGGGAACTGGCAAGTGGCCGCTTAATTATATATATTGTGGTATACACGTCACTTGAATACAACTGTGACAACTGTTGAACATAATACCACAGGTACCCCAAGCTCAAGTGATGTTTACACGTTGTAATTTGAACGTCGTGGTATAACTGTTACGTAATAGTGAAATTATAAGGGTTTTGCATGGGGAAAATTCACTTCGAATTTGAGCGTAAAATTAGGAACGATATTGGAATAAAACTGGCTCACCTGAACTTCTTTGTGTGTTTACTTGTGTCTTGAGTAGTTTTGGGGTCGATTCGAAGCGATTCCAGCGAGTTTTGGTTCAACTGTTTCTTCCTTCCTAAAAGAGCGACAAGGTAGGGCACTCGAGTGCCGAAGCCCAGCCGATCAACCGAAGAAAAACAGCCATAAATTCGCCCCAATACCTCCGATCGCCTTGTGGTTCAAATTACCTACACACCCGGTGGGCGACGGGCTTATGATACCAAAGACAATAATACCCTCTGCAGCCCGTCGCCCACCGGGTGTGTAGGTAATTTGAACCACAAGGCCGGGTCGCTAAGCCAGTTTCAAACGTTCCTCACACGAAACATACTGACCTGACGCGTGTTCTGCCGAAGGCTCTAGTATTTTGGTACTAGAGTTCCAAGGCGTTCATTGCACGGTTTGTGAGCTTCGGTGAGAAGTTTCCTGGAGTTCTTTGGTGATTTTTATCACTGCGCTTTGGGCGGCCATTTTGGTCACCCATCCATTTCTTGTCAGCGCGGAACTCGGCTTAACTTTTCGGAGTTTTGCCGTTTTTCGTTGCTATGGCCCTGGACTGTTCGCGCAGCTGTCTGCTGACGTTCCGCCTGACGTTTACAAGACCACTGGCGTCGACGAGATCGTCCCGGTCCTGGCCCCTGTTCTTCCGGACGATGTCCGCTGTATCCAGTTCCTGTCGCAGGGAAAGGTGCGCATTTCTTTCGAGAGTGTGGAATCTGCCTCTGCGATGTTAGATGGGGGTCTCCAGTACAACGGTGTCTCCCTTCCTGTCCAGTCTGCTGATGCCCGTTCGCGCCTGGTCTACGTGCGCGACTGCCCTTGTGAGGTGTCTGACGCTTCCGTGAGGGAGTTGTTGGCCCCCTATGGGGTTGTTCGCAAAGTGGTTCAGGTGCCTCATAACGGGTACCCGAGTATCTCCACTGGCACTCGACGTGTCACCATGTCTGTCACCAAGGACGTGCCATCCATCCTTCGTGTGGTGGGCTTTGACTGTCGGGTGTGGTATCCTGGCCAGCCTACCGTCTGCCCCATTTGTCGGAAGCCTGGTCATCGTGTCAAGCAGTGTCCCGACCATGGGAAATGCCGTCGCTGTCATCAGCCCGGCCACGTCGCTCGGCAGTGTAGGAATGCCTGGGGTGCTGCTTCGGTGGCTCCTTCGGGTAGGCCTGCTCCTGCTAGCTCTGCGTCTGCTTCGGCTTCCCAGCCTGCTGTTGCTGACCCGCCGGTCGACTCCGTGGAGATGGTTTCTGGCTCCGAGAGCGATACCTCTCTCTTGTCTGGTGACATGGCCGTGATCTGCCACGCCGAGCACGTTCCTGACGGCCCGCGTCGCACCCGGTCCATGGACAAGCCCAAGCCCAAGGCTCGTCGTCCTAAACGTAAGCCCCGGGCCCCCCCTCCCCCGGAGGACAGGGAAGACTGTGTTTTGGGAGAGCAACACAGTGCTCCCTTTCCCAGTCAGGGTGAAAGTTCTCCTGCATTGATGGCCCTCTCTCCGGAGGGGCCCGATGTGCGTCTCCTCCGTTCCCATCGTGAGGTTTGGGAGGACCAGCTTCAATGGGAGGAGGTCCGTTCCTTGAAGCTTAAGTCCGGGGTTGTTGGTACCTCACAGGAGCCATCCTCCACCTTTGTGCCCCCTGGGGTCACCCCTTCCCCTGCTGCTTCTTCTGTGTCTCTGTCCCAGGGCACTCCGGTGCCTGGTGACACCCCTGTCCCATCTGATGTTTCTTCGGATGGCTCCGCTGTGGCCTCCTTGGTCACTGAGTCCCCCCCGGGCCTTATGTGTCCTCCTTGGGTCTGGGGTTTGTTTTCAGGTGCACCGATGACCGAGCGTGCGGCTACCTACCTCCTGACACTCCATCCGGGGTTTGCCAACCTTCAGGGTGGTTCTGTGCTCTCAGGCCCTCAGATCTTGCTCGTCAAACATCTGATCGTGGACGGGACCATCAGCTTCCCACAGGATGACCTCTTGGTGTCTGGCCCTTAGTGTTGGGTGGGGTTTTCCTTAGGGGTCGCCTTTATTGGTTGTACTCTGCGGTCTACCCCTTCCCACTTTGTGTTTGTTTCTGTTTTGTGTCGAAGTTTTTGCATTGACTAATTTTTGCATTGGGTCGCATTGCACTGCGCGACCTTTCCGGGGGGCGGGGCTCATCACCCCGGCGAAGTTGGCGTGGCTGATCCACCCTCCCGTACACCATGTCATGTTGTGTATGTGTTTGTCTGGCTTAATCGTTTGGCAGCATTGCACCACCTCACGGGGGCTGTCACTCGGGTGTAAAAACAAAAAAACTGACCACGCATCTTTCTACGGGTCTCAACGGAAAAGTGTTTGAGTTTTAGGAGCTGAAATTCCCGCTTGGCGGACGTCTGTGCCCGATGAAGGAAAGAATTGTTTAAACAATGTATGGAACTTGTACCATGTGGAATCTTGAGGCGATCGGAGGTATTGGGGCGAATTTATGGCTGTTTTCCTTCGGTTGATCGGCTGGGCTTCGGCACTCGAGTGCCCTACCTTGTCTCTCTTT
Organism: Dendrophyllia cribrosa; assembly: GCA_024195265.1. NCBI lineage: Eukaryota > Metazoa > Cnidaria > Anthozoa > Scleractinia > Dendrophylliidae > Dendrophyllia > Dendrophyllia cribrosa. Next base: position 34,117,428 of record JAJLRJ010000001.1, read on the forward strand.
TAGGGAGGAAGAAACAGTTGAACTAAAACTCGCTGGAATCGCTTCGAATCGACCCCAAAACTACTCAAGACAGAAGTAAACACACAAAGACGTTCAGGTGAGCCAGTTTTATTCCAATATCGTTCCTAATTTTACGCTCAAATTCGAAGTGAATTTTCCCCATACAAATCCTTATAATTTCGCTATTACGTAACAGTTATACCACGACGTTCAAATTACAACGTGTAAACATCACTTGAGCTTGGGGTACCTGTGATAATACAGCCTGTGCTCAGACAGTAATTCCAAGTTCGTAATTTCGAAGTTCGTGTCCTCAAAAGAACAACAAAAGAAATCCACACAACACCACAACTCACAGTTTCATCTTCAACGCGATCCAATTTACTTTCCGCTTGCGCGGCCATTTTACACCTCAGAAGTTCAAACTTCTAAATCAGCTAATAACGCGCGCGCTCATAACAGCGGTTACCAATAACACGCGACCCACTGCCTACAAAACAGGCGGATAAAGCTGAGTTAAAGTGTACGTCAATCAAGGGAAAGCCGTTAAAATTCATGATTTTGGATTCTGACATGCAAACAGAGCTAAACGATCGACTATTTAGTTGATTTGGTTGCCCCAGACTCCAGGTAGGAGAACCGTTAATTTTGTACCCTGCACACATGAAACCACTTTATTATGTCAATTATAAAAATTATTGCTATAATCTAGGCATACCTGCATGATCTGAGGTACTACACTAACGTCAACTTGGTCAAAGTCCAATTCATTGCAATCAACCAGGGGATTGTACCTCTCCCCAAAAGTCAACCATTTCTTGATACTCCCGAAAATTGACCAAATTGAATTGAGACATTGTTTGTCAATCATTGACAACGCAAGACCCATAGCCGAATCAATTACGTCCAATGGACTCTTGGATGCAATTGGTGAAGAAAATCCCACAATGCCTTGAAGAATTGCCAAAAAACCTTCGACGTTGAACTTGGTGTTTTTATAAACGTCGGGTAACATTGTATTAACATTAGATAGTATGCTGGACATCTGATCCTCTAACTGTTGAATAGACTAAAAAAAGAAAGTAAATAAATAAATAAATAAATCGACTTTGTTTAACTAGGGTGACTCTTAAAGTGCCTATAACCCTTAAATACATATTTTCAGAATTAACTCTACGCATATTGAATATTTGAATGGAGAAATATTTCTTGTTTTGAACGTCGCGTTTGTGAGTTATAGAGATTTGAATTTACAAAATGCTAATTAGATGACGTTAACCCGGGACGTTGCCATTATTTCTACGCCAATTTACAATGCGCAGTTTACAGCTTGAGGATAAATCATTTGATGAATACTAAAAATGAACTGTGGATAGCCAATTGATTCGAAAAAAATATTACTTGATTCCCGCGTTGACGTCATCTAATTAGCATTCTGTAAATTCAAATCTCAATAACGCGACGTTCAAAACAAGAAATATTTCAACATTTAACTATTCAATGTGCGTAGAGTTGATTTTGAAAATATGTATTTAAGGGTTATAGGCACTTTAACAGTCATATGCGACTAACAAACCTGTGGCCCTCGAATTCCAGGTCGAATTGGAATTTAGAAATGTTAGTTTTTGAAGAGGGAGGAAAAACCGGAGGACTCGGAGAAAAACCTCTCGGAGCAAGGAGAGAACCAATTAACAACAAACTCAACCCACATATGACGCCGAGTCCGGGAATCGAACCCGGGCCACATTGGTGGGGAGGCGAGCGCTCTCACCACTGCGCCATCCCATTCAAGTAAAACACTTAAATCCAAACAATTTTTATCGAGATAGCTGGAGAATACCTAATTTTTTTTTTTCAGTTAAATGATGTATTTCCTTGATCACACCCAAGCATTTTTTTTTGTATAAATTTATTCCAGATACCTTTACGTACGCGCTCTTTTCACTTTCCGCGATACGTTTGGCCTCCTCAAGTCGCCTTTTCTCTGCATTTACTTGTAATGATGTAACTGCAGACATTTTTGAAGCAATCTACGAAGAAACAGAAGCGACTGGTTTATTGTAATAACTGCCATACACGCCTATCTGTAATTAATTAATCTAAACAAAAACAATGGAATTTCACTTTAGTCTGCTAACAAAAAACAGACAGGTCATTATAACATACCCTTGGAAAAGAATAAAAAATGTACAATATATACATAATATATATAGTTAGGCTTAGCCTAACAGCGGCGCCCTCTGAAGACCCTCTGAACAAGCTTAACTAAGATGAAACTTAACTAATAGGTGAAAGGTCGGAAGCACAAGAATTAAGATTAATATTGACGACCGGGCTATTTTTCAATTTTAGCAATTCTCAAAAACAGTATTACCCGACCGTCTGCACAGTACATTTAGACCGTACAAAAGTTCACAAAAACAACTTTTTCTCCGTCTAGAATAACTATTACGACTACTGTTAAAAAATACAGTTGTAGCTTGTCAAAAAATGCCTGAGAAACTGATTTGGAAATCAAAATTGCCAAAAATACAAACATATTTGCATACGGCCACGCGAGTGAAGTTAGAACTATAATAAAATTCAAGTCTTGTTTTGTTTACATAAAATCGCTTTTCAACCTATGTAATGAATGAACAAACACATAAAAATGGACAACACAATCTTCTTTCGATAAATTTTATTCAAATCTCCATTAGTTTATGTTGAAAAGCAAAACGGAAAACGCGCATCGAGGCCGAGCCGTGTCTTCGATGAAATTCAAGAAATTAATACAACTGAATTTAAGCTACACGTTTAAAAACAATTCTCCAAAACTAACGAGAACACATTAACAAAAACTCAATCACAGATTGATATCTAGATAAATTTCCATCGAAAAATGTAATTTGTTTTACCTTTAAGTCCCTCCGGCGACTACTGTGCTTGGAAATTCTTTAAATCTCCGCTTTGGTGCTGAAATTCGTAAAACGAACCCATCTCTCGCATTGCTAAAAACGTATATAGTTCCTCGAAGCAAGATTTTATCCCTGAAAGCTCTTCTTTTTCCACTAAAGCGGCTCCTGAGTATCCCTTAATTAGCATCCCAGTCTTGAGTAGCAAACCACGAAAAAATGCAGGAAAATTAAACCGTTTTCTCCGCTCAGTAAACACAGCAAAACATCAAAGTGTTTTCCCAGCTGACGTGACATTCGGCCGTGTAACCGCGCGAAAAAAAAGCCTCGCTTTGGTTTCAACATGACGTCGTACGCGCATATTTTGTGACGTCATACGCGCCCGCGAGCTAGTCCTCCGCTAAGATCCCGGATGTTGTGTGGCGTCATACGCGCATGCGCGCTAGCCTTGCGCGACACACATGTTTTTGTTGCAGACAGCGCCCGCGAAACATTCCGCTAGCCATGACCATGAAAAATGAGGGCATAGGTTCTATGAGTATGGGGCTCCGCTATGAGTATGGGGCTCCGCAGCCGGGCCTTCGGCCCGGCTAGGCTCCGCTATAATATACAAATATAACAGGCGACGTATAGGTTCATCTTAAGATGAGATCTACATTGATGTGCAAAACGAATCAATGAGATGACCTTCGTTCTTACAGGTCGTTTTTGTTTCTCATTTAAGGTTGGCGGTGGGTAGTGGGGAGTGGGTATAACTGGATCCACCTCGAAATTTCTTAATTCGAACCAATGAACATTCAGCAAAATAAAATTTCGCTAATGATAAGCAAGTTATAACACTGAATTCCTGACCTGATGGAAGTTTTGGTCGCTCTTCACCGCAGTCATGATATCGTTGAAAGCGTTTTCATAACTTCCAGCAGCGTCTTTGATGTCTTCTGCGGTGTCTTCAAGGGTTTGCCACTTTATGCGAGGAACAAACATTCTGTTTTTACCAAAAATGTCGTAGCCTTTTTTACCCAGGAAACCAAGCTTTCGCTTTACGTCTGAAGGAAAGAATTTTGATTATACGAGGTGGCTCAATTACAGGATTTGAGTGAGTGAATGAGAAGGCGGGATAAGAAAACATGGTCGTTGTAGAGAGGTGGCCGTTATGGGTAGATGGCCGTTAGTAGAGGTTTTACTGTAATTAATTATAGGTCTGGACGACAGAAGCAGACTAATTATTATAATTAAAAAATAGGAAAACTGTTTTGATTTTTGAACAAGGCATGTTTCGATCGATCATTGATCACGTTTGTTGCATTCTCGTCCCCAGAGCTCCACGTTTTTTTTTTTTAATTGCGTCTCATGTAGCTCTGGTAACGGAAATAGATTTGAATTTTTTGATTGGCCGTTTAAAAATGAATGCGCAACAAGATAAAAAATTTTACCCTTTTACGCATAAAGTTTTACTTCCAGTTGAATTTCAAATGTTGACTATGACGACTACATCAACAAAACCAACGTTTTAATTTCAACGCATTCAACGACCAATGTCACCCAGTTTTGTTTGGTTTAGCGGGTAAAGATACGGCTGCTAAATTTCAAAGTATAACGGGATCTGATTGTCGCTAAATATGAGCGATTCGTTTCCGAATATGATCAGTATGTGTCTTGGAAGACGAAGCTGTAAGCGGCCACGAATATTAAAGAAGTATGTTGCTTGCTACAGGGACGAGTAAAGAGAGGCAGAAATCCCGACGAAAGCCCAAGGGTGAAAAGAAATATTACCACTAGGTTACCCATTTTAAATAACAACAACACAACAACGCTATCAGCACTCTCGTATTAAGCAAGTTATATTTTCTTTATTAAGTAGTACTCTTTGCTACAACTTGAAATACAAATCTAGGGAAACGAAGGTTCCGAGAATGGGGACGAGAATGCACACACGAAAGGTTTTATTATTTCCGGTTTCTGGTACTGAGCAAGCGCAATAGTACATTAATGCATTAGGCATGCGCTAACGGATGTCGTGGATTTTACGACATCCGGAAGGCTTTGGTCCCAGAGCCTTCGTTTATTCCGCTGACCAAACGAAACGAGGGCTCTGGGGACGAGAATGCGTTAGTTGCAAAGCTAGCTACAAAGCTAGCTACAAAGAACTTACCAAAATTATATCATGAGGCTAGTACAGCACTAACAAAAGTAAATATTTACAAAAAATGCAATGAATTTTAAACTAATAAGAGGCGCGACAAAAGTGAAAAAGTGAAAAAATAAGCCGAAAGAGTTAAATTAACATGATAAAGTTTCTTATTTAAAGTAGGTTGTTCCCAGATGATATGTAGGGATTCTTTTATTTTAACCTGATGTGCAGTGGTGACATGATCTATGATCTAGAATTGAACATTTATTGGAACACAACCTGCGACATTCTTCAGATTGTTGAAGATGTTGAAAAATGCAATTTTTGTTGTTGTAAATATTTGCTTTTGTTATTGCTGTAATACCCTCATTATAAAATTTGTTGTGGTTTCTTTGTAGCTCATTTGCAACTAACAGTGATCGAAAGTCGATCGAAACATGTCTTGTTCCAAAATAAAAAAAAAGTTGTCTCCCAGTTTTGAGTAAGTTAACATAATTATGTTATTTACCGGCCGGAAGGTCCGTAAAGGTACTCAAGACCGAGGGCAGAGTGTTTTCCTATACGGATCGACCTAGGCTAGAGAAATGTTCTTGCCTACAGCGAAGCCGTGGAAAGCTGAAGATTGACTTTAAAAACTTTTCAATTTTTTCTATTAAAAGAAAAGTAAAAATCATATTTTCTTGAATGAAAGAAAATAAAAACTGAGAAATAATAGTATACAAACCGAGAAATGTAGTAAAAGTAGTATTAGCGCTGCGCACAATTACTAAAAATAGATAGACCCCCTACATGACTCAGACAAAGTTTGCTGTTAGCTCAAAGGCTTTGTATGAGCCGGATGTGTTTTGAATATGAAAAATCGGTGAAGTCAGCGGTTAACGTGACCTGAATGTTTTTTGAGCTTCAAATATAATAAATAAAAGGCAATGTCACATTAGGGAGTGAAAAACTGATTCAAGAAATGAGATTTTGGCTTAAAATTCAATAAATTATGTGAGTTGAAATCCGATCATCGGACTTCCAATCTCTTAGCTCTCATGCGATTATATAACATTTCAAGACTTGTACCCAAAATTAAGCCAAGGAGAAAAGTAAGTCGTTGTATCCTTCTTGTATGACTAAGATGTGTGCATCGCTAGCTTGGAAAAAGATACGTAAATAGATTCCGAATGATCCAGAATATGTATTTGATACAAATAAATTAAAAGTTTACGACCCGCGTTACCGAGCAAAGCAGAACAAAAGGTCCTGAAGATGACAACGCGAATTTGTTTTTGTGCAAAAATCTTGTGTTTGCGTATATATATATATTCTAAAGAATAATATATACTGTAAAGTGTGGAGTATCTATAGCCCGCTATTTGATAAATCAGAGAGCTGTTTATTCTCGAGTATTCGTCAAACGGGTATAAACTTTTCTCCACCCGCGGCTTTCCAGTATTTGGTCGCATAAACAGCATATATATATATATATATATATATATATATATATATACACTGATTTTCAAAAACATAGCTACTTGAGAAATATATATCTATATATATATATATATACTTTTTGTATTCCTATCAAAAACGTCACCTATTTGATGGGAATACAAAAGGTATATATATATATAGATATATATTTCTCAAGTAGCTATGTTTTTGAAAATCACTGTATATATATATATATATATATATATATAACTAAACGTATCCTTTCTGTGGAGCAATGGACAGATTATTGTTTCTTTTCACCATCATTGAAACCTGCCTTTTTTTGCCATGGACCACTTTACCGCTTGGTTCCGATATGCTACGTTTCTTATGGCTCAGCTGTATATGCTGCAAACTGAACCTCGAATCTCAAGAGTGAAATCTTTCAGATTATAATAATTGCCGCTCCGTATCTTCGCCAAAGTTTGAGATGTTCCAAGAATAATTTTTAGGTTTTCTCTTCAACATTGACCCGGGTGTTGGATTTTCTTGCGCAAATATAATATCGATAAAAGCCACATCAAAGTGTTCGCAACACCACTTTTCCATACAATATTCTTATGCAGATTATGAGTCACAACGGGGGTCAAAAGTATGTGACGTCATTTGTGCGCAGCGCTATTATCTCGTCAAATCCGTTTGCGAAATGGCGTGTAAATTAAGCGTTAGATTGTCTAATTACAGTAATTTTTTAAGCCACAAATGCCGCTTTGTAAAAAAACAAAACAAAAAAAAACTATAAAATCAACAAATCATAAAATCCAAACTTGTACTCGCCTTTTCGAGGAGTGACATTGGCCTTTAATTTTACGGCTGATTTCTCCTTTCACTTAGTTTAATCTCACTTTCTTCAATGAGTCTTTCTGATATCTCGTTCAAGCGATAAGATCTTTAGCGTGTTTTCGGATCTTTGTATGTCAACCCGATGTCAGCCATGGTGAAACTTTGCTGGTTTTCTTCATTGTTTTCTTTTTTGTGTCGTTAAATATTTTATTTGGTCAATAACTGCAATTCACTTTCGCTTTGGTAGCTTTCGTCTGGGTCCAAAATTTACGAGAAAATTCAATGATATTAAGCTTTTAACAACAAATGTTTTTCTGTAAAATTAGGACCGGTCCGTACGGGGGTCCGAATGGGAAAATCAGGATCGCTGGAGCGCGCGTCATTAGCCAATCAGATTTAAGGAATTAGGATTCCGGCCCGCTAACATGCTTCAGAAAAAAATAATAAAAAATATCGAACCGTGTTTACCGCAATAGAGCAGTTTTCAATTGAGTGTGGTAAAACCAAAACCAAAGTAATTACTCTGACCAATCACAGCAGTCGTAAACAATCCAATGAACCAATCAGAGTTCGAAGCAATTACCTGTCGGCGGCGCCACGCACGGGAAAACGCGTGCGAGCAAGTCACGATTGGTTTTGGTTTTACTTCTGATTGGTCGAGAAAGTGGCGCGAGATTTTTTCAGCCAATTACAGAGCGTAGCAATGAAAAACCAAAGCAATCGTGTAATTACTTTTGACACTCAATTGAAAACTGCTTTATTACGTTATGCGATTAACAGCACACGGTACAAGGTTCAAATGACATGCTGTCATTTATATGCAAATTCTATACACTTCCGGATTTCAGCGTTTATATAAGCTTGTGAATTTGCTTTTAATCTTTAATGTTTGCCACAAACTTAAGTTGTAATATCGTTCCATTTTCTACACACAATAAATACCTAAGTACTGCCCTCGGATCGTACTCATGCAAATTTGGTAAAGAATCTTTTATTTAGAGCTTTACCTATTTACGAGTTGGATCATAGGAGCCTTTGATTAGCTATCTCATCCAACAATAATTTGTGTAAGCAATGGGCATACCGGCTCACCTTTCTTCATCTCGTCCAAATCACTTCTTTTCTCAGCCAAGCTGAGTATAAACTTTAATGCGTCTCTGCCCTTATTATTACCACTATCGCTGAGCAACACATCCTCAGCCTGTCTTCTGATAATGTTAATTAGTTCCAAAGGATAGTTCATTTTGCTTGCAGTGTCCAATTTGGAATTCCAGCCAGGTATTACATATGATAAGCCAATAGAGCCATTCTTAGCTCTCATGTGAAGGGCTAGCAAAAAAATATTATGACAGGTAAATCCTTAATGTATTTATTTTTTGCATATAATAATGACTACATAATATATATATATATATATATATATAGATAGATAGATAGATAGATAGATAGATAGATAGATAGATAGATAGATAGATAGATAGATAGGCTGGGCCTAACAGCGTCGCTCACTGAACAAGCTTAACTAAGGTGAAACTTAACTAAGGTGAAAAGTCGGAAGCACAAGAATTAAGATTGACGACCGGGCTATTTTTTTTCAATTTTAGCAATTCTCAAAAACATTATTACGCGACCGTCTGCACAGTACATTTAGACCGTACAAAAGTTCGCAAAAACAACTTTTTCTCCGTCTACAATAACTAGTACGACTACTTTCCGAATAAAATACAGTTGTTGTTTGTCAAAAATTGCCCGAGAAACTGATTTGGAAATCAAAATTGCAAAAATACGACGCGAGTGAAGATAGAACTATAAAATCGCTTTTCAATCTATGTAATGAATGAACAAACACATAAAAATGGACAACACAATCTTCTTTCGAAAAATTTTATTCAAATCTCCATTAGTTTATGTTTAAAAGCAAAACGCGTACCATTTATAGCGCATCGATCGAGTTCGAGCTGCCTTGGATGGAATTCAAGAAATCGATACAACTGAATTTAAGCACGTTTTAAAAAAAGTCAATCACAGATTGATATCAACATAAATTCCCATCGAAAAATGTAATCTGTTTTACCTTTAAGTCCCTCACTTGCTTGGAAATTCTTTAAATCTCCGCTTCTTTGGTTGTGAAATCCGTATTAAATGAAAACGACATACGCGCCCGCGAACTGGCCCTGTCCAATACGGGCGCCCGCGAAACATTCCGCTAGCCATGACCATGAAAAATGACGGGCATAGGTTTAGTTCTATGAGTATGGGGCTCCGCGCGGCCCTTCGGCCCGCAGAGCTCCGCTATAATTAGTGTTGGCATTCGGACGTACACACAAACTTATACCCCCACAGTTGTACGAGGGGAGGGTTGTTGCAACCTTCCCCCCCCCCCCCCCCCCCCCTTGGGTTTTTACGATGTTGCAATATTTCGGAAATATTTTACATCTAATAGATAGCCCGCGATGTGCTTTACAAGATAAAGTAAATATTATGGGTTGTGGCGCTGCTGGGGGTCCGTGACGCTATCCAAAATGGCCGCCAAGATGGCCGCCATCTTGAATTTTACTAAAAATTCATTTTTTTTGGGAAAATGCGGAAATTGCAAATATTGCTTGCTAGAGTTGCAAAATAACATACAATTAAACATTTTAATCAGTGCTTTTGGCAGCATTTTATATGTTTTTTCACTGAAAAAAGGTAAAAAACACACATTTGTATTCAAAAATAGCTTGACCACATGTTACTTATGACATCATATCTCGTTACCATAGCAACCGGTTGTCGCTAAACTTTACGAAAATGTGTCTCAAGGACAAACGAACAGCTACTGAAACCCCTCCTCCCTCCCCCTTTGTACGACCGAGGGTTAATGAATTTTATTTTAATCTTTAACTATTGTTATTAAAAATTTTATTGTTAAAGAGAAAGAGATCATCACAGTCACGTAGCAACAGTAATTAGAACCTGAAAACATTTATGTACAGGCCTCAACGTAATTCCATTCCATGACCTTTGCTATTCCGGTGCAAACGATAAAATGATGAATATGATGTGGTATATATGAAATATATGCGAGAGAAAGAATTAAAGAGCAATAGATTATCACAGTTGTGCATTGCTAAAGGACTGATTCAGTTAGAGCCTAAAAAAAATCAATCGATGTAAAATTAACCGATGTTAAAAAGCTTGTAAAGCACAATTAATGAAAAAAATACCTAAATTTGTTTTGTAAATTACCGATACTTTTGCCCGTTTTTGCCCATGGGCCAAGTGGTTCATCATTCTGATACATTCCGAGTCCAATGGGACCAGAGTGAGAGCTTATTAGCACATAGTCATATATGGACATTATTTAGTTCAGTATTATGTTTGTTTCTAGTGTGGAAATAGTTTTAGTTTTATAGAATAGATTTGCATCGTCTTCAAAGAGGTGAAAATCAAAGATATATGAGAAAATCATTCAATCGAAAACACAGTAAAGTATGAGTTACAGCTTTCTTTGTATGCTCTTGAAGGAAAGAAATAATATAATATTCTTGTTTATCTTCTTACCACTTTGTCCAAGTCCATTCAAGGTTGGGAAGGCTCCATTGCCCCTGCAGGTCCGTACATTTACTTGTCCGTTGATCTCTCTGACGCGGAAGTTCATCCTTCCGGCGTCTCCGCCATTCCCTAACAAACACATAAAGTCAATGTTAGTTTAAATAAGTTCATATATCATCTTTGCGTGGGTATAATTACTCTGTTCTGTCACAATTTATTTGCTGTCGTCTGGCAGTTTCCGTTTCGACATTTAGAAAGTGCACTCGGCTTTTATATATAGAATAAGTAAATAACATTAAAAGCAGTAAAAATAACCTTTCATGGACAGATTAGGACTTTTATTTTAAAACTATTGTTTTCCTTACCAGGCCTCCCAGCATTCCCTCTATCTCCTTCACTTAGTCCTCTCTCACCAAGTTCCCTACTGCGACATACTCTCCCACTGCACAAACTCGAAGGTTTCTTTTAAGAAAAAAAAAGGTGTGCATCTACGCTCGGCAAATAGGGCCTAAAAAAAACGTGAGGCTTCAATTCCCCCATGTACTTCCCTACCTACCTGGTGGTCAAACATACTCTAATTAAACTTAAAGGAACAAATGATTTTAAAAAGACAGTGCGCATGTTACTAACCGTACGACTGCTGTCCCACTCTTTAGCACCGTTACCGCCAACTTGACCTTTTTTCCCATCTCCCGCTTTCGACGTTAACGTAAAGATGCCATTAAGGACGTCGCAAAAAATGTCAACTGAAAATTGGAAGAAAAAGGAATGATAAAAGGAAATAATATAAATGTAAATGCTGTTTCCTTTTATAATGAAATTTCAATTAGTTGTTTTTGGTTCTCGATGTGACATAACAAATTAACCCCCGGACCCTCAGATTATTTCAAGAGCATTTGTCGTTAGCTCATGCCGTCTTCAGTAGCTGTTCATTTATCCTTGAGACACATTTTGGTAGACTTTGGTGAAAATCGGTTACTATGGTAACGAGATATGATGTCGTAGGTAGTATGAGGTCAAGTCATTTGTGAATAAAAATGCGTGTTTTTCACCTTTATTCGGTGAAAATCATATAAAACGCTATGAAAAGAAGTAAATGTTTAATAATATCATATTTTACAACTCTAGCATAAATATTTATTGCAATTTCTTCATTTTCCCGATAAATTTGAATTTTAACACAACACTCTCTTGACCTACCCTGAGGTCCATCGATGCCATCTTTACCATCTTCTCCGTTCATTCTGGTCACCACCCGTCTTTTATACTGTTTAGTCCAATTGGGTGCAGAGAAATAGATGTCACTGTTATACGCCCCCGTTAACTCGCGCACGCATATCTTTATTTGCCTGATTCCATAAAAGTAAACTGTGCCCTATAAAATATTGATATTTGTTGTTTGAATGCCATTCAAGTTGTATCAACAGTTTGGCACTAATTAGATCGTGCGGCATCTTGCAATCTTTGGGGATCATGCCATGCAACTTCATGTACGAGCACATAAAGGGCTTGTAGCCATTGCGTTAACTTTGCTTAAGTTTGATTTAATATCGTTGGATGTAATTTTTGTTTCGTACATCGGTTTCTTTACTAATTTTCTATACTGCAGAAGGTTAAAATTTTTCTATATTTTTATTCACGTGCCAGCGAATGCCGCTAATATTGTAACTGTATAGAATTTGTTAACTCCCAGCGAACTCCCTCCTTAAAGTTAAGTTAACTTGAAATGAGGACACTAGTTGAAGTTATTTACTAAATCGACCCACTTCACTAAGAGAGATTGTCTCCAGCGATTCATCTTCAGCATCTTTTAAAACAAATATTTAGTGCAGTACGTTTTGATAGAAGATCACACATATCCCGTGATATTGATCTTTAAAGGGCCTTACATGGGCAACTGATTTGACACAGCAAAAAGTAATATTATCATACAAATTCCAGTACCTCAAGGTAAAGAGTGTCTGCAAGGATATCTAATCGTGGAACGAGGTCATCCATGCTTCCTCTTGTAGCATCAAATTTAAAGTTTTGCTGTGTCTCTAACTGCTGCTTCAAATATTTCAGGTTAATCACTCTACCAATAGCTTGATAATGCCCTAAAACATAAAGTATCATGCATGTCTTAGCCTTTTTTACTAACTTTAAGTTAATTTTAAGGTTATGTCTAGCTACACATCGGTTCTGTATAAACTTCAACTTACAAGTTTTGCATAGAATTTAAGAGCATGTCCTGGCACGATATTAAATATGTCAACTGGTTAGTGTTTAGCCTCTCCAAGTTATAACCTTTAAGATCAAATGATCGTTTGCTATTAGATTATAATTCCATGTTTTCTTTCGTTTAATTTGAACTATTACACACTATTTGCCAGACAGTGTTTCACGGGTTAAGTAAAACTACTCTAACATGGTCAATCATTACTTTACGGACATCTCGTTATCATTGACAACGGACAGTTTATCCCACCGAGACTCTCATCCGAAAACTCATAAATCAAACAAAGTATCCGACAAATTCAACGTATTTAAGTAATTAATATCTAAAAGTCGAGAATTGACAAACGTGCTATAAGTCGATCAGACAACTATACATAAACTGGATATAAGTTCGGAAGAACTATATATTAAATATACGGCCATCTCGCTTTAGCTAAATAATAATAAAAAATACAAACAAATACCCGGGCGTATGTTTACCTTTTGGTGATGATGATGGTTGTTTTGTTGTTTGTTTTAATTAAGTGTATCTGTCCATCAACTTGGCTTGCTTGGGCCAAGAAGGTTGCAATGGTTTTATAGGTTAAAATATAGGATTGCCTTCTTACCGGGTCCGACATTCACAATTGATGGAGTCTGAATCCAATTTAGATTTGGAGGTCGGATTTTCCGAAGTCTGTCTAGATTTGAGCTACTATACATGCCTCTTGTACCAGACAATGATTTAGTAATGCATCCGTAGTCATCCACGTCTGTTAATCAGGATTTAAAACAGCTGTAAGTTATCTCCTGTGTGCTGCAGCCGCCTACTCTCCTCAAGAAAAATCAGTGAAGGCGTGCGTTTCTCGAAACTCCCGAAGACTTTTCGGGCCCGAAAGCTATTTTTTAAATGTAGTTTCTAGCGAATGGCGTTGAAGTTTTTAACCCACAAATCAGCTAAAGTTGTGTAGTAAACGTAAGAGTTTATTGCTTAGCTTTCAAAATCAACAAAAACCGAATCTTTATTGGTAAACATTCTGCACGTAACACAGCTTTTCGGGTCCGAAAAGTTTTCGGGGCTTTCGAGAAACGCACGCCAGGTCCCTTCTTGATCCGATTTTTCGTGAAGGCAGGGTGCGACTGTATACAGGCTAATAATGTTATAAAGTAAAACCCGTTATTCATGTTACGTTAAAAAATTGACACTTTATAAAAGGGTGGGCCGTGAGTATGTAGAAAAGGTATAGCTTTGACGGTTGAAAGTTCAAAAATACATGTTATCGGAACATCCTTTGTATGATCACGTTATCATAATTTTCTGTAAAAAACTGGTAATACGCACATATGATCTTTACCCAGGTAGAGATCTAATGCCAACGGATGCCAGAAATAAATAAAAAAAGTAACGAATTATCTTTACACATAGAAAATGAATTGAAAATATGAATTGCATCAAACCTTCGTCATCATGTTTTGTGATGTCCTTACTTTTGGTATTGGCCGTTAAAAATAACACAGAAAACATATACACCAGAACCACACAATCCAACTTGAAAGCCATCCTGTCTAAAAAGAGTAAACACAGAAAAAAAAATAACAAACAGTTGGGCTACATTTTAGGAAAAGAAAATATAAAATAATAATTAATAATTATTAATGGTATTGAATTCTAACAAAAATAAACATTTAAGGAGAGGCAAGAAAGAATCACTACAAAAAAGTGCTAATTATAATCAGGCGTGCAACCTCAACTTGCTTTTGGTGATGTAGTTGGCATGTTCAAAAAAGACGTCTACGAACCACCCTCCCCGGGGGCTATTTACTCATGCGCAGTAAGCGCATGAGGTATAAAATGGGTTGCGTTTCTTCGTGTTTTTGTCACATTAGTACATGCAAATTTATGCACGCATATATTATTACTAACCGGGTCGCAGGTCACATAAAAATTCTACAAAAATGTCTGCCGCGCTCGGCATGTGCTTGGTTTTCAAAACCATAGTTTTGTCTTGTCTTGAATAATAACACACATTCAAAATACTCAAAATGGAAAGAGAAAGCTTTAAAGAATACTCAGAAGCCGCTGTAGTGGAGAAAAAGGAGAGCTGAAAGCGACGAGCGACGAAATCTTGCTTCAAGTTTTATCAGTGCGGGGCGATCAAATCCGAAGAAGCGGAGTTTTAAAGAATTTTCAAGCAGGCGAGGGACTTTACCATAAAAGAAATTTCATTTTTCGGTGAGAATTTATGTTGATATCAATTTGTGATTGACTTTTTTTGTGTCTAAACACAGAGTCAACGGACTGTCGCGTAATACAGTTTTTGAGAATTGCTAAAATTGAAAAATAACCCGGTCGTTCACTGATTTTATTGCTTTTAAAAGTAGTCTTTTCAAATGTAACAGAAAGCAGTCACGGTTTGGGAAACATTAGACGCAAACTTGTTCGAATGTTTTCTCCATGAAGCCAATAATCATGGTAAACGTACACTAGTAAATATAATTGAATTAAATAGCGCTTTCTGAAATAAAGTTTGCTTTCAAGGTTTTTTGATTCGCGAAAAAAATATGCGAATCATCTTTACGGATAAGAATGGCATTCTATATACACAAGAAAAGTCGGAAATTTAGATATAATAAAGCAGGTTGCTGAATTTTAATATTATTTTGTGATGTTTATAATATAATTCGCAGACGCCAGCGCTGCGCGCTGCAATGAGGATAAATAAATCGCCAAGCCTTCCAGAAGCAGAAAATCACTGAATTCTAATAAGCGTTTAACTCTTTTTATTCAAGGGAAAGACATTTTCATTCAAGGAAATATGAGTTTCATTAAAAAGTTTTGACCTTTAGAACAAATATTTTGGTACAAGCAGCGCGCGATCGAATTACATTCCACACGAAATTTGCATATATGAAAGAAGTGTATTTGCGACAACACTTTGAAAAAACTGTGAAGCCTGGAAAAAATTAATACATGGCAAAATCAAAGCAGTTATTTAAAGAACTAGCTTTATAGAAAAAATTGCATTTCGATTTGGACTTGAAAAACGGGGGGGGGGGGAGGGGTCATGATGTGTCACGCAATATTTATTTTTATTAAAATGTTTCACCAATTTTTTGCACTCATCACTACAGTTTTGACATTATAAAAGTAGAATCTCCTGAATCCGATTACATGTATTTTTTCATTACCTGTAAATTTAGGGCTTCCACAAATTTATTGGAAATCCGTGCAGGAGAAGGGGTCTCTGGGCTTGGAAATCCAGGCAGGAGAGGGGGGAAGGGGAAGGGGTCAAACAATCTTGCCATCCGTCGGTGGTGGGGGGGGGGGGGGGGGTGAATTCTTTCTGGAATAACCCAATGTAATAGAAATAATTCACGGTTAACGTTTGGGAAGTATTACACTAGTGTGGGTTTGATCAGAATCAACAAATTAAATATTCAAAGCGACTACAGAAAAATTAGTATCTTCAATCAACGCGTCTTGGAGTCTCATGCGCATGAGTATAGGCTATGTTTAGCCTCTTGTTGTTATAGTAATTGGACTGAGTGGAGTACAATTCCGGGAGTAATCGGGCGAGTAATTTCAAATCGGCCGAGCGCATAGCGCGAGGATGATTTGAAATTACGAGCACGATTACCTCTGAATTGTACGACACGAAGTTCAATCACTAATTAATCGAATCAATAAAAAAATTCGAGATTAAAAAGTCTATCCAGTATGTGGAGTTTTTTGTACTCAAAACATTAAGGATATCTTCTATCAGTTTGAAAGAAGGAGGAAACAGTCGCGAAAAAAACACCCATTTAAGTGCGCCTGATTGACGCGCGCGCAACGTAGGTGTCCAATTACAGCTATCCAATTACAAAAAAGTTGTAATTGGATAGCTGTAATTGGAGTAAGTTTCTACTTCAGTTATGTAAAACAGTTTAATTTCTTTTGTACAATGTTTTATAAAAGGCTTTTGGCGAAATGCGTTTGTGAGCGGTCCATCGTAGCGGTCCATACATGCAAAATTCGGACCGCTCAGGGAACCAATCAGAATGCTCCTTTTTATCATGGACCAGTTTTGTCATACAATAATATTACGTATTCCTTAGTTTTCGGGTAGAGTCTAAATTCTATAGCTCAGAAGGAGGTCGGACACCTTAATGAGAATATATAACGGAGTAACTGGTTAGCGTTCAGTTGAGGTTAGGGTAAGCAGTTTATATAGTTAAATTTAGGCCTAAACAACCCGAGAAGCTAGGTGGTACAGTGGTACGTCTACATCTACATCTACATAATTTATTTGCAAAATCCTATAAGGACATCTAGCAAATTCCAGTGCAAAGTGCAAAAATAAATGAATAAATAAATATGTGCAAATAAGGTAATAAATAATTGTGATATAATAATAATGAAAAAAGTAACAATCAGTTATGGATTAAATTAATTAAACTAGCACTTAAGAAGAGATATAATTATTTACAGCTGTACGGTAGGCTATGTAAGCCTAAGCCTAGCTGAGGTCACAGGTTCAATCCTGAGTGGGGATTTTAGATTTACTTTTTTACACTTAAAAATTTATTGAAAATAAAATTCTAAGTATCGACATTACGTTATATATTCACATTAAGGTGTCCAACCTCCTTCTGAGCTATAGTAGGTAGATTACCACGTACTACGTATCAACCGCACCTATGGCATTTATGTATGATTCACCACGCTAATAATCAATCCTTAATCGTATTCACCACCAGCGTTTTTAAAACTTGGTATCGTTGTAATTTCGTAGTATTGTTTTGAACTTAATCAATAAACTTTGGTGAAATAAAGAGCATAAGCGTTTTGATCTGTTTCAACTTGGGGATTTACCTACCGTCATTTGAGAATAAAGATTTCAATGTTACACTTCTGCACTCACAAAACCATGTTGGTGACAGAAAAAGAGAGGAGTCGTTAGTCTTTTGTTTATAGCGGAGCTCTCGCGGGCCGATGGCCCGCTGCGGAGCCCCATACTCATAGAACCTATGCCCGTCATTTTTCATGGTCATGGCTAGCGAAATGTTTCGCGAGCGGCGACTGTACATGTATGTCCGAGCGTTGGGCAGGGCTAATTCGCGGGCGCGTATGATGTCGCAAAACATGCGTGTATGACGCCGCACAACATCCGTGATCTTAGCAATTTTGAAACCAAAGCGAGGCTTTGTTTTTCGCGCGGCTACACGGCCGAATGTCACGTCAGCTCGGTAAACACTTTGTTTAGCGGAGAAAACCAGTTCAAATTACAGTCGTTATTTCCCTGCATTTTTTCGCGGTTTGCTACTCAAGACAGAGATACTAATTAAGGGATACTCAGAAGCCGCTATAGTGGAAAAAGAAGAGCTTTCAGGGATACAATCTTGCTTCGAGGAACTTCATACGTTTTAATCAATGCGGGAGCAATGCGGGGCTGAGATGTTAGTCATTTCGGATTTCAGAACAGAAGAAGCGGAGATGTAAAGAATTTCTTAAAGGTAAAACAAATTACATTTTTCGATGGGAATTTATGTTGATATCAATCTGTGATTGACGTTTTCTTTGTTTTCTTGTTAGTTTTGGAGAGTTGTTTATAAAACGTGCTCAAATTCAGTCGTTTCATGACTTTTTTCATTGAAGACTACATCTCGGCCTCTATGCGCTATAAATGGTTCGCGTTTTGCTTTTAACAAAAACTGATGGAGATTTGAATAAAATTTTTTGAAAGAAGATCGTGTTGTCCATTTTTATGTGTTCATTTATTAGATAGGTTGAAAAGCGATTTTATGTAAACAAAACAAGACTTATACTTCTAACTTCACTCGCGTGGTCTTATGCAAAAATGTTTGTTTATGTTTTGCAATTTTGATTTCCAAATCAGTTTCTCGGGCAATTTTTGATAAGCAACAGGTGTATTTTATTCGGAAAATAGTCGTACTAGTTATTCTAGACGGAGAAAAAGTTGTTTTTGTGAACTTTTGTACGGTCTTAATGTGATGTGCAGACAGTCGCGTAATTCTGTTTTTGAGAATTACTAAAATTAAAAAAAAGCCCGATCGTCAATCTTAATTCTTGTGCTTCCGACCTTTCACCTCAGTTAAGTTTATCATCGGCTTTCTGTTCAGAGAGCTTCGCTGTTAGGCTCAACGGCTATCTATATTTATAATTCAACACATTGATACACTGCCCAAATATGGTCAAAAAGTTATCGATATACGTTATGTCTGCATGACGTATAACCAGCGATGGCGGTAAATTTCGCATTTTGAAGGAAAGTGAAAATGACTGCTGCCTGCAATTTCGTGTTTTTGGGCGAAAAAGTGCGTGAAATATTAGTTTAAAAAGGGAAAAGAAAGAAAAAAGAGAAGAAAAGAAAACAGAAAAATATTGTTCACACGATTAGACAAAAAAGGCGCGAAATTTTCGCGTTGTGGCGGTCGCAGTGTTTCTTAGTGTAGCTGAATGAAAACTGGTTCTTTTAACCTAGAGAGGCTCATTTAATACACAAAGGGAAAACGTTATCTCCTCTAGGAATAAATAGACGTGACGAAGCTCATTGACATACGACACCTAGTCTCCTACACCAATAACAATCTATTGTTTTTATTTTCATAATTTTAAACTCTTATTTGTAACGAACTTTTAGTTTTATCTTCATTTTTCTGTTAGCCCCTGAAGAAGGTTTGTTTTCAAACCGAAATATTGGGCAAATTTGTTTGAATATATATATTTTGTTTTATTCTTTTGTTTACTCTTTCATCGCCTTGCCGTAAGGATCAGTTTGCCGTTTTCTGATTTTCTTTTAACCGCTCGACAAGGAGTGAATGAAGGAGCACAATTTTCGTAAAATTTCTTTAGTAATCACCTCTGGAATATGATATAGACTTGATGCTTCCCCAGAAAGGTTTCTGATCTCGTCATTACGGCTGTAGGAGCTAAAAAACGAGCAAGTTTGTTAACAACATTGATCGACTCAGCTCGTACTTCGATGTTTGAAAATTTGGTGCTGATGGAAGGGACTAAAAAGCCAAATCAACTACAGGTACGATGTTTTAACCGTTTCTTGCATCCTTTAGCTGTTAATTTTTGTAAGACATACTGTCCACGCTGCAGTTCTTTCCCACTTTTCGCCGCTATGTTTAGGTACGTAGCCGTGTGTTTGTTCAATTTGTTTTGATTCTGAATTGAACTTTTTAAGATACGAAACACTTGAAACTAAGACATTCTATGCCATTTTACTGTGTTTTAATTCTTGTATTCACTACTCTGTCCCGTTCTTTGGAGTAGTACTGTAGCTCTTCCAGACCTCTAATTTTATTGGCCCCGTAGTACTGTAGCTTCTATTGTGTTTAGGTCTAGGGCTATTGTTTGTGTTGTTTAACCTATTGTTTCGTTAACCAGTCACTGAGCTTGTTTGGAAAGGTACAGTCTCTCCCGTTCTTTCAGAAGACGAAAGCTCTTGGTAGAAACTCTCAACTGATTGTGTACGCTAAATTAATTTTAGCTTGGCAAAAGTTTCGGCATTTGCTGCTTGGTGCGAGGTAAAATATTTTTGTAAGCCTTTTTACTTAATGAAAGGTTGTATATCTCAATGAATTTTTTCTAGAAACTGTGATTTGTTATCAATGTGTTGAATTATAAAACAGTTATAGTGTTCAAGCTTGCGCAATATTGACAAAGGCGCCACTTTCATTCATGAACTGTGTGATTTTGCAAGTTTCGCGCGGTAAAACATATGTAAGCTTTTTTTTTAAATAAAAGGCTTGTCGGCGATATTTTTTCTTCAAACTGTGCTTTGTTATCAATGTGTTGAATTATAAAACTAATTTTAGCCGACGAGGCCGTAGGCCGAGTCGGCTAAGTATTAGGCGATTTCACGCGCGCTTTCGCGCTATAATAGTTAAATATTACTTTTTATATCGTAAAAAGGTTGGTTATTGTTCATTGTGGTCGTAAGGTAGAGTAATAAATTGTTTTATCGCTTGTCTCACCGATGCAGCAACTTTAGATGAAGGTCGCGACGTTTCGACTGTTTACTGCTGGTCTGATAAATTAGTATCATGATGCATGGTCGGCTGTGATTGGTGGAACTCGATCCTCATTATTCCGGTGAATAATGCTCCTGTTGTTGTGTTTCTTGACCGTTGTCTTCCACGCTTTCTGTTTATTTTATAGTCATAATTAACCATTTTACACCTTCACATAGTTAACGTTCTCGCGATAAGGCGTTATACAATAATACATACTGTGTAAAATGAGTAGTGTACTGTGATACTTAATCGTATTTTAGACTGATAAAGTTGTTATTGAAAAGCAAGAAGTAGAATACTCAACTTTATCTAATGTTCCTGGTATAGGTGGTTTGCAATCAATCTCTAGAGACATAGATAACAATAGTGAAACGAACAAATGCTGGTGGACGAACAAAAGGAGCTAATGAGAGAACTATTGTTTATGTCCACCAGCATGGCGGCGATGACGTAACATGAAAACCACCTATACGCAGGGGCGGATCCAGGGGGGGGGGGGGGGGGGGGGGTGAAATGGGTGAATTTTCACCCCCCTTTTCTGAGACCCTTTTCTTCCTTTTTTCTAAAGTATTTCTCAAATAAATAATATTTTATTTCTCTGATATCTTTTTTGAGGTGAATTTCACCCCCCATTTCAAAATCCTGGATCCGCCCCTGATACGGTACCGTATTATTCTCAACAGGTCAAGAAAAATAAAGAAAACTTACGGATTTTGACACGCCGCATTTAATGACGGATCCAGATATCATATTTTCCGTCACCTATATATTTTTCGTGAACGGAAAAAGTTCGACTTGCAAAAAATACAGGTCTAGTGCACACGCCGCGTCTCTTGGACCACGGTACCTCCGGATTCGCCCGTCTTCTTCAAGAAAAGGGGTGCGTATTGTGTAATTTCAGGAGCACGACACACGTTGTGTTCGTAGTGAAAGATGAACAGGTGGTAACCACGATATGTGAACTTCTAAAAACGATAAATCCTCGGCTTTTAAATGTTTTTTAATTATTGTAGAAAATGTTAAAGAAATTGCCTCTTCATAATGTATTGTGCAGGATAATGTCATGCACGGACTTAGTTTATTACATATATCGTTTAAGCTGTTGGTATTAATGTTTGACCTAAGTTCAAGACATAGCTATTACCGATTGAACTTTACAAGGAGAGGGGAGGGTGAGGTATTGAATTTTAAGCTTCCCTCAGCTTTTAAGCCATTTTATCCCCCTAAAACCTATTAGCTACATGTCACAAAGAATTCTGTTTATGCAACAAATTCTAACAAGCCAACAAGAGAAACGTTTCTTACCTAAGAAGTCGTACACTTGATTGGAAGCTCTTGTCAGTGGTGCCTCAATGGATATGAACCGATATTCAATCAATCAGCTTAGATCATATTAGAACAACACAAGCCAATATGATAAATTTTATGTGCACCGCTGTTAAAATAATTTTCACGCCAACATTGAGCGGAAAATTGATAAAAAATGCGTCAAGACGCATGGTCAAGCATCGCTGATGTGTTATGAAGATTGCAGCTAGTGAATTTTGACGGGTAATTTTCTGGTAAAAAATAATTTACCTGCCATCCTACGAAAAAACGTTTTCTGTGTAGATATACAAATTACTATTCACATATAAACAGAGATATTTTTTTTAATAAAATCACTGAAAAGTAGTGACCTATCGTTAACTTCCATTTTATTACGCGTAATATCAGAATCAGAAGGAAAAAAATCAGGGCGGGGCATCACCTGTTATACACCGGTAAATAATTTATTGCGTAAGAGTTACTACTTCAGAATAAGTAATCGCAAGCACGCTAAGGCTAAGGTAAAACAAATGTCTTTTCAGTATTTTCCAGCGAGTTATAGAAGATGCGATAGTACAGTAGAACCTCTACTTAAACGGCCACCTCCCATAACGGCCACCTCTCCACAACGGCCACTTCTCCATGACGGCTACCTCTCCATAACGGCTACCTCTCCACAACGGCCAGTTTCCTTGTCACGACTTCTCATTTACTCAGAACGGCCACCTCTCCACAACGGCCAGAAAAGTCTGTCCGAAGGTGGCCGTTGTAGAGAGGTTTGACTGTATTAACCAATAATTCTCCCCGGAAGCGAGTATTAAACTTAACGTATTAATCATTAATTATCCTCGGGAGCGAGTCTCGGGTTTCAATTTTTCAATTTTGTTCTCTGCTAATTGAAACGCGAGACCCGCTTCCTGGGAGAACTAACACGTTACGTTAACGTTCACTGGCTAAACTCGTGTTTTACGATTACATTTTAAAACCGTACGGACAAACCGTCTTCGCTCTGATGCAAATACCTTTAAAAAAGGACTAAAGAAAGACACGGACACACAGGTAAATCGTTTTATTATTACAAATTACATTTTATTTTGCATTTTATACCAATAAAACGTAATATACCGGCTATACGAAAGCGCTTGGGTTTCCTGTGCAAATGCAACAGAATGCTCACTAGCAACTGACGAGGAACGCTTTAGTTCCGAAACTGCAGTCTTGCTTAAGAAATATGAGCGAGAATTTCCTAACAGAGGATGGCCTGTTAGCCTCCACGAGCGAAAATTAAGACGATACCCTAATAAAACATGAAGAAGAACTTGACGAATGCGACCACGGTACAAATCTAACAAAGAGTGTACAATTATAAAAGTAACCATCTGCATCTGTAAGAAATAGCTACCATGCTGAAGATTTAAATATTTCATGCTGGATGCAATGCCGCCATACGTCTAACAATGGGGGTACTGCCTATCTCCGGGAAATACAACTAAACGCAGAATAAACTCTGAGGAGCTGCAAACTATTGGAAGATGCCACTATCCTAAAGCTGGACTAAAATGATTTTAGCGACGAGCCACAAGCAGCATTTGTGTTAGGCCAATCACCTTTTATAACGATAAGCAAATTGCATTCAATTTAAGTGATGCTCCACATAAGAACTACCGTAAACTTCATTGTTCTGCCGCATTGGCTCTTTCCCACATAGAATATCTTTAATTTTAAGAATAGAGGAGGGGCTGATGGTTCATAATAATATTTCAGTATAAAAATAAAGAAAATCCGTTTGCGTCAAATAAATCAGTTTTGGGAAATGTTTGTGCTTAATCAGTTTGTGCTTGGTGAAGTTCCCCAAATACAATATCTTTTAAAAATTGCATGTTGTGCGATTGGGTCTCAAATTACTTGAAACCTTAAAATAATTAGACAAAATGCACCTTGAACCTTAACTTTTTAGCGGTTTTCGAGTCTAGGCCAATCAGATCACTAGTTGTAACAATAAAAAAAGTTGACATTCCATCGTGCATTACCGCTCAGCACTTTCCTTCTTATGCGGATCATTACTTAAAGTCAACCACTGCTAAGAGAAATTTACAAAGCTTATTTATTAGTTGTCACCCTCGGACTTACAAGGGGGGGAGGGGATCTATCCCACCCTTCCCCCCCCCCCCCCCCCGAAAGGTTTTTCAAGAGTATTTATTGTTAGCAGGGCTGTCATTAAGGGCTATCACCCATAGCATCTGTTACGGGTGAGTGCATTTGATGAGACCTTGATGTTACGGGTGATCTTGCCTGTCATAGGTTAAATTGAACGACAAAGCAACAAGATTGTTACAGGTGTTAAGATCAGAGCAACACCTGCCTCAAATCTTAATGACAGCCCTGGTTAGTACATACCATCTTCAGTAACTGTTCATTTATGCTTGAGACAAATTTTGGTTAAGTTTGGTGACAATCGGTTGCTATGGTAACAAGATATGACGTCATATGAGGCCAAGGCATTTTTGAATAAGAATGCGTGTTTTTCACTTTCTTTCGGTAAAAAATAAACACATAAAATGCTACCAAAAGCAGCAAAATGTTTAATTGTATCACAATGTGTGAAATGTACCCTAAGTATCTCAAAATTTGCAAAGTTTTAAAAAAAATTAGCGAAGGGAACGCGAGAACATCACGGTTATATACATTTTTTTTTTCAGCTTTGCTGACGTGGTAAAATGTCGGAAAAGGCTCACATTTTCAAACAAAATTGAAACTGTAAAATAACAGAAAGGGAGCAAAATGTAGAAGGAAGGACGAAAGTGTGGATAGGAACTGAAACCTCTTAAACTGGATTGATAAGGTGAATAGGTTAAAGTAAAAAGATTCGAAAGCTGACGTCTCGAGCACTACCCCTACCACGTTACGTTTGTATTTTTTGTATTACAGTATATATCTAGCTGGATTTTTAAAAACCATACCTCTTCGAGGAAGCGTCTGGGACTGTGTATCCTCCTTGGTTTCTCTAAAGTCCACAATATATATATAAAAAAGACTATTGCTAGTCTTTTTCTCTTCCCCTCGCTCTCCTCCCTTTTCTTTCTCTTTTGTGTGATTTTTAAAACTGTTGCTTGAGCGTAGTTGTAGTGAAATTGATGTAATTTTCATCACTGTCATATTTCAAAAAATCAGCTATATATTATATTTACCAGTAAACCGTCCTACAAGCGAGAACTAACTGGAAATGAAAAACTTCGTTGGGCAAAAATTGCACCTTAGAAGAACTCTTCTAGTACAGAGCTAAATATATAAAAAATAAAGACTTACACTCGGGTCGTATATTTGTTTTCTACCCATTTATATAAATTAGGTTTCTGGTAAAATGGGTTCAAGGATTGTAAGCATGGCAAAAAATTGGATGACATTTGCCTCTATTTTTTTTTTACTCGTCCCCAGACCGCCAATTTGACCCTTAAAATCACAGCGAAAACGCCATTTTTTGAAGGGAAAATCAAAATTTCGCCCATTTATGAAAAATGAAAACGTTAAAATATTTTAATAACTTAAAAAAAGTCCCGTCATTTTGACCTTGAAGTAACCAATGTCACGTAAAGGCTTGTATAGAGTTCAACCGCGCGGTCATCGCTTTTAGCGGTATAATTCATTTTAATAGGCGTAATGTAAACATCCACACTCGGTTTTGAAGATACTAGGATCTCGTGAACATTTTGGTGGGAAATATGATTTAGTTGGAGCGAAAAAAAGCCCGTTATTTTGCCGTTTTTTCAGTACAATATGCTTCGACTGAGCCCATGTTGGCTTCTATGTCTTCTATTGGTGACTTGCGCGGACTAGCGCCGAGGCCGTTCGAGCTCAACTGCGCATGGGTAATAGTACATTTTAGTAACGCGCACGCCCGGAGCAAATGTCTCCTTTCAGGGGGTAATATTTTGGTATGTTCTAAAAGTTAATGACGTTTTGAGATCGACGTCATTGCAAGAGATTGCGTTTGCTTGTTTTGTTTTCTCCGTGCTAGGAATACTGGGGAATCTTGGTTGACACCAAAATTTCCCGAGACTTTGTACATCTTTAGGATATATTTCCTTGCATTCTTCAGATTTGGCCTTTTTAAGTAATAAACGAGAAGCTGTACACAGCTTGAACTCGTGCCGTATTTAACCCATTGCATTATTGTTTCCCAAGCCAGGTTTTGAGTGCTTTTACGGAAAAACATAAACTTAAAATTATGTTTAAAAAGTAAGACTACGCTACATTCACTATATTCAGCAGCCGACACTTGAAACCTTGACCTCTAAGCAAATGCAACTTATATGAAACAGAAAAATTGCAGGAACGAAAATCCTATCCATATATGGACGCCTTGCACTGTCTTCAAAACTTGCACACTGTACTTCCTTCTGCTTCTCAAATCACACGGAGAGATTTTGCGGTATGAACTTCATGGCTAAAAGCCATATAGTCGTCGGCGTAAACTAAAATAAATGTTACACACACTCACATACACAAAAGAATTGAACATTCGATCTCACTGGACAGGTGTGACCCGATGTCTCATTTAGTTCGATAAAAATATCCAACTACCAGCTGCACCGAAATATTATCATTGCACCCTGCTAGAGAACAGCCAACCACATAGTTCATTAACAAGTCAAAATTTCGAACACATAGCACATTGAATTGTCAACTAAGAATATAAGGTACAATACGTGCATTCTCTTTCCCTTGCCGTAATGTCATCAAGTTTTTCCCTGCTGCCAAGTTTGAGCCTGTTTTGTTAACTTCACTTCAAAGTTATGTTCGTTTTCAGGTTTTATCAAATTCGGCTCTGAGTCATTAAGAACTCGTGAAATGGCGTCGGTATTGTTATTCTTCGTTGCTAAGGTAAAGCAATGAAATAAGCAATCCAGCGAATTTAAATGGATGTATTATTTTCGATGTTTAAAATTTTTATACTGATCGTTTCGTTTTGTTTTTGGATTTTTCATCTTATTTTTTATTATACACATGTGTCCCTTTTTTGTAAAAAAAAAAAAAATAGACAAAACCGAAGCTAAACTTACCAAACTCGCTGTACATATATCAAACGCTGTGTAGTTAGCTAACTAATGATGCAAAACTTGTCGATAACCTACAAGCGAAAATAGGAACAGCAGTGCTTGATTATCCTATTCAATAAATTTGATAAAATGCTCACATAGAAAGTGCGCTATATAAATGTCCATTGTTGTTATTATAATTATTATTATTATTATGTAAAGCAAGCAATCCCCAGGAGGTAACTAAATCGTTTAAAAGAATTCGAACAGCTGAATATCAAGCCGACCATGTTAACGATAACATAGTTGAAGTAATTTTATAATGATTGGCTTGGTTTATCAACACTTTTACCATCAGTCTAGCGTGAATGATTAGATTTTAAGACCCATGCTGTCATTGTAAAACATTGTTTTGTCAAGCTATTTCAGTTTACAGAAGGCATGGTTGTGAAGCCTAGCAAACGTCTGTCTCTGTTACATCAGCTCAACGCTGCATTCGTCACTAAGATTATCTGTTGCGAAGACCTTTTTAGTCGTCTCGGAAATTCGAATTTTCACGTCGAAAAAACATCAGTGAGTTATTTTTCATTCAGAAACTGTCATTAGATTACGACCACCTTTTTAAATTGGGTAAAGTAAAGCCAATTAAACTAAATTCATGCTAACATGACGAGACATGAAACAAAATCAATCTCCGTGCATGACGGCACGATGGCGGTCATTTTAATAGAAGCGGTTTTGTTGACGTTATCGTTCTGTCCGCTATCATTTCTAAGACTCTGAAAAATAGTAAAATGGACAAAACTAAGAGGGTCACTGCTTATGGGAGGCTTTTTAACTATATGTTTACGGTATATTTAGTGGCAATGCATGTTGGGAAGCATGCAAATTCCTCTTTAAGTTTGTATCAATTAATTGATAGCATGGGGTTTCTTAAACCCAGTCAGTCACGCGAGACAACTTATCTTTACTACACTGACTGCGTTGGCAATAGCCGGGCTAATAGTAAAGTCCTCGCTTCAATTCGACGGCGATTTCTGCTAAATTATTTACTTAAAGGATTCCATCGTGAATGGCTCAACAGCAGAAACAAGCAGGCTGCTTTAATTTTCGGTAAGTAAGCTTCGCTTAGCTGCGATGAAGCGGTCTATTTGGTTTGACAAAAGTTATTGTTGAGCTCCGATCAATAGATGAGTTGAGTTATCTTACTTGCTCCGGCCAAATAAGAACATATAGGGGGAATTAAGATTTATTGCAATATTTATACAACAAAGAAGTGTTTAAATTATTTGGTAATTCATTTGATAAGTATGTCACTTCACACGAATCTGCAACAGTGGTTTGTTAAAATTATGGAACATTTAGTGTCAAAACAGTTGAAAATATGTTTTCTATTTTCTTCAGAAGTACATTTAGTAAATACGATAAAGAAGAATTACTTTTAAGAAGAACATAGTACATTAAAATATAATAAATAGCATGATCGAGAAAAAACGATAACACGTTTTCGCAGAATTGTTTATTTCTTCGCTTCATCCTAGCAACAAATTAGCATGAACAATGCATGCTCTCAAGCAATAGGAATTAATTGCATATTAATATTAAAAGTTCGTTTAATTTCAATTGATGTTTTTATGCTCATGGGGAATACTAAATGTTGAGAGAACATTAAAAATGAAACTGATGAGACACGAGCTATTAAAATTATACTTTCAATCACATCAAATTTAGTGTCGTATCGCTTACGCAAAGTTAATAACATCAATTGCTGCAAGTTATGTTAAATAAAGGTGCAATAAACCGCGTGGTTTATTGAGTCAATAAACCATGGAAATGTCATTATATAATATACAAATTGTTTTCTTGAAATCTAATCAAAGGCTCCAAAGAGCCAACCCGTAAATAAGAAATGCTAACGCGTAACGCAACGTAAGCGTATGTTTTCACACTGACGCGGTTCAATATTTTTTAAAATTAAACGTTAGGATTTTTGACGAACGCAAAAAAAAAAACAGTGCATCACTTTCATAATGTCCAGTCCGAAGAAGAAAGAAAAAAGAGAAGAAAAAGAATAAAACGAAGGTCCTGGGCTGGACTTGAACTCGCGCCTCCCGACTCCAATTCCCGACACTAAACCACTCGATGCATGCTTAGCAAAGACTAAATTTTATTATTTCAAGGTAGATACGCATCAAAACGCGTGTCTCGGTTGAAAAATCCTTTTAGATCGATTTTAATGTTGCATTTAAGACTCCAAATGCGAAACATTTTTAAGCTTATTGTTGTTTATATTTGTTTACAACAAATTAGTCATTGTTATCGCTGGATTCACGTTGTTCTTGTTACGAAACGCGTTCGCAACAAAGCATTACGTCACTAAGTTTACAGCTGATGGAAGGAGTGAGTGAGTGAGTGAATTTTAGCCACCGTTACCGATAACCCGTACATTACGCATGCGCTTATTCACGGGGTTAATAAAATCACTCAGAATAGTTATTAAAATCGTTATAATGTAAATACAAAAATGAAATTCTGGGACGTTGCTAAGTAATTAAAACTTGAGGGTGTCTTATAAAATAATGCTTTTTACAGCGTGTTACAACAACATCCAGGCTTATTAGTAGCCTTATAAAGTGCTTTGGCACCATGAAATGACCTATACCTGCGTATGTTCTTGCGATAAGATGTTACTAAAGCCCCTTTCAAGTAACTTTCACACCTGGCGTGCGTTTCTTAAAACTCCCGAACACATTTCGGGCCCGAAAAGCTATCTTCTGTGCTGTCCGTTTGCCAACAGATATTCAATTTTCGTTCGTTTTGAATGCTAAGCAATAAAATCCTAAGTTGACGAGAAACTTTCCACTGGTTTTCGACCTAAAAACTTTACCGCCATTTAAAAGAAATTTAATTTTAAAAATAACTTTCGGGAGTTTTGAGAAACGCACGCCTGGTAATTGTATGAATAGTTAGTCAGAAATTACTTAGTTGTTCTTTAGCCAGTCATCATTTTCTAATAATTTGGTTGCAAATACCATAATAACGCTATAAAAGTAGAAAACTCTGCGATATTTATATTTTTTAAAGTTCTTTGTGGAAGCAATATTTTGTCACAGTGATCAGGGTCGTAGCCAGACGAAAATTCTTTCCGAGGCAATATCAGAAAGAAAAAAAAACACTTCTTAATTTTTCTTTTTATGCAGCCTCGTACAAGACTGAGATCCAATGCTGGTATCAGTATTCAAAATTTTATTTTGACCGAGGCAAGTGCCTCGGTTCGCCTCATACTAGCTACGGCCCTGGTGATGCAAATCCTTCAATGTATTCCTGGCTGTTAGATTCGAGGAAACGTCGGGGAAAAGATACGTGAGCAGACCAGCAAAAAGAAATAATCGAGTGGGGGAATCAACTTAAGAGTGGAAATCTGTGATGTCTTGTTTAAAGATTAGCCTACGCCAGTAAATGATAAAAGCTGTTCTTTTATTTTTTACTTAAAACAGAAAGAGGCGCGACAAACGTGTTGAGCCTGAAGGAGCACAGATACGGTATGTACGAAACAATTTCATTGTGGGTATAGTGCAGATTCTATAGCTCGAAAGGAGGTCGAGTACCTTATATTGAGAATTATATAACGAAAAAACGACACTAATGTTCTTTATTAAATGTTTTAAGTGTTAAAAGGAAAATCTAAATGTCCCCACCCAGAATCGAACCTGTCACTTCAGCTTGTGTCTCGGCTGAAATGAAATCCCCACCACTACCACTACCAAACAACAGTCCCTGATAACAACAAAAAGAGAATGCAACGATAAACGACGATGTATGCTAACTACATTGTGTTGTTTATTATAACAGAGAGGAACAAAGCGGATCGGCACCGCCAGACGAATTGCAGCCGCAGCCGTAAGTTAGAATTGAAGTTTTCTTGCATAATTGTGCTACTACACTGTGATACCTCTTTTACACAAGAGCTTGCAGTGAAATGTTTAGTTACTAAAACATGGTTGGAAGTTTGTGATTTTCTGGAGGAGGGGGAGTACTCTCATATAAAACCTATATGGGTATGTGCCGCTGTGAAGGATATGGCTTTCAAGCAGTTTAGTCTGTGATAGGGTGTAAAATTCCAAGAGTTTTGGTCTAGAATAGGGTTTCGTTGACTGGTAAACTGATCAGTGTTTTTAAGATAGAGTTTCTAGGATGGGGCAGCGATGTTTGGTGTCCAGTCTAGAATAGGGTTAACAAAATACAACTGAATATGGTCTGGTATAGGGTAAAGGGTTTGAGAGTCCTTGCGGCACACTACCACCCCAAAACATACACTGTAAAGAATCCCCCCTAGTTTTCTTATTATGCAGACATTTCATTATAATTTGTTTTGAAGTAGTTAGTTAAATTGCGAGACAAAACAGTTACTAGGCCCTAACTGACCCAGCAGTATATGCACATCGCGTGTATCCAAAATAAAGCTATAGGGAGACTGCTATCAAATAACTTGATTTTCTTCTTATCTTACAGGAATTCCCAAAATGAACCTTCCCTACAAGACGAGTCTCAGCCAATACCGTATGTATCTTATTGTTATAATATTGTTATAAAGTATTATATTATAATATTGTTTTAATAGTTATGTATTGTAATGTTATAATATTATTGCTTTAATATTATTTTGTAACCTCAGAGGAAAGTCCCGAGAATTGCGTGTCATGAATTGACATGTTGTTTTATCAAGCTGAGAACAAATTCAAACGCATTTGGTAGACCAAAATCAAACCTTTTCGATAGGAAAACTTTCATTGCATTGTAAAGGTATTGTAAAGAATCGACGATAAAATGTAAGATAAATTAACAATATACTTATCAACACGATCGATAAATCTTTAATTTGTTTTTAACGCTGTGCGAGATATCCGGTGTCTTATCCTGGCTTTACAAAATTCGGATATCCGTTTTGTTAAATATAATTTGGCCGCGCGAAAAGCGGAGGTCTCGGCAAGTCACCCAGGAAAAAAAACTTGCGTTTTATTAAAATTTTTTATTTTGTCTTTTATTGGAGGCTATTATATCGTTATTTCGAAATGATAAAAGAAATTTGTCAGAAAAAGATTTAAGGACTCTTTTTTCCTGTCCAAAGTAGCACAATTTGCAGAAATCAGTGTCCCGTAGACTGGGAACGAGATGACGTAGAAAATACTTGAAATTCGTTCCTTTGTATGCTCACAGTGTGTTTCATTCCATTTCTTCAAAAGAATGTCAGACTGTGACGAATTATGTCTTCCACAGAGTCTCTGTCAGACAGACAGAAAGTCGCCGAGGTCGAAGACTTCTCCTTTGCCGCCATGATACTCGTGAGTTGAAGTATTTTCTACGTCACAGATCGCTTTGGCCGCACGCTCGATAGAGACACTTTCTGGCGGAAAATTCAAAAATTTCAAGCGGAATGATTTCACAATGGGAAGGATCTTTTTGATGAAACCCACAAATTTAGATAAAGAAAGTAAAGCACTATCAAACCATGGAAATTCTTTTTTTACTTCATATGCACTTTAAGTGAGCACGTTGCCATATATGCCAACCGCCCACAGTTATTAACACTAAATACTATGGCCCTACACCCAAAAGAACGCCTGTTATCAGGAACAATAGGCAATGCTTTTCTTGTTTCCATAACGATTCTTTAAAGCTAAAACGATATAGAAAATACAGCTGCATTTTTCATTTCCTTTTTTAAAAGGGCGAATTCAGACAGTGGCGCAAGATCAAGACTGGGCGAGAATTTGGAAGGACGGGTCAATGTACTTTCTGATGAAGATTTTCATAACAGAAATGATGCGCTGAGAATTGACCCAGATACAGACGATACAGGTACGATGTTTAAAGCCAGATCGTGGAAAAACTGTGAACTCCAAATCGGCATTACATAGAAGGAATTGAATATTGAGGTCTGATAAGGAGACTAGTGATGGCCCTTGGCTTCCAAATTCTCATTTTCTCACGTTTTCCACAATATTAATTCTATCTATGAGAGTACTTGTGTGAGGGAGATGTGACAGTCAACGGATTTTCCGTCGACCTTTATGCGCCAGATTATTTGCCAATATCGAATAAGGATTAACGCTGCTTATGTCTTTCTTATTGTTCCCAATTGTCACATCGTGATCGAACGCACTAGACCAAGTAGACGTGTGTATACTAACTCGCCACTTGGTTGGAGATCGATATCTGCCTGTTTTCAGTGGCATATAGTGAGCCAGGCCTAAGCAGTTCGGATTCTGATTGGTTTATTTTTTATCCTGAGTACTTTCTGGGACAACATGTGAAAGAAATTCGGCACTGATTATACTTCAGAACTACACTAACTCGGCAGATCACACTTCTGAATAATAATTTCGAATGCAACCCACGCGTTTCGCAGTGACAAATACCTAGCATAAGACCCTGCGATTCCGTTTTCCAGTCTCAAAAACTGCGTTAATATTCACTATTTGCTTTGTAGCAGCCAAGTTAAAAACCAAGGCTATTGACTTCCATAATCAAGAAAACAGAAAAGCACACCGGACAGATGAATACGAGATACAAGAGCTTATTATCAGGAGGGGACAGGCTTTTGAT
Source organism: Dendrophyllia cribrosa (assembly GCA_024195265.1). NCBI lineage: Eukaryota > Metazoa > Cnidaria > Anthozoa > Scleractinia > Dendrophylliidae > Dendrophyllia > Dendrophyllia cribrosa. The sequence goes on from JAJLRJ010000001.1 coordinate 34,151,423, forward strand.
ATCACAGTAACGTTTAACAGGGACTACAATCCAGAGTATGACGTCATTGTTGTACAGTTTGTTACAGGTATTCATTTTGCTGTTTGACTTCGGACAGGCTTCCGATACAATGACGTCAACGGGTTTATATATTTGCATGGCTCGGCGCATGGCTCCTACATATGATTAGTGATTAAAGTGAGATGAAATGTGGAATATAACTTTTTGTGTGCTGAGAAAAAGCAACCCTGACAAATTCTTATGGATTGCAAGTCCTAGAAAGAATTTGGGGATAACGGGAATAAAAAAATATATTGGACCTCGGCAAGAATCGAACCAACGACCTCTCACTTCATACGAGTGCTACATGGCTCTCGCACATTGTTCACTGTAGTGGTGAAAGTGTTCATCACCGGTCTCAGTGCATTTTTTGTACTTGTTGGGCGATTTGAAGACACTTTATTTTTTTCTTGATGACCATTTTCAGATCTATTAACACTCTTTTCGCTTTAAAGACACAACTAGATGTAATGTAAGGACCTACATGGTTTATTTTCATTTAAAACAATCAGTATGTCTTCTTTGCTGAATCGTAGATCGCCCTTATGTTACTCTGGGTTATTTCATTCCTTTTCTGCAAGTCATTTATTACAGTTTCTTTCATCATTGCATGTTATCAACTGATCCCATCACATCTGTTTCAATATAGCATAACTTATTATTCTCTACAACCCATGTAAATATCGCTGGTATCTTTCAGGCAAACGGCCTCAGGAAAGCAAAGGATCACTCGTGCGAGTTTCAATCCAAGACACACTGACCCCTACTAAGTGGGGAATGCAGGCGAAGGAAGCCAATGAAAATACCCTCCGCCTGTCAATTACGTCTGCAGCTAAAGCCATTATCGGTCCTTATCAAGTATTGATAGAAACGAAAAGCAAAGATTCATCTGGAGAGATATCCATGTCTCGCTACAAACACGACAAAGAAATTTACATCTTGTTCAATGCATGGTGTTCAGGTAATTATAATAGATTATTGCAAACTAAACTGGTATCGCCTAACAGCATGACGCCAATCAAATTTAATCGGAACGTTCTCGGTCAGATCACTTATATTATTCAGACTTCATTGGGTGCTAACTTTTGGCTTTGATACGTTCAAGAGCGATTTCCATGGTCGTGGAGAAAATGTTTTCTTCTGTGCTACCTCCTCTGTTTATGGGGCAAACCTTTTGATACTACTTTTCTCTTAGTAGAAAGAATTGTTGAAATCTACCTTTTTAAGGCATTTTGTTATATTTGTAACCATGTCGTATGGCATTGTTTTCTCCGTAATAAAAGTAAATCAACCTATGTAAAATATAGACAGTGTACAAATAAGACAAATGTGTGGCGTGAAAACCTATCGGCCGCGCGGTTTTTAACGCCCTTTTTATGGTCTTTAAACTGTTCCTATGATCAAATTTTTGATTTTCATTTTTTTACATTTTCGTGTACTATTAGACTTTGTTACTCATCTTGTCAAATTTCAATCCATTACGAACATCAGAAGTCGTTTTATTTTAACATTTATTTCTGAGAATTTACGGCCGCCATTAATCAACCTTGTTCCAAGGCTTGGTTGCGAATGGGAGAAAGTGACGTCAAAGGCTCAAAAATACCTCACGGGTTGAAATTATAATAACAATAAGTATTGAAAATCACGCGAAAAGCAACAAAAACTTTGGACTTGTTCTTCGTGCAATTTTCTTTGCTGATTGTTATTATAATTTCAACCCGTGAGGTATTTTTGAGCCTTTGACGTCACTTTCTCCCATTCGCAACCAAGCCTTTGAACAAGGTTGATAAATGACTTCTGATGTTCGTAATGGATTGAAATTTGGCAAGATGAGTAAGAAAGTCTAATAGTACACGTAAAGGTAAAAAACTGAAAATCACAGGGGCACTTTCTACGTAAACGCCATGGTATTCTAAAATATTTTTTATGTGTGAAAGTTTCATTTCGGTTTCATGGCCGCTTTTTATGGAATTTAGGTAAAGCATAGTTCTTATCATTGTTATTATCATTTCACCCAATGCTAAATTGTTTAATGGTTTCCCAATATATTCATTTAGCTCGGATATTTTTCATAATTCATACATCCATCTCCCCAACTGCAGGTGTGGAGGTGTGCGTATGCCTGTATTTAACAGCAAGTTTAGCTCAGTTTGTCGCTACCTCGGCGAATGGTAACTGTTATTCGTTTCGATGAACACATTATGAGCCGATCTATTTATTAACAAAAAAATAATTTAAATACCGGGAAAAATGTGTTTTTTTCCTTGATGACGAGCATCTACTAAACCCGGTTGCATGTCCATCGTCCATCCAATTATCTCAGGCCTTTATACGTTGGTCGAACCCTTGACATTGAAGTAATAGGCCATTTCCGAGTTACGTTATGCCTCGTTGTCAAAGCGAGGCTAGGTGCACAACCTTTCATATGGAAATGAGTTTTTATTCAAATGCAAATAAAACTCATTTCCATATGAAAGGTTGTGCACCTAGCCTCGCTTTGACAACGAGGCATAACGTAACTCGGAAATGGTTCACTTCCAAATACAGTCCTTAAAATAAACATAAACTCCAAAGTTTCATATTTTGGAATTTTTTTTCATTTTATTAGTTATTTGTTTACTTATACCATTTAATTTATCACTTGGCAGAAGATACAGTTTATATGGAAAGTGAAGAGCACCGTAACGAATACGTTATGGAGGAAAATGGCTATATATGGAAAGGTGTTTCCGGGCAATTCCGTACAGTTCCATGGAATTTTGATCAGGTACAGATTATAACTGCAAAATAGAGGATTCGCTTCCATAACTCTTGCGGTGTAATTGTTAGCGCGTTGGACTTTGGACCTGATGCTCAGTGGTTCAGGTCTTGTCTTTACCCATTGCTACATACTGTCCCTCGATCCAGGAGAATGAATGGGTAGTGTATTGCGAACATAATACTGGAAATAACCCAGCGCGATGGACGTCTAGCATGTCATTTAGGGGAGGGGGGGGGGGGGGTAACAATTCTTCTACTTGCTTCATGATACGGTCTTCCTCCGTGTGGGCCGCCTGACCGAGGGACTTTACCTTTATGTTATTTCCTTCATATTTAAAAATTGTAAACGCAACTAATTGGATTAATTGAAAGCACTACAGCACAACTTGAAAATACATGTATACACCTTATTCATAAATGGCGACGGATTTATTATTCTTTTATATTCATGCTAATCAGCCTACCAAGCCTCATTTTAGAGCAAAAATGCTTTTGAATTTTGACCATGCTGACGAGGCTTGGTAGGCTGATTAGCATGAATATAAAAGAATAATTAATCGGCCGCCATTTATGAATACGGTCTATAGAAATGTTCATCATATCAAGAGCGTGGGAAAAAGAACAAAATCTGTGTCCCCCACAGGATTCGAACCTATGACCTTCCGTACACCGGTCACATGCCTTAACCACTGAGCTACTAGAGACTCGTTGCAAGGTAGATCATTATACTAGGTTCATGTATGATGCTCTTATTCTCCTGGTAACACTTTATAATTAGGATTTCGTCCATAAAGTCGGCAATGACGTCACATAACTCAAAGCTCAAACACGAAGTTCCGGTATAAAAGGCTTAGCTCCTTCTCATTTCACACCTTTTGGGTGTGAAATGCAAATTAAGGCGTCTTTCAGTCACAAAACGTGGTTAACTTGCGCGATCTTTAAATATAATTTGCTTCAAAAATCTGATTAAACCAAGATTTTACCTAAGCAAAAAAGGAAAAAGAAGTTCATAAAGACTTCTGATAACTTCATAAAGTTTTTCCAAATTGTGTTAGCAATGGTCTTAGTAATGACGCATGTTTTTTGTCAGTTGTTAATGCTTCAGTGGTTGATTAACGACTGGAGGTGAGAATGGCCAGGCCAGGCTCCTTTTATACCGTAACTCCGTGTTTAACCCGAAAAAGCGTATTGTAGGTTTAACCACCACCCAGCTTGTAAAAGAGGAGGGGTTTTCATTTTAGGAGACTAACATAAATTACATAACTGAACACAGATTACCATTGAAGAATGACCACCTCAGCTTGTAACAAATACACCAAATGTAGCTAAAGGAATAAAGGCAAAAGAGACATTTAGTGAATACCCTTTTAATGGCATTGTATTATAGAAGCGTCTAATGACAGTTGATTTTTTGTTTTCCATGTGGCTTTTTCATTCTTCAGTTTGAGGACGTCGCTTTAAATTCTGCCCTGTGGCTGCTGGATAAAGCTGGACTTTCCAGTATCGCTAGGTCCAGTCCAGTCGAGATTTCGCGAACCATTTCGGCCATGGTAAGTAAAAACCCGAGCTGTTCTGACAAAACTACAAGCGAACCGTTAAATGTACATTTTTTAGCATGTCCCTAACTTTTTTACACTTATCTCAAATGCGCGCTTTATATAACTTTTCACTTCCGTTTAAGAACTAAGAGTTAAGAGTTAATTATAACACGTTGTAACTCATCTAAATATAATAGTAAATTGAAACACCGCTGATAAGCATCCAAGTAACGAGGCTAAGTTTTTTGTATTGACTTTAGAGATTGTTACTCTGTATCTAAGCATAGAGCCTTTTTCCGTTGCTGTTTTTTTTCGCATAGTCAAACTCAAATGACCGGGATGGTGGGGTCCTGTCAGGGCGTTGGTCCAACGACTACCCTAAAGGTACCACTAATCCCTTGACGTGGACCGGAAGTGCTGCTATCCTGGAAGAATTCTGGAAAACAAAAAAAACTGTGCGTTATGGGCAATGCTGGGTGTTCTCTGGAGTTGTGACTACATGTAAGTAGTAAAGAATGGATGTATGAAAAGTTATCATAATGAATCATTGGGCTGAAAACTGGGATTTGAACAAAATGGTATGTCACCGCCCTTCCGGACCCTCAGTATAAAGCGTCTCCTTCAATCCTTCAAGAAAAAAAATTAAAAAATAAATGTAGGATTCAAATATGGCTTTCAACGAGTAAATTAAGCCTTTTTGAGTACATGAATTAAATAAAATAGATCGTGATATTTGTGGAGCTTTCTAATATATGGATTGTGATGCAGTGATGAGAGCGCTAGGAATCCCAACCAGAAGCGTGACAAATTTTGACTCAGCCCACGACACAGATGCGAGCATGACGATTGACTACCATTTCGACGAGGAGGGAGACATGATAGATGATATGAACGATTCCGTGTGGTTAGTATCACTCTAAATTCATTTAATACTAATTTTTCGTGCAGCTTGTGACCGCGGCGACTTCTGTTTCATGTGGCTTTTTTCTTCGTAATTGTACTTAGCCTAGTGATTTTAGATTTTTATTAATTGGTGGTAGAGGTCCAGTTGTCTAGATGAATTTGAGATACTATGTAACATTGTATTGATATGCTTGTAGGAATTATCACGTATGGAACGAGTCGTGGTTTAAACGCCCTGATTTGCCAGCTGATCATGACGGATGGCAGGCGTACGATGCCACGCCACAAGAGACCAGTAAAGGTAAAACCAGTATTTTAACAGCCGCCAAGACGTGGTTCTGCTCGAAGTGCATAAGTACATGTCAAAAACTGTTTTCGTATTCATTGTATAGGACGAGAAAACGAAATTAAGGTTCTAAAAAATCCAACAACAAATGCAAAATACACCTACGGTACAATTATTTTTTTGACGTACACAATAGGGTTTAGTTCTAAATATTACTTTTGCCTTTACTAAGATTGTTTTGAGGATTGGCCTTACCAAACTAAAAATATCGTGTTTAATGCTGCTAATTCTACAAAGAGCTCCCGTCTCAAGTTTGTAGCAAAAGTTAAATATTACAGTATAGAATAAATAAATGTTATTATTAAAACTTCAGAAAATGATAACGACTTCTCCCTGTTGTATTATCTCCTATATGTAAGACTAATATTCGCCGATCAGAATTGGTAAAAACTGATTATGCCAACAATTTTTCATGTTTTTAAAAAAATCTCCTAGGTTATCTAATAGTCTCATATTTGCGCCAATTGTTATGTCTAATATAAGGATGTACTCCAAAACAAGACTAGTCAATTTTAAGCGTTGGAAAATGTTGTATACAAGAAGGAATTTGGAATATATCCAAACATAGATATTAGATAATTATTACCCATAGGTAAAAAACGATCGAATTGTGATGCAAAAGTAATATGCAAATATTCAGTTAAGTTTCTTCATTCCACCCCAGGTGTTTTCCGTTGTGGTCCAGCATCCGTCAAGGCAATCAAAAATGGTGAAGTGTACCTTCCGTACGACACAGGTTTTATTTTGGCTGAAGTTAACGGTGACCGTGTTTATTGGGATGTCGTGAAAGCAGACGGTTCTATGAAACCTACGAACGTCGACAAGAAATGCATTGGAAATGATGTCAGTACCAAGGCTGTAGGGACAGATTCTAGAGAGGACCTCACCCAAGAATACAAATATCCTGACGGTTGGTCTGTCTATTTGTATGTCTCTATGCTTGTTTCAATTACTGTCTCTCTATATATCTCTTCCCATCTGAACTGTTTGGAGCCAAGTATTGTACTTCTTCTTTAGTTATGTAATTAAATGTTAATCAAGGTTCTAATATAATTTACGTAAGTCTCATATTAACTAATCGGCAACCAAGATAACTCTTCAATAACCAAAACAGACCTTAGATTCGACCAGTAATAGGATCTACACCCCACTGAATGAATCTGTACTTTAACAACAATACACAAACGACCCAACCAACTGCTGTAAAAAATTAATATAGTCAAATACCTGAAGAAACCTAAAAACAAATTGGTTTGGAAGAGCTACATAACTGAGTGAATAAAGAAAAGGAAGTCACCACTACCACTAAGAGAGCCAATAATATGGATTACTAAAGTTATCAACAATAGATTTCGTGTGGTTGGTTGCTGTACGAAGCTTTTTTTCTACATGTCCTACACTATGTTTTAAAAATCTTTAATGGAACATGGAGAATGGGTAGCAGCAAAGTAGACCTATCTTTCTTTTCAGGCGATCAAAGACTTTTCATTTTTTATATTATAATTATAATTATAATTATCATCATAATTATTATATTACAGGCTCTGAAGAAGAGAGAAACGCAATACAATTAGCATTCCAGTTCAGTAGTCGTGAAGACCACGAAATATACAAATCTGAGGTCGAAGATGTCAATTTTCGTCTGGAGATGGAAGACACTGTGTATGCGGGCAACAGTTTTGACGTTGCAGTTGTCGTAGAAAACAAGTCAGAAGTAACTAGAGAAATCAAAGTTAACTTCACAGCAGTTTTAAGTTTTTACACTGGTGTTCCCGCCAAAAAATCAAAGGGATACAAACTCAAGTTTTTGTTGAACTCACAAGCAGGTAATATGAAATTGTGCTTAGCAGTGACTGCAAGTTTACAAGTATTAATCCAGGGCCTTTTTTTCTTAGTGTGAAAATTGATTCGATATAAATGTCACTGCTGCTACAAAGCCAAATAATAAGTGTTAAAATATATACATTGTTCTCTTGTCAACTAAAATTCCTTCTCCATTACAACATCGTATATTTTGACCAAAACGACGCACCAGAAATGCCCAGATCTGGGTAGAGATTTGACTGGTTTAAATGTTGAAACAGTTAAAAAAAACAATCAAACACAAACTTTAAACTTTCAAGGCCGGTTATTTAAGTCTTACTTAGACCGCGGTTTAAGGTAATTAATGACCCCCACATATGTTTATAAATTATAAGGGAGCCATTTTCAGCAGTTAGATGTTTCTCTAGTATGTGCTATGTGCACTGTTTACAGTAAATAACGATTAAATATTCAGGTTTAGACCGCCTTCTTCAAATCGATTAATAACTTTTTTTTCAGAGAAAAGATTTGTTCTTACGTTTGAACCCAATGACTACATAACATCAAAGACGAGTATTGGTGACTCTTACATCAAATTGTATGTGAAAGGTATGGTGATGGAAACAGAGCAGTCCTTCGCTACTCAGAAAATCGTGGAGCTCGCACTTCCTGCGCTTAAGGTTCAGGTGAGTAATGGAGGCCTTGTTTAAAAGTTAAAATAACTGATGGCTTAAAAAGACTCAAAATGTCTAATACTAGACACAGTATAAAATTGTCGAAAGGACGAAAAAGTATATATATAGTTCTTAATCCCTACTAGTGTCCGCGTTGTTGTAGGACACCCAGCTCCTAAATAATGGTCGATAACATATAGTCAGACCCTAGATAAAAAATGCTAGTGATCAAGCTATCAGAATCAGCATGACAAAGCCGACAAGCCACAAGACAGTGAAAAACGAGGGAAGTAAACTTTTCAAAAAAGAGAAGAGAAATAACTATGAATAGGATTAAATTCATTTTAGTTACAACCTCTGCAACTTATACAGCGTTTGCACATGACGTCACCGCGGCCATATTGATGACCTAAACGAATCTATTCTTATTCAAACATTTCCTATTGTTTTAGCACTCCAATATGGCCGCCGGTCACGTGAGTGAAAACACTCTATAAAAGGTACAATGAGATGGACACTGGAACAGTAAGGGCCCGATTATATGAGCCGGGCTGGCCCGGTTAGCCGAGATGGCCCATTTTGCCGAGATGACTTTCAGCCCGGTATTACATGAAGCGAGCCAGCCCGGGCGACAACTAAATTTAGCATCAACGGTTTTGGCTGACTGAGTTGTTGTTCTGAAAATGGCGCAAAGCGTAGAATGGTTCAATTAAGAATTTTATCTAAATTTAAGCTCATTTACTTCGTGCTTTCGCACTCTTGTGTACCCCCTTATAATTTAAAGTGAAAAAGGGCCATTTACAGGCGAGCAGGTTTGCTCAGAAGCAAATTTTTGTGCTTTCCCGGTTAGCCGGGTTGGCCCGGTAAACGCGATTACATGGAAAATTTTCAGCCCGGTTAGCCGGGATCCCGGCATCGCGATACCGGGATCCCGGCTAACCGGGCTGGCCCGGTTGTCATATAATCGCAAAGTTGATTTTTGTTGTGTTTAACAGGCGTGCTGAGATCTCGGCAAACCGGGCCAGCTCGGCTAACCGGGCCAGCCCGCCATTTTCAGAACAACAACTCAGGGCCCGATTATATGAGCCGGGCTGGCCCGGTGAGCCGAGATGGCCCATTTTGCCGAGATGACTTTCAGCCCGGTATTACATGAAGCGAGCCAGCCCGTGCGACAACTAAATTTAGCATCAACGGTTTTGGCCTAAAGTTGTTGTTTTGAAAATGGCGCAAAGCGTAGAATGTTTCAATTGAGGATTTTTTCTGCATTTTAGCTCATTTACTTCGTGCTTACGCACTCTTGTATACCTCTTAATCGTTTAAAGAGAAAAGGGCCATTTACAGACGAGCAGGTTTGCTCTTAGGCAAATTTTTGTGCTGTTCCGGTAAGCCGGGCTGCCCCGGTAAACGCGATTACATGGAAAATTGTCAGCCCGGTTAGCCGGGATCCCGGCATCGCGATACCGGGATCCCGGCTAACCGGGCTGGCCCGGTTGTCATATAATCGCAAAGTTGATTTTTGTTGTGTTTAACAGGCGTGCTGAGATCTCGGCAAACCGGGCCAGCTCGGCTAACCGGGCCAGCCCGCCATTTTCAGAACAACAACTCAGTCAGCCAAAACCGTTGATGCTAAATTTAGTTGTCGCCCGGGCTGGCTCGCTTCATGTAATACCGGGCTGAAAGTCATCTCGGCAAAATGGGCCATCTCGGCTAACCGGGCCAGCCCGGCTCATATAATCGGGCCCTTAGAAAACGAAATGTAAAATGAATTATCACTGTTTCAACATATTTACGTGTCAACTACAGGAGATGTCATTTTGTTTTATACTTCGCGCGACTGCTTTTTTCCCGCAACTGCAAACTTTATTAAAATTTTCAATCATATATGACAGTATTAGTATTTTACATAAAGGTGATCTTTAAATTGACCTTAGGATCGTCGTCAAAGCTGCAAGAAAGAACTGCAGTGTTAACGAGACTTGGTTCGCAGCATTTAGTTAATAGGTTATCGCGTTCGAAGAACGCAATCCTAATTTCGTGTTGGTTGTCCTGTGGTTTACATGTAGTAAAATTTGAGATTTTTTGGTAGACGGTCTTCCAAATGGCCGCCCCTATTGGTTTTTTTCAGGGGCTCATTTCCGCCGGAAGTTCCTTCGAACGCGTCTCCATAATTTGTGATTACTGCTGGTTATATTTAGTAACAGTAATCGTACTTGCTTCCAGGATGATATAATTTTCTGGTTATCTCTACTTATTTTTGATACGAAATGGGGACTCATCCAGAGCCGTAAGACGGACACCACGCTAATTAAAAACTAGTTCACTTAGTTTCGGTTGGCTATAACTATTCAGGTCACTTTCACCGAAATTCAAAATGATGATCATTACTTTATATACTCCCATTGTTTAGCCATCTTTAACACAAGTAAAGGTTGGTGATGATGTGGAAGTGACAGCATTCTTCACGAATCCTTTACCAATACACCTCACAAAAGGACAGTTCCACTTGGAAGCTACCGGCATGAAACCGAGGACATTAACTGTCGATTGCAGGTTAGTATATTGTGTTCACATGGTACACCACTACACCACTACACCACTACCCTACTCCACCAATACACCACTACACCACTACACCATTACACCACTACACCACTCCACCACTCCACCACTCCACCACTCCACCACTCCACCACTCCACCACTACACCACCACAATTACACCACTACACCACTACACCACTACACCATTACACCACTCCACCACTCCACCACTACACCACTACCCCACTTCACCACTACACCATTACCCCACTACATCATTACACCACTACACCACTACACCACTCCACCACTACACAACTCCACCACTACACCACTCCACCACTCCACCACTACACCACCGCACCACTACGCCACTCCACCACTACACCACTATACCAGTACACCACTACACCACTCCACCACTCCACCACTACACCACTACACCACTACCCCACTTCACGACTACACCATTATCCCACTACATCATTACACCACTACACCACTCTACCACCCCACCACTACACAACTCCACCACTACACCACTACACCACTCCACCACTACACTACACCACTACACCACTACAAAAAAAAAATCATCTCAAATTTTGTCAACACTACTTAGAAGTAAACAATAAGGCCTCTAACGTAGCTTGCAGAGCCGAACTTGGAAGATTACCGTTAAAGGAGAACTGAAGGCTACAAGCCATATTTTTTTTACCCACTGATTATTATAGATACAACTATGATTTCGGGTAAATGATAAAAAAACTCGAGTATTTCAACATGAAAACGGCAGAAAACTGACGGAATTCGTCAAAATTGAACGCCCGCCATTTTGTAAGCAATTACTTCCGGTTACTTCCAAAAAAGGAATTCCGGTCGCCATGTTGTGACGTCATTGCGCTCTTATGTTGTGGATGCGTTTCTATTGAAGTCTTGCTCCTAAATGTTTATAGTGGTAAGCTTATTTCCAGAAAAGAGACATAGAAGTTTGTTTGACGAAAGAAGTGTTTTAATAGCGATGGCTGAGATTGAACCGTATTCATTTGAACCAATGCGAGATCACTCGGATTCGGACGAGGAGATTGCTGAAAATCCGGACGAAATGAGAAGAGAAAAAACCGCATGGTGTATAGTTGTGAACGTCGCGAAAACTGGGCAAATCAGCAAGAACGAGAGTGTCTGTGCTGCCAGGAGATTAAAGAAGCTTTAACAAAAAATATCAGGTGAACATCAGTTATGTACAAAAATGAAAATAAATGTTTCGGACGTTTCGAGTTCACAATGATTGTGTAATTTCTGTTTGTGTTGTGTATGCTGCGATATTTGTTACTCGGTATTGTTTACGAATTCTGCAATACCTTGTTCTGATTATTTGGCTCAGATGTGGAAACAGATCATCATCCCGTTCATTGTATTACTCAGCATCCCAGTTTTAATACAGTATGTTTGCAAAGAGAAGTGCTGGAGACAGCGATGGTTGGCTTGAGCCAGGCGCGTGGGATACGAGCGCCGCGAGAATTTAATAATGTGCAAGTATTCCGACTACTGGCACACTTGTTTAGTTTCAGTTCTTTATTTCATTCGCAGACGATAGAAGCTTATGTAAGTTACCGCTTGTCTGTAGCCTCTTGTGGAGGATTCCGAACCATTAAGTTCTATTGACAGAAAATTAGATTTTAAATGCCATTCATAGATAAACATAAGCAAACGTGATTTCATAGACATAGCCGCGACCGATAATAATGCATGTTTAGTCTCCTTATTGTTTAACGAAGATTTTAGCCCTATGCTAGGATTTTAAAACATGCTACAAGCTTTACTCGTAAATGTCTTTAGAGCGACAAACTCGCATTGAAAGGCAATTAATATATTTCATGATTTCGATAACAGACACAACTGAACGACAAGAATAGACAAGTTGCGTTACAAGCGTATCTCGCGGGGAATTTGAGGCATATGGTAGATCTGTCTGGCAAGCTTGATCCACCATCGTTACTTCTGTTTGACTATAAGAATCGTTTAGCACACATGTCGGGGAGACAGTAACTTTTCCTTTTTTTCTTCGTGGTTTTCCCAAACTTGTCAACCCGGCTTTATTGCGTTCAGAAACAGCATGCAGTAGATGTCTGAGATGTCACGGACTCTCGACCGTCTGGTATATTACGTGTGGCTTGCCTATTTAATAGCACTTACTTACGACTTACCTTCTCACGGCTCGCTTTACGTTTTCGTTTTTCACTGGCAGGCCTTTGGCTTGAGCTCTTCTTATGTGGAAATAGACTGGGAATGGCATTATGCGTTTTCTGCATTTGCCAGACACAAGCGTCGCTCGGTAGTCATTTTTTAAACACGATGGTTCAAAATGAGCTGAACAGATGTGACAGTTTTCCAATGGTGGCGTATTCTCTCGCTTAATCTGGGCAAGCCATTGAGCAAGTTGTCTTTCATCTTTCAATGGAAATCGATGAAAATTTATCCCGTTTTTGGAATCTCTGGGAGATCTGTGCGAGCTAGCATTCTACAACAACGCACTGAACCATATTTTATCAATTGTATTGAAATTTGGCGCGTTTACGGGAGAGCGCAATGACGTCATGCTTAGCACCCACGCCTTCAAAATGGTGGACAAAATGGCGGAGACACATAGCGTCATTTTTGTGGCCTTTTCCCCTTGCAGAACAAGCTCGAAATGAAAGTATAGGTACAAATAAGGCAATTTTCACGCAAGCAATATCATTTACTTTGCTGTAAAATTGATTACAAAACTTCGTTTTTCACCTTCAGTTCTCCTTTAATAATCCCAATTAATCAGAAAATTATGAAATATTTTGTTTATCTAAACAACAAAGATAATGACTCTATAGTCAAACAATCTTTCCTCATGTCAAATAATTTACATTTTATTAATAACTCCGGATTTTATTCCAATTTTATGAACTTGATAGAACAATATCATCTATCCAATTCAGATCCTGAATCCTTAGATAATGATAGAATTAGGCGATATACAACTAATATGAAAGAGAAATATATATCCTTTTGGCGACACAGCCTTGAACATTCAAAGAAATTTGAATTTTATAAAGTTTTTAAAGATGAATACTTTACATCTGATTATTTAAACCAGCTAAGAAACTTTAATGAAAGACGAAATTTAGTGAAGTTTAGAGTAAGTAATCACAAACTTATGATTGAAGTAGGTCGATATCAAACCAATCATATGCCCAGAGAAACTAGATTATGCCCATTGTGTAAATCAAATCAAGTAGAAAATGAAACTCATTTCTTGTTGCAATGTAGCAAATACTCTCTGCAGAGGCAGACATTCTTAAATCGAATCAATAAAATAATACCTGACATCGAAAGGAAATCAACCTCAGGAAGTATAAAACTTCTCATGAACTCTAACGACTATCATGTGAATAAGCTAGTAATGAAGTTTATTTCCTTGTGTATGAATATACGTGATACATTATTATTATCAAGTGAAAGTGATGTAACTTAAGTTCATTAGCATAATATTAGAGTACTATTAGTCTTGTTTTGTTATTAATTGCTATAAATATGCTTTTGCTGTAAAATCTTGCGGTCATGCAAATAAAGCAATTTTACTACTACCACTACTACACCACTCCACCACTACACCACTACACTACACCACTACACTACACCACTCCACCACTCCACCACCACACCACCACACCACTCCACCACTACACCACTCCACCACTCCACCACTACACCACTATACCACTACACCACTACACCACTCCGCCACTACACCACTCCACCACTCCACCACTCCACCACTACACCACTACACCACTACACCACTATACCACTACACCACTACACCACTACACCACTCCACCACTACTCCACTCCACTCCTCCACCACTACACCACTACACCACTACACCACTCCACCACTCCACCACTCCACCACTACCCCACTACCCCACTACACCACTCCACCACTGCAACAACAACAACAAGTAGCTTTATTTGCATGACTATAAATCCTTACAGTATTGCAAAGCTTTACAACATAACAAAATAAAATTACAATAATATAATAAAGAAAGGGAAAGTACAATCAGTCTGATTTGATAATTTGATTATTGCGGAGATCTAAGCATGAAATAATGAATTTCACCAAATGAATATTTACAAAATAACTACGAGAGTTCATTAATTCATTGGTAACTTCTGAAGGAGATAACTGTTTTATATTTGGTAGGTGATACCCTATTTTCCTGTAAAATCCGTCCCTAATAATTGAGTATTTAGGACAGTGGAAAAGGAAGTGAATTTCATCTTCAATTTCATTAGATCCACAAGTAGGGCACAATCTATCATCTCTCGTCTCTCTACATCATTACACCGCTACACCATTACACCACTACACCATTACACTTTAGAATTTCTCCTTCCTGTCTTATTTTTTACAAAATAACTATGGTTTGTTCTCCCTCTACGAGTTTACATTTTAGCATTATTTTGACCAAAAAGGTAGGCAATAAACGTTATATAGCCCCTTAAAAAAGTTTGCATTCTATACTATATAATAGCATTATAGTATTTATAACATTATATTATATAATAGCACTATAGCATTAAAGTATTTTATTTAGTATCGACTTCTTGTACTGTAGCTTTGTAACATGGGATATGTGTGTTTATCGTATGAAATAAAGACTCATTATTAGTATTATTATTATTATTATTATTATTAAAGCCCAATTCAATGAGGTTACAACAACCCGCGTGAAAAACACCAGTGCATAATACGGCTTCTCTTTATACAAATTAGTCATTTATTTATTTTGCTTGTATAGAAATCAGACTTGGGCAAAATCGTTATTAAGCACTTCTTAGTAAAAGCAAATGAAAGCAAACCACTCTTACTGGTAACTTAGTTGTAGAATAACACACACGTCCCCAACTTGCGCGAGATTGTCACTTATATTTATACGTTTCATAGATCTTTATACCGCTGTGGGAACAGGAAAACATGTTATAATTTTTTCGCTTTTTTAACAAGCATTTAGTCATAATACGAAGATAAGTTTTGTTATACCAAAGCTGACTGTTAAACATTTTTCTATATAACAGCGGTCCAGTGGCTGTCAAGGAGGAAGCCAGTATGTCTGCCACGTTCAAAGCGGCAAGGAAAGGAAAACATCACATTTCCATTAGTTTCCAGTCTGCCGAACTCAAGGATATTCACGGCCAGTGTACCGTTTCAGATCTCGAGACAGCTTAATACTATAATGATAAGTAAACTATTCAATGAGAGATCCCAACTTAGTTACCAAGAGTTTCTTCAGTGATGCCCAAGAGCACATATAAATTGATTGGTCAGGGTTTAGGATTTCATTGCACACATTACAGCTTACCACGGTTTACACGAGTGAACGTTTAACTAACAACACAAAGTCGTTATAAGTAAAACCCCACATTCTGGACACCTGCATAATACAGACAACTCGGGATCGTTACTGTGGTCATTTTGTCGGTCCTTACGGAAATATAGCTCATGCATTTCGCTTACATTCATGCCCGGAGGGATACTCGGCAAATTATTGGGCGGGGATGTGCCGCTGGGACTCTGAGACCCTTAACCTATACTAGACCATTTTAGCTGAATTTTGCAACCCTATTCTAGACTAAACACCGAAAAACCCTACCCTATCCTAGACCTATTCCAGACTCGCTATTTTCCAGAAACTCGTTCACAATCATAGTCTAAGATGCCAGGGGTCAGTAAAAATGCCGTAAACGGCCCGCCGTACCGATTTATAAATGCCATTTGCCAGTAAAACCTTGTCTAGACTACATTCTTCACGCAACTGGTCAGTTTCGCGGAAAATGATACCCTATTGTAGACCAAAAACCTCTGATTACTATACCCTATCCCAGACTAAACTGCCTGAAAACCATACCCTTCACAGCGGCACATACCTATGTAGCTCATATATGGGAGTACCCCCCCCCCCGGGCATTCATGTAAGTAGTCTGTTAATACAGAACATTTTCGAGTTTCTCTGGTCCCCCCCCCCCCCCCCCCCCCCCCCGTCGCAGGGCTTTACTGTTCTTATAACTACATTATACTTTTTATCGGTCATGTGAAGGTAATCAATAAATATTAAGCAAGAGCTGGAAGTCTTTCAGAAATTGTGACAGCATGTTTCATCCACCAATTTCAGTTTAGGCTAGTGCTGTTGAAGGGTTTGCCGTGGAAACATTAAAACGTTTTGTATAAAAATGAGGTTTTCACAAGACTAATTTCATTGTAACTCGTACTTCGAATGAACTATTCTCAAAATCGATTATTTCTTAAAAATAATTACTTTTTTGTGGCCTGTGCCGCCTATAATAAAAAATGGTCTATTTGGTCAGCATAAAAACTACCACAGTATCAAGCTACCGGTATTTAGTTGCATGGTTATGTGATACTGATTTGTATTCTAACATTTTATCCTGACTAACATTTTGGGGTTGGCGTAGTATTTTCAATAATAAATGAGCTATATACATTCATTTGTTTGGTTTAAGTAAATTATAAAGGATCCTGGACCTTGCTTATGCGCCTTCTTTAAGTTAAATGTTCCTTTGTGGATGATATTTAGTGACGAAATTTGAAATCATCATTTTTTCGTATCGATTATCTAGTCTGATCTCGTTGTATGCATGCTATTATCCAGCACAGACGTCCTCAGGGTAACTAACAATTACTTTCAGTGACATGCTGTGCAGTGTAGCTAACGAGTCAATCATCGCTGTCTGTTTAGTTCTAACATGACCCATTTTTGGGGTCTCACTGAAGATGTCCTTAGCTTCGCTTACGGTATTGGGAAATTAAAGAAACAAATCAAAGCAACAGATTACAATTTAGGACTGATCAATATAAAATACGATTTAATAGTTTTCATTCCCAAGTTGCTATTCTTGTTGTCTTACTAGTCAACTAAATTTAACTAATTGATATGCATAAATTTGTGCCAAATAGCAATTTTTCGGGGTGGAAGAATCTACAATTCGGCAAAATAATGTATTTATCTACTCCTGACTCTTAACCTGTGCCAAGTTCGAGCTATATACATCGGTGATTTAAGTATTTAATCACCTCCTGCCTGGTTTTAGAGAGGGTGAAATTTCCAAATAAATTAGTCTGGTCCATAAAACTATCTTGGCAATTAAACATACCGGTAAGTGTGGAGGCCGGTTCACACGCACACTCGGCGTGCTAAAAACAACCAATGCAAATATCGTTCAAATATTTTTAAAGAAAGAAGCTTCGCAACTTCATTGGTTGTTTTTATAACGCTGAGCGTACGTGTGAACCCGGCCCCTCCACACTTACCGGTATGTTTAAAGTGCCTATCACCCCTAGAAAGTTATTTTCAGAATCAACTCTATGTGCATTGAATAGTTGAATAGTAAAATATTTCTGGTTTTGAACGTCGCGTTTGTGAGTTATAGAGATTTGAAATTTCAAAATGCTAATTAGATGACGTCAACCCGGGAATTTGCCATTATTTGACACCAATTTACAATGCGCAGTTTACAGCTCTAGGATAATTAATTTGATAAATGCTAAAAATAAACTGTGGATAGTCGATTGATTTGTAAAAAATGTTACTTGGAGGTGAAAACAAGTAGTTGTATAATAAATGATTCCCGGGTTGACGTCATCTAATTAGCATTTTGTAAATTCAAATCTCTATAACTCACAAACGTGACGTTCAAAACCAGAAATATTTTACCATTCAACTATTCAATGTACATAGAGTTGATTCTGAAAATAACTTTCTTGGGGTTATAGGCACTTTAATTGCCAAGATGAGTCTAGAGGCCAATTGTTACCGTATGGACGGACTGCTGCCTTTCCCTTCCCTTTCTGAAAGAGGTTATGCGCAAATTCGAAAGGGTGAATATTATCACACGTACAGCAACTGAGATACGATATAAATGAACCTGAATTGCGATGAAAAAACACAATTATGTGTCATTATTGATTTTCTATCCCAAATCTGACCCCTGGCAACTTGTGGTGTGTTGTTGTGTCATGTTGCTACGTTTCATTTGAATAGTATTTTGGCATGTCATGATATGTTGGTTAAAGGGGCATTGTCACGCAGATTTTGCTGTGTTTTAGTCAAAATACACTAAATATATGACAAAGTACCTTTGCTCAAACATAAAATTGCTTTTAGAACGCCAAGAAGATAATATCAAGTGATTTCTTCAAGGAAGAAAAAAACCATAATAAGTTTTTCTGCGATTTTTCCACAACTCTTGGGAGGAACTTGAAAAAATTGGCCAATTTTTTCAAGTTGCAATCCATTTCCATCCTGGCCATCCGCAGCCAAAGATACCGAATACTAGTTTCTGTGGACCATTATTTGTAGGTTTCCATTGAAACAAATATGTTTCTTGGCTTTTCAAAATGATACTAAAAATAGGTGACAGTGTCCCTTTAAGATCTTTTCCATGTTTCTAATATATAATTAAAAACTGTTTTCAAATCGGATAACTAAAAACTCGAATAAACGGGTATTATACGAGTGTATCCACTGCAGTTTTCTCTCTCGACTTCTACGAGTATTGCTGCTAATTCGCATGGAAATAGAAATTCCCGCATTTTGTCCTTGTTTTCTCTAACGTTAAGTAATAAAAACAAACTCAACATGCTTTCTATCACATATGAAAATAGCCAACTATTTGAAAATTAAGGCTTGTTGTAAAATACGCAACGCAACGCAACGCACCGCATATTACGCATTATAATTCAATACATTGATACACTGCCCAAATATGGTAAAAAAAGTTATCGATATACGCTATGTCTACATGACGTATATCCAACGATGGAGGTAAATTTCGCATTTTGACAAGAGAATGCAAAAATGACGGACCAGCCTCGATATTTTTTCTTCAAACTGTGCTTTGTTATCAATGTGTTGAATTATAAAACTATTATTGCGCTCAGGTTTGCGTGATATCGCCTAGTTTTAGCCGACTCGGCCTACGGCCTCGTCGGCTAAGAATTAGGCGATATCACGCGCGCTTTCCCGCTATAATAGTTAAATATACGCAACGTAATGTACGCAATATACGCAATATACACCCATGACAATTTGTAATATACGCAATATCCCCAAATATCAATTTGTAAAATACGCAATATACGCAATATCCCCAAATATCAATTTGTAAATTACGCGATATACGCAATATTCGCAAAACGGTTCGTTTCAACAGCGGTCGACTTGCAAAAAGTCATATTGCGCATGCTCACCATTCCTACGAGGTTTCTCGTGCAAAATGGATGAGTTTTGTGGTAAGTGTTTACAATATTAATCTTCTTGCATCTTTAATAATCCTTTGTTATCTGCATCATTTACTGTGCGAATCCAAAAACCGTGAACACTTTGATTTGATTTTGACATTTTCAATCAGAAGCGACTCGAAACCTCAAGAAACCCAAACAAACGGTTAGTCACGAAACCACGCTTCTCGGTTTCCTTGCAAAAGAATCGTCGCCGCCTCTGCCTGTTAGTTAATCCAGCGTTGTGCAAGTCCAATACGTTTTCTCTAATAACTTGAGGATATGATTTTCCTTCATCGAAAACTTGACCGTGCTGATTATGTCTTACGTGCACAACACCTACGAATTAGAAAGTAAGGAATTGACTTGATCGATCTGCTCCACAAAGCTCAGAGTAAAAGTAATACTCATTTATGTTTTGTACTGAACCAAACAAACTGTAATCAGTACTCACTTTTGAGCATAGTAGCTGATAGATCGTCTCAATATTTGAAGCAGCAAACATCTGTTCTCTTTTGCAGTTATACCGTTGTAAAATTTAAGATTTTTGTTTTTTCTGCTTTCGCGGTGGATTGGTTTGCGCGCGTCATGTCACGCCGTTCAAAGCCTTCCCCCGTGACATTTCGTTGAGAAAAAATCGCCCAAACGGCCAAGGTTCGATTCGGAAGTTAAGAAATTTAAAGCCTATAGAAGCAAAAGATCTAGACAAAAAACAGCGGGTCGGTTTTCAAACTTTATTAAGATTTTTGCAGGTGGTGATCATTTTTCGATCCACAGAAACCCTCATCTGGTGTCCTGTGATTATCAGATATCATCGAATATTCTCGCCTTCAAATTTTGCAAGGCCGTATTGCAATAAGCCACACACAGCAAAGTAGCTAGCTGCTGATCAGCGAGAGATCAAAGCAAAAGAAACGTTGTGTTGTAGCTGTAAAACTTACCGTGCTGGGAATAAAAGTTGACAAGTTTACGGCAAGTTTGCGGTACTGCAGTTACATATTTGCATGCCGTAAGTTAACACTTTCATTCGCCGGAACAGCCGATTTTGTCCTCGCTCAGTAGCTTTTTCGAAAATTCACTTTTTCCAGGGAAACTAATCCTCAGTAACTGTCATGTGTTATTGCCCGGCTTTTTCGCTGAATGTTTTTTGGGATACTACCGCGACGGACAAGTGTTGAGTACAACACTGACAAACCGATCAACGCGACAACTGAGCATGAGGCAAACGTATAGCTAAACGTATAACGTATAGCTGTCTGGTTTTAGCCGTTACAGTAAAATCGCTCAGATTTCTATTTTATTTACAAAGAAAGACGAAAGGTAAACTAGCAATAAAATAACTACAGCGAGGCGGCGACGATTCACTGCAATTTTTCAAAGAGTTATTTTAACTCCAAATGTGGAGTAAAAATTTTAGGTTCAAAATAATCCCGTTTTGGGGGTCATTTTAACTCCAAATTTAATATACAGCAAGGTAACTGCTTTTGGGGGGAAAATAACTCTTTTTTGGAGTTGAAATAACTACGAAAAAATTAACTCCAGTGCAAGGAGTTAATTCTTTGAAAAATACTGTGTTCTTTTGCAAGGAAACAGAGAAGCGTGGTTTCGTGACTAACCGTTCGGGTTTCTTGTGGTTTCGAGTCGCTTCTGATTGGCTGCTGCACAACGGGAAATGTCAAAATCAAATCAAAGTGTTCGCGGTTTTTGGTTTGGCACAGTAAATGACGCAGATAAGGATTATCAAAGATGCAAGAAGATTAATATTGTAAACACTTATCACAAAACTCATCCTTTTTGCAAGTCGACCGCTGTTGAAACGAACCGTTTTGCGAATATTGCGTATTTTACAAATTGACATTTGGGGATATTGCGTATATTGCGCGCGTATTTTACAACTGAATTGACATTTGGGTGTATTGCGTATTTTACAAATTGTCATGGGCGTATATTGCGTACATTGCGTATATTGCGTAATATTGCGTTGCGTTGCGTTGCGTTTTTTACAACAAGCCGAAAATTAATCCGTCTCGATACCGAGTTATAGGACTGACATTACTTTTAAGCAATCAGAACGCTTGTTTAAGTAATGTTCCACATAAGAGCTATGGTAAACTTCATTGTTCTGCGGCTTTGGCTCTTTCCCACATAGAATATCTTTGGTTTCAAGAAAAGAGGAGGAGCGGATGGTTCATAATTATATTTCATTATAAAAATAAAGAAAATCCATTTGCGTCAACAAATTTTAGGAAATGTTCGTGCTTAACCAATCAAAATAGCAGAAGACAATAGCTAAAAATTTTGCTTCTTTGATGAAGTTCCCCAAATACAATATCTTTTAAAACTTGCATGTTGTGAAACCTGAAAAAAAAATTAGACAAAATGCACCTTGAACCTTGAACGTTTGAGCAGTTTTTGAGTCTAGGCCAATGGATCACTAGTTTATTACAACAATGAAAAAAGTTATGTGCTATCCTTCTTATGCGGATTATTACTTAATTTAACACGCGTTTGATTCTGGGAGCATTCAAAATCTCTCTCATAGTTAGTCGACCGAAACAGCCGTAACTTTTGTAGGCAAATAAAACCTTATTCTCCTCACACCACCTCCGTAACGTATTAATACAATGGTATCACTCATGCACGTACGTTTATAATGTTTATTATTTAACTTGTTCTACACCACGACCGACAATTTAATTTATGCTCGTTGCTACATTTGCACCTAACCTTTTTGTTTCTTAATTAATCCTGCCCACTGACAACTATGGGGAATTTTCATTTGAACTCTCGCCAGCATTTCCACCTGTTGCTTCGCACAACGAAGGTTTTACATAAAGCGTTGTATTTCGCATTGTGGCTTCGTAAAACTGGTGCCACTGGAACACGTTGCCTTTTCCACGGTCGCACTTTAATGCATTTTCTGCTATCTTTTGATCACTGAGGACATGATCCCAGACATTGAGCCCTGTCAAGCTGAGATAACGACTGCCAATGTCTGTCAAAGGTGAACCATACACAGGACCTCTCTGTTGGTTTGTTACAGAATAAACATTGGTTCCGTCCAAGTAGGCACGGACCACACCATTGAAGCCAGACCATGTGACAGAGATGTGATGCCACTCGTAGTCCTTCAACTGGTCTAGTGTGAATCTGCGGAACGAAATTGTCTGTCTGGTTAAAAAAGCTGCATGAATCCGAATGAACGGCCGGCAGTTAATTTTTTTTCCTTAACAACTATATATGGCAAAGCTACTACCCAAATGTTTCAGGGTCAGTTAACATAGCTTTTAATTAACTACTCACAAATTGCCTTTTATGCGATGTATTTTGTCCCGACAAGATTCAATCGTTGGATCTTTAGGCTATGTTCACATTATATCGGAAACACCATGTTCACATTACACTTGGACGGCAGTAAAAGCTACCCAGCGCAAGATGCCGGTTCCGAAATGAGCGTTTCAGCAAGGTCTCGCTAGTATAGCTTCTGTGTCAGTTCGAAAACACTAAAAGATATCGAGTATACTGTGGACATATCGAGACATAGCTATAGGACTTTTACTTCCACAGGGCAGCCACGAGTCAATACATGTAGTGCTAACTTTTGAGTCAGTTGAGAAAATCCTAGCTGACGTGACTATTCGAGGAACTGCTCTTAAGCAGTACTTTCCTATCGTAATGTTTGGTTTGCAACATTTTACAAAATGAAATTTGGGGTGCCCTTGAGAGTAGAACAGTTACCATTACTATTACCATAACTATTACCATTACCAATACCATTACCAATACCATTTCCAATACCATTTCCAATACCATTGTCATTGCCATTGCCATTGCCATTACCAATACCAAAACCAATGCAAATACTAATACCAATAAAAATATCATTACCATTACCAATACCATTACCAATACCAATATCATTGCCATTACCAATACCAATACCAATGGCAATGCCAATACCAATACCAATACCATTACCATTACAATTACCAATACTATAACCAATACCATTACCATTGCCAATACCAATACCATTATCAATACCAATACCAAAACCATTACCATTACCATTACCATTACCAATACCAATACCATTACCAATACCATTACCAATACCAATACCATTATCAATACCAATACCAATACCATTATCAATACCAATACCAATACCATTACCAATACCATTACCAATACCAATACCATTATCAATACCAATACCAATACCATTATCAATACCAATACCAATACCAATATCAATACCAATATCAATACCAATACCATTGTCATTACCGTTACCATAACCATTACCATTACCAATACCAATACCAATATCAATACCAATACCAATACCATTATCAATACCAATACCAATACCAATATCAATACCAATACCATTGTCATTACCGTTACCATAACCATTACCATTACCAATACCAATACCATTATCAATACCAATACCAATACCAATACCATTATCAATACCAATACCAATATCAATACCAATATCAATACCAATACCATTGTCATTACCGTTACCATAACCATTACCAATACCATTATCAATGCCAATACCAATACCAATACCAATATCATAACCATTCCCATTACTATTACCAGAACCATTACCAATACCATTACCGTTACCGTTACCATTACTATTACTATTACCAATACCATTACTATTACCAGTACCATTACCAGTACCATTACCATTACCAATACCATTACCAATACCAGAACCATTACTATTACTATTACCAATACCATTACTATTACCAGTACCATTACCAGTACCATTACCATTACCAATACCATTACCAATACCAATACCATTACTATTACTATTACCAATACCATTACCATTACCATTACCATTACCATTACCATAACCAATACCAATACCAATACCATTACCAATACCATTACCAATACCAATACCATTACCATTACCATTACCAATCCCATTACCAATCCCATTACCAATCCCATTACCAATACCAATACCAATACCAATACCATTACCAATACCAATACCACTAATACCATTACCATTACCAATACCAATACTATTACCATTACCATTACCAACACCATTACCAATACCATTATCATGCCAATACCAATACGATTACCAATACCAATACTATTACCCATACCAATACCATTACCATGACCATTACCATCAACATTACCATTACCATTACCATCAACAATACCATCAACAATAACATTACCATCAACAATACCATCAACCATTACCATCAATAATACCATTACCATCAATAATACCATCAACCATTACCATCAACAATACCATTACCATTACCATCAACAATACCATCAACCATTACCATCAACAATACCATTACCATCAACAATACCATCAACCATTACCATCAACAATACCATTACCATCAACAATACCATTAACAATACCATTACCATCAACAATACCATCAACCATTCCCATCAATAATACCATTACAATCAACAATACCATCAACAATACCATTACAATCAACAATACCATCAACAATACCATCAACCATTACCATCAACAATACCATCAACCATTACCATCAACAATACCATCAACCATTACCATCAACAATACCATCAACAATTACCATCAACAATACCATCAACAATACCATCAACCATTACCATCAACAATACCATCAACAATACCATCAACCATTACCATCAATAATACCATCAACCATTTCCATCAACAATACCATCAACAATACCATTACCATCAACAATACCATCAACCATTACCATCAACAATACCATTACCATTACCATCAACAATACCATCTACCATTACCATCAACAACACCATCAACCATTACCATCAACAATAACATCAACCATTACCATCAATAATACCATTACCATTACCATCAACAATAATATCAACAATACCATCAACCATTACCATCAATAATACCATTAACATCAACAATACCATTAACAATACCATTACCATCAACAATAACATTACCATTACCATCAACAATACTATCAACCATTACCATCAACAATACCATCAACAATACCTTTACCATTATCATCAATAATACCATTAATACCTTTACCATTTCCATCAACAATACCATTACCATTACCATCAACAATACCATCAAAAATACCATCAACAATACCATCAACCATTACCATCAATAATACCATTACCATTACCATTACCATCAATAATATCATTACCATTACCATCAATAATACCAATACCATTACCATCAACAATACCATCATCAATACCATCAACAATACCATCAATAATACCATTACCATTACCATTACCATCAATAATACCATTACCATTACCATCAATAATACCATTACCATCAACAATACCATCAACAATACCATCAACCATTACCATCAACAATACCATCAACAATACCATCAACCATTACCATCAATAATACCATTACCATCAACAATACCATCATCAATACCATCAACCATTACCATCAATAATACCATTACCATCAACAATACCATCATCAATACCATCAACCATTACCATCAATAATACCATTACCATCAACAATACTATCAACAATACCATCAACCATTACCATCAATAATACCATTAACATTACCATGAACAATACCATCAACAATACCATCAACTATTACCATCAACAATACCATCAACAATACCATCAACAATACCATCAACCATTACCATCAATAATACCATTAACATCAACAATACCATTAACAATACCATTACCATCAACAATACTATCAACCATTACCATCAACAATACCATCAACAATACCTTTACCATTATCATCAATAATACCATTACCATTACCATCAACAATACCATCAACAATACCATCAACCATTCCATCAATAATACCATCAACAATACCATTACTATTACCATCAATAATACCATTACCATTACCATCAACAATACTATCAACAATACCATTACCATTACCATCAATAATACCATCAACAATACCATTACCATTACCATCAATAATACCATTACCATTACCATCAACAATACCATTACCATTACCTTCAACAATACCATCTACAATACCATCAACCATTACCATCGACAATACCATCAACCATTACCATCAATAATACCATTACCATTACCATCAACAATACCATCAACAATACCATCAACCATTACCATCAACAATACCATCAACAATACCATCAACAATACCATCAACCATTACCATCAATAATACGATTACCATTACCATCCACAATACCATCAACAATACCATCAACCATTACCATCAACAATACCATTACCATCAACAATACCATCAACAATACCATCAACCATTACCATCGACAATACCATCAACCATTACCATCAATAATACCATTACCATTACCATCAACAATACCATCAACAATACCATCAACCATTACCATCAACCATTACCATCAATAATACCATTACCATTACCATCAACAATACCATCAACCATTACCATTACCATTACCATCAACAATACCATTATCATTACCATCAACAATACCATCAACCATTACCATCAACAATACCATAACCATTACCATCAACAATACCAATACCATTACCATCAACAATACCATCAACAATACCATCAACCATTACCATCAACAATACCATCAACCATTACCATCAACAATACCATTACCATTACCATCAACAATACCATCTACCATTACCATCAACAATACCATCAACCATTACCATCAACAATACCATCAACCATTACCATCAATAATACCATTACCATTACCATCAACAATACCATCAACCATTACCATCAATAATACCATTAACATCAACAATACCATTAACAATACCATTACCATCAACAATACCATTACCATTACCATCAACAATACTATCAACCATTACCATCAACAATACCATCAACAATACCATTACTATTATTATCAAATATACCATTACCATCAACAATACCATCAACAATACCATCAACAATACCATCAACCATTACCATCAATAATACCATCAACAATACCATTACCATTACCATCAATAATACCATTACCATTACCATCAACAATACCATCAACCATTACCATTACCATTACCATCAACAATACCATCAACAATACCATTACCATTACCATCAAGAATACCATTACCATTACCATCAACAATACCATTACATTACCATCAACAATACCATCTTGGATTTTCACCATGTTAGAAAAGCATCAAAATCAAATCAAACTTGATGAAATTCAAAACTGATCTAAAATGATCAAAACTAAACTGTGCTAAACTGATCATGAATTGTAAAATTTACTGCAAGAAAGTTAAAAAATTAAACGTTTAAAAGTCAATTTAAGTAGAAAATTCAAAATTTGGATAAACATGCTTGTCAAAATATGGTTGCCATGGAAACGCTACTTGTCATGACCAAAAATCTGACACATCAAAATGTTTGCAGATAAATTTCAGAAAAATGTAGGAAGTTTAGTGGGTTTTGGTTAAATGTTTCTAAAGTTATAAACGTTCAAAGTCAGCGCGGCCACTTTCCGCCCCCTCGGTCTGAATAAGATTACACTTGGTATCGACGCACTGACCGTTTGACGAAGGGCTAACGCTAAAAACGCCAGGTTTTGAATCTCTTTACGGTGGCCAATTTGTCTTATCAACGGAGTCGATAGAATATTTTTCCTGAATCAAACAAACCTTTGTAAAAACATAAATTGCTACTGTTACTTGATATTTCTGAGAGTTAGTTCAGAAAATCTTAGCCACCGAGACTTCACCCGAGATGTCCCCAATAGCGAGTTGTCTATTGTAACGCGATGTCCTCTATAGCGGGGTGTCCATTGTAATGAGATGTCCTAATAGCGAGGTCTCCGCACGACAGAGTTAACGGTACTGCACTTTATCAAACATAAGTCGTTTCGTTCATGTTCACAATAGGGCATTTACAACTTCGCGCAAGTCAGTGTTTCATGTGAAGATAAACATATACTGAGGCAAGGACATAGTTGATAAATATACACCAGCGATAGATCTAGTGGAGGTTCCTAAGGTTGCGCCACGCTGCCTACTGCCTCCACTCCCCTCCTCCCCATTATTTAAATAAAAGTTTTCATTGTTCTGAATCATGTTCACTTCGTTCCCACTTTTTTATCCCCCTCCCCACCCCCTCTCCACCCCCCGCCCTTTTCCCCTCCCCGCCCTTTTCCCCTCCTCACTATGAGTAAGTCTGGATTCTTTACAGCACACGTGGTGGAAGCTGGTTGTTCCTTTAAAATAAAATTCACGATAACGATTAAAATAAGTGTCAGAATATTTTGCTGGAACTATTTCTTGAACGTTTCGATGAATTTTCTTTTTGCCAGGGGATTACAGTGCTGCGCGCGGTACCGTGAACACCAGACAACTTTTTTGACATATTTTTGACATATTTTTGACGAGTTTGATACAGGCGGGAAAGAATTCGGCGGGAAACCAAAGTGCTGGCCAGAAGTTATCGATTTTCTTTCAAAAGCTCACGGTTGTGAAATATATACTGAAATATTGATCAAGAGTTCTACAATGCTACGCACTCGAGTTGAAAGTGCTTGTAAGTTTTTCTTTTCTAAAATATTTGAACTTGGGTTTACTTGACGATCCGTTTTTTCTCTTTTTACGGCAGCTGTCTCGCAAACGAAATTATATTTTTACTCTACTGATTTTACCCTAGCTGATGTTCAACTGAGACTGAATAGGTACAGTGGAATCTTTGATAACGGAAGACCCCTACCTGCAATGTACAGAGAACGAGTGTTGGACCTTTATCATGATGGATTTGGCAACCGTCCAATCGCACGGGAAATTCGTTCGAGTCCCGGTTTTGTACAGAAGGTGATAGACCGTTACAATGAACAAAATACATCTCTCAGAGGCATAAGAGTTCACTTTCCTAACCCCAAAATCGATGAACAAGTCTTGGAGTATATAGAGGTACAAAAACTAACGAAACCGAGCATTTACTCGACCGAAATACAACAGAGACTTCTACTTGATGGCGTGGTCCATCCTGTCAATCTACCAAGCGTATCCCAGATCAATAAGGTCATTCGCAAAGGACTTGTGATGACGAGAAAGAAACTTACAACTATTCCACTAGAATCTACAACCCCTGAAACAACTGCAGCAATTGATGATTTTCTTACTGAAATAGCTAACGTCAACCCAACCACCCTGCATTTCTTTGACGAATCCAGCGTAATCAAAACTACGGGAAACAGAAACTACGGGAGCGCGCCACTTGGACAGGCTGCTTTCGAAATTCAGCGCTACGCGTCTAATGCAAATTTTACTATAAATCTTTTGCATTCATTTTGCGGCGTTGATCTTTACAATATACTGGACGGTCCATCTAATGGATTAGAATTGCTAAACTTCTTTGACGAAGTTCTTCAAGAGCAGCGAGCTGACGGGAGTGCAGTGCTTGAGCGGGGAGACTGCGTGGTCATGGATAATTGTGGCTTCCACCACGTTCATCGCATTGAACCAGTGCTCAGGAACATGTTAGCCGATTGCGGTGTAAGACTATTATTTCAGGCACCTTACTCACCGCATTTCAATAGCTGTGAATATTGCTTCAACGAGATAAAGGCATTTTTACGTCGCCACCAGATGCTAGCTGTCAATGAAACTAAAATCGCAATAGCGCAGGCGATGCTCAACATTACTGCCAATAGCTCGTATGCATATTTCAAGCACTGTGGATACTTTTAGGCAAGACTTTATTGTAAACCAGATCAGAAACTTGAACTAAGAAAAATGTTACATGACATCTGTGAACACAGCATATCATATTTACCAAGTTTGTTGTTTGTTGACATTGTTGAGTTGCAAAACATCACGGACGTACCGCAAGAGGTACAAGTACAGCTTCATTATCGGAATATAAACGAAGCTTTGTTAAGCTAATAACTACATAAGTAAAACATTTCCAGAAAAATCAACAAATGAATGAGAATCTGAAATTCGCAACGCCATAAAGTCGAGCTATAAAATAAAAGTTATCTAACCTTGATAAATATTCGCCTCGTTCAAATAAATCAGCGTGCTGGAACTGTTGAGTTACTTTAGTTTACGTTAATTTAACTCGATTAAAACAACGCGAGAAGTATCAATAACTCAATATTAAAAACATAACATTACAAGAAGAGAAAAAAAATGCTTTCTATCCTGTACATACTTTTTGCGCTTCACTTATAAATAGATGTTTACATTTGAGTTCTCGTATTGATCTATAATCAGCGGAAGTCTCCAGTCGTCATCTTCACACCAGTCGGGAACCTTTTTGAGCGCTCTTTGCAAAATCATCAAATCCCTATCCAACCGGCTTCTGTTCGCATACTTTACTTGGTTTTGTGCTTTCAATCTAGGTCTCATAACAAAGAAAAACGAGATTTTACGCGCTCACGTGCGCCCGTGAAACTTTTGAGATGGGTTTCCTCTTCTTGTGCCTTCTTTTCCAGGGATCTAATTTCACGCTGAAGGTTGGTAATTTGCGTTTTGTGTTCGGTATGCTTTTCTATTATTTTACACACACTGATTTTCGTGCAAGGAGGTTTTGAGCATTTTACTTTTGTATGCCCACTGAAATGACAGTTGTTGCAGAGTCGAGCTCGAGTTTCACTTAGCGACTGAAAATGTCTGGATTCACTGTTCAGTTTCTCCAATTCTTGCTTAGCGCTAGCAATTTGTACTTTAAAAACCTGAAGATTTTCTTCCATTTCCTGTCGCTGGCAGTCCAAAGGACTTTTCTCGGCATTTTTTGGAGCTGTTGTAGCTGCGAGATGCGCGCCAGGTGTTGGTGTGAAAGACAAATGTTTCGGTTAAAGCGACTCGAATTCGTCAGAAGCTGAAGAACTCGGCATTTCCATGTCAGTTCGTCTCAGTTTCCTCGGTAGCGGCGAATCTATTTCACTTGCCTGAAGAAAAATCTTTCTGTACTCCCGATCCTTTACTTCTTTTGCACTCCTTAGCATCTCCCCGAAAGCAAAACCATCTGGATCTTCCGACAGATTGATCATATCGCCGTCCTGGTCGCGATATCTTACTCGAACGTTTGAAGCGGATAAGTGAGCAAGCGGTGAGCAGTTTTGCTTTATCGCGTGCATAAGCTTAGTAAAGGAGATATCCTTGATCAAGAAAGTACTGAATCTTTCCTCTCCGTACTTCACCTTCACCTGGTACGTCGCCTTACTGTTTACTTTATACAAAGTAAAGGATGCCACGCTAAGAGATCTACTCCGCCTTACAAGATAATCTGCGCTCTGATTGGCCAGTTGTCAATTACCAAGCATCAAACTCGTCAAAAATATGTCAAAAATATGTCAAAAAAATTGTCTGGTGTTCACGGTACCGCGCGCAGCACTGTAATTAAAGAGAAAATGAACCCAATTACGAAGTAACAAACATCCAAACCTTCATAACGGTTCCGTTTTCGTGTTGATTTTTTAAATTGTTTTTAGAACAGAACTTTGGCCCTTACTGTTGGTGATCCCATTTATCCACGTTGTATCCATCCGGCAGGATACCGATCCGGAAATTCATGTGCCCAGCCCAATCTCTCGCATCGATATAAAAAGTGCTTCTCTTGCTGTCATATATCCTAAAGATCGGCAGGTAATCTTTGTAACTTAAAGTTCCATATGTACTGTCCACTTTTATCCATACGCAAAGTGTGGATTCATGTAACGTAGGGGTTGAAATATTAAATGTAATATCGGTTTCCAAATCAAAGGATGCTAGGAATAAAGAACACAACAATTAGTATTTCGTTAATTATAATTGTGCAAGATTGTTTTTGTTCTGGGACGGGGAAAGTTATGAAAATGAAACTTGGAGAGTACATATTCTGTTTAAAAGTTTATACTGATGACGTCGTTTGCCGTGGGAATTACGTCCTCATTTCAAAACAGTCGTCAGGATCCGCCATCTTTGATTTCCATGATGTTAGGAAAGCGAGAAAGAAGTCACAGAAACCAATACAAAGATGCTACTGTGTGTAAAAGTGACTGCATGATAGTAAAACGATTCATTAAAAGTTGGATTTCGTGTCTGCAAAAACATGCTTGCCACAGAAACATGACACATCACAGGTAGACAAATCTCACATGACAATATTTCTAGATACATTTTGGGATAGAGACAAAGAGTTTGGTGGCTATTGGTTAATTTTTTGTATAATTATAGACACTCAAAGCGGGCGCAGGCACTTTCTTTCGTTGCTAAAGGTCCCTAAATACTTACAAATGCATATCTTTTCCGTTGTGAGTATATGGCCTCGTGGACATTCGGGGATGCATGTTTGGGTTGATGCGTCAACAGCAACTCTGCATGCGTTGCAGCCATCATCTATGCGGGGGCTGTTGGCAGATTTGCAACCTCAAAACAAACAACAAAGCTTAACATCACTTAACCCTCATACTACCAAGTGGGGTCCAATGGGACCCCAGCTGATAATTAACATTTACCATAGCTCACATGGTTGGACAATGTGTTCGAGATTTAAGGGATTTGTCTTTATGTATGAGCCACCTTGAATGCAAATATTACTTTTATATTACACGTGGATATGGACATGTGGGGCTCATTTTTTTGTTGGGGTCCAAATCGACCCCAGCAACAAAAACAATAGCATCGACAGTGACAACAAAAATAAAAATAAATAAACAAAACCCAAATAACGTCAAAACAAATACATGTATGCATCTTATACTACAGTTCATATTTAAAAAGTAGTTACTATGAATCATACTGAATTCTGTGATGGGGTACAAGCGGACCCCAGCAGTTATGATTTGTGCTAAGATGTTAAAATCACTTAGGAAGCAAGTTTGTCTACTTAACCATATTCTATTAATTGCAAGGAGCTGTCGTGCAAGGTTTATTTGCATTCACAATTTTTTTATTATTATTGAACATAAATTTTCTAAAGGTTGTAAACTATTGTAAAGTTTGTTATACTACTTTTGTTATGATTTGTATGCAAAATAAGTTGGTAGTATGAGGGTTAAATCGATATGCTGAACTCTTCGATAATCACTTCTTAATTTGATTTCATATCTGTACTTGACATACAGCTATTTCAATTAATGTTGTCGGATGAAAGCTCAAAGCCACGACCGCAAGGTAGTATGGGTAGTTGTAAATAACCATTGCATAAAAATTCCATACTACCTTGCGGTCTTGGCTTTTCGCCTTTTTCATCCGACAACGTTAATTGAAAAAGCTGTATATGATATTTTTCATATATTTATTAATACATATATTTATCCCCACTGCGGGTGTATATGAACTCACAATTGATCTACATCAAAGGTATTCTCAGTTGTTAAGTGGCAGTCCCGCTAAAAACGGTCCGCTCGATTTCGCGACCAAAAATAGTTTCCCTTTATTTTTTGCTGGTGAAAAGGCTTTGGTACACATGTATGAAATACACAATTCTTTTTTTCAAATTCTTTATTTTCGCCCTGTTACAGGCAAAAAACGAATTCAGGCCGTCTCGGCCTTTTCGCCGTTGATCGGAAGACTAAAATTGATGGTTTTTGAGAGGCGCTCTACGTAGAAACAAATGCAGTTGAAGACATTTTGTTTAGGTCATGTTTCTAAGCTAAACTTGAGTAGTTCGCAGGCAAAGTGTAAAAAATTTCAATAAAATGTTAAGCAAGCTGAGGCAACTTAAAGACAACCCACTCTGAAGCCTATATTCAGACAATGAAAATGGGGCAAGAACAAGGAAAAATTTCTCAAACGTTGCGGCCTAAACTTGGTTTCAAAACCACGTCACAGTAAAGTTCTTACCTTATTTTATCGAGTTATAAGCTCAAACGTGTGGGTATCTCCCGGGATCGCAAGCGAGAAGAGATTATAGTCAGCCATTGACAGCGTGTTTACATAATTATCGGTCGTGCCAAAGGTCACTTGCATTACTCTTCGGCTCTTCCAAAATGTTTCTATTGAGGCTTGAATTCGATTGTAGTTCTCCAAGATAAATGTCGACAACTTCTTTAATACTTCTACATCAGAATTAGATCGAGAACAGATGTAAAAGTTGCAATAAGTTGAATAATCTACATGGCGGCGACACCGGGCTCGATCGACAAAGCAAACAACGAAGCTTTTAGAATGTTTCGGAGAAATCTTCATCAAAATCAGTACTTGATTCAAATTCTCTGCTCCACTAACGAGTATTAAAGGTTTTCAACGTCCCTACAATAAAAAGAAAGTCACAGTTTATTCTTATCCACGATTTTATACTGTTGAAATTCACCCGTGGTAGAAACTAAACTTGACCATGGTATGCAAATACTGTAGATATAATTTTAAAAAAAAATCGACGACAACCAGAAATTTCACTGCGATACATGAACTACTCACCGGTGAGAGGTTGAAATATATGAATAACTTGAGTTTCAGATTCGTTTTTAAGGGTTTCTCGCCAAGCGACCGCAGAAAGTTTTCTTAGCTTGAAAATGTGTAGATCCGTTACATCGCGCGGCCAACTACCTTTGTCACGCGACCTTGATAACATTGTGTGACAAGTTATGACACAAGCCACGTGCTCGAAGACCTTGTAACGAATCTACACATTTTCAAGCGAAAAAACTTTTTGCTGTCGCTTGGCGAGTAACCCTTAAAAACGAATCTTAAACTCAAGTTATTCATATATTTCAACCTCTCACCGGTGAGTATTTCACGTATCGCAGTGAAACTTCTGGTTGAAGTTAATTTTTTTTCAAATTATAGGATATTTGCATGCCACGGTCAAGTTATGTTTCCGCCACGGGTGAATTTCAACAGTATAAAATCGTGGATCAGAATAAACTTTGACTTTCTTTTTATTGTAGGGACGTGGAAAACCTTTAATACTCGTTAGTGGAGCAGAGAATTTGGATCAAGTACTGTTTTTAATGAAGATTTCTCCGAAACATGCTAAAAGGCCACGTTGTTTGCTTTGTCGAGCCCGGACCGTGTCGCCGCCATGAAGATTATTCAACTTATTGCAACTTTTACATCTGTTCTCGATCTAATTCTGAAGCAGAAGTATTAAAGAAGTTGTCGACATTTATCTTGGAGAACTACAATCGAATTCAAGCCTCAATAGAAACATTTTGGAAGAGCCGAAGAGTAATGCAAGTGACATTTGGCACGACCGATAATTATGTAAACACGCTGTCAATGGCTGATTATAATCTCTTCTCGCTTGCGATCCCGGGAGATACCCACACGTTTGAACTGATAACTCGATAAAAGAAGGTAAGAACTTTACTGTGACGTGGTTTTAAAACCAAGTTTAGGCCGCAACGTTTGAGAAATTTTCCCTCGTTCTTGCCCCATTTTCAGTGTCTGAATATAGGCTTCAGAGTGGGTTGTCTCTAAGTTGCCTCAGCTTGCTTAACATTTTATTAAAATTTTTTACACTTTGCCTGTAAACTACTCAAGTTTAGCTTAGAAACATGACCTAAACAAAATTTCTTCAACTGCATTTGTTTCTACGTAGAGCGCCTCTCAAAAACCATCAAATTTAGTCTTCCGATTACCGTCGAAAAGGCCGAGACGGCCTGAATTCGTTTTCTGCTTGTAGCAGGGCGAAAATAAAGAATTTGAAAAAAAGAATTGTGTATTTCATACATGTGTACCAAAGCCTTTTCACCAGCAAAAAATAAAGGGAAACTATTTTTGGTCGCGAAATCGAGCGGACCGCTTTTAGCGGGACTGCCACTTAAATCTCCACACAAGTATCGTATGCACTTTTTATTGTCAGACACTTATAAGGGGGTAATTTTATTTCGCCAATTAGCTTTTGCTCTGAGTCGATAATTTCATAAAACAGATGTTCAGCCGTTCAGCCGTACTTGTTCAAATAGTTTATTGTTATTAATTTTTAAAACATAACATCACAGGGCTAAGACGATGTAAGGAGTCCTCTATTTCTGTCTTACCAGCGAGAGGATCACAATCCTTGTGACAATGCTGAATACAAAGATTTGTCTCCACGTCATTGACTGTGTCGCCTTTACATTCTGCTCTTGTCAATCGACGAGGAACTATGTGAGAGTCCATTACCTTGGCGGGATTTTCGTCGTTTGCAAACGTATAGAAACGTACGTTAAGATGCTGTTGATTGTCAATCATGAAAAGATAGATATCCCCACTGTCCGAGGTCCCCAAACTTTTTCCATATTCAATGAGCATGCTATCGTCTTCGGATTCCGTGATGCACACAAAATATGACTGGTACAAGAAAGCGTCACCAAGGGCCCGAGCGTTGATGTCTTTTGTAAATTTTACAAGTGTATTAGCCTAGGAAATATAAGTATAAACAACTAAATCAACAATTTAAAGTGAGGAAAGCCTCACAAAGAAGCAGGGCTTCAACGGGATTTCAACCCATGACCTCCGCGTTACCGGTGCGATGCTCTACCAACTAATCTATGAAGCTACAAATGGGGAACAAGGTCAATATTGTTAGTTCGTGTGCTCCCGTGATAGTGACGGAATGACAAATAGAGTCATGATGAATGAATAATATATGACCTGGGATAGAGAATGTAAAGTGAAGAAATGATCCTCGCAGTTGTGTTTGCAAATTAAGCAATTGCAAGGAAGCCTAAACAAACTTCACGGCTTTAACGACGTTTAGTGCTATTTATGGAGTTCGAGATTATACGGGGAGTGTGGAGGGAGAGCCGTTTGAAAGGTAGATCCGCTTACTGACGTAAATTATTGGCGATTTCAAAATTATCAACTGTAAAAGTTTACCACTTGGAGTATTTACCTTGTAAATAGCAACCTTTACAGGGGATATTTCCACGTAATATCGCGAATTCAAGTCTGTGGGTAGGGCTGCAAACATCACGAATATAGTACCTGCCGATGCCGCCGTAAAATGCAAGCATTTCCCTTCGGTATCAGTTGGATCAAACCGAAGAGCATTTGACCATTTCACTTGACATGGTTGCACTGATACCGGGGCGGACCTTTTAACTCTTGATCTCTTCACTGACTTCACATGCGGCATTTCTACTCGGGCTAATTCAGCTCCCTTCATTTCTTCAGAAAGAGTAGGAAAGAATATTTTCGACTCCTTGAAGTCACTCTCTGAGAGAGCAAGGCTTCCGTCGGCCTCGTCGTAAGTGAGTACTAGGCCAAAAATAGACATTTTTCTTTTGTTGATGTCGCTACTTTTACCATTGTTGAAAGCGTTATACAAATGAAATGATCCATCGTGATTGTTTGTATACCACTTGTTCTTATAAAATCGTACAAGACGACTCATGTCACTATCTATGTTGAAGGCTTTACGGAAGGCATTGGGGAGATCACTTAACATGTCAAACGAAACTTTGAACACTTTATTCCCTCTGACAATTTTTTGCCAGGATTGGGAAGCCATAGTTCTCCGGAGAGCTTCCGGTGCCTCAATCTTGGAGGGTTGATCGTTTGATCTAGTGCAATGATCCAACTTGATATCTGAGATGGAAACTGCTCCCTAAAGATAATAAGTAATATTAGTTGGACTGATTGGAGTAGAGTGGAGTACAATTCAGGGAGTAAGGGGGCGAGTAATTTCAAATCGACCGAGCGCGTAGCGCGAGGACGATTTCAAACTACGAGCATGATTACCCTTGAATTGTACGACACGAAATTCAATTACTAATTAATCGCATCAATAACAAAATAAGTCTATGTGGAGTTTTTGCACTCAAAACGTCAAGGATATTTTCTGTCAGTTTGAAAGAAGGAGAAAAACAGCGAAAAAAGGAAACCATTTAAGTGCACTTGATTGACCCGCGCACAACGTAGGTATCCAATTACAGCTATTCAATTACAAAAAGTTGTAATTGGACCGGTGTAATAGGATACCACGGTACAGCGCGCCTATCACGTAAGATGTAGGTGCGCGGATAACCAATCACAATCGAGAAAAACCATTACTAAAATTATATCTGTTACACTTGAATAAATTCAGATACCACAGCAACTGGTGTTCTGGCAACTGAGGTCTAAATCACCCACAGCCTGTTTGGTCTTCTTCTTATAATTATTATACATGTGAAAGTTGCATGACAAAATGCATCACGCCTCTTGCGTTAACTCGGTTGTTTCATTGTAACTGTTTGTAAAAACTACATTAACTTTGATACCTCTTCCATGTATATTTCAATGGCCCTCTTCAAACTCGCTCTGCGTCTTTGTATGGCATCTTCTAATGCTTGGCGACTGTCAAATTCACAGTAATATCGCGTTGTGGTACCGTTCACATCAGTAGTTTCATAATATCTCAACGTTTTTCCTCCAATTTCTTCAGTGTGTAGGTTAGCAGCATTTCCTTCACAGCCCCAATTCACCGTTTCTTCTGGAAACAATTCATTTGCCCTGAAATTAAGAAGGTCGGTAATAGAGCCCATCTGAAAACGAAAGGCTTTTGGATACTGAGGAATTGATTGGAGCCATTCTTTGAACTGGCTCTTAAATGTCGGCGAGTACACATCTGACAAGATGGATGCAATGTCCTGGCTGCCTCCTTGAGCGACTACTGAAGTTGATGTGGTCTTCGATTGCTTTCTGCTGCTTGAACCTTCCTTGGCAGCTGCTTTGGCCCCAACACTCGCAAAAAGTGTTTTATATTCCATTTCCATCTGAACTTCAAATTCCCTTTTTTCGCTAACATCTCTAGCATCCATTGTTTTTCGAATTTCCAATTGTCCTCCGAACTTGGCGGATTTAATAAAATGAGTTCCCCATCGCTGAATGAAATTTTCTAAAAAAAAAACAATATTATCACACAACATTTTGCATTAAATTTCACCTTAAAAAGATTATCACAACACTACAAGGAAGTTGGGTATAAGTGTCAAAGTTAACATAAAATATTGCTGGATTTAATTTAGTAGTTATTAATTCTTTTTTTCTTTTTGTCTTGGACATTTCTACCGTCCATAGTTTTTCAAACTTCTAACTACTCTCCGACCTTGCATGACTTGATATAATGAGTTCCCCATCGTTAAGGAAATTTTAGCCTGGGGAAAAACTAAATTTCTTAGTTATGACATTTTTCAATGATTTTTGTCGTTATTTTCTTATTATATAATTTGTCATGGCTTATATGTCCTTATATAGATTAGTATTTCCTGTTTAACTTACAAGAAAATGTATTAAACGTCTATACTTAACGGTATTTAAAAGGTCCTCCAACTGAGAAGTATGACGTCGGCAGATTCAAATACTCTCTCAGAAATGACATGCTTAGATCATGCGGCTTTACTTCATCCATGAAGATTTCGTACCTGACAAGATATGTTTAAAGAAGGTATATTATCCATAGAGATCCATCAGTCATGTCGATGTGCCGCAAATAGGGAGCTTAACCCTCGGACGTACACGCAAACTTATACCCCCACCGTGGTACAAGGGGAGGGGGGGTTGCTATGCTGGGTTTTTGCTATGTTGCAATATTTCGGAAATATTTCACATCTAATAGATAGCTAGCGATGTGCTCTACAAGATAAAGTAAATATTATGGGTTGTGGCGCTGCTGGGGGTCCGTGACGTCATCCAAAATAGCCGCCATCTTGGATTTTACTAAAAATTCAAAATTTTTGGAAAAATGCGGAAATTGCAAATATTGTTTGCTAGAGTTTTAAAATAACATACAATTAAACAATTTGATGCTTTTGGTAGCATTTTATATGTTTTTTCACTGAAAAAGGTAAAAAACACGCATTTTTTTAAAAAAATGACTGAACAACATGTTACTTATGACGTCATATCGCGTTACCATAGCAACCGGTTGTCGCCAAACTTTACCAAAATGTGTTTCAAGGATAAATGAACAGCTACTGAAAACGACATGTGCTAATCTTAAATGGTTTGAAAATATCGGAGAAAAACCTTAACAGGGTTTATTTGAACTTTCAAAAATGGTAACGAAACCACACATTTGCCGTGCTAAAGCGTTTCCCTAATTCTAAGCCTTGAACTCTACTGAAATCCATTTAACCCTATTCAGTCGGGGGGGGACACAAAGTACCCGCGCTAACTTTCAACATTCATAACTTCTTTAACCCTATCCAGACAGGGGGGGGGGCTTTTGGAGCCCGCTCGAACTTTGAAGTTGTGTCGTTTTAAAACGGTCGATGCAATGACCACCAAATTGGGTGACTTTTCCTAAAATTTATCTGGGAACATTTTCACGTTAGCGTCCTTTGTCCACCGACATTGACGTTTCCATAGCAACCGCTTTTTGACACCTATGTTTTACAAAATTAGCATTTTTCGCTTTAATCAAGATTATTTCAAAGTTTTCTTATTGAATTGATATTTTCTACTTAATTTAGCGATAATTGATCAAATTATGTATAATTGTTTATTAATTAAGGTTAATTACAATAATTTTAGGAAAACGCGGAATAAGAAATGTCAAAATCCAGGATGGCGGATCGAAGTTTTACTAAAGGTCGTTTCTCTCTATAATATTACTATTGGTTCATAGTTTGGATTGGAAGCTTTAGCAGTCCAATTGCTTTATTTTTCGGTGTTTTTACCGAAATAAACACGTTTGGACTAATTCAAGATGGCGGATCAAAGATGGCGGACAATAAAATCAGGAATTTATTTCTAGTATATTACGTGTAATTCCATTATCTCTAAACATTTAGTGTCAAAATATCATAAAAAATGTCCTTTTCACTTGAGAAAGCTTTTTTTTTAATTCATTACGTATATGAAAAGCCATAATTTGCATAGTTAACTGTTCCAGTTTTTAAGAAAATGTACACATCACTTCTATGACGTCACATGCTGTTACCATAGCAACAAAGTGTACGAATTCATTAACTTTTACTCCTGCATCAATATGTGAAAGTTTGGTATGAACACTACCGTTTGTTTCAGAGATATGCCTTATAGAACGTTTCAGTTGGTTATTTCATTGTATATGACGTCATAATGACGTCACTGTTATTGTTAACAACACCAACAGTGGTAGTAAACATAAGACTTTCATCAAATAGGTAGCTGTTAAAGTCTTGTTGTTATATGTTCAAAATTGAGAAAATATTGATGAAAGACTGTTTTAGCCAATAAAATCGACTATATGACGTCATAATGACGTCACGTTACGTCATTATGACAGCAAAGTATCTGTAGTTACTAGAATTCATGAGAACATTATCCTGTGTAAATTTGGTGGCCATAGCATAAGCGGTTTCAAAGTTACATAGGGGGGGCTTCTGGAGCCCCCCCCCCCCCCCCCCCCCCCGGTCCCAGACGGTCAAAAAAAGCCCGGTCTGGATAGGGTTAATATGTATTCAAACGCCATCAAACTTTGTGACTTTTCCTAAAATTTATCTGGCAACAATTTCATATGACAATTTATTGATCACGTGACTTGATGTTTCTTGGCGATGCGATAAATAATAGACGTGCATTTGCAATTAAATCGAGAAGATCGCGCATGGGATTGTATTGAATGATGGATGAAAACCTTACACGATATACATATTTTCTGGTCAATGCGAAAACACATGCCAAGATGTTACTACATATATATCCATTTGGTTCTTATTTGAAACAATGTTTATATGTGTCACGTCATCGTTTCCGAAACAAAATTTCGTTTATTTGAACATTCAGAAATGGCAACGAAACCACACATTTGCCGTGCTAAAGCGTTTTCCTAATTCTAAGCCTTGAACTCTACTGAAATCCATTTAACCCTATTCTGTCGGGGGGGGGACACAAAGTACCCGCGCTAACTTTCAACATTCATAACTTCTTTAATTTGTATTCAAACGCCATCAAACTTTGTGACTTTTCCTAAAATTTATCTGGCAACAATTTCATATGACAATTTATTGATCACGTGACTTGATGTTTCCATGGCAACAAGATTTTGACAGCCATGTTTTTTGAAATTTGCATATTCGATACCTTTGAATGAAGAAAAACAATGTTTATTGGTATAATTTTTATATTTTTACGTCATTTAGCGTTTATTTATTGGTTTTGATTAATTTTGAGTCAATTTGTCGTCACTTTTGATGTTGTTAGAGAAGGCTACAACTGAGTCTCACCGGTCAACGTCAATATCCATCACTGCCATGTACTTTTGAGCTGCGGATGCTGAAGCCATACCCCAGGCCTCTTTTACTCCTGCAGAGAAGCCAAATATCGATCCAGAGACGCCTGCCTCTTCTTGCAGGTGTCTCCGATATTCCTCACGGCTCTCATATGTCATCATTGATGCAGATGTGTCATATATACCGTGAACATTCATGGTGTCGGGAACATCCAAGGTATCGTACCTGAAGAAATGCAAAAGAAAACAGAACGAAAAAAATAAGCAAACCTCTTGATTCCAAACAACTAAGTGCGTTCTGTAAGAAATATGTGGCTTTAGAAACCATGTGTTAAACCGGAATCGTGGAATAGTGGAATAAGTTGAATAAGTTGGATGAACATGTGAGAATGAGAAATAAGATTGAAAAGGAGTGAGAAGGATTAGTGTACATAGATGGATTTTTTTTTATCTCACGGATATGTCATTTTGTTCTCCTCTTTTAACAAAAGTAAGAACTGACGGCAAATAACTAAACGCACAAATTAAAAAAGTATGTATTTTTTCCCAACAAGTTTCTTGCACAAGTTCGCCCAAGATACTTAAACGTTTAATTAAAATGAAGGTGTCATTGATGTCATTACTACTACTACTACTACTACTACTACTACTACGACCACCACCACCACCACCACCACCACCACCACCACCACAACCACAAACACCCACCTACTTTTTTGAAAAGTTCATTTTATCTCTAGTATATGTCTCAAGCAGCTTGCCTGATTGAGCTCAGATAGTGAAATATCAGCCGTTTATAGTTTGGATGCTGTGCCGCCAAAAATCCAGTTGGGTCACCTTAAGTTAATTGAATAGTTAGACTGCGGATTTATTGCCCTGTTGACTCGGTGGTTAA
The DNA here is from genome assembly GCA_024195265.1 of Dendrophyllia cribrosa. Classification (NCBI taxonomy): domain Eukaryota; kingdom Metazoa; phylum Cnidaria; class Anthozoa; order Scleractinia; family Dendrophylliidae; genus Dendrophyllia; species Dendrophyllia cribrosa. Next base: position 34,195,394 of record JAJLRJ010000001.1, read on the forward strand.
TTAATCATATCTTCTTCTGTTGGCGTATTTTCTCTGCATGATACGTCTATTTTCTTTACATGCACAACTTACTTTTGTTTATTTCCACAATTCCTCTGCACAATACTGACTTTTCTGGATTCTGGGCTGTATTTTCCGCGACCGTCAAACCCGACTCCCAAAAATGCTGCCCCATCAATCATATTCTGTCCAAGAGAACAAAAAAGGCAAGGTTCGATCCTTGCAAAGATTGTAAGCAAGATAACATCAAAAATAATAATAAAAATAACAACAGACGCCAATAAATAAATATTGGCTCCACGCAATCTGAGGCATTAATGGATGAAATATTTGATCGTTGGACTGACTGATTGATTGATTGAATGAATGAATGAATGAATGATTGTGAATAATTTTTTTATAAGTCACCATTAACCAGTAACAATGTTTTTACCCTACAAATCCCTGAGGGCCATTTCATCCTATAACAAGGATCCCGTTCTTGGTAACCGCTTCCATAGCAGCCGTTCATCAAGGCTCCTCCCATTCCTGCAGGAAAGACGAAAGAGGGACTTGCTACATCTTTTGGGGATGCGCTTGGTCCTGACACGCTTGCATCAATGTGATATCCAGGTGGTTTAAACATATCTTCGTTTGCCCATCCTTTGTCTGGAATGATGTCGAGCTTTATCTAATAAAGAGTTGAAAAACTGTTACGACTGAAAATCAACCACTTTACGGCATTTAAATAATCTCTGCTGCGAGTACTGGGTCCAAACAATTACTTTAATATTTCCTTGCAATTATTGTATAATATTAAGTGTTGAATTGAAATAGATAGCTATGTATTTTGGAAAGGGTAAAGAGAATTTTCTCTAATAAAAGAAAATGGATCAAGGTACCAATTTTACTTTCTAAACATGACGTATTTTTCTCTTACTTTACGTTAGCTTATAAGGTATGTATCACGATTTGCTAATCTTCCCATCTATAAAAAGCTACCGATTTAACAGCACTCTTGCAGTACCACATGTTTGATTTCTGCGATTTTTCTTCAATTATTATTTCGGGTGGATACCTTAATAAATTTCAATCGTATATTGTTTTCAAACGCAATCCCAAGACGTTAATTCTGGACTGCCTTCGTTAACAATATTAAGTCGAATCACGTTGCTAAATCATTACTCATGGATCTTTGCTTACCTCCCTCTTTAGAAACTCTGAAGCCTTTTCCTGGGCTTGATTTATGATGTCCAGTTGCTTGTCCACCAATTTTCCCCCCACTTCGATTCCTTTACCAATGATTGCTTCTTGAATCTTGGGATTAGCAAGTATTTTTGCTGCTAAAACAGGAATGGCACGCTTTGCACGACTACTGGAAGTAGCTTCAGAAGTGGCCGCAGAACTAGTCGCGGAAGGGGCATCTTTTTTAGACTGTAATTTGCTCTTCTTGCTAGAATCTGAGCAAAGTAATGAAATAAGATCAGGTCGGATTGCGATTAAGAGAAAAGTTAAATTATGAAGCTATAGGTAATTAGTGCGTACGTGATTTGAAACACTTTTATATTCTAATTCGCTCCCCGCTCAACTGAATATAAAACACTTATCTTGTAACAAGCAACCACATATTGGGGTGTGTCCACACGAGCCGCGTGCGCCCTTTTTATTGATCCATCACAATAAAGATACATGGGCCGCCTTACGCGAAAAGGGCCCGGATGTTTTTAGCTTTTTTGCCCACTTCAATCCCTAAATAATACGATGGAAGCGAAAAAAGTCCGCAAATAAAAATTAAAACCGTAAAAATCGCGCCTTGAATGCACATACCGCAAGGCTTCCGCCATTTTGAGCAACTGCTTTTAAATGCAAATTTAATACTCGAAATATAACAATACATGCAACTAATAACTCAAAATATAAGGTGGAAAAAAAGAAAACTAACACTGCAATAGAAAGATAAGAGACCCTAGGTACAACAGCTCAGTGTAAATACATGAGCTAATGAGCGAAAAACGTCGGCGCGTGATCATGCATATAATATTCTTTGTATCAATAACCTGAACCTTAAAATAATTTGAAAATACGAAAAGGAAAATAGCTATCTTCCTAGTCATTAGGTATTTAATTTTCAGGGCGAAAAGGCGGACGTGGGACACGAATGAACAAAAATGCAAACTACGTTGTATATGATATACTCAAACGCCCGCGCTAATGAACCAATTGTGTATACATACCATGTAACACCCCGAATGAACGGTTACGTAACTCATGATTTATCTACAAATCAACTAGAATGATAAATAATGAGAAATATAATCAACGCACAATACATCGACTCCCGTACATCCTACTTGTTATTGACCTGTATTCAGAGCTATATACCTAATTCAATAAAGGTTGCTTTGGTCATTGGTAATTGGGCATTGGGAAGCTATTGTTTGGCGGTCACTCAAGCAAAGCATTGCATTGTGTTCCGTATGCCCAAATGCCAAAGCCCAATTACCAATGACCAATTGCCAAAGCAACCTTTATTGAATTAGGTATATAAGTACTGTATGTTATGTTGATATGTTAATTTACAGCAAGTTACTCTCAGGCGTTTTCAGATGGTACAAGCCGATAGATGGTATTTAGAGGCAATGTGGTGTTAAAGTGCATCACATAAAGTCTTCAGGGGCCAGGTCACCCACAATTGTCAGAGCTTAACCAGAATGAAAATATTTTTTCTCCACTCTCCTCCCTCCTCCCTCTTCCCGTTGTGACAGCATGCATTGTGATTGCCTGTAACGGACTATAACTACATATAAATTATATATAGCATATCGTAAAACGACATGTTACCTTTTACTGTAGTGACGGTCGCAAAGTGTAGCGATTGAGAAGAGGTTTGGGAACCATGAATAGCAGCCGATTTGGAAGGCGCAGTAATCACCCGCGTGCCTGTGGACTTTTTACGGTTTGGAATAGCAATCACTATAAAATGAATAAAACATAATGAAAGCCTAGATTTTAAGTAATGCTCCACATAAGAACTATAGTAAACTTCATTGTTCTGCGGCATTGGCTCTTTCCCACATAGAATAGAGGAGAGGCTGATGGTTCATAATTATATTTCATTATAAAAATAAAGAAAATCCATTTCAATAAATTTTAGGAAATGTTCGTGCTCAACCAATCAGAATAGCAGAAGACAATAGCTAATAATTTTGCTTCTTTGATGAAGGTGTCCAAATACAATATCTTTTAAAACTTGCATGTTGTGCGATTGGGTCTCATATTACTTGAAACCTTTAAAAAATTAGAGAAAATGCACCTTGAACCTTAACTTTTTAGCAGTTTTTTTAGTCTAGGCCAATGAGATCACTAGTTGTAACAATGAAAAAAGTTGACATTCCATCGTGCATTGCCGTTCAACGCTATCCTTCTCATGTGGATCATTACTTAAGTTTTGTTTTTAACACCCCATATTTTCGAAGATCGCGGGCTGTTGCAGGTCTCTGACACCTGCATTTGCCATCAACTAGTACAAACAATGATAAATATGACAACATTGATCACGTCACCTGCGTCTAGCACGCGAGAAAAATTTTGATTTTGGCTTCAAGATTAACTCAGCCGGGTTTGTTTGCAAAATAGCGGATTTCTGTGTCTATTATCGATGCTCGTCTGTGTTATTTTCACCGTTTCTATTCAAATATGACATTTGCCATTGGCAAAAATCCACGGCAGTAAAAGCTTAAACGTATGGAGCAGAAATTGGGATGGTTGTGAAAAATTCCCGCTAGGACTTAGGTACACTCACTGGCAAACCTATTTGGGTCCGAAAAGGATGCTAAACGCTAGAATTTCATTAAGCAATTGAACAAAAAGGTAAATAAAAGAATGATTTGAAGTTTCAATGATATTCAATGCACTCGATGCCTTTCTTAAGGCTCATTTTCCTGAATTTTGAGGCCAAATTGAATATGATGGTTCCAAGTAAAATGTTTTTGGTTATGATAAAAAAAATACAATGACATTATTTCAACACTATATGCACTCTGATAAACAACGCTTTGACGTCGTAGCCTGGTCAAATCAGTTGCGGAATAACTCGCCTTGCCCTGCTTCGCTCGTCATTCCCCACTCTGTTTTGACCATGCTATGACGTCAGCCCATTGGTTATCAGAGGACATATAATTGCAAACTTAAATCTAGTATTTGTTAAGTCAATAACATGAGCGATATCACGGATGACCATCATATCAGAGATGTTGTAGTGATATCCACGAAATATTCAGAACTAACGCTGCAAAATAAAGGTGGCTTACCACACGGAAGAAGCAACAGCACAAACAATGGTGTCTTCATCTTTTGTCTTAGTGGAAAAAACAAAACAAATACAGTTAGGCTCATTACACTTCAAAGGCCGGTTATGTAAACGAAGTTTAAAAAGTGTTTAAACAAACCGCGGTCTAAACTAATTTCAATCTGGCCATCCCTAATTTTAACCGATGGCATAGAGCACCGACTAGGAAAACAAATATGAAGGGCCATTTATTGTCTTAAAGTGCCTATAACCCCTAGAAAGTTATTTTCAGAATCAACTCTATGTAGATTGAATAGTTGAATGGTAAAATATTTCTCGTTTTGAACGTCACGTTTGTGAGTTATAGAGATTTGAATTTACAAAATGCTAATTAGATGACGTCAACCCGGGAATTTGCCATTATTTCTACGCCAATTTACAATGCGCAGTTTACAGCTTGAAGATAATTAATTTGATAAATGCTAAAAATAAACTGTGGATAGTCAATTGATTCGTAAAAAATAACACTTGGAGGTGAAAACAAGTAGTTGTTTAATAAATGATTTCCGGGTTGACGTCATCTAATTAGCATTTTGTAAATTCAAATCTTTATAACTTACAAACGCGACGTTCAAAACCAGAAATATTTTACCATTCAACTATTCAATGTACATCGAGTTGATTCTGAAAATAACTTTCTAGGGGTTATAGGCACTTTAAACGTTAACCGCGGTCTAGGTTAGACTTCGTTTCCATAACCGGCCTTAAATGTTTAGCCTGTCATTTTAAGGATCTTAAGCAACGACGACGGCAACGCCAAGGAAAACGTCACTTTTAAAAAGGATTCGCGCTATTTTAAACTACTTTGCAGTTGTTCCAATTTGTTTAGTTTGTCTAATGTGCCTGGATTGTCCAGGAGCTAAATTTGAAGATACGGCTTTCTAGTTCAAATGGAGAAAGCAAAATACACCATCGTGTGTTCACGTTCTTCCCAAACCGATAATTTGATCATTTGACGTTCTTGTTTTGCAGGAAACGGCAAAGAAATGTACAAAAATGTAAAACGCACGTGCAGAGGCATTGTTTTCGCTCATTAAACCTATTGTTTAGTGTCGTTCTCGCTGCCGTCGCCGTCGTGGTTGCTTAAGCTCCCTATTAACAGATCGTGGATGACTGGTCAGTCGCGCATGAGCAGTAAGAACTCTATATCGTCTTAACTCGACATCGCCTTAACGTTTTTTTTATATTTACAAGGATTTATAGTTTGTTTTCCTTAGCTTTGTAATGTAAAGCCTCGTAGGATGGGCTTGTATTGTTTTGATCTTGATCCATGGTTCATATCTAGATTTCCTGCTCATTTTTTCCCACAGGGCTTTTTTATTGCAGGTTTCTTCTGGCCTCCGTTCTAACCGCGGCTATTTTGTGAGCTGTTGCTCAGCTCTATTAAGAGTAGTGCACGTTTATGATATATCCAGTTGTAATTATCGTTTCGAACTTGTGCAGTTCAAACCGGCTGCTAGTGGAGGTCGCAGTAAACCAAAATAAACGTAATGGATTGTACATGTCTGCCGTGTGGTGGAGTTGAAATATTTTCGTTTTATAATTCGACATAGCATTCTAGCAGCGTGCAAATACGCATCAAAACGAGTGCAAATAGTGACACGTTATTACATTCCCCGGTTGTTCAAAAGATGGATAGCGCTATCCATCGGATAAATCACTATCCAGTGGATAACACAATTGGTTTTGCTAATGCTTAGCGCTATCCACCTTTTGAACTTTAGGAGAAGATTACTGTCGTATAATAAACATTTTATTCAGCGAAAAGTTCTGTAATACGGCTGAGTATTTTTACCAGCCAGTTTTTATTTTTTCGAGCCTTTTAACCTCTATTTATTGGACTTGTACTGAAACGTATTATTCAATTTCCGTCGGTAGTGATATCGAAACATGGGCGTGTGGTCACTTACAACATAGTTAATAGAACAAACTGGTTACGAAGCTCAATAAATTTCAAAAACAGTGTACAAAGCTGCTTTGTTTTATGTTGAACGAACCGTGACCGTGCACATCGTTTTGTTTAACGTGTGAGCCCAAACGTTTCTACTGGTCAGTTGCTCGTATGCATTTCAATACCTTTTGCGGTGTTTTGTGCACGGTCAAGACAAACGAACAAAAGAAATGGAGAACAAAAACATATAGAGTGATTTTCTTTAAACCGTGAAACAGTTACTAAGTTAGTAGGCACTATTAGACACCAATTCGATTGTTTTCTTTTGTTTAGTTTTTACTAATTTTGGCTAATTTTGCCGATTAATTGCTAGATACTGTTTCACGGTCTGAGTAAAATCACTCTAACAAAGGACTGACTGAGTTTCATAACCAGTTTATTCTATTATAATAACTATGCTTACGAGAGGTTAACAACAATAGAACAATTAAAATAACCAGTGTTGAAAGTGGTCGCGGTCGCTTACTCGAGGTTTCGACTTTAATGATTTGACTGGAAGCTCAGGACAGGTGGTCGCACATGAAGCTTCGACTGTACTTTCTCAGCGTGAGATGCTCAGGATCACAGTTACCTTTTTACAAACTTCTTCTTTCTTTATCCATTCCTTCGGCAGGCTCTGTAAAATTTTGGTCCCCAAATATGAAACGTCATTTGTCCCGATATAAAATTTACGAGTTGGCCTATTCTAAACGTAAAAGGACACAACTATATAATTATTGACTTAGAGCCACTCTATTCCTTGGGAGCTCCGCTGTTAGGCTTGCCTATATCTTTTTATTATATGGACGGGAGTGTTTTACCGGGAACTAAAACACTCGTAGAATCGATACGACCACTACATCCAGGAACCGAGTGGCGTATTATTCGTATGTAACACGAGTGGTAATATCGAGCAACGACGTCACGATTCCCGCCTTTTCAAACTTTGAATGAACTTGTTTTGTTTGTTGTTCGGAGTAATGGCCGCCGCAAGATTTGTTGTGGGAAGAAAGAGACGAAGAAGTAAATGCATTTTCTGAATATTAAGAGAACGAGAACACCAAAAAGAAAACGCTGTATGATCTAAAGATTTTAAGGGAATATTTTGAAAGTTGCAACGAGAAAAAAGAAATAGAGGATATTACTCCCGTGGAACTACAAGCAATCATCAAAAAATTCGTGCTTGCTGTCAGAAAGAAAAACGGCGACACGTATAAGCCCTCATTAGGCGGCTTGCTTTTTACCCGATGGATATCTACAGGAAGTTTTTTCAAAACTGCCAAATCGGAAAGGTAAATGTGCAAGTTTATTCTGCTCGTGCTGAACAGCCTTCAAGGGTTCGTAGTGAAAAGAGGTTAAAAATAACCGCGTGTCTGATGATTCAAATCAGGGTCAGTAATCGAGTTTTCATTAAAACCAGTTCACATTATTTTGGTCTAACTAACTGTGCTAAACCTTTTTATAATTTGAGCACCGAGTATTTTATAATTTTGTATTAAGCTCAGTATTTGTAAGAATACCAAGTATTAATATTTGTATTAAACCCAGCTTTTCAATCTCTACCATGTATATTTATTGTCCATATAATAATAAAAAAATTACGCGTTAGCTGAACATATGAATTTTATGTTCGAGTGGCAAGTGTAATGTCCTCTATATATATTTCTGTCTGATTATTATTTTTTTTATTTTTTTTTTGTATTTTATTGCTTTTTACGTGTTTACAAAAAAAACATGTTGAAACACAAGAATACAAACTAGGTACAGTATTTATTTGTCTTATTATGATATTAGTATAACTAGTATAACAAACGTATATCACCTTGCAATTGGCTTTGTCCTGGCCCTGTGAATAGTCTAGCAAAGCAAAACTGACTCACCTCTGCTTTATCCTTCGGATAGTCTTCTTCAGGCGGAGATCCTTTCAAGACTCGTCTTCTTCAAGCAGAATCGAGGAAGTTAAAGTAAGAAACAATGAAACCTATTGAAGCGGTAACATGACCTTATCAACTCGTCCACCCTTCCACCGGATAAACGAATTTACCTGTTGCATTGATACCAGAAACACATCACAAAGAAAACACGCACCTTAAGGGTGGCAATTTATCGCAGTGAATTTGACTACTTATTCTACATATATTCTATTCTATTCTATTCTATTCTATTTTATTTTATTTTATTTTTATGTTGTTGTATTTTTCTGTTGTAACTTGTGGGTTTGTCAGAATTCTGTAATCTCTGATAAAAATGTTAAAGAAACAATGCTTGATCAAATATTAAAGTGCTAATTTATTAATTACTAGCTGGAATGGAACAGATAAATTTCTTTAACCAGTGGAAAGGAGATCGACACAATGCAGTCATGTTATCTTTAATTCATGTTTGTGGAGTAATTTCCCACCAATGAAAACAAGTTCCGTCTTAAATTAGGATTCCTTTTATTAAACTGCCAAATTCCCCTACACTTTATTGCTTGCCACCTTTGACGGACCAGGGTAATCAGGATCTCACCCTGAATAGGACTTTCCAAGTCAAAACAAAGAAAAGAACACATATTTTGGTTTTGCCAATATCACAGCGCAGAACGGCTAACAAAGCCAAGGTGAGATATTTTTATTAACATTTAAACGGCTAGATAAACGGCTTAAATGCAATGCACCTAACTGTGTTTGTTTTGCTTTTCCAATTGAGGCAAAAGATGAAGACACCAGTGTTTGTGTTACTACTTCTTTTCCCGTGTGGTAAGACAACCGTTTCAGTTTTAGTGAATTATTCCATTATTATCACAAAAACTCCTTATGTGATCACCGGCGTATTGACAATGTACTGATATTTCTACATATATAAATGGACTCTACTCAAGGAAATGTAGCGGTGAGAGCGCTCGCCTCCCACCAATTCTGCCCGGGTTCGAATCCCGAGTCGACGCCATATGTGGGTTGAGTTTGTTGTTGGTTATCGTGCTTGCTCCAAGTGTTTCCTCCGGATACTCGGGACTTCCTCCCTCCACAAAAAAAATTTACAATTCCATCCGGCAGAAGCGATAGTAAGAGCCACTTTGTGGATTTCCACAGAAATTCTCATTTCATCTACTTTTTTTATTTAAATTGAGTTATAAAAAAAGAAGGAAGAGACTTATGCAGCGCACATATCACATGTCTTATGGCGCTTTACATACACTTATGAGAATGAGATCGGACGTCAGCTTTTACCGATGCGTGTTCTTAAAACAAAGTCATCCCAAGTGTGCTTTCTTTCCCATTCACGGCCGTAAAGCGAGAATTCGAAGCAAATCGTTTCCAAAATTACTCGAACGAAACGCTTTCCTCGAACAAGGACTCCTCACGAAAAAGCGCTGCACATAACAGTTCCGCACCCATAAACGACAACTGTACGTGGCGCTTATTCGAAGCACTTTACATTCAAGAGTGACGTTTATTCGAAGGATGTAAAGGAATATTTTTTGCTTTAAACCAACCGTGGAATTTTTTTCTTTCGACTAACAATACTTTTCGTTCGACTTTAGCTCTCTTTCTAAAACTGTTGCAATTCAAAGTTCCATTGCTCAGCATCCCAACTCCTCTGCATGAATTTCTCTTTTCATTGACCCGTACACACAGCATGTGTCAGTGTCTGTTTATAGAACAAAGAGGCAATGTCACGCGATTTTTGCTCTTATTTTTGTATTATTTATTATTATTATTATTATTATTATTATTATTATTTTATTATTATTATTTTTATTTATTTTTTGATTAATTTAGTTGTTTTCTTACTTAGTGGGTGACTGCTATAATTCCTGGCACAGAAATAAAGTTTTTATCTATTATTATTTATTATTTGGTCAAAACTCCACTACATATTTGACTAAGTATTTTTGCTCTAAGGAGGCTCGATTCAGTTTTTTTGGACCTGGGGTGCATGTTTTGAAATCAAAATGTCGCAGGGAAGAAATGCTTCGATTGCTTTCATACTTCACCAAGTTTATGAAATGTGATAAAAGGTTTATGTTTCACTGGTTTCCAATCGACAGCGGTTGCCATAGCAAAACCAGGCTATTGCTCTTTGTTTTAAACAATGTCGTTTTTTTCAAAATCTAGCCACTCCCTTAAATTTTGTAGTACTCACGTATCACTAGCTGCGAACGAAGTTTCAAGAACATTTATAGGATGGTTTTCAACGAAATCAAAAATCATTTTAGGGCATGATAGGAAAAACAGTAATAAAGCAAATTTCCCTTACATATTAATTTAAAACGACCAGCGTAAAAAAAATTATTGAAAAGTAAAAGACAATCATAATTTGAACGGCTGGCTTTTTTAAAATAATATGTAAGGGCATTTTGGAAATAATTTGCAAGAAATAGTTTGGCAAGATTCTTAGATGGTATTTATTTTATATTTGATGTTTATAGTACAATTTACGTTCCTGTATGGGTGTGAACAACGAAATATCCACAAGGAATACGCGCAGGATATGACTAAAACCCTGCGAAAGTAAACAATGTTTAATTTTGGGACTCAAATATTTAACGTTAAATCCATGAGCCCAAAAATTAACATTTTAATGTTAAAATTTTAAATATAATTAAAATTAAATTTTAAAAAGTGACAAAATTAAACACAATTAATAAAAATAATAAATTAGAAAATAACATTTAAATATTTTCGGCTTTCGTAGACAAAGACATATCATTCTCCTTGTCATGGCCACCTTTTCAATGAGGATTATCTCAGCTAGTTTATAATTATTATAACAAATTATCTCAATGATACGTGTTTTAGAGAGAAGTGAAAACTTTTAATATGGGATGTTAAAGTTCTCTATGCTTGCACAGTTAACATTTTCATGCCAGGTTTTAAAAATAATAACAAATCGAGCCTTTTATTCTTCGTTTTCCTTTTTTAGTGTTCACTCTTCCACACCTTCAAAGGTCCAAAGATACAACGAAGCCCGCTGAGTCTTCAAAGTCAGCTGTAATTTATGGTTCCCAAATTTCCTCTGAAGTGCCAAAATTTGAATCTGCTGTGAAATTCACTACAATAAAAGGTAACAAGGTGGTTAACAAGATGATTTTCTTCTGTATGATTTTGATGAAATTGTAGTGACAAGCTTCTGTCGCTTGAAGATGAAACATACTGCACTCAGCCGTCCATACATAATTCTCGAATTTCAACTGATCGCAAATCAGCGAAAACGAAACGGCGTCGAATAGACACTCGGTCGTCCCTTGTAATAAAAACAAACACGACTGCATATCGCTGAAACCTCCAAAAAACGCCCTTTCATCGTCTGTCACGTGACGAAAAAATACTCCACGATTATTGAAGTATTCTGGCAGCCTTGTCCAGGATTTCAATGTGCGCCCGCCATTTGGAAAGCGGAGAAGTCACCATGGATGAGGTTGCTACCTATAATCCATTCTGGAAATTACAAGAAACTTTTAAGCTGCTGTTACACGTAACAATTTTTCGTGCAATTTGTCTCGCAAAAAAAATTGTCACAAGTTGCACGCACGCTTTTTGCGTGTGACACCCCTTCATGCAACTGAATTTTTGTTTTTTTAAGTTGCACGAAAAGTTGAATCTTTTTCTACTTCTGCAACAATTTGTTTCAAGTTGCACAACAAAAATACGAGTAACATGGCTCTTGCAACTTGTTTCGCCACACTCTTTAGTCAACAGATGCGTCATTTTACAACTTACGCAATTTTTATCGCGAGACAAGTTGCATGACAATTGTAACGTGTAACATTGTACGTGCAACTTGCAACAATTTATTTTGCGAGACAAGTTGCAGGGAAAATCGTTACGTGTAACAGCAACTTTAGGTCAATTTAATTTTCGCGAATTTGGTGAATATGTTAAAATAGTTCATTCTAATAATTAATGCAACTTTCTGGATATTTTTACATTATCATGGTGCTGTGAATATGTTCTGTAGCAAAGTATTCAGGGTTAGAGTTACATTCCCGATGGAACGTTTTCTCTGACCGATCCTCGGTGGTTTCACTACCTTTTCGTTAAGTAAAAATCTGCCTTATTGTAGGTTATACCCTATTCTGATTCGTAAAGGTTTTGCGAGCCACGTATTTCTAGTTATATTATGTTGACGTCGAGAGTTCTCTTGTTCGGTACTCGAAAAATATCGACATATTAAGTTCTTAAAAAAGTGCCATACTCAGCGTAATTGCATTATCTATGAAATGATCTTTATAAGGGAACAACGGCCGCACCTAAACACACAATCGGACTCAATCCACCCCAAACTTTTAACTTGATTTAATACAATCGGCCCAACTATTTAAATATCATTCTTTTACCTTTACCTTAATAATAATACCAAACACATTATCACTCTGAAATTGATGATGATGACGACCTTGTTATATTTTATCTACATCTGCATTTTATTTAGTCTGCGCGGACAATACATCGATTAAAATCTAATCTAAATCGGTAGAATGTATTTTTAAAATGGCCACAATCCGTTTAACTATATTGTTCTCTCATTCTGTTAATAAGATTTTAGTGACAAAAGCTTCTTAAGTTCCAAAAAAGATGACACTTCTGACACCAGGACGGAGACAAATACTGAGTCCGAGGAGGCGTCCCAGACCCCTTCTGCAACAGCTTCCCCAAGTCTCGCAAACCTTTCTCCCAAAAATTTGCTTGCTAACTCCAAGATTCAAGGAGCAATCGTTGAGAAAGGAATCGAGGTGGCTGGAAAGTTAGTGGACAAACAATTGCAGATCATAGATGAAGCCCAGGAAAAGGCGGCAAATTTTCTCAAGAAGGAGGTAAGGAAAAAGTTAAGTTAATAATAGCACATGTAATAATTTAGAGTTAATAGTTGTTAAGTTGTTGAGTTAATAGTTAATAGTTAAGAGCTGCAAGTTCGTGGGTTTAAAGGCATTCAGGCAATTTAACTCTTTTGTCTTCGTTTTTTGTTATCTGATGTTATTGGCCGCCGATTAACTCGTGTTACTATTTACAGTGGCTGGTTAAATGAGACACTGGGAAAGCCAGTTTTCTGACCAAATCGCAACTTTTCAACTTTTCAACTCTTTGATAGATAAAGCTTGACATCCTTCCAGACAAAGGATGGGAAACCGAAGATATGTTTAAACCACCTGGATATCACATTGATGCAAGCGTGTCAGGACAGGACGTATCCCCAAAAGATGAAGCAAGTTCCTCTTACGTCTTTCCTGCAGGAATAGGAGGCGCCTTGATGAACGGTTGCTATGGAAGCGGTTACCAGGAACGGGATCCTTGTTATAAGATGAAATGGCCCTCAGGAATTTGCAAGGTAAAAACATTTTAACTGATTAATCAGTAAATGAGTAAATCAATCAAACAATCAACGCAAACCATTGAAACCAATCAATGAATTAGTTATTCGATCGATTGATCAATCTGTCATTCATATCAATTTGCCATATTACCTACTAAACGAACAATTATTACTCCGGTCATTCTTTCTCTTTATAGTAAAAGCAAAAACACGGTTGTTAATTACTGTTATTTTATTTGTATTGTGTTTTTTTATGGTATAAAAAAGATTTGCAAGGATTTAACCTCATCTTAAACATTTTTAAAATCAAAATCATTTGTAAAAAATATATTGTTTACTTGAACAGAATATGATTGATGGGGCAGCATTTTTGGGGGTCGGGTTTGACGGTCAAGGGAAATACAGCCCAGAATCCAGAAAAGTCAGTATTGTACAGAGGAAATGTGCAAACAAACAAACGTAAGTGTTATGTGAAGTTTATCAAACAAAGAATGCTCCAGCAGAAGAAGATAACATTAATTGATCCGCCAGAAAAAGGTACAGTCCCACAGTTTTAATCACATCTTGTTATCGGTTTATTGTTTTGAAAGGATTGTTTTCTAAAACAAAATCGAAACTTCCATTTGAAGTCCCCAAATCGGTTTTAGTTTTCCATAATTCGAAGCCTCATGCACTGGTCAGCGGAATTGTAAATAAACGTTTGCAGCCAATGGAGTGAATTTGCCGCTATAACTCGTTTACCCCTTCGCGAATTCACAAGTTAAAAAGGGAGAGTAAAAGTTAGCAAAACGAGAAATAATAAAGATTTAATGAATTTTAAAAAATAAGAATTTGATGTTCGTAATTAAAAAACATACATGTAGTCCGCTATCAACCTGGGTTGTTCCTACATTTTTTCTTTAAAACATTTAATATGGTCACCCATATATTGTATATGACGCATTAAAATTGGTTATTGGTTTTTGTTATTGGTAGTTTTATTTCGTTTAATATTTTGTTGTTTCGATTTGTTTAGGTACGATACCTTGGATGTTCCCGACACCATGAATGTTCACGGCATATATGATACATCTGCATCAATGATGACGTATGAGAGCCGTGAGGAATATCGGAGACACCTGCAAGAAGAGGCAGGCGTCTCTGGATCGATATTTGGCTTCTCTGCAGGAGTAAAAGAGGCCTGGGGTATGGCTTCAGCATCCGCAGCTCAAAAGTATATGGCAGTGATGGATATTGACGTTGACCGGTGAGACTCAGTTGTAGCCTTCTCTAACAACATCATTAGTGTCTCCTCTGATTAGTTACATGTATGTAAACTCGGGTATAAGTCACATTTTTTGTCAAGGAATAATTATTGGAACAATGCAATGCAAAGGTATTTTCGTTGAATTCTTCTTTTTGAAGGAAATTAAATGAGATCATCCACCCTATTGAATTAAGAATGTGTGGCAGAGTACCGTTTTCTTTCATATTTTCTAATAAAAAACTCTGCTAATAGTTTTTGGCTAGGAACGTACTTCATTAATAACATCATTGTCTACAATTTTTGGTCACGTTTGTGTTTTTGTTTGTTTGGTAATTCACTAATGCAAAATCTGTAGCATGGACATGTTACAAAACTGTCACGTCATAAAGGTGTATTAATGTCAAGTCAAATCAATTAAACATTTTGCTGCTTTAGGTAGCATTTTACTTTTTTTTCACCGAAAAAAGGTGAAAACACATTTTTATTCAAAAATGGTTTGACCTCATGCTACTTATGACGTCATATCTCGTTACCATAGTAACCGATTGTCGCCAAACCACCAAAATGTGTTTCAAGGATAAACGAACAGCTACTGAAGACGGCATGTACGCCCGAGGGTTAAAGCTATGAAACTTCGTGGGTTTATAGGAAGTCAAAACACTGTCAAGGTTAAAGTAGGTCGCGTGCCGTGATGATTGGATCCGTTAGGATTGGATCCACCAGCTTGGATTTCCATCATGTTAGAAAAGGGCAAAATTTGAGTCGAACGTAATTAAACTCAAACGAAAAATGCAATAAAATGATCATAAATTGTAACATTTACTACAAGAAAATTAGAAACATTCGTTTAAACAATAATGTAAGCAGAAAATTCAAAACTTGAGTAAACATGCTTGTCAAAATAATTATGGTTGACATAGAAACTTCACATCAAAAAGAGTCCCAGATATATTTTAGAAAAAAACACGAACTTTGGTGGGATTGGGTATAAATGTTTCAAGTCAGGGCGGGCACTTTTGTGGTATAAAAACATAACTTTAATTGAACATCTCTTGGCAGGTACGAAATATTCATGGATGAAGTAAAGCCGCATGATCTAAGCATGTCATTTCTGAGAGAGTATTTGAATCTGCCGACGTCATACTTTTCAGCCGGAGGACCTTTAAAATACCGTTAAGTATCAAGAACAAACCGGAAGTAAAAGCTCAATTGGTCACGTGATAGGTTGCCATGGACACATCAGCGTCAAAAAGGACTGCTTCAACAAGTCGAATATAGAATAGCTCTACTTCCTTAATTAAAGATTAGACAGAACGGTTGCTAAAACGAACGTCATGACCTATAACAAATATTATGATGTGGATTGGTTCCTTTTCTCGTTGGCTGGGAGCACTCAGCTGATTGACACCGGCATTGACTTAATTATCATGTCTTATATTATACATTGTCTGTATAATATAGAGAGCTAAATTACTGAATGCTGATTGGCTGACGAAGAGGGAATTTTTTCTTAATTGAGGGCAAAATTACTCGCTCCCGATTGGTCAAGCATCAAAACTTCTCACTCGTGATTGGTTGAGCGCGTCGTTTTCGTTGCATTCAGTTACTTTGGTGGGATTTTGAAGGACATTTAGAAACGGAGCACTCGCACGTTTTGCGGAGATTTTGTTATAAAAAAAAAGGAATGAAATCGGATGATACAGTGTACGGCTGAAAGAAGCGAAAGAAAGCAATTAAATTGCCAAAAGTGCAAGTTAGTTTGAGCTCGCCGTTTGGTGTTGTAATTAAAACTTCACAACACAGGTACGCTTAAATAAAATTAGCTTTGTTTTTGTCCCAAAGTGTCTTTTATCGATAAATTAGACTTTGTTTTCTAGACTCATAACAGCCAAATGTATCTTTGACCTTGGAAATTTATTTAACAACAGTGAGTTGAAAAGTTTTTCTTGTCAGTTTGCGAGAAAGTATTTTTATTTCGGGTCGGTTTCAAGACTGAGTGACTCTTGAAAAGTCTGAAAGGTTTCCCTATAATTTAGCCCTCCACATTATAAACAAGTAATCGCATCGTATTCCCTCGTAAAATTAAGGATTAATACCACTTGTGTTTTAAGAAGCTGTAGAAATTAGCTGTAGCAATTTCTACAGCTTCTGAAAACACGCGTGATATTAATCCTTTATTTTACTCGGGCCCATGCGATTACATATACATACATGTATGTACAGACAGTGAGATTTTTGTACACAGGAGTGACGTTATGCACTCATTCCATCACGCCTCGCCCGCTTCATTAACGGCAACGGGAAATAGTTGATTCCACAAGGACTCGTTTTGTGATGTCCTTGTCAGTCATATTCTATAAATGAAAGGTCTATAAGTAAGAAGAAGCATAAGTAGCTTGTTTAAACGACTTGAAGTCTTATTGCCTTTCCTCTAACGTCGTTGATCAATTCCTTTCAAGACAAGACGTGCTAGTTACTATTAACTTGCTCTGGACTTACCCGGGACAGCATGAAAAATTATTTGGAGGATTTCAACAAGAATAAATAACTACTATAGAAAAATTCATTGCCTGACGAGTGAATTCCACGTTAAATTTCACGCGGAAAACCGAATCGCGAAGCGATGAGGGCGATATCGGTTTTTCAAGTGAAATTTAACGTGGAATTCACGAGTCTGGCAATGAATTTTTCTTGAATCGCATATGTCAAAGAAAAACGTTTCCAGCGAGAAAGCCATTTCAAAGCCAACTGTCAAGAGCTAGCGAATAGAAATCAAGACTGATTCAAAATCACGCCGGGTGAATCACGCGCGGTCAGGAGAAAACCTTGTGGTAGCGACAAATTTTAGTTTTGTTTATCAGAAAAAGACAGTTTATGACTGAAATTGATGCTGTTTGTACACTAAAGTACATAATGTGAACGGCTGTGGAGCCGAACTGCGAACGTTTGTGGTGGAAATCATAGCTTTGACACTTCGGAAGTTTGTTATCGCCGACCGGCAAACAGGGCAAATAGGATTTTCATCACAGCGACGAGTAAACACCACGCTAAATTGGGAAAAACCTTTGGACAACAAAGAAGGCAAATTTGTGAGTACTGATGGATTAGTTATTAAACATTCCGTAAAAAAATTATGCTTATCTTATCGCGGTTGATCACTTCAATTCATAAGTTGACGACGAAAGGGTCCGGAAGCGTATTTCCGCTCGAACAGGAATATTTGCGTCGACGAAGGAGACGCTTCCTAATCTTGTCGGCTAGGCGGAACGAATCGAGAAAAGTGTCGGTACCAAATCTGCGCCATCTTGAAACGTCACAATAGTATCCAGCATGCTTAGCGCGTCGTCAGTCTAAGCGGAACGAATTGAGAAAAGTGTCGGTACCAAATCTGCGCCATCTTGAAACGTCACAATAGTATTCAGCATGCTTAGCGCGTCGTCAAAAGTCACAATATTATCCCGCATGCTTAGCGTGTGTTTTGAACCAGTAACATGCCTGAAACGCGAATGCCATGTCACAACGAGGTACCTAAAGAGACGCACTTTAATCTGTGATTACTTCTAGTTTTATTCTCACCTTATTTTCGCGACTCATTTCTAAAAATACCAGACTACTAATATTATTACTATCATTATTGCCTTTGTATCTCTAATACTTTTTTACACCGGTTTTCTTTGATACTATACAAGACAGGAGTTGCGATACAAGTTTTGGTTTTGAAATAAGAAAGTTCGCTGAAAGTTCTTCTTCGGACAGCATCTTGTTTATTTTTAAAGCAACCAGACGGCCGTTTCGGTAAGAAGAAATTACTTTCTATTTATAGCTCAGTACAGTATTCTTGTTTTCATAAACTTCTTTGTTTTATTTATACATGTTTTTTTCTAAGCATGAAATATCGGTTTTCGCCAGTAGCTCGCTCGCTCGCCTTCTGGTAGGACTGCAGTGTGAATGGCGTCTCTCTACAAAGTTCACATTTTGGTTACTAAATTGGGAAGAACAGGAATTCGCTATTGACAAATTTATCACTTGTATTTCTCGCTTCAAATCAAAACTTACTATTTTAAAAGAAAGTATACATACTATACAAAGAAAGTACAGAAACATCGTCCTTCGAAGATGCCATGCAATATCACTTCTCAGGTATGCAATTCCACGCTAAATACCCTCGCTTCGTTGGCCAATAAGAATGCGAGTTTTCTTTGACGTATGCGATTCTAAATTAAATCCAGCAATATTTTATCTTAAGACATATATCCAACTTTTAAACCCGTGAATTCGCGCAAGCGTGCCGAACGAGTTATCGGTATATAACGGTAACTACATGTAATTCACTCACTCACTCACTCACTCACTCACTCACTCGCCCGCTCCTTCCATCAGCTGTAAACTTAGTGACGTAGTGCTTTGTTACGAATGTGTTTCGTGATAAGAATAACGTGAATCCAGCGATAACAATAACTAATTTGTTGTAAACAAATATAAACAACAATAAGCTTAAAGATGTTTCGCATTTGGATTCTTTAATGCAACATTAAAATCGATCTAAAAGGATTTTCCAATCCAGACACGCGTTTTAATGCGAATCTACCTTTAAATAATAACATTTAGTCTTAATTGAGCATGTGTTCCTCGATGATCTAGTGGTCTAGCACTGGATTCATAGTCAAGAGACCCCGGGTTCAATTGACGCCCAAGACACCTATTTTTTCCCTTTCTTTTTGTTTTCTTCGGACTGGACATTAGGAAAGTGATTACTTTTATTGTGTTCGTCAAAAATCCTTACGTTTAATTCTAAAAAAAATATCGAACCGTGTCAGTGTGAAAACATATCTTACCGCAATATTGCGTTACGTGTTAGCATTTCTCATCCACGGGTTGCCTCTTAGGAGCCTTTGATTAATTTGTAGTCTTATAATGATCTTTTTAAGCTGAAATTTAATGCAAAATGTTGTTTGTTGATATTGTTGTTTTTTTAGAAAATTTCATTCAGCGATGGGGAACTCATTTTATTAAATCCGCCAAGTTCGGAGGACAATTTGAAATTCGAAAAACAATGGATGCTAGAGATGTTAGCGAAAAAAGGGAATTTGAAGTTCAGATGGAAATGGAATATAAAACACTTTTTGCGAGTGTTGGGGCCAAAGCAGCTGCCGAGGAAGGTTCAAGCAGCAGAAAGCAATCAAAGACCACATCAACTTCAATAGTCGCTCAAGGAGGCAGCCAGGACATTGCATCCATCCTGTCAGATGTGTACTCGCCAACATTTAAGACGCAGTTCAAAGACTGGCTCCAATCAATTCCTCAGTATCCAAAAGCCTTTCGTTTTCAGATGGGTTCTATTACCGACCTTCTTAATTTCAGGGCAAATGATTTGTTTTCAGAAGAGACGGTGAATTGGGGATGTGAAGGAAATGCTGCTAACCTACATACTGATGAAAGAAATGGAAAAACTGTGAAATATTATGAAACCACTGATGTGAACGGTACCACAACGCGATATTACTGTGAATTCGACAGTCGCCAAGCATTAGAAGATGCCATACAGAGACGCAGAACAAGTTTGAAGAGGGCAATTGAGATTTACATGGAAGAGGTATCTAACTGAATGACCCCTTCTTTAATTTATACAAGTTATAGCTATTTCTAGGCTACAACTAGCAAAGAGGGAGATGTTGATGCATCAAGTTCTGTAGACAAATAGTGCATGGGAAAGTGTCGAGTGGTGAATCATGAAATCATGAAAAGGGGAGTTTTCTGATACCGTTTCTTTTATCTAGAGAGACGGGCAGATGGAGTGTTATCTACCCACAATTCTGACATTTACTTTTACTTCCTCCCACCTTCCAAATCACACGTTTTAAAATGCCCAAAAATATTAATATCAATGAAGACGGCGTTCAAGTAAATGAAACTGGTCATACCAAAACTCTTGGACTCTTTTTTGATGAAAACCTGTATTGGTGGCCTCAAGCGGGTCAGGCCACTTATTTCCATGGATACTGGCTGCAATTAAAATATATTAGGGCTAATCGAACCATAGTTCGATTATTGCAGGAAGTGTTGTTTGAGATGGCCTGGGTCAGCAACTATGTGAGAAACTTACGAAACTACCAAATCGCTCCGTGAGAGTAATTACTTATTCTGCGAGGCATGTATAGCATTGTACAACTCGATGATATTATCTCTGTCTGACTACTGTATCTGCTGTATGGTTTTGAGATGACTGTGAACAAAATAATAAGGAACACCTCGATAGACTCACAATGTCATCTGTACCGCACCGTTACCCTGGTCCTACTTTCAGTCTCCTGGACATTTTCAGAAATGTCTGCATGTATATAGGTGTACGAAGATGTGACATACAATTAAAATGGATTGCTAACTCACATGTTTTTTTTTTTGTTATTGAGCATAGACGATTTGTGGTTACGAAAACGTACTTTAAATTCTGTTGACGTAGACCCTACGTATTGCAATTTGCATTTGTTACATGAAGCCAAGTATATAACATTTTTGGATGTACATGTTAATCTTTGATTGATCTTGTAAATACGGCCTGTGGCAAAGCTCTTAAATTTGGAGTCTTGGATTAAAAATTTTTGGCATAAATCACATCTTGCAGAACATTTAAAACAACCTCCCATTTCTTTCTGTGCCTGATCTACCCTTCTGTCACCGCGAAATTTAGGTGCTAAAATATCTTTTTATCTTTATCTAAAAACATGTGAGTTAGCAATCCATTTTAATTGTATTGAACATCAGATTTCGCAAATTAGCTTCATTGTTATTGAAAAAATCATCAGCCAGGGAGACGCTGCCTATCTTGATCAATTGTTATTAACGAGGGAAGCTTATTGGACCGCACAATTGTTTACACTCAACCCTCATGGCCTAAACAAAAGACGTGAATTCAGATCTAAGAATCGCATCTGCTATAACACCTAATTAGTTAATTATAGTACACTTTGTAATTTAGATGTTTTTTTACAAATTGTTGTATTTTCGCTGTTTGCGCCTTCTTGTTTGTTGCCATTTACTTGTTACATAACTTTTTATTTTGCATTTTATCATATTACATAACCTTATTTACATTTTCCAGTTTGAGTATAAATATTTTTGACTCTGTAAGCTTGTTAGGATTTTTAGCTTTTTAAATTTTTATCTGTAAATAGTTCCACCTGAAGAAGGCCGAAGGCCGAAACGTCGACTGAATTAAACAGCCGGAACAGTTAGAAGTTTGTTTCTATGTCACATCTTTGTACACTTATCTACAAATTCACATAGAAGCACTGTATCCTACGTGGATTCTTCTACTGGGAGTCATTCGTTTGGTGTACCATATTTATCCTGCTTATATATATATATTAAAGAAATAAAAAACGCGCCGAGTGTGCATTATTGAGTTATATAAGCACGCGGGAATTTTTAAGAACACGAGAGAAGTGTAGAGAAGCACGAGCCAAAGGCGAGTGCTTCTCGCACTTTTCGAGTGTTCTTAAAAATTCCCAAGTGCTTATATAACTCAACAATGCACGAGGAACAAGTTTTTTTATTTATTTTATAAAATAAAAACGGTTATAATGAACCGTACGTCACGCGCGTGCTTTATCGAGTTATAATGAACTTGGTTTAACCAATCATAGCGCGCGCATTTCCTTGAACATTTTATAAATATATATAATAATCACAAGCATCCAATAATTGTCTGAAAGACTTTTCCCGGTGAAAAATATGGAGACACAAAGGAAAAAGACAATATTTTCAACGAAACTCCTATATTTCGGCTACATAAAATAGCCTTCATCAGGTAGAATGGCCGTTACAAGCGTTACACGTGATTTAAATTCGGAAAGCGAGGTAATAACGGAAACTATGTGCGCGCGCTAACAAATGTAACATTAAAATTATAACGACAACTATGTGCGCGCGCAGTCGAGTGTTTCTATTTTTCCTCCAGCTTTCTGTGTACTCGTGCTTTATCGGTACGTAGGATCTAGGGTCCCGTTGCATTCGTGTTATGTATCCGATCCTTCCTTGCCAGCAGATTATATTTTGCTCTTTTCGTATTTATTATAATCCTTAATCAGCGTTCGGTCAAGAGCTACACAGAAGTGCTGGAGTCCTTTGGTAACCTCGGCCACTTAACGTACAGTTGGTTCGTGAAATGTGCACCTCTGGTAAAATATTTGTAAAAAAAATAAAAAATTAATACAAAGCAAGTTGCCTGGTAATGCCTTAATGCTGTAGGATCATAATCTATTGTTAGTAGTAGTGTTAAAGCTAATTTAAATAATGTTTACTTTATTGTATATTTTTCTCAGGGAACAATTTCCATCTCAGATATCAAGTTGGATAATTGTACTTATGCAACGGGAGATCAAACGTTTACCAGTGAGGCCCAGAATCCTTTCTTGGACTCTATGGTTACCCCATCCTGGGAAAAAATAGTAAACCACAATAAATTGTTCAAGGTTTCGTTCGACCTGGTAAGTGATCTACCCAACGCCTACCGCAAGGCTTTCAACATAGAACGTAACATGAGTCGCCTTGTTCAATTCTATAAAAACAAGTGGTATACTAGCAACCGTGATGGATCATTCCATTTGTATAACGCTTTCAACAATGATAAAAGTAGCGACATCACCAAACGAAAAATATCCATCCTCGGTTTGGTGCTCACCTTTGACGAAGCTGGTGGAAACCTTATTCTCTCAGAGAGCGACTTCAAGGTGTCAAAGAGACTTTTTCCTACGCTTTCAGAGGAAATGAAGGGAGCTGAATTAGCTCGAGTAGAAATGCCGAATATGAAGTCAGAGAAGCGGAGATCAAGAGTGAAAAGGTCCACTCCCAATCCAGAATCAGTGCAACCATGTCAAGTGAAATGGTCAAATGCTCTTCGGTTTGATCCAACTGATACTGCAGGGAAATGCTTGCATTTTACGGCGTCATCAGCAGGTACCATATTCGTGGTGTTTGCAGCTTTACCCAAGGACCGAAATTCGCATTATTACGTGCAAATATCTCCTGAAATGGTTGCTATTTACAAGGTAATTACTTTCAATTTATATTGCACTTTTAATCAGATGGAAAGCTTCAGGGGCGTTTACAAAAGCGATTTTTAATACGACGTATTTTAGTGCGACCTTAAATCACCTGAGTTAACTATCCGCAATTTTCGCTGTAATCCGAAGGCGATTTGTTTACAAATTTAATGCAACAACTTGTTCTTACGTTTATAGCCTACGTTTATTGATCAAAACGAATTAGTTAGACAAAAAAAAAAAAAAAAAAAAACAGAAAAAAAGACCTTTGGCAGACAAAACTGTTAAGAATGATAGGCTTCGCTTCACCGCTCATAACTGTAATCTGTTTCAATCGTCCTCGAAATTAAGCCATCCGTACCGCATTTATAGCGTTTAATGCAGAATTGCGCTTAAATTTTTGGTACCAATTGATGTTTTTGAATTGTTAACGGTTTTCAGCTGAGCAATTGAAAAAAAATACGCAAGCATGTGCAGAGCGTGACTACTTGTTCGCGCTGATTGGGGCTTTGTACATTGAAATTTCTACAAGGTTCATGTGGGGTCTGACCTCTCGTAAGCGATCACCTCCCGTAAGCGACCACCTTGGCTTTGTATTGTGGGTGGTCGTTTACGGCAGGCAATTATATACTGGTTTCAATCTGAAGTTTGTGGTTACTTATTTATAAAGGAGTTGAAATACAAGTTTCGGTTTTGAAAAAAAAATGCTCTACTTCGGACAGCATCTTCAAAGTTGTTTATTTTTAAAACACCGGCGACCGTTTCAATTTCCGAGTATAACAGAAATTACTTATAACAAGAGAAAACGATCTAAGGGAACAAAACCCCGTGCCCCATGATAAATATTAGCGACCTTCAGATTTGACTACGAGTACGAAATCGAGTACGAGTACGACTTTGGAATTTCGAGATAATTGTATCCACCGAACTGTAACTCCTTCCTGTTGCTAACTAACACGTAAATAAACGTTAGGGATAAGATTGGTGTGATAATAAAGTATATGAGGCACACGAATTTGGTTTGAAAACTCGTACTCGTACTCAATCTCGTACTCGTAGTCAAATCTGAAGGTCGCTATTAACTCGTGAATACGCGCATGCGTAGTGAATGGGTTATCGGTAACGGAGACAGATACGCAAAAGAGCACTCACTCCCTCACTCGCTCCTTCCATCAGCTGTAAATTTAGTGACGTGGTTTCGTAACAAGAACAGCGTGAATCCAGCGATAACAATAACTAATTTGTTGTAAACGAATATAAACAACAATAAGCTTAAAGATGTTTCGCATTTGGAGTCTTTAATGTAACATTAAAATTGATCTAAAAGGATTTTTCAACCGCATCTACCTTGGAGTAATTGAATTTATTCTGTTCTAAGTCGGTGATCACGATGGCCGAGTGGATTAGCTCGCGGAATAACAGCCGGAAGGCCCTAAGTTCAAGTCTCGCTCGGTACCTTTTTTTTTTTCTTCTTCTTTTTTTTCCTTTCTTCTTCGGACTGAACATTATGAAAGTGATGTACTGTATTTTTCTTTTTGCGTTTGTCAAAAATCCTTACGTTTAATTTTAAAAAAATATTGAACCGTGTCAGTGTAAAAACATGAAAACATAAGCTTACGTTACGCGTTAGCATTTCTTATTCACGGGTTTGCTCTTAGGAGTCTTTGATTTTCAATCTAACATTAGCTTGCGTCCATGCTGTCAACGTTATTTGCATTGTCTATTTTCGTTTTCCCATAATACACTTAGTTTGCCCTCCAAATTTTACATAAACTATTGTTTTTAAATGCTCTTGAGAGGACTGCGTATTCCCAAGAGCATTTCAAAACAATAGTTTATGCAAAATTTGGGGGCAAACAGAGTGTATCATGGGCAATTCGAAAATAAAGAATTCTCGTTCCCACAACCGCAGGGTCTCAATTCCACGGAGATCGAATATCGTATATCAAATAGGTCTCATCATTGCTGCAAATATTTTGCTTCTACAGCGAAGGAAATTGCGTGTTGTGTGAGAGGCTGTAAAAAATAAACAAACCCGCCAACTCTAAAGTTACATGACGTCATTCAAACTGACCAATCAGGTGTCCGCTTTAAAATAACCACCCTACCCCACGCAGTATGACACCGAACTAATAATAGATTTAAAATAATTTTCATTGGAAGAGGCCCATGTATATGGAGGATCTGTTCTCTTAGATTATTTTCTCTTGCTTATAATTAACTCAGTAAATTATGCTTGCTTTCATCAACTTCTTTGTATGATTTAGGGCATGGTCGCACTACAGTCAAAAACAAAAATTAGCTCGTGTAAAATGACATAAGAACAAAAACATTCCACAAAAAGCGTGTCCCACCGGAGCGGTTTCTTTTGTTTTCCTCGATTTTTGCACTGGCTAATTTTTGGTTTTGACTGTAGTGCGACCAGGCCCATACGCTTTTTGTAAGCATGAAATATCGGTTTTTGTCCGTAGCTCTCTCGCTTCCTGTAGAACTGCAGTGTGAAAGGCTTCTTCATTCTCTACAAACGTTCATATTTTGGTTAAAATTGAGAAGAACAGGAACTCACTCTAGATAATTTTATCATTTGTAAATGACACGTCGATATTTTTCGCTTCAAATGAAAGCTCACAATAATTTTATTTGTTTCTATTCACGTCAATATAAAGAAAGTACACAAACATCGATTTACGAAGGTGCCAATATCACTTCTTAGGTATGCAATTCCACGCTAAATGCCCTCGCTTCGTTAGCCAACAGGAATGTGAGTTTTCTTTGACATATGTGATTCAGAAGATTCTCGTGTAAATGCGACATTTTACCAAAATGTATTTGCTCGCATGGAAGAGCATGTATTATGAATTGACACCGTGTATAAATAAAGTTCACCTACGTACCTACCTACATAACATTTGACCTTGCTCATCTAGTTATATATATTTATATTTCCTAGAATACTACTCTTTTAAAATTTTCAACGGACCTTAGCGCTCGGGCCCTTGGTGACGCTTCCTTATACCAATCATACTTTGTTTGCCTGACGGAATCAGGAAATAGCTCGCTGATTGAATATGGAAAAAGTTTGGGCACCTCAGACAGTGGGGACATCTATCTCACCGTGAGTGACAACGACAAACATCTTAATGTGCGTTTCTATGCGTTTGGAAACGATGAACATCCAGCCAAGGTGATGGACTCTCACATAGTTCCTCGTCGATTAACAAGAGCAGAATGTAAAGGAGAAACCGTCAAGGACTTGGAGACGAGTCTTTGTCATGAGATTTGCCACCAGGACTGTGATCCCTTGGCTGGTAAGATTAAAGCTGATTCTTTACATTAGTCGCGGTCATACGATACAACTTTTAGGTAAATTCGAAATAATAGTAGCCGCGGCATGCTTAAAGTTTTTTTCTTCGTGTAACCGATTTTACCTAGGTAAAATTCACCCCCTTTGCACGTGCTAGAAAACAATAGCGCCATTGTCAAACGGCACCCTTAAATTTGAATTTACTGAGGTAAATGGTTTTCTACGTGTAACCGATGTTACCTAGGTAAAATTTACCTAGGTAAATTTTAATGGTCACGCCATGGAAAACAATAGAATTTTTCCTAGGTAAAAGCCTACCTAGATAGTAGGGTCGATTGGTTTTCCCAGGTAAACCAACCAATGAAATATCTGACGTTTCGAGCGGTAGCCCTTCGTCGATTCGCTCCGACGAAGGGCTAGCGCTCGAAACGTCAGCTATTTGAATCTTTTTACGGTGGTCAATTTACCTTATCGACTCAGTCTATAAAACTAAATTCTCGTGTTTCATCCCCCCACCGACGCAGCACCACAGTTTCTCTAGAAACTAACCTCAACCAATGAAATGTCGAGTTTTGACAGCGAGTTTTTTACTGCCGGCAACAACAGGGAAAACGTTAGTTAAAAACTTTTATACTACCTCGCAATTATTCCAAATTGTTTCAGGACTTTCAGTAATTTTTCGAATGTTTGGGAGTTGAATTCACAAGAAAGGAGTTCATATTCAGACAGAGAAAGGAAACCTCGAATTTGGTTATTTGACGTTGTTGTTTTGCAGAGAACGGCAAAAAAAATTACCAAAGTGTGTAACGCATGTGCAGAGCCGTTGGTTTGCTAATTGAACCTGTTGTTTTTTTCCACGTTCTCGTTGCCGTCGCCGAAAAGCCTAGGTAAATTGATTTTACCTAGGTAAATCAGATTTACCTAGGTAAAAGTGCTTCGTGCTTCATACGTGCATGCATTTGAAATTTGCTACTATATGTATGTTACAGCTTCTCCAGCACCCGTTTCGTTGGAAGCTGTAGCTTCAGCGTTCGTTTCTCAAATATATTGTCGGTTCTGTTAAGCATTTGTCAAAGCAAGGTCTTTTTAAACGAAACATTGATTTTATGGAAAGACTTCTCCAGATTGAATCAGGACAAAGACTGTTCATTGCCTCACACCTTTGAACTGACTCACTGAGTTCTTGTGCCATACGTGTTTATGTTTTAGCAACATCCTATAGTAAGTATATAGCGTTGCACCAATGTCAGGGGAATAAAAAGATTAAAAAACCCAACATTTATAATAAGCAATAGTCATCATCCAAGCGCCAACTGGCTGAGTGAAACGCCATATTTTTTTTTAGTTTTGAGATTCTTGTATTAAGGTCTTTCCAAAATCGTCATTAGATATCCTATAATACTATAAACAAAATTTGGCGCCAACTTTGTGACGTCCTTTCCCTTACCGAAAATGCCAAAATCTTAAAAAAAAAAAAACAGAATGACGAGTTCTATATTGTTGCAAAATTGCAGGTGAGTTGCATTAAAGTCAAACAGTTAAAAGCACTTTGCACAATTTGAGTGCACATACACCCATCGTGTATAAAATTATGTGAACACACAAAGTCATACTGATGACATCATATTACGAAGTCAGTTGTATATCGAATATAATTATTTCAATTTGTTTTACATTTTAAAGGTTGCAAATCGTCAACCAGCCCTCGATTGGATGATGGCTGCAACGCTTGTAGAGTTGCCTTGGACGTATTGACCAACACATGCATTCCCGAATGTCCACAAAACCAAACGCTGACTGCAGAAAAGGAATGTCGTCGTAAGTTAATATTGAATTTTATTGTTCTCCGTTCATGAGCGGAGTTGCAAACTATGCCGTGCTAACCATGAGTCAACTATGTGCCGCGTGAGAGGCCTTGCATGAGACCACGTACAAATTCATAATCGTTAACGGATTAAAACACCCATACAGACGAACATCTTTTGATACTCCTATAGTATATGAATGGTTTTTAGGGAGGGGAATTCATTAATGGCTCATATTAATAAAGAGATTGTGGCTTTCAGAAAAATAGAAAAAAAAATCATAAAAAACCAAGATACACTATATTTGATATATCCAGATACAGCTTGTTAAAGAAAAAAATAGATTCGTAGGGTGGTCGACCATATCACTATACCTAGGTTGGGGTACGGTCCAATGAACTACTTAAACAAACTGAATTTTCTGTTAAATCAGACTTTAAAATGAAAACCTTTCACTTTCGAAGTTTTACAGCGTTGCGCAATTCCCCCCCCAACACTCCTCTTTACCGGTCCCAGAGGATCGAAAAATAACCCACTCTAAATCGGGTTAATCACACTGTAATTAACGAAACACTAATTACTATTTTCTTTATCCTTAGCATCTTTCGATCTTGAAACCAGAATAACATTTAATTATTCAACTCCTACGTTTCAAGAATTTACACTTTGCGCGTGGGTAAAAGTGAACAGCACCTATGGAACTTTAAGCTACAAACATCACCTTTTGTTGTTAAACATATATGACAGCCAGAGAAGCACATTTTTTATCATGATGACCGAGCAAGATGGGCACATGAAATTCAGGTTTCTCATCCGGCCGGAGACGCCACACGTAGGTACGGGGAATTCCCAAAGGTAAGAGCAAAAGTTCTGTTCTAGATCTAAACAAATTATGTAAAAAATATATATGAAAACATAACCGTGATGGAGGTTTGGATTGGGATCATTTTTAACTCGTGAATACGCGAAGCGTTGAACGAGTTATAGCAGACGGAGATAAATATGCAAATCTTCACTCCTTCTATCTATCAGCTGTAAACGTTTCTTACCAATTCCGCTAACTAGACATAAAGCTTGCGTAAAAATTTTGCCCGTTGCAAATGCGATACACATGAGGACCTCGTTGAAGGGAGGGGAGGGTGGGGGATGGGGGGGGGGGGGGGGGGGCGATGTAGCAAAACCCGAAGGAGAGGGGAAGGACCGCAAGTTGTTTCGTATTCACGAGTTGGCTCGCAGGAGCCTTTCATCGAAAATAAATAAATAAGAAGCAAAGAACCACGAACGAAAATGCTGCTAGTGTACGTATGATCTGAAGAAGATCTAGTCAGACAAAAATAGAGATAAAATCAAAGTATAGAGCGTTTTCACTCACGTGACCTTCAGTCCCGTGGGACTCAAATGACAAAGGCCATGGCAGCCATGTTGGTGTTCCTAACAAAAAAAGTTAATTAAAATTCTTTTGTACGGGAACACCAATATGGCGGCTATGACGTCAAGTGAAAACGCTCTATAAAGCAAGGCTGATACTACGTAGAACATTTAACGCGACAACGACATGATGGAGCCCAAACTGAAAGCCAAAATGCAACCGTGGACAGCTGTTTCGACCTGGTTGGGTCTCGTCAGCACGGTGTAGCAGCAAAAAGATAGAAAAACTTGCGCGAACGCCAATTCTCTACCAAATGGCACGTGGTGATGACTACAGATGAGCTCGAATTCAATTCAATTCATTTGGCAAACATTTCAATTCGGTTGCACGGTTGCATTTTGGCTTTCAGTTTGGGCTCTATCATGTCGTTGTCGCGTTAAATGTTCTACGTTGTAACAGCCTTGCTTTATACTTTGATACTTTCATCGAACGCTCAAGAAATAATTCCAGTAAAGTATCCTGACACTTATTTTTCCATCATTTGTCAAAGGCTACAGATAGGAATCCGAAAGCTCTAATTTTAAATTGTGTTCAACCAGACCACGGTTTCATAGTCCTAAATCGCAAATTTTGTTTTTATTAATGAACAACCAGTCTCCTCAAAGTGTTTAGTGACGGATCCAGACTTGTTCATAGTGCACATGGGAGGGAGTGAAATAAAAAAGGGAGGGGAGGGGGTGGAGTGAAAATGGTTCAAAATAAAAATCAATAACTATTGCTCTTTGGATCTTATTAAATACAGAGTGGGCAGAGTGGTGGGGGGGGGGGGGGGGCGGGTATTGATAAGTTTCATTCTCCATTTAATAACCTAATAATGGCTACGGTAACGATAAACATAATGGGTTGGTAATGGTATTAGTAATGGCAATGGTAATGGTATTGGTATTAGTATTGGTATTGGTACTGTTATTGGTACTGCTACTGGTACTGGTAATGGTATTGGTAATGAAAATCGTATTAGTAATGGCAATGATAATGGTATTGGTATTTGTAATGGTATTGGTATTAGTATTAGTATTAGTATTGATAATGGTATTGGTACTGATACTGGTACTGCTACGGGTACTGGTAATAGTAATGGTATTGCTACTGGTACTGGTATTGGTATTAGTATTGGTATTGGTAAGGGTAGTGGTATTGGTACTGGTATTGGTATTGGTACTGGTATTGGTAATAGTAATGGTATTGGTAATGGTATTGGTATTGGTATTGGTACTGGTATTGGTAATGGTAATGGTATTGGTACTGGTATTGGTATTGGTACTGGTATTGGTAATAGTAATGGTATTGGTACTGGTATTGGTATTGGTACTGGTATTGGTAATGGTAATGGTATTGGTAATGGTAATGGTAATGGTATTGGTAATAGTAATGGTATTGGTATTGGTATTGGTAATGGTACTGGTAATGGTACTGGTAATGGTAATGGTAATGGTATTGGTAATGGTACTGGTAATGGTATTGGTAATGGTACTGGTAATGGTAATAGTAATGGTATTGGTAATGGTATTGGTATTGGTACTGGTACTGGTACTGGTACTGGTACTGGTATTGGTATTGGTAATGGTATTGGTAATGGTATTGGTAATGGTATTGGTAATGGTAATGGTAATGGTATTGGTAATGGTATTGGTACTGGTACTGGTAATGGTAATGGTATTGGTAATGGTATTGGTACTGGTACTGGTACTGGTACTGGTACTGGTAATAGTAATGGTATTGGTAATGGTATTGGTATTGGTACTGGTACTGGTAATGGTTCTGGTATTGGTATTGGTAATGGTACTGGTAATGGTATTGGTAATGGTACTGGTAATGGTACTGGTAATGGTAATGGTATTGGTATTGGTATTAGTAATGGTATTGGTGATGGTGATGGTGATGGTATTGGTAATAGTAATGGTATTGGTGATGACAATGATATCAGTAATGGTAATTGTAATGGCAATGGTAATGATAATGGTATTTCGTATTGACACAGTAGCTACACCTGATTCGCACTGATTTCGGTACTGGCATATTATACCGGATATAGATTTTAGTGCGGTTTAAGCGTAATGTGAACAGGGTGCGATTTTCTGTGCCAGCACAAACTTCTACCCAGTTTAGTGTGAACATAGCCTAAAGGCCATCGCTTGAGTCTTGTTTGGGAACATTTATCAAAATAAAGGGCGATATGTATTTGGGGAGTGGGGTGCACACACACACTAGAGAAAAAAAATTATCTGCCAGCCGTTCATTTCGTGTCATGTAACTTCTTTAACCTGCCAGACAATTTTGTTCCGCAGATTTAACCTAGACCAGTTGAAGGACTACGAGTGGCATCACATCTCGGTCACATGGTCTGGCTTCAATGGTGTGGTCCGTGTATTCTTGGACGGAACCAATGTTTATTCTGGAGCAGACCGGCAACAAAGAGGTGCAGTGTATGGTTCACCTTTGACAAAAATTGGCGATCGTCAACTCAGCTTGACAGAGCTTAATGTTTGGGATCATATCCTCAGTGATCAAGAGATAGAAAGCGATGCATTAAAGTGCGACAGTGGAAAAGGCAACGTGTTCCAGTGGCACCAGTTTTACGAAGCCACAATGCGAAATACAACGTTTTATAAAAAACCTTCGTTGTGCGACGACTCCAGCTAGTGGAAATGTTGGCGAGAGTTGAAATGAATATTCTTCAAGCTATTGGGAAGCATTAACAAAGAAAAATTGATGTTATTTTGATGCAAAATGCAGCAATAAACATAAATTGTTGATCATGTTGTAGAATGAGCTAAATAAACCCAAAACTCTACTGTACTGTTTGGGTCTTTCTGCGTGTACCGGTACTCATTGTCTTCTATTGTTTGTGAGGTATTGTATTTTTGGTCTTGTTTTGCATTTGTATTATTGTCGTTCTTTGTTCCTTTTGTTTTACGTCATCTGTGCTCCGGTACACACAGAAAGAACCTAATGTTTACAGTTGCTTCGGTCGATTTACAATGAGACGCATTTTAACCCATTGACTCCAAGAGTTTTAGCGAAAAACGGCAATTTGAAGCCATTAATGCCATTTTTGACCGCTGTCTAGACAGATTGCAACCAAACTAACCAAAACATTGTTTTATAAATTCAATGTATGAGTTGTCAGTGGCACAGTCTTACTCCGACCCAGGACCTACCCATACGAGCCCAGTTAATGAGATCTCGCCTTACTTCTATTTCCTTTGTAAAAATGAGAAGACAGGCTGGCCCCGGGTTATCACCCTTATGTTACAGCCTGTTCATATGAGCCTGGTTGACCGAGCACCGGGCTGTCCCGGTTACCGAGATCTCGCCTCGCTACTATTTCCTTTGTAAAATTTGCGATGTGTTAATACGAAAAGGTGGGCTGGTCCGGTTACCGAGATCTCGGTTTGTCGAACCGGGTCTTGGTAACCGGGCTGGACATTTTCCCATTTGAACAGGCCAGCACGTGTTAAGGCCAACACGGTCTCTGTCAAAGGAGGATGCATTAGCATCATTCCGACCTATTTTTTACACTTTTTTTTTTTCAAAAATGATTTCCCGATGCTGAATGAGTGGAGATATAAGAATTTTCAGAATGTTCACTAAAGCGGTCAGTCGTATAAATATAAAGCGTGAGGGTCTCTGTCATATACTTGGAATATTTCATCTCTCAACGTCATCTCGGTCATTTTCTAGTCGCTTGATAACACAGGTTTAAAATCAGCTTTGATCATGGTAAAAAGGAGGTGTTCTGTCACCTCCGCACTATAATTCAGAGAATTAAGACCATCGTTATTCATCGTTTGTAAAGCGTGTATCACTCTCTTCACCCTGTTGAATAAGAGAAAGAACTCAGAAATAAGACGTATTCTATGAGTTCAGGTAAAACGTAAAATAACGGGTCCCCTTACCCCCTTCTGGAAGATCGACTGATTGTAAGTGCAAGTAATTACTATCTTAGCATTCTGCACGAGATATTTTCAACAAGAAAAAAAAATTTTCAAGTATGTTGACAATCTATGTTTGCAAGCCGGTATTTGAGACATTCAACATCTGCTATGGCTTGGTAACATGACCTTCATACTTGCATTGACTTCTTTGTCTAACATTGTTTTACGATTTTTAAAAAGTCTGATTAAGGTTGCTTGCTGCATTTTTAGCACACTTTTGCACTTAATTTCCATGTTATGTCAGTAAATGCTACCAAATATACAAAACGAGACCAGTAGTTTGGAGAAAACGTGCAGGATTACAAGGGTGGAAGTGGATTACAGTTCCCAAGTTTGACTGCCATTTTGGTGGAATGTTGAGCTTTTAATAAGCCTTCATTTGTCTCTTTAGTTCATATTTTGTTGCGTTCATCACTATTGGCGATTTTTCTCTTTCTATTTCAAGATAATAAAGCAAGCTTAAATCAAGTTCCTGACCATAATCATACATTAAAAAAACATATTTCAGACGGGACACTGACCTTTCACTGAAAGATTTTTCACAATTTTAGCTTTCAGTACTTTATTTTCGTTTTAGTCTTTCTTAGCTTTCTAGCTGTAGTTTTTACATTTTCTTTATATGCAAAATTTGTAAAACGCATCGAGACTGATGTTAGATGCGTTTTAAAGAACCTTTTATTATTATTATTATTATTATTATTATTATCTCTTTGTTCATTCTCGTCCCCAGGGCCTTCTCCGCCATTTTGAATTTGAAAAGCGGAAAAGGCCCTGGGACGAGGTTGCTCTTTTTTCATGTTATTTTTTGGACTCAGGTTAGTGGAGTGATATGACCACGAGTTCGCTAGCTAGCACCCCACGATGGGACTGCATGTTACCATGGCAGCACATTATGGCTAAGCAAGTAATCTATATTTATCCACGGTAAATAAAAAAATCATTAGATTTACAAAATAGATTATTCAAATGCAAATAACCAACACATAACTTGAAGTTAACATCAAAAAATTAAAATCTACACAATCACGTATATTAAAAACTGCTTTCCATGAATGCCATGCCTCTATTTATTAATATAGTAATCCTTTAAAAGTGTTCGAAATTCAGTCGGAGATTCCGCTTGCTTAACAATTTGAGGTAGAGTCAGTTCCAGAGAACCGCACCACTGTAGAAAAAACTGTTTCTAAAATAGTTTGTGCGTGGTAAAGGAAGAGCGCGTTTATTTGCGGAATCACGGAGGGAGTATGACTGAAGTTATGAAATTAAAATTCAAAAATTGGGAATTTAAACACTCAGGGGTAAGATCATTTAGAAATTTGTAGGCCATCAAGGCTTTTGAATTTTAAGCTGAGTATTAAGAATGTTTCAACCTAGAGATTCAATTAGATGCGTAGCATTAGTGTTGGAACTTGAGATGGTGATCACCCTAGCTGCAAGATTTTGGAGCTTTTGTAGTTAATTCGATAGCTTGATGCCACAATTTCCCCACAGACAGTGCAATAATCGAAATGCTGGAAACTGACGAGTAGCAGTTACAAGACTAATAACCGCAGCAACTTACCGTATTTCAGTTGGAGGTCTCGTTCCAGCCACATGAAATTTCTTTAGCATTTTGTATCTCCCAATTTGGGTGGATGGGCGGGTTAGCTTGAGTCCTTTGGCCTTTATTCTAAACAACAAAACACATAATAGTGATAGAAAAATTATTAAGGAAAACAAAAGAAGTAAAAATACAAGGGCTCCTTCGAAGACAGAAAACACACACTTGAACACGCTGCAAAGATACGAAGCCTTTAAATTCCAAAAGAAGAGGACGTCCCTCTACCCGACTAGATGGGCGGTACGAACAGCAGCATTTTGAGGTTTGAGTCTGTTAATTTTTTATTTAAAATTTGGCAACATCTTTTGTTTGGCGCCGCCGAACAGCTTTCACAAACACTTCAAGCTAACAACACCACCCTTCAAGAAACTACTGCGGTCGCCACCCTCACCAAGGCATACCACGCCGCTAGACTAAGGATTTAGTCTGAATGTATTCTTCAGCACAGGAGTACTATCGGAAGGGCTTCTTTAATTTGAGACTTGTGATATGCTTATGGGACTATCAACTCATGATTAAAATATCCCCCTCTCCGCTACCACAGACGTCCCCCCCCCCCCCCCCCCCCCCCCCCACCCCGCCCAACAGACACACTTTCTATTTCGGCGAAAGAAACAGCATGAACGAATATAGGAGAACTTGACGGCACCATCAGCGAATTATTATAATCCTAGTTTATAATATCCTCATCAATTCGCGTTACACTTTGTTCTTAGCCATTTTAAGGCAATCTAAGCTTGTCTATAAGCCTATAACCTTTAGTAATCCCTCGAGTCGAAATATGAGTTACATATTTACCTTTTAAACAGGTTGTCATCTTCTCCGCCCCATCCCCAAAATATGTTTGAATACCCATTGATAAGCTCAAAGTGTTCCCTTGAAAAGGAACCTGCTCCTCCAAAGATATTGGTGTATGGAAGACTGCGGATATAATAAACATAGAGAAACTGTGTTTTACTATAAAGCTGTCGTAGGCCGATGACAGTAAAACACGAACATAAAAAAGGTGTAAGCATTGTCTAGTTCCTAACAGTAAGCGTCCAATACTAAGAGCTGGAACCCACCAATCCTGTCAGGTGATATTTATTTATTTACTCAACTTTAATGATTATTGGCTGGGATCAGCAATGTGTACTGATGTTAACCCTTTCACTCCCAGAGTCAATTATGAAGATAGGCAATGTAGTTCTAACTTTTGAATTTGTTGACGAAATCGTATGGTGTAACCATTCAAATGAAACCTCTTCGGCAGTACTTTTGCATGGTACCATTTGTTTTAACTTTTGAGTCTGGATGAAATCCTATGGTGTGACCATTCAAATGAATCCTCTTCAGCCGTACTTTTGTATGGTACCATTTGTTCTAACTTTTGAGTCTGTTGAGGAATTCCTATGTTGTGACCATTCAAATGAAACCTCTTCAGCCGTACTTTTGTATGGTACCATTTGTTCTAACTTTTGAGTCTGTTGAGGAATTCCTATGTTGTGACCATTCAAATGAAACCTCTGCGGCAGTACTTTTGCATGGTACCATTTGTTTTACAATATTTTACAAAGTGAAATTTGGGATTTTTCTTGAATTTTTATATTTGGAACTCTTAATAGGTAATTAAGGTGGCTCCCAACAGTTTCCAGCACTTTCAAAGACTTAGATTTTGATGGGTCATTATAACCACTCTTTATCAGTTGATGCTACAATCATGATATCAAACGAATGCCCAATGAATGGTAAATACATTGTTATCATTTTTGTGCCACAATATGTTACCATAGCAACAGTATGATGTGCTGAAAACACCCTTAATTTTAGCTATAAGTGTTAATAACTCAAAAATGACTCGGTGAACCCCATTTTTTATTGTCGAATTTTGATCAGCAGGATAAGATGCAACTTTTGGCAAAGTTTAAAACAATTCTGTACATGGGGTTCAGAGCAGCCTTAAATTTTCGAAACTTTAAAGTGCATTTGTATTATTGTCGTTCTTTGTTCCTTTTGTTTTACGTCATCTGTGCTCCGGTACACACAGAAAGAACCCAAAACAATGGCCAAGAAAGGCTTCTAATTTTACATGTTTCTTACATAGAATTTTGGTTGCATTAAAACTCGGAATAGTTTTCACTAAAAGGGAACCAATTAGTAAACAAGAGAGAAATAAATGCACTACCTGGTGAAGTGATGGTAGATTTTCACGTTTTAGCCAATGAGGTGGACGATTTCAACAATATCACAATTAACACCTTTCTGCATTCCTTGCCGTTGGGTTGCCTAGTTCATTCTAGGACCATTACTTAAATGAGCGCAAAAGTTCTTTTTTTCAATGACGTTTTCTTTGGCGTTGCCGTCGTGGTTACTAAAGCTCCCTGATCGCACCAGTGGCTATTTTCTCATCGAAATGAGCAGTCATTACAATTACATTTTATAGAGCAGTTTTCAATATTGAGTGTGCAAAACCAAAACCAAAGTAATTACTCTGACCAATCACAACAGTCGTAAACAACCCAATCAACCAATCAGAGCTCGAAGCAATTACATGTCGGCGGCGCCAAGCGCGGGAAAACGCGTGCGAGCAAGTCACGATTGGTTTTGGTTTTACTTCTGATTGGTCGAGAAAGTGGCGCGAGATTTTTTAGCCAATCACAAAGCGTAGCAATTAAAAACCAAAGCAATTGTGTAATTACTTTTCACACTCAATTGAAAACGGCTCTATAATATATTATTATATATTTTTAACATTTGTTTTTTTAGATTCCGATTATTTCAATAACTATTATATACATGTAGTTGCTACCTTTTGTATGTCTTAAAATTTTACCCCCTCACTTCTCGTGCAAGGTAAAAATAACCCCCCCAAATAGAGCTTGTTTAAAAAAATTACACCCCCGCCCCCTCAAAACCACCCCCCCCCCCCCCCCCCCCAGGACGTAATAAACGATAGGTCCCTAAATTTTATCACCGATTCTTCTGAATACCTGTTTTATTGATAGCGCTCCGTTCAGTGCTTATTTTAAATTGTATAACGGAGAGAAATTGTTCCTATTGAAAAGATTTGAATGGTTCACCGTACGCGTTTGAAGATACGAATTTGAGAAAAGAACATTCTACTGACATACAATGCAGACACTGTAAAGGTCAACAAATTTAACGCAATAGGTCATTACGTAGTGTGATTTTGAAACGTGCATTTCAAGTCAAGTCAGTCGTAGGTTTGATTTACACGATTTGTATTTTATATAACTTTGCATTTCAGTTAGCGATCGTGGTTTTAAGTGTCGGCTGTTGAATGTATTCATACTTTTCAGACATAGTTTTATGTTTCTCCGTAAAAGCACTCAAAAACACTCGGGAATCAACATTGCAATGGGTTATAAAAGAAGCCACGAGTTCAAGCAGTGTACAGTTATGCAAACATATGGCTAGAGAATACTGATAAACTTGCCGGTAATTAAACTTATCCACAGCTACTGACATATGTCTGGGTGACGAGGGGCAACTGTACTCATTACGATCGTCCTCCAGCAGCAAGTCCACATCATGGAATACAAAACATTCGTAGTCTTCATACTTCAGCGCCACTTTAAAACCAATGTTAAACAACATGGCACGGTTGAACGGGGCATGTCCTCCCTGTTAACCAAAACGTGACACTACACTTTTTAATACTCCTAATCCTTCCGGATCATGTGTACTTAAGGCACCCGTCGGCCGACTGTCGACCGTCATTATCGGCCGAGTATCGGTCGACATATCGATCGACATATCGGCCGATACTCGGTCGACATACGGTCGAGTGTCGGTCGACATGTCGGTCGTATATCGGCCGATATGTCGACCGATATTCGGTAGTCATGTTGACCGGCGTATCGGCTGACATATCGATCGAGCGTGCCTTAAGTACACATGATCCATCCATCCTATCAGCGTCGTGACATAGTTTATGTAATCAGTGATCGTAGCCCCAGTAGGTCTAGGATCACAACCCCAATTGCTATCAAAATCACTAGAGCGGTAAAACAGCCGTTTGAAATTTGAACTCGAGGAGACTAAAATCGTATCACCTGACAACCATTTTATTAACCACGACATCGGTAAAATTGAACATGCGATCAAATTTCAACTCGCGTTTACTTCTGTCTAGCATAAAAAAATCACCTACATGTCCTCAGAAAAATGTTTTTCTCAGATATTGTGTCTGAAGCTTTCTGAAAGGGTGAAGTTTATGACTTTTGTCCAAGATGGAAAAACAATATCTGAGGACAAGAAAGGCGATATTTACTTTTAAAAGGACGCGCTGCGAGTTGAAACTCCATCATCGCAAATTTAATTTTACCAATCGCTTGATCAACAAAATGGTTATCACATGACAAGATTTCAGTTGCCTCAAGTTCAAATTTTAAACAGCTGATTTACTACTCTAGTGGTTTTTATAGTAACAGGGGCGTAGCGTACGCACGTACGCACGTACGCACGTACGCACGTACGCACGTACGCACATGCGTACCTGAATGAAAGATTTGGGACTTGAGGGTGGAGGGAGGAGGTAGGGTGAGTGTTTGAAGTACCTCTGAAAAATTCCTGGCTACGCCCCTGAACTGTAACATTGTCCTCAGGGCCATTTTTGCTTTCAAATTGGCGTGAAGACATTTCGTCATGTTTTAAGTAGCAAAATATTTCAGAACTTTTGTAGTATTTGGGCCACCTTGTGCAGGGGTT
This sequence comes from Dendrophyllia cribrosa, assembly GCA_024195265.1. Classification (NCBI taxonomy): domain Eukaryota; kingdom Metazoa; phylum Cnidaria; class Anthozoa; order Scleractinia; family Dendrophylliidae; genus Dendrophyllia; species Dendrophyllia cribrosa. Next base: position 34,236,020 of record JAJLRJ010000001.1, read on the forward strand.
TCTCCGGCCGCCATGTTGAACGCGGAGAAGAGCCTGGGGATGAAGTTGATGACGACAAGTTTCGGGATCAGCGGCTTTCAACTATTTTTTCGGTTATTTTTTCGGGATCAGGTTTCAATTGTTTTTCAGAATCAGGGATCGGGCAGCACAATGTTTATGAGGCCAGGGATTAAACTTTTCCATGCTTCAGGGATTCAAGATCAGAGTTAAGGGTACAAAATGGGATCAGAAATGAAAAAAATATATCCTTTTGTGACGATGCTTCTGGATTAAAACCGTGTGTCAAGCGTTTGTTATTTTTTCGTCTGTGCAGATGAAATCCTTATGTGCGACCACTCAAATGAAAGCTATGAAACAGCACTTTTTGGGTTGCTCTTTATAATGCTCCCAAAAAGTTTGTTTCCTGGAAGCTTTTCGTTCTTTTAAGACGTAAAATTGATGGAAAATTGGCCGAAAAAGATCAGAAGACAATAATAAAGGCCGCGCGTGATAGTCGCATGGGTTAAGAATATCATTGCTATCCACCAGGTAGCCTAGTAGAGTTGGCCTTTAGCGGTTAGATCCCAAAATTTCAAAAGAAGAAAGGTTTAATTAACTGTACATCCAAAAATTTAGCAGCGTGCAGTAAACACATGCTTTCCAATAGGCCATTTCCGAGTTGCCTTAAGCCTCTCTATCAAAGCGAGGCTAGGTGCGAAACCTTTCATATGAAAATGAGTTTCATTCACATGCAAATAAAACTTATTTGTATGTGAATGAAAACTCATTTTCATATGAAAGGTTTCGCACCTAGCCTCGCTTTGATAGAGAGGCTAAAGGCAACTCGGAAATGGCCTATTGTTATGATTACGTAAATTGTTATGATTACGTAAAACTAATATATAAATTAAAGCTTTTTCCGTAGTAATTTTTTTATGTTACACAAGTTGGTTCTAACTTTCAAGCCTGTGGTTGACACCCTAACTAACATGAACACATGATATCATGACATCATATGACGTGGAGTACGTCATCTTCTTCTAACGGCCATGGATCCTTCAACTTGGATTAACATGATGTCAGAAAATTGCAGCCAATATAACGATGCTAAAATGGTCACTTCCAGAAAGTTAAAGAAAATCATTTAAACGCTGGATTAAACAGAACATTCTAAATTTGGATAAACATATCTGTCAAACGTTTGTTACCATGGAAACGTCACACGCTTTTGACAGAAATCTATAACATCAAAATGTTTTGAGATAAATTTTAGGAAAAGTCACAAAGTTTGGTGAGTATCGATTGTGTAACTGTTTTTAAAGTTATAAACTGTCCAAGGCAGTCGGCACTATAATTATCTTTTCACGTTATTTTTTTATTTGCTTTAGATTCTTTTTTAACGCTGCTGTTTACTTTTCTATATTATGGAAAATCAAACTTGAAAATACCGTACTTATTCGAATAAACGCGATGGGCGCTTGTTTAGTTTTGGGACCTTGAGGGAGGGCGCTTATTATTTTCAGCAAGTGAGGCCATTTTTAGAGAATAACTAAACAAAGAATAACAAGTATATTTCGCTTAAACCAAACAAAACAAAGTTCAAGAGCGAACATGAACAAAGCATAAACAGTTCGTTGACTGTCTTAGAAAAAACTGAGCAACTGTCAGTCAGGTCTGCATATCTCACTCGAAACAGAATTGATGCTCCGCTTACTTCACGCTGGGCAAGTACAAGTTTTTTTTTGGGGGGGGGGGGGTGTGGTTGGTGGTGGGCGTTTATTCATTGGTAAATAAGTGCGGTATGAGTTTAGGCACAGCTTGATAGTGACAGAACCAAACATACCTGTTCCACTATGAAGATTCTGTAGTCCAAATTCTGTTTCTTTAATATAGGGTGCATGTGACGAATGAAGATTGACAGCTGTTCGTAACGATTGCGGAATGGAATTATCAGGGCCATCTGGTAAGACATTGCAAAAAGGATTAAGTCAGTAAATCATACGAACCCATATGGACCATAGAGCCAACCTACGATTACCCTCACGTGTGTGTCACGTGAATGTCACCTAAGTGTCACGTGAGTGTCACGTAAGTGCCCTAAAGTAGAAGGAAAGGGGTTATCCTCGTGAAACCTAGATATGGGACGACTGAGAAAAAGCTGAGTGTGATGGTTCTTAAGGATAGAGCAGATGCAGCGCCTGCTACAGTCGACTTGGAGAAGTATGCTACGTTCATTTTGTCACCTTGTCGTGCCGCTGGATCTTCAGACAACATTTACACTGACGCGGTTTCCAATAAACACGATGTCATAAATCGAAACGAAATGGAAAAAGTAGAAACCTTTTGCGCTCAACCGTATTTTGGAATAAGATAGGAACGGTCCCGGAAAATCATTTTTTAGGCACAGCTGAACTGTTACATTGCCTAAACGTACCTATATAATACAGTAATTTACCCATTTCAGTGGTTCTACAATTTAGATTTTTGTGGGCAGTTTAGGTGAACAGTATTCTTGTTCCGGCGTACGACCAAATGAACGCATCTGAAGTAGATAAACTGTATTCATAGATCACAACACGGGAGGGGGTCGAACTGATGATCCTCGAGTGTTCTAACTACCAAGATATAGAGATACGGCGTAGCAAGCTCTTTCACATATCATCGCCCACAATGTTCGTGACACATCCGGGACGTTAATGTGAGGCCAGCGCGAAAATTCAAATTCAATAAGTACATTTTGCGAAAAACGATTATAGCATTCTGGGGGATGATAAATTAGGTTCACGTTTAACACATGTCCTGCAAAAGTCTAATGTTGAAAGCTTCTGGTGTGGTGATTAAGATAGAAAACATAAAATTGAATGGGAGGGGGACGGGGGGGTAGCGATGGGGGGGGGGGGGGGCAAAAAAAGAATTGGCCATTTTCAGCAGGTTTATAAAGAGTAGTAGATTGCAATGCTTGGTGTTTAAATCACGTGACTTTATACCCAGATCTCCAGATCTCTTGTTCTGATCGCGAGAGATCTGGATAAGAGGGAACTCCTCCTCACCTTAATCCTTGCTTGGCATTCAGTCGGCTTCCAGCTTCCACCATTACTGACATTAAACTCACAAAGCATTTCAACATCTTCCATTTTAGAAACTGTTGTGTTCACCTTTAAAGGTCCAACTGACAAAATAAAAAGACTAAAATCAAACGATACTTAAAACTTACACATGTTTCGCGGTTTATGGGAAATACTCCAACCTGATAGGCTCCCGTACCGTTGACAATCATAACAATTGAAAAGGCCAAATTCCCCGGCAAAATAGTCAAGAAAAATGGTTCATTGACTTTAACACCGAAGAAATACGTTGGACATCAGCATACTTATTAGCATTCCAGTGTATAAATAGTAGAAAAGTTATAGAATTTCAATTCCAGCTGTTACATAGACTCTTTCCGACAAAAAAAGTTATAACAAGAATAAGATTTAAAGACATCGAAAAATGCACTTTTTGCAAAATAGTCCCTAAAACAATGATTCACATTTTCTGGTCTTATGACGTTACATTAAATTTATTCAGTTTTTTGAAAGTGCGTAGCCGTATGGCTTCAGAGTATACGCCTTTTATCGCAAATTAGTAAACTCGATGGGATGACAGCGTTGGGTCTGAGGCCAGTTTCCCTACTGACAAGCAAATCTTATAAAAATATCCCCTTATATTTCGAGTAGAAAAAATCCACGTAGACTTTAGATCTCGAATCTTGTCATTGATATGCGAGTAATGGCCCTTTCTTATCTGTAGCTTTACAACTCTTTGCCGGGAGTATCCAAAAATACAATTAGAGTAAGATGACTTACCTAAAGTTGGAGATTTTTCTGGACACAATTGTTTATTCCAAGCTCCTCTTGATTTGTCTTGCTCAAGGTGATTAACGACCAGTCCTTCGGCGAACTGAGCATGCGTAAATGTGTTATATGAGACATTTATATGAGACAAATTCAAAAGCGTAGTGTTCTTCGAGGACAATGTTTGCGAATTGAAAAGTCCATTCTGCAGCATTCCTGCATATTTCATCTGCAGTGTTATGTTTTGCCGTAGATTGGCAGTGTAATGAAATGTCGTTACTAACAATACAATGGTCATGACAGATATAATCAGGATGGATAGTTTCAGTCTGCCTAATATCGCCATTCTTCACTAAATCCAAAGAAAAAAATAAGTACACATCGGTACCTGAAAAGCAAGAGCAAAACACTCAACTTGAATACGTTTGTCATGCTACATAGAGCGGTTACAATTGAGTAAAAATGTCAAAAGTTTTAAATTTTGCAATTGCCTTGTGATTAGCTTAAAAATATCGCGCCACTTTCTCAACCAATCAGAAGCAAAACTAATCGTGACTTGCTTGCACGCGCTTTCCCGTTCTTGGCGCCACTTTCTCAACCAATCAGAAGCAAAACCAATCGTGACTTGCTTGCACGTGCTTTCCCGTGCTTGGCGCCACCTTCTCAACCAATCAGAAAGAAACCAATCGTGACTTGCTTGCACGCGCTTTCCCGTTCTTTGCGCCACTTTCTTAACCAATCAGAAGCAAAACCGATCGTGACTTGCTTGCACGCACTTTCCCGTGCTTGGCGCCACCTTCTAAACCAATCGGAAAGAAACCAATCGTGACTTGCTTGCACGCGCTTTCCCGTGCTTGGCGCCACTTTCTCAACCAATTAGAACTAAACCCAAAACCAATCGTGACTTGCCTGAACGCGTTTTCTCACGCTTGGCGCCGGCTACAGGTATTTGCTTTGAGTTTTGATTCGTTCATTATTGCATTCACTCATGTGAAAACCGCTCTATCAACAAGACAAATGCTGAGTTCACATCAGCATCGAAACATGTTTAGAGTAAACAAGTTGCAACTAATCAACACGTTTCCCGTAAACATGTTTGTAATTTCATTGTTCATATTAGTAATTAATTTCAAAACATGTTTCACGCCTGGTTTTATAATTTATACTGTTTACGTAGCAGGCATAAGCTCTCATGAAATCGAAAAAATAGAGCTCGAACTTGCTGTTGCATCATTTGTGGTTTAATTCCACTACTCAAGTTCTTCGGGAAGGAAGGGCAATGCAATGTTTGCGCTGACGTGTTTCGTCAGGCTTATGCTGTGTTCACATCAGCACCGAAACTTGTTTAGAGTAAACATGTTTCTACTAAACATGTTTCTACTAAACACGTTTCCCGTAAACATGCTTGCAATTTCATTGTTTACGTTAGTCGTTAATAAACCATTTTACAGTTTCTACTTAGTAACCTATGCTAACTAACATGATTTACATATGAGAAGCAGGAAGGTTTGTATCAAAACAAAGTCAACTCCATCCTCACTTTCACTCAAAGGCCAGGATACTAAGCACACAACTGTAAAACGGTCTATTCCAAAACACGTTTCACGGATGCTTCTATAATTTATGCCGTTTTACAAAACAAGCATATTATAATAAAGCTCGCAAAAAATCTTTATAATTATACATGAACCGAAATAAAACAGAGCTTAAACTCGAAATGTTGTTTAATTTCACTTCTCAAGCCCTTCTTGAAGGGCATTGTTCAACATTGAGACGACATTTGCGCTAACGTGTTTCGTCTGGCTTAGATCGAAACTACCTCGTGAAGTAGTTTCAATCATGCTTAGAATAAACATGTTTCGATCATTATTCTCGCAATGCGCCGCCCGATGTAAACACTTTTCATAGTGAAACATGTTTCATTCGTGATCAGACTAAACACGTTTCGCCCAAGTGCAGCCCAAGTGTGAACACAGCATTAGATCGAAACTTCAATCATGCTCAGAATTAACATGTTTCGATCGTAATTCGCGCAATGCGCCGCCGCACATTCCCCTTTCGTAAACGGTCGTTGCCATATTAGCGACACTTAGAAAAATTTTCACAAATTTTAGAATTATTTTTTCTATCAGAAAAAGAAAAATGCAATTAATTACCTAGAATCGAACCCGGAACATCTCTCCTTTACCACTAGACCACTGGGTTGATCCGGCAAACCCACGAAAAATTTAATTATAAAAGATGCTTTTCTTAATATATATCAATAACGGGTCACCCTAACCCTAAATCTTACCTAACCGCGAATCTAGCTTAGATCTAATAATCGCTTTACCTAGGCCCAATTTTATCTAATAATGATAGCCTATTTTCGTCCCAATCCAGGCATAGACTAGAGAGAAATAGCATCGACCATTACAAAAGGCTTGGTTACTAATGAATGCTAATGATGGCATCGACCGTTAAAAATGGCATCGACCGTTTACGAAAAGGAAATCAGCTGCGCCGCCTAAAGTGAACACGTTTCACAGTGAAACATTTCATTCGTGATCAGACTACACATGTTTCGTCCTGGTGTGTCCTAGTGTGAACACAGCATAATGCTGGGTTCACATCAGCACCGAAACATGTTTAGAGTAAACATGTTTCAACGAAACGCGTTTCCTGTAAACATGTTTGCAATTTCATTGTTCACAATAATCGTTAATTTCAAAACACGTTTCACGCCTGCTTCTATAATTTATGCTGTCTTACAAAACAAGCATTTATAATAAAGCTCGCATGAAATCTTGATAATTAAACATGAACCGAAATAAAACAGAGCTTAAACTCGATGTTGCATGAATTGTCGTTTAGTTTTACTTCTCAAGCTCTTCGGGAACGAAGGGCATTGCAGCGTTTAACAAGGAGACGACGTTTCGTCATAATACTGATCGAAACTACCTCGATCATGATTCGCGCAATGTGCCGCCTGATGTGAACAAATTTCCTAGTGAAATATGTTTCATTCGTGATCAGACTAAACATGTTTCGCCCTAGTGTGAACACAGCATAAGACTCTAAAATTTAACCATTTGAATAACAGCGAAGTTCCGCATGAGTGTGAGGCACCATTGTGCTGTAGAATGTTTATCTTGTAAAATGGCATCATCTTGCATGGTAAGGCAAGTATGAACGATGGGGCTGCGAACAGAATAGGGAGCAGGCTATGTATACGTCATTATGTCGTATCTAGGGATATTTGTACTAACTAAAAGTTGTCGTATTTTTGTTGTAATGTGTTCACAGACGGTTTTCGTTGAGAATGAACGAGTGCCGATGTGTGTGATGCGCGTACACGGAGCTTTGCTCTTCATCGACTATACTTTCAAAAAGAAGACAGCTACAGCTCTGAACATACTACATCAGTCGCAAACTTCAATGCAGAACCGCACTATATAGACATCCCGCTAACACTATAGAAGAGTAGAAGGATACTGCCATACAGTTCTCACCCGAATTTTGCTGTTCATACAACCACGGTGACCATATCATACTGCTCATTTTCCGGCGACCATCATTTTCCGGCGTGTTGAAAACTTAACATCTTACATATTATTTTTCTGAAGTGATATTTTGCTTTTATGCTTTCGAATCTCACAAGAATTGAAAGGCCTGTCGAAAACTTTACGTGACACGCTTGAGTCGATGACACGCAATGAATGGAAGACGTTTTAATTAGCATTTCACACCCGAAATTGTCAGGGTAATCTTATAAAAACTGAAAGGCGTGTTGAAAACTTTACATCTTACATCTTATTTTTCTGGAGTGATATTTTGCTTTTATGCTTTCGAATCTTGCAAGAATTGAAAGGCCTGTTGAAAACTTTACGTGACATGCTTGAGTCAATGACACGCAATGAATGGAAGACGTTTTAATAAGCATTTCACACCCGAAATTGTCAGGGTAACCTTATAAAAACTGAAAGGCATGTTGAAAACTTTACATCTTACATCTTATTTTCTGAAGTGATATTTGCTTTTATGCTTTCGAATCTTACAAGAATTGAAAGGCCTGTTGAAAACTTTACGTGACATGCTTGAGTCAATGACACGCAATGAATGGAAGACGTTTTAATAAGAATTTAACACCCGAAATTGTCAGGGTAATCTGTCCAATCAGGACATTTAAAGATATAGCAGTTTGATTACTGAGGTGACAGCTATCGTAAATGTATATTTGCAACTGACAAAAGCACAATGCTTTGTATTGTAAACATGGTGAGCGTCTTACCATTTTTGACGAATGGAGAATTATGGGTCCAATTACACTCGTCCGGTTACATTACAAACGCTATGCTGCTTTTTGGCCAGTTTCCTTTTATGTGGAACTTCACAAACGTAATTGCTATTCAGCCTGTGTACCGCCGCCCCTTCGGAGGAGAGGGGGCGTCGTGCGGTACACAGGCTATTGCTGTTTGGCTTACAAGTCTTTAAATTTCCTACATTTTTTTCCAAATACTCTTATATAAGATTTCATTTTGTAAAATATTGAAAAGCAAATGGTACTGTGCAAATGTACTGCCGAAAAGATTTCATATAAATAATAAATAAATAAAATGCATCTTTTAGGAGGAGGCCTACGTCACCGAAAGTGGTTTTCAGTGGGGTTATCTAAAAAGTAAAAATATATAAATTATATAAAAATAGAAAAATACATATTAATTACATATAGCCTACAACTGGTCATTTAAAAACTTATTCAAATTCCTTTGAAAATTTAGGTTAGGCACAGGTCTTTTCAATTCGTTCGGCAGGGAAGCCCAATCGTTCAAAGCTCTGAAATATGTGGCACGTCTTCACCATTCTGTTCGCGGCTTAGGAAGTGTTAGGAAGTCTTCAAAGTCATTTGAATGGTTGCTCCAAAAGATTTAGTTCATAGACTCAAAAGTTAGAACTACACTTCATTGTCTCCTTTATTGACTCTGGGGGTGAAAGTAACTAACGTAACAAAATTCTTACCTCGATAAATTAATGGCACGTTTACTTGTTCTTGTTCTCGCTTATTCTAACGCTATAATTGTTGTACCGATAAAGGAAGCCTTAGGTTTGCAAAAACGTCAACACTTTCCATGATTTCAATTAAAAGAAAAAACACATTCTTGACTTCACATAGCAACCGCTCCGTCGACAGGAAGGCGGTTTTGAAAACCGATAACATTAATCACCCAATTTAATTTAGAGGGTCTTTGTTTTGAAATGTAAAAAAATTAAGGAGACGAACCTTAACTCGCAAGTGTTTTGCACCTTAGTTGCGATTTTGAATTTAAATATCAGGCTTTACGAAAGATTATTGGTTTGTGGCTTTCCCTTAATACTTATGCTGATCAGTTAATTCCAGCAGTGCCTATGTCCCCCCCGGACAACCCCCAAGAAGTAACTTTTTGTAAATGCCCCATCCCGGCGGGGACATAAAAGCTATGCAAATGTACCGGGGTATAGTAAAATAAAGAAAAAAATTCTTCGAATCCGGTCATCCAAGCGTTATTTGAAGAAGCTTTGTTTTGCAAAGCGAAATATTGGGCACTATTATATTCCACTTTTATTTTATTTGATTTGATTTGATTTGCTTCTGCTTCTGTTTTTCTGCCGTACGGATCAGTTTGCCGTTTCTTTTGTTTCACTTCACTGAAGTATTAATACTGATCTAGGTCTGGAAATCCAGATCCGTCCATTCTCAACGGTTTGTTGGAGTGATCGTGCATTCTATGTTTCTTTTTATACGTTAATTAAAGGCAAGTTAAGTTATAGAAAAGTGCATGTTTTCCCTCAGTTTCCCCTGGTGACAGATTAGAGCAAGTTGGCAAAAAACTTCTCGTCAGGAGGATGTCAGAGTCCCCGGGGTACACTGAGGGTAGGCTAACACCCGACCCCCGGGATTCGAACGAGAGAAAATGCACGACTTATGACCGGGGGAGGGGATGGATACTGCTGGAGTTGACTGATGCATTACAAAAATAAATCCGATTGCATGGAGCTGATGCTACGTGGTGGCAGTTGAGAAAGATGTTATAAAGCAGAGCATTTAAAGTGCATATGAACCGAAAATTCTTTTTGCGTAGTTATAACATTTACCCTTCTTGATACGCTTAGGGTAAACATTGTTGAAGTTACAAGCGCTCAAAGTTGTGCGATTTTACCCTAAAAAATGGTCACAAAGTTCAAGGGACTGGGGTCGAGTTGTGACGTAATGTTGGTTGCAAAAGTTTGTTAACGCTCAGTGAGTTCTTTCCGCTCCGGAGGATTTTAGAGGGAAAAGATTCAGAAACGGATAGCTTGTCTAAAGTTTCAAGCAACCATGAGGATGTTGAAAGCGACGAAGATGAAGATGTGGAGGTCTACAGCCAAGTTACACTGTATCAGGACGAACTTCTCTTCCCGCTTAGTTTTCTTACTCTCCGCCATACTAGCTGTACCAGATTGATCTGATCTTGCAACCAACATTACGTCACATCACGTGACATTTTGATATTTTGGCCGCGCGATTTGGAGACCATTTTTAGGCCAAAATAGGGTAACTTTGAACGCTTGTAACTTCGACAATTTTTACCCTAAACGTCTCAAACTTCGGAATCGTGTGTTTCAAAGGGTAAATTTTATAACTGCGTAAAAAGAATTTTCGGTTCATATGCACTTTAAAGAAAGCCAAAGTGTGTATAAGTTATCATGAATTTGATGTGTTCTCTTTGTGGAACATTCGGCTACTCTTCTCAGTAGAACGTGATACCAACGAATATTTTGGCAGCTTTAATAATCGTAATGTTGTGAGTGTATTTCTGTTGTACCACGTGGTAGCACGTGATTAATCTTTTTTCCTGAGACGTGTTTGAGTTCAAACACTGTACAAAAGGCAGTGCGATCACGCGATACCAAAAACGCGTCACGTGGTCCAGACAAATGTACCACGGGATGCATTTGAGTTGCATCACGATTGCTTTTCTGAAAGAAATAATATTGTCAGTTTACTTGGGAGAGTAGCAACTTCAAAATACAGTACGTCGAGCATTTTCATTGTAGCTAAATGCACATAAAATTTGGACATCTGTATCCGCTGGCTTGGCTAAACCAAAACAACACGATCACTAAAGGCCCGTTTACACATGCGATTATTGCCACACTTGTCGATGCAGTTTTTTTCGCGCGCAAATTGCATCTTCAGTGCGATTTGGGCGCGATTTGTCGCGCGATGTTGCAGAGGTTTCGAACATGTTCGAAACCTGATGCAACTTGGCGGCGATTTTTGAAAAATCACAGCAAATCAAAGCAAATGTCGCACTAGAATCGCACAGGAAATCGCCGCTAGTTTACACTTGCGACAAAAGTTGCATTGGAGAGCGCGACAAAAATCGCATCAAACTTCGCATGTGCAAACGGGCCTTAAAGATCGTCAATTGAAAACATTGTTTAAAACCACCTATACCTTAATTCAACGTCGGTCAGCTGGTGCATGGCAGTATCAACCTTTGTAGTAAAATTTGACTATCTGTATCTGCCGGCTTGGCTAAACCAAAATAATATGGCTCATCCTCAGTGTAAAAACCTGTCAAACTCACCAGTGACGTAAAACAACGAAAACAAAAGGTACTGAAACAAGAGAGTGCAAGACAACAAAGGTAGAAGACAAAGAAATAAGTCACAGGTTTTTACACCGAGACAAACCCAATAATATAACGCGAGCGCGTAAAATCACGAAAAATAAAGATCGTCAATTGAAAACATTATTTAAAACCACCGATACCTTAATTCAACGTCGGCCACCTAGGTGCATGGAAATATCAACCTTTGTAGTAAAATCTTAAAATCTGCATCGATTTCTCTGACGATAAAAGTCACTTTAACGTTATCGATGGACTATTTTGGGTACATATCACCGAGGTAACAGTTATATGTCCTATATGTATGTTTACAACTGATTGACAAAATGCATTGTAAACTTCGATGTTCTTTTGTTAAGGGTCCAATTACACCGGTTAATTTACAAGTGCGTTTTTGATCAGTTTACTCTTGTTTTAGTTTATATCGGTTGTAAAGTTTGTTGCGCTTTTTCCTTTTTCGGTCCTCGTTTGAATTAGGTTTAGTTTTCTTTTCATAACCGGTAAATTTTTGCACTTGTGTGGCAAAACGACATTTACAGTTATTTTGAAAATATGTTGAGCTTAAAAAGTCATAAATTGAGGTAAATGTATCTATAATTTTTTGCCACACAAGTGCAAAAATTTACCGGTTATGAAAAAAAACTAAACCTAATTTTTAATGTTATATATAATTTTACAAAAAAAATGCTCTGTGGTTTCCAAAACTTTCACATTTCTTACAATTTCTTTCAATACTAGCACTTAATATGATTAAACAAAAAAACTGAGTTGCAAATTTTTTTCCGACAGATCCTCGCGTTTCTCGCTTAGCTGATTTTGATATTACTTGACGATTACTCCCAGAATTGTACTCCACGCTTAATTTTATAACCGTGACTTTTACAGTTAGATTGTCTATCTCACTCTAACTGGGAAATTTGTTTATACTAAGGAGTGAAGTATGTACAGATTTATAATAACAAACTGATGATGTGACAGAATAATCTAAAACTTACCTTCGCTGATAAATCGATCGTGTTTTTCAGTTTTCGCCAGTCAAGGTGTCTTGCTAAATTTCTGTCTTAGAAAGTTTGTAAAAATATCAATTCTTAATTTTCAAGATGTGAAACTGCAAAACTTTTCTACATTATTAAATTGATGAAAAAAGATAAGATGGGATGTGTTAGCAGAGACTCGTGGCGAGAGAAGTAAAAAGAGAGAAGACAGATGCTATGATCTTAAATGGTTATTTGAAGAGAATTGATCAAATACTGGGCACAGGCTCAACTAACATTCTTGGCTTCACATGGCAACTACACCGTTGACAGGAAGACGGTTTCCAACATTTGATACCGCACTTTCTCGTTGCGCAACCGACTGTAGGGTTTTTTCAAGTTTATCCGACCCTAAAACGTTTTATAATGGTGGGCCAGAAAACGCCACTGGCTAGTCGACATTCAGTATCTAAGGGGTGCCTTTTTTTGGTCTCCTAAGCTTCTGGAATGAGAAAGAAGAGAATACGTAAGGGTTATTTTTAGGCAATGAGGGAATATGTAATTTATTCATAATGACTGGCTTAATAACCTTAATTATTTATATTTTATATAAAGTTTAGCCTTTTAGCAATACTATTAGTATCTTTGTATCATGTAACATTTTAGTTCACACATTGATCGTTTTCTTTAGTTCTCTTGGGTGATTATATTGCTTATAATATTCATGAAAACATCACTCAGTTCCGGATCAATTGGCTAAGACAGGAGCCTATTATCTGAGTCTTATCTTGGCTAAGAGTAGTGCAGTTTACGTGTTACACCAGTGCAAACAAAATTCTGGATTCTGATTGGCTGAAAGAGAATTGAAAAAGTTCTAAACCAATCAAATCATGTAAAATGATGACAAAAATTTTGTGCGGAAAGTTTAATCTCGAGAGAGAAAAAATGGCTGTCACTATTTTAAATCAACAAAGGTTTCCTTTGGCTACAGATTAATACTATGAAAGATACTATTTTTTTTCATGCGTAATTTTTATTGAGCTCTTTCAAAACTCACTTTTCCAAATAAAGGGTGTTTCTTGGTGTTGCGGAAGCCATTGTTGGTTAGCTTTTGTGTTATGGTGTGGGTATTGTTCAGTGTCTTTTGAATCTTTTGTTTTACGTCATTTGGTGATCACACCATCCGCAACACCAAGAAACTACCCAAATAAATCACAAATTAAACTCGAAACCTTGTGATTACTATTACATAAACCTCGTCAACTAAACAACTGTCTTAAGAGCTGGTGTGGCTTTGATTGTGCCAGGCGGAGCGGGACCGATATTCTCCTAGGAGATTTGATATTATATTAATTTTTTTTTATATTCCCCTTGGGGAATATTACATTTAATTCCCCCTACACGTGGTCAGGTCAAACTAATCGCGCTACAGACAATTATTTACTGAAGACGGGAAAGTCAAAATTCCTAGAAATATGATGGTTTATATAACTGACGTGGTTGCAGAAATAGAGAAAGAAATTTTAAGATAACATTAAGATGAATTACAAGGCGTTGCTTTACCTTTACTCTTGTACTATTGCTTCCATACTTCGGTCGTTTTCCGTTCATTGCTCAAATGATGATAATACCCTCAAAGATTGGAGTGTATCGTCAGTTTGCGACGAAAAAGTAGGAAAAACTTCACACTTCACAAGTGCTATAATGAGATTAATTCAGCAAATAATTATCTGTAACGTGTTTAGTTTGACCTGACCATGTGCATGTGTAGGGGAATATTACATGTAATATTCCTGCAATATTCCCTGACGGGAATATCGGCCCCGATCTCTACTGGTAATATCACAGATCAGGTTCGTAACGAGGTCTATTTTTTAACCGGGTTGTAGTAGTAAAGTACTAATTGTGGGTGATCGAGATTTTGAAGATAAGGGATATCTGTAGGCTCGTTGAATATCTGTTGAGCGGTTTTTTTTTTGGGGTGGGGACTGCCCGAGGTTGGGCAATTGCAAAAAAAAGCACTCTTTCACGGCTTTTGTACACAGTGAAGGAATTAAAAAATAAGTAATTTGGTCTTATTGGTATATAAGTCAATCCCGTAATTCTTTTATCGAGGTGAACGTTTCTTTTATATTCTGTAAAAGTAGGAGCTATTTTAAATTTAGAGCTCTTCCAAATCTTAAGCAAAACATCGATCTCTCGCGCTCGTAAGCATATTGTCAATTTATTCCACATTTTCTGAAGGGAACGTAAAGCAGATAAAAACTTCATAATAACATTACTTTTGTTATCTCAAGGCTAAACGAAATGTCAAACTATACCGAGGATCATGGAAACAACACAACGACGCTGCACGAAGCACGCCCAATGCCAGGTGGCATAGTTGTTTTTCTGTCAGCTTTAAGGTGGCTGAACACAGTTTGCGCGCGCTCTTCAATTTCAGCTGCTTATGTGAGTCAGGGAGCGCAAAGTTTTGAGAAAAACAAACGTGGCGCCTATTCAGCGATCATTTTATTTTGCTCAGCGTGGATCGCGAAAGTGTTGTTTTTCGTCTTAAAATCAAGCAATTTATTGTTTGTAAAAATGTTTGTTGAATCAATAGATAATATATAGAACCATTGAAGAAATACACTGCATTTTTCGTCGTTTTTGTCTTTGGATCGAGAACCCAATCAAATTTATTTATTTATTTATTTATTACAGATTCACTCCACCACATTACAAGCAAATAATAAAATAAAATAAGCTAACACTACTATAAGAAAAGTTGTGGAGAAGGAGACAACCAAAAGCGCCAAAGCGCCATACTAGGGATGCCCCCACTATTTAAAATATAAGAAAAATATATGCAAATATAAATATAAATATTCTAGTTATCTTTAATAAAACTTAAAACATTTTTTTTAAAAATTGTAATACTGTTTGATCCTCTAATATGATTGGGTAAACCATTCCATTCATTTACAATACGATTAAAAAAGCTATATTTAAAACCATCAGTTCTACTAAAATTTGGAACAAGGTCCTGTGTGTCATTTTTCCTCAAGTTATGACCTGTATTTCTGTCCTTACAAAACATGAGCTTATTTTAAATGTCAATATCATAATGTCCATTAATTACATTAAAAAAAATGTAGCATCTCTAGTGAACCTCCTATTAGATAATGACAACAGTTTTAGTTTAGATAGTCTAGTATCATAATCATCATCAGACCTAGTGATCCATCTGGTAGCTCTTCGCTGAACAGCCTCCAACGCATGCGCAGTTGACCAAAAAATTGTGACTGGATGTTTTAGCGGCTTTCAACAACAACAACAACAACTGCAACAATAATAATCTTTATTAGTTAGTTATTATACAACTTACGTGCTGATTTCTATGGAATCACTCATTAGAATTTCACGCAATTTGGCACAATAATAGTTCCGAATATGCCGAACTCAACTGCCATCAAAAATTTGAAATCTAACAAAGGAGATTTTTACAAAACGCAAACATATTAAACAACAAATTACGGAAGATCCCTCTGTCAAAATTACATGAGACCAGTGTTAACATCGAATATTTTTACGAGTTTACTGGAGACAAATGATGGACAAAATCTAATGACTAGATTTTCTCAAAATAAACGAAACCAAATATTGCAGGCTGATTTACAATTCACTGTGTTGCCATGGCAACACCCAAAAAGCTCAACAAAACTATCAAAATATATCAGCTTGTTGCTTAATCTTATGCCTTGCTAATTTTGGGCGCCCAGACGTTAGTGGTTTTAAAATGACAATGAATGACGCACAGGTACAGTAAAACTGTGTTCAGCCACCTTTTTTTTTTTTTTTTTTTTTTTTTTTTTTTTTTTTTAACTTGAACAGCCAATTTTTATTTACAATAAAGTGCGACTACTTACAATACAGTACAGCTAATTACATACTACACAATACTAATATGACTACATACAATACAGTACAGCTAATTACATACTCAAGATACTTACACTATTTACAATAACAATCACGACAGATACTTACAATACTAAAGCTACTTACACTATTTACAATACTAATAAAACTACTTACAATACTAACCCAGTTACTTGCTATTAGTTTCGATACTTAAAATAAAATAAAGATTACATCCACACCATTCAAACTCATTACTAGGATCTATTTACACGGGTGCAAAGCCCATGCACGGAGCCCACTTTTTATTGAATTTATCCATGCTATTAGTTTTAACACATATAAACTTTTCTGTTTCATACTTAGTTTTAACCTTTAGTTTAAAGGCAGTTATGCTAGGAAGTGTCTGATTTCTTCTGCAATCCCATATATACAATTTAGCATTCAGTAACAGATAGTTTAGTAAAGGGCACTTTGCGTATATTATTCCAATTATAACGTCTTGCAGGGTGAGATGGAAGAATTCTCTTGTCAAAAAGTAGAAATAGTATTCAAAATCTTTCCAAAAGCGTTGTACATGGCGACAATCAAAAAGAACGTGGTGGAGGGTTTCCAGTTCCGATTTACAGAATGAACATTTATCATCTAAGATGTATCCTATCTTACACAACTTTGTATTGGTAAATAATATTGAATTAAGGACTTTGTATTGAAATGCTTTTAAGTATGGTTCAAAGGACACCCTATGAGGCAACCAAAAAACACTTTTCCAGTCGTCTTCTGATAAATTAAAAGTTTGTCTCAAATGTTGAAAATAATTTGGGAACTGGGCTTTTGTCCTTTTGATTAATGTATAGTAATCCTTAGATTTCTTCTTTAACACGTCAAAGTCATTGTTATCTATCGTCAAAGATAGTGAAATTTCCGAAGGGGCACTGGCCCCATTGTTTGTTTTTAAGTGTGGTGGTACAGAATGACGAAGTCCTGCCCAAATTAAAAAATTAATTTTACTGATTTTACTCGAAATAATCTTAAGCGAGGTTGAAGTATCTGTGTCAAATAAAAGATCCTTTACATAAATAATGCCGTTTTCAAAAAAATTCCGATAAAAGATAGGCCTGTTGTTTATACGTATTTCTTTGTTGTTCCACACTACCAGTTGCCATTCTTTTCCAGTGTCAAAACCGTCACGGAATTCTGACCACCACTGAAGAAGCTCGGAATAAAATTGGGAAGGAATAGCGAGATCTTTGATATCATAATTGCAATAAAATAAAAAAAGCCCTCCAAAACGCTCCAATGTCACGCGTAAATAGTTTTTCCAAGGACCCTCATTGTTCCCAAAGATTCTTTTCAGCCAGGCTAGCCGTAATGATTTGATCATACTTTCAAGGTCAATCATTTTTAATCCACCGTTCTCATATTCATTTATCGTGGACAGTCTTGTTACTTTATCCGTTCCTTTCCATAAAAATTTAAATAATAATCGGTTTAACTCTTGAACGATTTCCTTAGGGGCAGGCAGAAGTGACAGAATATAAACAAATTTAGGAATAAGTAATGACTTGATAATTGTCACTTTGCCATAAACAGAAAGACCTCTGGAAGACCAGATATTTATAAGTTTTTTAACACTATCTAACCTCTCGATGAAATTTTTCTCGTGTAGCAATTTAATATCATACGAATAATAAACTCCGAGGGCTTTAATAGGTTCGTCAGGCCACTTAATACCGAAGGGTTTTGACTTGTTACTTCTGGAAGATCCTACCCACATACCCTCAGTTTTGGATGTATTGATCCTGAGTCCTGACAATTTTCTGAAAACATCTAAAAGTTTGAAAAGAACGCGTGCCGATTCTGTGTCTGACAAAACTGCTGTTGTATCGTCAGCGTATTGGAGAAGCTTTGTTTCTTCTTTGCCAATTGCAATGCCTTTTATCGCTATATTTTGTCGAATTGCTATAGCAAGAGTTTCAACTACAACCACGAATAGATATGGAGAGAGGGGATCACCCTGTCTTACTCCTCGTTCCAGAGCAAAATAGTCTGTTGTAAGACCATTATTAATAACACAGCTTTGTATATTTTTATACAGTGTCTTAACCCATCGGATAAAATCAGGACCAAACCGAAATGCCTCCAAACAGCTAACAAGATAATTCCACTCTACGCTATCAAATGCTTTATGAAAGTCTATAAAAATCATGAGACCTGGGATGTTTTCTTTAAGAGTAAAATCCATTAAATCGAAGATCGAACGTACAGTTTCACCTATATAGCGATCTTTAACGAAGCCACTTTGGTTGTGATGGATAATATTTGGAAGAACATTTTTTATCCTGGTCGCTAAGACCTTAGACATAATTTTTGCATCTACGTTAACAAGGGAGATTGGTCTCCAATTTTCTAAAAAAGAACGATCCTTACCTTTTTTTTCGATAAGAGTAATTACTGCTTGTTTCTGGGAACACGACATTTCGCCTTTTTCAAAACACTCATTCGCACAATGAATGAAAGGTTCGCTAATAAGTGGCCAAAATGTATTATAGAATTCAACTGGAATTCCGTCATTTCCCGGGGATTTGTTACTTGGAAAACTTTCCAGAACCTTAGCACATTCTTCTGGAGTTATTTTGCCCTCACACGATAACGTTTGTTGTTCTGTAAGTGTAGGAATGTTTAAATTGTTCAAGAAAAATTCCGTCGCTTGCGTGTTATCTGCATTCTTATTCTTGCTTGTGTATAATTCTTGGTAAAAACGTTTTTGTTCGGAGAGTATATTAAAGGGATCTGTGACAATCGCACCACTAGTTTTCAATTTTCGCACATGTTTTTTAACATGGTTTCTTTTCTCCAAATTAAGAAAATATTTTGTACTCTTTTCACCATGTTCCCACCAACGCGCGCGTGCGCGAATAATAATACCTTGAAGTTTTTCTTCATAAAGAAGTTCTAATTTTTCTTTAGCCGAATTGAGAACGTTTGCATTGTTGTCATTAGGGTCGGAATCAAATATTTTCTTTGCTTTATCAAATTCCTTTTGAAGTTTCATCTCTTTTTCTTTTCTTTCCATTGCTTTTCGTTTTGAATGCTGAATTGCGTGAACTCGGATATTATACTTAGTCCAATCCCAGATACTTCTATTATCTGTCAATTCATTACGACCTTCTCTCAGCCACATAGGTATTTTAGCTGTTACTTCTCTAACATAGTCTTCATCTTCCAAAAGCGAGCAATTCATTTTCCAATGGCCGGGACCTTTGATATTTTTATCACTGATACAGAACTCTATAGAAATGGCTGCATGGTCAGTTTTTATGGCTGGAGTAATATCCGTCGTTGTAACTAAATCTTGTAAGTTATTTGAAATAAGCCAGTAGTCTAAGCGGCACAGAATCATTGGCGAGTTTTGACTCCACGTAAAGCTTTTTGTGGTGGGATTTTTCACTCTCCAAATATCAATCAAGTCAAGATCATCACATAAACAATCAATGGTTGATATGACCGATTTCCTCGGTAAAAGTATGCCTCCTTTCTTGTCTAGCACCGGATTAATTGGGCAATTAAAGTCCCCTCCAAGAATTATATTTTCTTCCTCGTCCAAATTCTCCTTTTGTAGAATAGTTTGTAAATTATTTAAGAAATCAATAATATATGTATCCTTATTTGGTGCATAAATATTGATCAATACATACATTTTATCTTTAATCTCCGCCTTCAGGATAACATAGCGTCCTAAAGGATCTAAGATTTTTGAATGGATAACACAGTCAACACCCTTCCTAAAAAGAATGGCAACTCCGCGTGAATTTGGACTACCGTGTGACATAATTATCTCACCTCCCCATTCATTTTTCCACTGTCTTTCGGTATCTTTTTTTGAATGAGTTTCCTGCAAAAATATGAAATCTGCCTTTTGTTTTCGACACCAAGTATAAATCATTCTCCTTTTTCGAAAGTTGTTAATGCCCCTCACATTCAAGGAGACCAATTTACATGTATCCAATATCATCTAAATCCCAGTAGACCTCAAATAACCGAGATTGCAGAAGTTTTATCAGAAAGGTGGACAAAAGTAAACAATACATCTCTACAAATTGGGCCGTGATTTGGGCTTTGCTCCTGAAATCGAAGACAAAAGAGATATAAATAACATTACACGTACTAGTTTGAAAGTATAACAAGTCAAAGTTAGTAAATAGTAGCTTAATTAGATAACAATGAGCCAAAAAACCTTTAAACACCTTAAAGGACGGAAAACGAATACTAATCCACAATAAAAACACTAAACAAAAAAGTGGGAGATACATAATTGAAACCCTTACCTTGTGCTCCAAAACGAAATATAATCGATCCTTCATCCAGAAAAAAAAATACCCTCCGTAACTTCCAACTTATCACTCAGCCCTCAGCTCCTTCACCGTAATTTATGAATACAGCGTTCAAAATGGAAGGAAAAGTGACAATGGACTGGTAAATTCAGAAACTTTACTACCTTCAAAATTATATGTAGATGTCGAGAAATAAAGAAGCATGGCTCAGTACTAATAGAAATATTATAACTTAACATATTTCCCGTCAATATAGAGCTTATCCGGCTCGGTTTTACTGAAGAACGCGCGTTTTCCATCTCTTCTTGCTTGCTTCAATTTATCCATTTGCTTTTTCCTCAATTCGTGCAGCTCCTTAGGAATGTCCTCAAACATCTTATAATCGGTGTCTTTAAGTTTTCGACCGCATTTAAATACTCGCTCTCTATCTGGAAATCTGAGAAAACGGGCTATGATTGTGCGACTGCCGTGACCATCCTTCCTTGGTTTTCCCATCCTATGCACACGCTGAAATTCGATATTTTCCGCGTCTTCGATTCCCAGGATATTTTCCATGAAGTCTGCCAGTACTTGCCTCGTGTCTTCGTTCGAAGTTGTATTTGTATTTGTATTTTGTTGACCGGGAAGTACTGCTATTTCTGGTATGCCCTCAAACTTAAGGTTCTCTCTGCGACTATAGGCCTCGAGATAAAGGATTTGCTTGCGGCATTCACTAACCTCATTCTTTCTCTCCTCCGTGCTTGTCTGAAGCTCTAAAATTTGTTGATCCACAAATTTGGCATTCTCTTCCACGTGTGAGAATTTATCGTCGAGAGTTTTCTGCTTGTCTTGAACAGAAGCAATTTCTGTCTCCAGATTGCAGACCTTATCCTGTATTCCTTTCACTGTCTGGTTTAGTTCTTCCATCCTTGAATCTAAGCTACTCAGTTTTGACAGGATAAGATCTAATTTATCGGTTACGCTGTCTGCAAGGTTTAGCGCCTCCATTACTTCGTCGTCGCTGTATGACTTATCCGATATACTCGCCGGAGAGTAAGACTGTTTCCACCTTTTTTCTCCAGGCGAATTTTCAACAGAGCTGCTGGACTTGTTGCTACTTCTCGATTTTCTCTTTGGGGTTATAAATAAAGACGAAGATTCCATGGACACTTAATAAAATTCAACGGTGAGCGGAGCTAACAAAACCACGTCTACATCCCGCAACGATCAGCTCCAGTCCCCCTAAAGTATTGAAAATCACGCGAAAAGAAACAAAAACTTTGGACTTGGACTTGGACTTGTGTTCAGCCACCTTAAATATTGTCCTTTCCATCAGCGCATCTCTTGGCAATGTTCTGATCCTTTTTGCTCTCCACAAAGTGTCTTCTATTTAACCACCAACAAAACTGCTGTTTCGATGCCTGGCAATCTCTGATCTTTGCATTGGTCTTATTTCGCAGCCACTCTTTGTTACCGTCATGCTAAATGCTATTATTAAGACAAACATGGTTGATGCTTACTACGTTGTCAAAGTATTCGATTCTTCGGGTTTTATGTTATGTGAAGTATCAGTCCTTACTTCGACCGCCATAAGCGTGGACAGACTTCTCGCCCTATTGTTGGGACTGAGATACAGACAAGTTGTAACCTTAAGGTGAGTGCGTGCAATTATAACCTTTGTTTGGTTAATTGCTTTTTCATGTGTATTAATGTACTTGTTCTGGAGGAGTTATTACATCGCCTTAGCTGCAGCCATATTTTGTGTATTAATTTCTGTAGTTATATCAGCCTTTTCTTACACGAAAATCGTCCTCAGACTACGACAACATCAAGCTCAAGTACAACACCATGCTCCCGGAGGAAAACCGAACGGAGGAGAAATTCCCCTGAACATAGCACGATACAAGAAGACAGTTTCTAACATAGCTTCGGTACATTTTTTTTTTGTAATTTATTGGTTGGGTCCCTAAAAAGAACGAAATCTTTTTGGATCACGTCAGAAAACTTAAAAGCACGTTTGCTTCCAAAAATCAAGGTAGAAATTGATAGAGCAACTTCAAAAAAAAAATTGGGTAGACGAGTTTAACCTATTGCTTCAAAAATTCGCTGTGCATTAACACAAGCATGCGTGCTTGTCTTAGAACGAAATTGGTTCCAAACAAAATTGTCAGTCGTGTTCTTAATACGGGGAACTGATAATTAAACTAAGGAAAAAACTACAGGAATAAATATTTTCGTAAATACTTAGTCATGGAACGGCCATTTAACAAATACTATTGGTGATGATTTTGAAGTTTCCATTGAACATGACCGTGCTCTTTCATTTATTTTTTAACTGATCATTGTGTATACGTTGACAGCAGTTTGATCTGTTGATCTCTAACATTCAGCATGATAAGCAAAAAAACTCTCTTACTGTGACTTTAACTATTTGTCTGACTTCTCCGATCTTCCAACAATACAGAAGAGGATTTAAAGATGAGTTTAAGGAAACAAGGGTAAGTGTAAGAAACAAAATTATGTTCGCATGTGCAGCGCACCATTCCCATTCACTCATCCGTATTATTATAACAGAAATAATAAACGGAACATAGCATGCAGCTAATGCCAACTGTACCCAAGCTATGCTAGAAACTGTCTTTTTGTATCGTGCTATGCTCTATTTTCTCAAGAGCAGACTCGAAAGCATGCATTATTTCGTTGGTTGACCCTGGAGATCTATACCACGTCCCATAATAAAGGGTTTGGCCTTAGGTTTAATCACTTTAACACAAAGTAATTCTTATTTTTCGTCCAGGATTAGCATGCATTCATAGTTAATAGAATTCCTAATATAAAGCGCTACAGACCACTTTCATAATGGCGGCCGATTTATTTATTCTTTTATATGCATGTTAATTAGCCTCACTGGCCTCGGTAACATGTGCAAAATTCAAAAGAATTTTTACTCTAAAATGAGGCCAGTGAGGCTAATTAACATACATATAAAAGAATAAATAAATCGGCCGCCATTATGAAAGTGGTCTACTCCTCCACCTTTTCTATTACGGTCTTTTCTTTCAAGAGAATAACCGGTTATACTCATATGATGCCCGATTTAGGGTGTTAGCTCTATTGTACATTGTACACATTCATTGTATTAGGTAAAATTATGTATTCTAATATATTCTATGGTATTGTATTCTATTGTATTGTCGTTCTTTTGTGCTCTAATATTCTATTGTTTTAACAAAAGAATAAGTGTTACCCCTAAATCGCGCATGGTATAGTTATACTTATGCAAAGCACTGATGTATTGTCATTGTAACAATAATTTACACAATACGAAATATTCATTCATGTAATTTTCATAAGAGCGCGCCATATAAACTATCTCTGATTGGTTTACTTTTACCAATTGATGACTGCCTGCGACCATTAAACTTAGGAGACTGCTAAGTTACGCTTACCTAAGGATGGTCATAAGGTATCGTTCGTGAATAGCACTTAGGACATCTCTTAGGAAGCTCCTAAATTTTCTCTTAAGTTATATCTTAAGACATATCTGATGTAGGATTTCGTAAATACGGCCCCCCGTTTTTTTCGTTCGCTGCTTGCTTTCAGAAAAGCCTGGCCACGCAGGATAACAAAATTTTGAATCTTTAGTGTAAATAGTCACATAAAATAGCATTCCGGGCCCGAACACTTATCTGGACTTTCGAGGAACAAGCCCCAGGCCCCCTTTGTACCGGAATTTCCTGTTTGAAAAATATGACATAAAGTCACGTTACTTCTATTGTTCAATTTTTCTTTTGAAAGATGTCATTGTTGTTGAGCTTAATTTCATTTCGGAATAAATACCCGCCATTGAGATTTCATTCCAATTTCATATTGGCTTTTTTTATCATGTAGCGTACCCCAAGCATATTAATCATTCTTATTTTCCACATGGCTCGTTTTCCTTTGTTTTGTCAGGTGATTATATTGGATAAAACGTGGCTCGCCAATTACGAACTGCCTGAAAAGCTGATGGCAGCTGTCGGGGTCGTAACGACGTATGTGGGATCAGGAATCGGGATCTGGGATAACGAACAGTGGGATCGGGATCAACAGTGATTTAAGGGAATCTGCGATCATACTGTCCTGGATGATAATAATAAACGACATTTATTACAGGAGGGGGGGGGGGGGGGGGGGGGTCACATCCGGGACTTGAATATGTTTATATTTAGGCATCTGAGCATGCGGTTACAGGCCGCTTTCATTACAGCTTCGGTGCAGGGCAAGCATTTTCCCACCCAATTACCCCATTTTCGGTGCATTCGCGTCGGTACATTGTATTATAATAATTACTGCTCGTTATTAGGTCAAGTAAGGCGTGTTTGCCCTCACCTTTGCTGGGAAAAGGTTCTCATTTCCAGATTTTTTGTAATTTGATATGATATTATCAATAAACGGCCACTCAACTGAGTGGCCAAATTATGGCAAATAATGGTGTCAGTTTAGTTTTCTTCCCAGCAAACCGAGCTCAGCCTTAGCAATGCACATTGTTAAAGTGCACCTAACCCCCATTTTTTTCTTTTAATTAACTCAATGTACGTTGAAAAGTCGAATAGTGAAATATTTCTTGTTTTTAACGTCGCGTTAGTGAGTTATAAAGATTTGAATTTACAAAATGCTAATTAGATGACGTCAAATCAAGACTTTACCATTATTTATCAGTTTAAGGTGTTTCCCTCCAGTTTCCATGCAGCCGCACCGAACATTTTTGAGCGGCCGTTTAACTAATTTTCCTTTATTAAATTAGTTTGAAACTTACACAAAATATTGTACATAGTTTGAAGTTTATAACAGTGTAACAATTCTGTAAATCGCATTTTAAATTGCGGAGATAAACGAGAAACATTGAAATCACTTGAGTCTAAATTCCGAGCGATTGCGATGGCATCTAGAAAAATCAAAACTATTACAATAAACTATGACATATGGCAAACAAAATATCTAAAAATTAGAAACTTTTGTCAAGCCGATTTTGAGTAAATCAGAAAAACATTTCGAGCTTGTGATTTTGCATGTGTATGAGGACATCCATAAGTTCTCCAATTAAGCTTATGAAAGTTTAATTTCTCAATCTAAAATTTACGCCAAAATGTGGTTTTAGTGTATGAGATGAAACTATGAAAGTTTGAAAGCGTTTCTCGTTTTAGTTTTGGAGATTCGATTTTCTATAGGAAACCATAGTTATTTTACTTAGTCCTTGAGTTGTAGTTTTAGCACTTTTCTACATATTTCAAAAACCGCGAGATAGATTTTTTTTTAAACTGTTTGACTAATTGGTGACGGGTTTAAGAGAAAATATAAAATAAAAACGCTTTTCTGATGCAGAATTAATATTTCCAGCCCTTCACGTTTTGGAATGATCATCCATTGTTCTCTAAAATAATTGTGAGGACAAAGGTCATTTTTAAGTCCAAAATTCAACCTTTGATTATCCATAACTGTAATTTTAAAACTGGAGGACAATCATACCAAACGTAGAAGGTTAGATATGTTAAACCTTCATCAGTAAAACCAATTTATTCAACTATACAAATAAAATTCGCTGCCATATCGCCAATTTGCTTAATTTTTAAATTTTGATCACGTGACATGTCACGTGACCAAACTTATGCATTAAGGCAGACAAAGACATCAAGATTTACATTCATGGAAAATTTCAACTTGGTCTAGGCAATCTAGCCGAAGATATTAAGTGTCAACCATATTTTCGTAACAGACCTTAAACCCAGGCCTTTAACTGCTTGAGAGCTAGTTTATGACAACCACAAATAAACTTCACTACTACCAGATAAGTCCTAAGAGGAGCAGCAAAAGATCTGAGCTTGCCAATTGTTGAATATTTTATTATTTTTGAAAATAAACGGTACTTTGTACTAGTGCCCAGTCCCCTATAACAATTATTTCTTTTTTCCTGCCTTTCTTTTAAATTATCTTAAAGTTGCCAAGCACAGAAATTATCTACCTTGTGGCCTTAAAATCATAAAGCTGATGGCAGACTCCAGGAAATATTAAAAAGTATTCCCATTTTGTGTATATGATTTTTCAGCTAAAAATAGCCCTGATAAGTCACGTGATTTAATTTCCATATTTTCTGCGTACGAAAATGATCACATTTGCACACTGTTTATTCCGCCAAAGTTTTTCGTTCTTATGGATAAAGACTCGAAAGATAGACCACCACCTCACTTTTTGTGTGAAATGGCAGGACACCCATGCCTTAATTTACTTGAGTAAGCAGGTCAAGCAGCGAACGAAAACAACACCGGGATGACAACGTTTAATCAAAGGACTGTATTAGGTGAATGTTCCCGCGTTTGTTAAATCCGTACTTAGCCTCGAAATCGGAACAGTTTTTTCCAGCATAATAAACAGTACAAGTACTGCCACAAGTACTGATAACTCCGCGCGGACATTGTCCCTGGATAGCTTTTTTTGTCGAAAAGTAAACCGGCCACATTGAAAAACTCCGATCAAAGGGACGAGGGCCCGCCGCCGAAATATCAAAATTTCGCTTGTCTAATGTCTGTCATATTTGCCAAATATACGACTTAATCAAAACTATAACAAAATTCTCGAATCTGATTGGTTATCAGCAGGCCCGATTAGAGCATTAATAGGACAGTTTACGCGTCATGCTTGTAATTGGACGATGTAATTGGACAGTACGCGTCATTTGCGCGGCTATCCGTTTTCGGTGCGTGCATCTAGGCCAAAAACACACTCAATTGTTATGTTTTTAATCACCAAAACGTGTAACCATTTAACGTTTTATCTTCGAATTTTGTTAAAGTTATGATTAATTGGTAACAGGACTTCGTATGCTCCAATTCTGTCTGTAATCATACTCGTGATTAAACAAATCGGACTCCCGCTTCGCGGTCGTCCGATTTTGTTAATCACCCGTACAGGATGGTAAAAACAGGAATGTCAAATATCACAAAAATAGCACCAAAAAACGAGTAACAGTCGTCCGACGTTTCGAGATTACTATCTCTTCATCAGGGACTACAGCAACTGAAAAAAACGGACGATTACAGACCGAACGTATGATTACAGACCGAATTGGACTCCACTCAGTCCTATTACCATTATAAATTGGATAAAAAGATTCTACAGAGCAAACAAGAACAAACAGTTTGGAAATAAAGTACAGGATTACAAGGATGGAAGTGGATGACAATTCATCAAATTTGATTTCGTCAGTGACAGGCGGCCATTAATCACAATTGTCATTCTGGTGAGACTGAGTATTTCGCCGCTATTTTGTCGCTTTTTTACGTTTATATTTTCCTATGCTTTCATTACTTTTGGCGTTTTTTCTTCCCATTTCAAGCCAATAAAGCTAGCTCTTGGCCATACTCATGATAGCATATATTAGTCGGGACAGTGTCCCGGGGGGAGGGAGGGGGGGGGGGGGGGGGGGGAGGGGTTACTCCCTATAATGGGTTCACAAGTTCAAGTATATGAAAGGGTAGGGATTTCACGAAATATAGGAAAGGGTAGGGAAAACACGATTTGAAGTATAAAAAATGGTAGGGAAAACTGCCATTTAAGTATTATAAAAAGAGCCTTTCAAAATATATCAAACAGACGCACGTAAAGGTTATATGAACGGGGTACCATTTTCAATCAAAGGTATATGAAAAGGGTACCTTTTCTTGGGGGGGGGGGGGGGGGGGGGGGGCGGACAGTGTTCGTTTAAAACAGCACTACATTAACGTACTGCGCGATAAAGCTTGCATTTGAGCATTTATACTCGAGTCAGTCATACTGAATGCGGTATAAAAGGGTATAAAAGGGCAAAGCCCCACGCCGAATCTAATGCAAATGAGCAAGAACAGTAGATTTTGCTCATTTGCATGAGTTGGACAGTCCAGATTTTACTGACCTGAATCACCCTTTGAAGCATATATATAGTAAATAAACATCACCGAAGTAAAGCACTATATCTATCTTATCTTATGGTATCACTTTAGACTTTCATCCAGAATCAAATGTTGGTGGATCGCCTTGCCCAGCATATGAAATCATCAAACAGACCTTCAGCTGCTTTAAACTGAATTTCTTCAGTCCTATCCATGGACTCGAAAAATTTTCATTGTACAATAATAACTTTTAACCCCGGAAATGTTCTTTTGAAACTAAAGAGCTTAATTAATTACGTGAATACTTTTCTAATGTCATTTATCGCCGAGTAGGTAGACGCCACGCCTCCAAAAATCCCAACAGCTATGAGTTCGTAAAGGAATACTTTGATATGCAGAGAAATGTTGCGTTCAATTCGTAAGTAGAACAGACAAGGAAACACAAAGGTTAAGGCTGTCACAGTGGAGCCTCCAATAAGTGATAAGATGGGACCAAACTTTGGAATCAATACACCGATACCGAGGATGAAACACATCAGAGCTGTGCGAAGGAGACATCGCTTTAAGCAGAACTCTGTGGGAATAAATAAAAAGAATCAAAGGCTCCTATGAGCCAACAACTCGTATAAAACAAACCATCAGATCCACCCATCTCCTGCACGTTTTACTCTACGGACCCTCCCCCCCCCCTCCGCCCCTCCACTTCCCCACACACCCCCCACACCCCCCCCCCCCCCCCCCCCCCCCCCCCCCCCCCCCCCCCCCCACCGCCCTGCATCCAAGTCCCCACCCTCTCTTCCCTTCAACGCCGTCCCCATGGGTAAGGCAGGTGAATATCACATATACAGTCGAACCTCCACTAATGGACACCTCCAGTAAGCGGACACCAAACCGCGGTCTCGGGGATTTATCCTCTCCAACACTACATTTTTAAGCTCCCGTAAGCGGACACCTCCCGTAAGAGGACAGTAAACAATTTCAAGAACATTTCTAACAAAATAGGTTCGGTTTTAATGGTTTTAATTGTACTTGATCTGAACAAAACCGAAGTGTGAGTCTGAACAGTACAGTTACATGTAGGTAACCGAGTCATTTCGATTCCAAGGTTACGGATATCTTATGAGACTTTAAGATCAGGGAACCGCAATGTACTTAAAATATGTACTTCTGTTCTGTTCACCCCCGAAACATGGGGGATTGAGTATGTTACTGTTTAGCTTACATCAGTTCGTGTGACGGCAATGCGAAAGCTCAAGTTCTTAGATATGTACATTTATTTAGTGGCAAGTCTTTTTAAAAATCTTGGACTGTAGTTTTTAAATTGGTGTTAAATTTATAAATATAATATAAAAAGCAACATTCAACAACCTTGTGATGGATAACACAATTACAAGTGGTCTTAAAAGCTTCAAAAGACTGGTGCATTATACGCCCTCCAATGTACTATCATTTTTTTTCAACCTCCCGTAAGCGGACACCTTGCGTAAGAGGGACACTTACCCTTGGTCCCGAGGGTATCCGCTTACGGGAGGTTCGACTGTATTATATTTTGTGGTTTAATCTCACTTGTCAAGCTCCTCTAAAACGAAGGGTGAGTGCAGTGTTTAACAAGGAGACGATATTTGCTCTTAGGCTAACGTGCTACCTCATTCAATCATGCTTAGAGTGAATATTTTTCGATCATGATTCGCTCAATGCGCCCCCCGATGTGAACACTTTTCATGGTGAAACATGTTTTATTCGCGATCAAACTAAACATGTTTCGCCCTAGTGTGAACACAGCCGTGTCTCAAAATCATAATAGAACACGTCTCTAACAGCTTCCCTCTGAGTTGATAATTGCAGACAAAGCTATCTCGGAACCAAATCTATCATAACATTTTCTACATTCAAAAGAAATTATTTTACTTACTCTGTGGTATGTTCAAGAGCTCTTCAAACTGTTGTGACACGGGGTTTATCACGATCACAAAGCTAAACAACAAGTGCATTGTTATCAACGCTAGTACTATATCCAATGTAACCGCAGCAGTGTTGTGTTCGTTATGTCCTACACTGTCAAGAATGTTGGGGGTTATATCCTTGCCGTATGCAAGAAACCCGAGCACTGACACGGGTAAATACATGCTGACCACACCGATATAAGCCCAGAGCACGGACAGTGGAAACCTGGAGGCTTTTCTCATGTCCGTTTGGATCGTTGGGAAAGTCGACGCACCACCAAACGAAAACAAGATCGTGCCGAAAGCTAAAAAAATAACAAAACATAAATATTAAGTTAGAAGCACGCTACACTACACTAACCGAGGTTTGGGAGAGCAGAAGGTTAAGGTAACATTATAGATGAAACACGGAGGGGTCATTGACATGCGTCATTTTGTCCCGGTTGTTCCGTCATATTGGTGGTTTGTACGTCGGCCATGTTGATGGTCAGAACAATGAAATTTTCATCCTTTGGGAATAAAATTCTATTTTCATGCAAACGATCTCTATTGTTTGAGATTTAGGGTGATTCGTTAAGTTATTTGATGTTTTCATTACTGCAATCTTGAACGGAATAAAAAGAGAAAGAAGAGCTCTCCTTTCCCCGATCTTGTTCGTTCGGTCTCCGCTGACATGGAACACGCGGGCACTGGGGACGAAATTGTACCACGTCATGTACCGAGCGCGCGCGCAAAAGAAAAAATCCAAACACATGAATGGCGAGCTCACGACGAAAGTTCGACTGACAATTGCCTTTATGACGTCAGTTTTTTTTTCGTTTCGTTGAGTTTAGTTGTGTTATACTGATTCTGGAAAAAGAAAAGGTCATTGACGATTACGTGGAAATATATACAGCGATTAACAGTCAATCGATCCTACCGCCCTCTGGGATTCTCCCTGAACTTCACAAAGGAACAATAAGGAAAGGTAAGACTTTTTAGCATGAGTGTTTTTGTTTTATTTTGCAAAGACTTAAGATGACAGCGATGAACACGTAAATAGCAGTTGTAGCGCTGTTTAACACCGTTTAATAATACTTTCAACAACAACAAAAAACAAACAAACAAACGAGAAAAACAAAAAATACCTTTACAATTGTTTGTTTATGGTACAGCAGTCAATTCGCCAACAATTCATTGTGACCCCGTAATTGTTAAGATTAATATATTTCACTAAATAAAAACTGAAAATTTAATTTGCTGATATTTCGGAATGTTAAGAAAACAAAGTCACAGTTCACTTAAAAAACATTACGGTAATCTGCGCGTGGTGTGCCGCACGAAGACAAATTACTGTCAAGCTTATATTACCGTTATAACTTGACATCTTATTTTGTCACGAGTGCCGAAACTGTATTAAAAACAGTCAGACGTTTCGGGGACAAGAACCCCGTCATCACACTGTTTGTGTTCCCAGATACAAATGCTCGTGCTTGCGCAAAATATGTCGCGTGGAGACTATTTAACCCTCGGACGTACACGCAAAATTATACCCCCACCGTGGTACACAAAATAGGGTAAATATTATGGTTTGTGACGCTGCTGGGGTCCGTGACGTCATCCAAAATGGCCGCCAAGGCGGCCGCGATCTTGGATTTTACAAAAAATTCAAATTTATGGGGAAAATGTGGAAATTGCAAATACAGTCGAAACTCTCTGAGCGGACACTCTCGTGAGCGGACAGCTCTACTTACGGCCGCCTTTACGAAAGTCCGTTTGTATTTTAGTTCATACAAACTCTGTACTTCACACATTCCCGTAAGCGGACAGCTCCAGTTACGGACGATTTTTTTACTTCCCGAGGGGGTCCGCCTACGGGAGCTGTATTGTTTGCTAGAGTTGCAAAATAGCATACAATTAAACATTTTGATGCTTTTGGTAGCATTTTATATGTTTTTTTTTTTCATTGAAAAAAGGTGAAAAACACGCATTTTGATTCAAAAATGACTTGACCACATGTTACTTATGACGTCATACCAAACTTTACCAAAATGTGTCTTATGGATAAATGAACAGCTACTGAAAACGGCATGTGCTAATCGTAAATGGTCTTGAAGCAACCACCCCCCCCCCCCCCCCGCCCCACCCCTTGTACGTCCGAAGGTTAACAATAAACAAATAATACACGAATGCGAGGGTGCACTTATCGTGCATAAATGTGACAGAGAATGAAAACTAAAGCTAATGTGAATTAGAATTTGAAGACAATGTTAATCAGGCCATGAGGTGCCAAGGTCTTCTGTCGAAAGCTAAGATTAGCTGCATTTCTTCCCTCTGTCGTGTGGCAGTTGCTCACATCACTACCAAAACGGGGAATTCCCCTTTGCGGAACATTTCAACCTACCTGGGGGGGGGGGGGGGGGGGGGGGGTGTAGTTCATCTACAAACACGCCCACGGCCTGTTATGTTCGAATCATTATGCTTTTCTTGTCTTGTTAATCTTTAGCTGGCCGGTTGCTGAAAACTCTAGATAATGTTCACAAACTGGTCATGGCAGGGCACGTTTGACGTGATGATAACTTGTTTTATGATTGATTATTGCTTGATGGCTTTGTACCTCACCACTACGTGCATTATGAAAATCATGAGACGAAAGAGGTAAGAGAAATCCAGGCACTTACGTCATAGAATGCGTAAATGAGGAACACCCGACGTTGCTTTGAGACGTCATGGGAATAAACTATTTGATTGCAATTGATACAGAGCGGTTTAAACTCGAGTGTCATAAAACCAAAACTACTCTGGCAAATCTCTACAGTCGCAGACAATCCAATGTATCAATCAGAACTCGAAGCAAATACATGTAGCCGGTGCCAAGCGCGGGAAAACGCGCGCGAGCAAATTAAGTCACCATTGGTTTTGGTTTTGACTCTGATTCGATTGGTTGAGAAAATGGTGCGAGATTTTTTATCCAATCACAAAGCGTAGCGCACACTCAACTGAAAGCCGCTCCAATGGCCGTGCAGTGGTGGTACAGTCATGGTTTAGCGGCATCGGGCTAAAAGATCGTTGGTTCAAATCCAAGTGGTACTCGAAATAGTGCCCCGCCCATAACAGCTAAAATATAAATAAGTGCCGCTGCTCGAGTAAGCACCGCACTCCTCAACACGAAGCGGCGCATTTTCTAAGCACATGACTGAGTTCAAGATTGGTGATTACTCGAAGTGTCAAAGTAAACATGAAAAACATTATTTTGGCTCAGTTAAACTAACTGCGAAAATTTAAATGCCCCTGTCGTGATATTACAATTCCCTTCAGTTAATACGTGTAATGTTCATGGTCAATCAGAGCGGAGTCAACTGGCTCGGTCGATCCTTGGAATCGACTAAACAGCAAGTCAACCGTTACCCTTCTGAAATAGAATTCATAAATGTTGTGAAGGCCAAGTCGAAGAGTTGTAGTAAAAACGCAAGAAGCAAAAACAAAGAAGCAAAAAACTTTAATAAACTTCTTTTATTAGTGACCGTGAACTAAGTCCAAGTTAATTTGACAACTCAACTTTTTTATTTGTCTGAGGGAAACACAAAGTGAACAAATCATGTACTTAAATTTGTCTTTTTATTCTCTCTCATAGATTGCAGCATGAAATAGAAGAACGAGAACGGTTACATGAACTTCAACTTAAACGCGAACGAGCAGGTCAATGGAGAAAATGGCGATCAAACTCGAATAAAAAGAATCGGAAAAAGGAAAAGTGATCTTTTGGAAAATCCAAAACAAATCTACAATTACTGGAATAGCATAGACACTAGTTTTCGTAAAATAAATCAATCTACTTCTGTGTCGTTGTTTCGTCGCTTTAGAAACTCTAAATCAGTTTAATTATTAATCGACTACTGAAGACCGGAAACATTCAACACTAACAAGATACGCGGGCTCCTGGATGCTGGATATGTGCATTCACTTTTGTTTAGCGTGCGCAGATGATCTATTTTCTTTCATCTTGCGTTCCTGTTGGTTTTGCGAGCCCGGAAATTCCAATTGCAAACCGTCTTCGCGAATCTGTTCTTACGAAGGGCAAACGCTCGAAACGTCATCTTGCGATTTACTAACGGTGGTCGATTTACTCAATCGACCCAATTGATACCAAATGTTAGTGCTTCAGACTCCCCAAATGACGTATCATTCATAGGGGTGGCGAATGGTACCTTCAAAATCGTGGGTCTCGAAAACGTTTGGTCCGGTCTCGAAATCTCGGCAGTTTTTGTTTGAAGTCTCAAAGTCTCGTTTGGCTGGTGCTTTTTCTGTCTCGGAGTCTCGGATTTTTTTCCTCAAGGTCTCGGAGTCTCGGATACTTTTGTCTAGCATTCTCGTTCTTCATCCTTGTTTGTTCAGTGTTTGACAGGTGAATCGGATATTTTTGGCACTAAGTCTCGGGCTCGGTTTTTTCCCGCATTGGGTCTCGGGCTCGGATTTTATAACGTAGCTGCGGTCGCGGTCTCGGATTTTGAAACAAGGGTCTCGGCGTCTCGGTGAGTCTCGGATTTACCATTCGCCACCCCTCATTCATGGAAGCTCCACACTTTATCGTAAAGGGGGAGTGAATAAGGTAGGAAGGGGGCGGTGAAAAAGTTAGCGACTGAATAGTTTTTCTACTCTTCGGGCCTTACTTTTTTTTGCTGAAATAAGGGGGTCTAGATCTGCAACTGGCCATTACAATTTCGTTATTGAGAACCTAACCGCTTTGTCCCGGTAAAATTACGAGAAACCATTTCAATAATCAGGGGCGTAGCCAGGACTTTTTCAGATGTACGCACAATCAATTTTCAAACACTCCCCCTACCTCCTTCCCCCCACCCTCAAGTCCCAAATCTTTGTCTTTTTTTCGACTTTTTTAGGTACGCACGTGCGTACGTGCGTACAGGTAGCTACGCCCCTGATAATGCAAACTTGAAAAGGTAGCCGAATGAATAAATTAAATAAATTATTTTTATTTACTTACCTGAAAAAAAGCTCTCGAAGCCCACAGTTGGTTGTTGGACGCTTTTTAAGTCGGGTGGCATATCCAAACCGATGCAAACACAGATCATTAAACACGCCACAGCTGTTGCTAGACTGGCGCCCACAGCTATCCCCCAGAATTCTTTGGGGGTTCCAAGCCAGGAGCAGGGCAGGAGAGCTGAGAAGCAGATAACAAGCCATATACGCAAATCACCAGTTTTACCGAGATGTTCTACATGTAGTTTAACGAGATTTGACAGGTTTTCAGCAGCCAGGATCATAAAAACCGTGCAAACACCTTGACAAAGAAAACAAAAGCTTGTGAATTATGTTCTCCATAATGGCAATCTTTGTTTCCCATACATTTGTCAATAAAACCGACGGAAAAAATTTAAAGACAATGTATGAAAAGAAACAAATTGCATGCTTTCTTAGAGGAAATGTATGGGAATATCGAAAGATTCATATTATCGTAAAACACTGCGAAGAAAATTTACATACACGTATAGAGCAGTTTTCAATTGAGTGTCGTAAAACCAAAACCAAAGTAATTACTCTGACCAATCACAGCAGTCGTAAACAATCCAATGAACCAATCAGAGCTCGAAGCAATTAAATGTCGGCGGCGCCAAGCGCGGGAAAACGCGTGCGAGCAAGTCACGATTGGTTTTGGTTTTACTTCTGATTGGTCGAGAAAGTGGCGCGAGATTTTTTAGCCAATCACAAAGCGTAGCAATGCAAAACCAAAGCAATTGTGTAATTACTTTCGACAGTCAATTGAAAACTGCTCTATAAAGCTCAAAATAAACATAATCTTACTTCAAATGTTGTGTATTGTCGTCCTTGTAGGTAAAAACGGCGAATTTTAGCAATTTGAAGGGTTTTGTGTCGGACGTTTTACCTCAACCTCGTTCCCAGGGCCTCTGGGAACGAGGTTGGTTTTAGCTGAGCGCGAATAATATCGAGAAATCCGGCAATCGAAGCTCGACCAATCCGGCATTCCGTAGTTGGAGTTTGGGGGAATGTCGGATTGGTCGTCGTCGAGCTTCGATTGCTGGATTTCTCGATATTATTCGAATTCTAGCGCTTCGAGTTTTAGACGAATTTCAAATTGAATGGTGTGAGAAGAAATCACTGGCTTTTACTGGCTTTCAGCTTGCCTGGTGCGTGGTTTGGAAGCTGGACGATGGGAATTTCTTGGTAAAAATCGGCTCGGCGCTGGACCGATCCAAAATCCAGTTTTCCCCCTTGTCTCTATTAATATACGCTCAGGTATATCTCAAATAAAGCAAGGACCACTTGGACAAACAAGTATATGTATATGTCCGACACAAAACCCTCCAAATCGCTTATATTCGCCGTTTTCAGCTACAATACACAACATTTAAGGTAAGATTATGTTTATTCTGAACTTATATGTAAATGTCCATCGTATTATTTTACAATAATATGAACATTTCGATATTCCCATACATTTCCTCCAAATTTAAAAATACGGTCACACAGTTTGTGTGGGTTCTCTTTGACTCCTTTGGTATAGACAAAATTCGGCTAACGCATTGTTGTACCCAATTCAAACCTGAGAATAAGGCCCGGTTCAAACGTCGAACTTCACATGTGCCGAATCTAATGCAAATGAGCAATATCCATTGTTCTTGCTCATTTGCATTAGGTTCGGCACATGTGAAGTTAGGCCTACGGCAAACGTCGAACTTCACATGTGCCGAATCTAATGCAAATGAGCAAAATCTATTGTTCTTACTCATTTGAATTAGATTCGGCACATGTTAAATTCGACGTTTGCCTTAGGCCTTAGACGTTTGAACCGGGCCTTATAAGATTCTTTGTTCACAATATTTCCATTTATTATATGGCAAGCAATACTCAAGGCCAAATCGAGTGCTCTGATTGGCTATTCTTCGGTCGGGATTTTACAGTACGGACCATACCATGGAAACGGTCCGTTTGGATATTTCCTCTCGATCGCTCAGCTCCCGGGAAATTCAAACCGCGAAAACACAAAAGCATAAAATCAAATGCAAGAAATCTCGCTAGAAAGCAAATATTGTTTAATTTATTATAAGATTACCCTTCTAACAATTTAGCATGATCGATAACATGGAAGACGAAGAGAAATACGAACATTCACCGAGCGAGTTTTATTATCCAGATGAAGAAGAACTTTGCAACTTTAATGAAACGATTGTTGAGACAAGGATCACCGACAGCCAGGAAGAAATTGAAGGTTTTATAAATAACCAAAAGAGTGTCAACACTATTAAGAAGACGACAACTGACATGAACACTCTCTTCCGTTACATGCAAGAAAATGGGCTGAATAGTGAAAATATCGAAAGCCTACCTGCGGCCGAGCTTGACCACCTGTTGTCCAAGTTTTTTATGAATATCCGCAAGAAGAACGGAGAAGAGTACGAACCAGACACCATATCTGGTTTTCAGCGAAGCGTTCAAAGGTATTTAACCGACAAAAGGTCTCCAGTAAACATCCTCAAGGACAAGAACTTTGAAAAATTGAGGAGAGTTCTTGCTGCGAAACGCAAGACGCTTGTTCATGAGCATGGCAAAGGCAACAAACCGCAAGCTGCCAAGGCACTTGAAAATGACGAAGAAGATGCTCTCTTTGAGACCGGAGAATTCGGCGACTCCAACCCAGTTTCACTCCAGAGGACCGTATGGTGTTTTTTATCCCTTCATTTTGGTTTCCGAGCAAGAGACGAAAGTCGAAAGCTACGCTGGGGAGATGTTCAGCTGCAGAACGATCAGGACGGCCAAGAAATCCTTGTTTGGTTGGCCGAAAGAGGGAGCAAGACGCGTCATGGGCAAGAAAAAGGTCATCAGAGGGCTTTTCAGCCAAAAATCTACGCCACAAAGACGGAAAGATGTCCAGTGAAGTTTTACAAAAAGTTCAAAAGTCACAGGCCATTAGAAATGAACCAACCAGCAGCGCCATTTTATTTGGCCGTCCGGCATAACAGAAGCTTGAATGACGAAGTTTGGTACATGAAGTCTCCTCTCGGAAAAAATGAAATCGGGAAGTTTTTATCCACAGCAGCAAAAATGGCCGGTCTTCAGAGAAAGGGAAAAAGAGTTACAAACCATTCAGTACGAAAAACATGCATATCCACGCTTTTGGAAGCGGATATTCCCGAAAACTTTGTGGCCCAACTCAGTGGTCACAAAAACACGGAGAGTCTCCAGTCGTACAAATCTGCTAGCTCCACACATCAGAGAAGAATGGCCGTTTTTTAATATCGTCTGAGACGTTAAAGTCGTCTCGAGACGACTTTAACGTCTAGTATAAAAACGGAAAATAAGCCAGACGGATTTAACGTCTGACGACTTTAACGTCTTCTTTTAAGTGCGTCGTTCAGACGCACTTAACAGACGACTTTAACGTCTCAAACGGGACGGCCTTAACGAGGACGAATTTAGCCCTATTTGTATATTCGTGCTCTTAACATTTATTTGGGGACGACTTTTGTCGTGTCCAGTTACTTCCGAGAATAGTTTTTTTTTTTTAGAAAATCTCGTGTTTTTCTCTGTGGCCATCTACTTTAATGCGTCCCGTTTTTATACCAGACGCATTTAACGTGTGAGACGTTAATTGCGTCTAGACGACTTTAACGTCTCTAGCATAAAAACGGCCAATGTCTCTAACTCTCAGCAGAGCTCGTTGCTGTAGCGAAGAATCTGCATCAAGCGTTCACGACGTTCAACTGGCCTCATGTTCCAGTGAAGACACAACTTCAAGCACGGCGGTAAATTCAATGATGAAGTCGACTGACGTTGATCCACTTCTATCATCCACCGCTCCGGGCTAATTTTTTTTTTACGCCCACTTCAAGATGGCGGCCACTTTCCGTGTGGTACTGGACACCACAAAAATGTTGATTCAAGATGGCGGCCACTTTCCGTGTGGTACTGGACACCACCAAAAAGTTGAGAGTGGTACTGGACACTACAGAAATGATATTTTGACTTCCGGTAATTTAGTTCTCGAGTTTACGGGCTTCGGGGACTTTTTCTGGCCATTTTTCTCGTTGATATTCTAGGTGGACACGAATTTATGTTGTTGACGTTCTCTGCCAGTACCGGCACCGCGGCAGAACGCACTGCGCATGAGTAGAAAACTGAGCATCCGGTGAATTACGCATTTCCGGTGACATACTGTAATCCCATGTAAATGTTGTAGTTAATTTTTTTTATCTCAGGTAATTTTTATTTTTCCATTGTTTTTGGGTATGGTAATATATGCTGATGAATTTGAAACAAAGGAAAAACAAAAATTACCTGAAATAAAAAATGAACTACAACATAAACCATAGTTAATAGAGGGGACTGGTTATGAAAGCCGGCGAACTTCAAAGAACGATGTCTTTGTTATTCTTTTTGCGTAGTCACGTGATATTGACCCTGCACATGAAAACTAAAGATGGCGTCCGGAGTGACATGACTCTCGAAGCGCGAGTAATCTTTTGCTTATATTTTGATAAATTGTTGTGCGATCGAGGATAAAATAGCATAAATACGAAAAACAAAAGTTCAGTATCAAAATGCCAGGTGAGAACTGTGCAGTGACTGGTTGTGGAACGTGCAGAAGAACGAAAGGTGTAGGAATTTGGAAGCTACCGGCAGCGAAGAACGACGCGTACAAGAAATGGAGAGACGATTGGTTGAACGAGATAACGAAAACGAGAGAAGTAGATCGCGAATTCAGGGAGAGAATCAAGAACGACAATGTGTTTACCTGTGAGAGGCATTTTGAAGCAGAAGATATCGAGATTTGTAAGTCAAAAACGCTTGTTGTTACCATATAGTTGTTACCATGGCTAGTAGAGTCCCCTCTACTAACTTTGTTGTTTAATACCTGTAGTTGTGAATTTTGCAGTCGTTTATTATACAAATATGATCGCGAAACGCACGCGTTATTGAGTTCTACTGAGTTTAGATGTGTGTATTTTCTATCTTGTAGTCTATGGAGAAAAAATGACAAAGAAAAAACCACGCTTTGGTGCGATCCCGAAGCTAAATCTCCCTAAAAAGAGCCACGAAACTGCCAAGCCAACACCAAGAGCAGAACGTTCTTTTGTGAGTGATTTTAGCGATCCTCCCAGACAATGCTACAAAAACTTTGAAGAAGTGTGCCAGCGGGTGAAGTCATTGAAAAGTCTGAAGGAATGGCAGTACAAGAAAGTAAATGGCAAGCTGGTATTGAAAAAGATGGTAGACCCATTTCTATTACCAGAGATTGAACTTATTGTGGATGACAGCCTTGGATATGCAGTTAAAACATATGGATGCTATCTACCAGAGGACCACGACTTATATTTAAAATACCGGCGGTCAATGCGAAATGTGACTGTATCAAGTCTTGTGAAGGATATTGACAACTATAAACTGTGCTGTGGTGTAAAGGCCACAGAACTGACTAGTCAACTATACCACCATGTAATTCCTATGGATGTCGATGCAATGTTTGATGACCGTGAGGAGCAGTTTCCCTGCAAGGACTACTGGAGGGCAAAAGACTGTAATTTGCTTTGCGCAGAAACAGATTGTGTATCATGTGCAGATTTTTCAGCTTATTCGAGTGCGAACATCAAAGCAAAGGAAAGGCGACTTGCCACACCGGCTCATGTTAAGGCACCAGTTTCAAATACGGACCCAAAGAGACTGAAGCTGACCTTGCAAGGGCAAAGATTGAGGTGTGCAGAGCTCGAACGCGAACTGGATGAAATTCGAACAGAAATTGTTAAGTCGAACATTGTGGTGGACCATGAAATGAGTAATGACTTTACTAGAATTCTTGATGAAAATGATGAAAATGTTACACCGTTTATGAATTTATTCTGGCAACAGCAGAAGAAGCTCTTCTCAAGTAGCAAGAC
The DNA here is from genome assembly GCA_024195265.1 of Dendrophyllia cribrosa. Taxonomy (NCBI): domain Eukaryota; kingdom Metazoa; phylum Cnidaria; class Anthozoa; order Scleractinia; family Dendrophylliidae; genus Dendrophyllia; species Dendrophyllia cribrosa. The sequence goes on from JAJLRJ010000001.1 coordinate 34,277,386, forward strand.
TGGTGTTCGGTACCACCCGATGATTATACGGTTCTGTTTATCACTAGCAGCCAAGTCACCATCATGCTACGAGGAGTTACGAAACAGCGATTTGATTGTCTCAATGTACGGAGCACATCAGAGCATCAAAAGAAACGAAAACCACTCCTCTATTAACTATGCATAAACAACATAAAACTCCCGTACCGCGAAGTTTGAAAACAAAAAGTAAGAGTTATAAAACAAAGGTAGAGAAAAAGTTTATTTCGTTGAAAAGTTTTTTCATCGTTCAAGTCTCAAGCGTTTGCACCAAGGGGTTTGGAGTTTGCACCAACAACGAAATATGAACAAATAATTTTTGCATCGCATTTTTTCACAAAAAACAAGTCTTCACTCCATCTCGAAATGTATTCATGCAAGAACCGATCGTGTACGTACCATAATTTTCTTCGGTTTTGGTCCTTTCATCATTGCATCTAGAAAATCTAGGTCTGTTGGTTCATGCAGAAGTGTTGTTTTATGCTGTTCGCATCGATGTTGACTGGTAGTTTAACGGACCGGAAGTGCTTGAAGTTTACGCATGCGCAAACGTTCTGCCGCGGTGCCGCCAGTACCACACGGAAAGTGGCCGCCATCTTGAAGTGGGCGTAAAAAAAAAAATTAGCCCGCTCCGGTCTTCGCAGGAGCCAACATTGGTTCAATCACTGATTGCACTTTCCAGATTTTTCATGGAAATGTGAAAATCGTCCAGAATGAAAAGAAGCGTCGAGTGATTATTGAAAATGACGACGATGATTGACTGTACGCTGCTGTACGTGTTGTCTTGACTTTGCGAAGTACCGTTTTGTAAAACTTCGATTCAGTTCAAACTCCGCCGTTGTGCGAATAAAACATTCCTCAGCGGATGTGTGTTCTTTTGCTTAATTGTATAATGATTTTTTCCCAACTCATTAAATGTTTTCTAAATTCGCAGATCGTATTTATTGTCGTTTTACATGTAGTTCTACTGGGTTTTTGCTGCTTGCGTCATCATAAGCGGGAAATTCCCTGACATCGTGCCGGAAGTTGACTTGAATGAACAACCGGAAGTATTGTTTCGCATAAAAAAATTGATGCCATATAATAAACTACTTACTAACCTCACCTGCTCGGGACCGTACTGGGGAATATTGGCCCTCGGTCGTGGCAGTACGGACCTCGCTGCGTTCGGTCCGTACTGCCACGACCTCGGGCCAATATTCCCAGTACGGCCCTCGCGTTCAGTTAGTAAGAGGTTAATAATTTCCATGTCAATGCTTCATTGATATGGAAATATAAAGAAATTTATGCGTTAGCCGAAATCCTGAAGTGCGTGACGACAATACAAGCGTCACTATTAAAACACAAGCTCTTGGTTTCTTATTTTTTTGGCTGTTGCCAAGTTAATACTTTACGTTTTGACAAAAATATATTTAGGTCTCTGGGGTTTAAAGAGTTGAAAGGGTAAAGCAAGACCAGAAAGTTTAATATGCTCATTTCAGGGAGTTATTTATTAAATACTGTTGTTACGCAAAAAGTGAACGACTGACAAGTGCAAGTATGCATGCCTTACCGATTAGTGTAATGTTGATACAAACGGTCACAGTAATAGAAGCCCATCGTCCATACGCCTTCTCTCCAATAGCCGGGTAAGGGTACCGCACATGGCCCTTGTACTCGTCGTGTCTTTCACGGAGAATCGACCAGGATCTTCCAAGTACCGTACCGCAATAACCAGACGCAAAGCAACAAACGACTAGCATTCCAAATCCAGTCCAACCTGCTCCTACGATGGCAGCTGGGAGAGCTAAAACTCCACTTCCAGCCATCTCTCCGATGATGAAAACTGCGGCCGTGAAAACGGTTAATCCTTTTTGCAGCTCAGCAGGCGAATGGTGTTTTCCCCTTGTTATAATTTCGTCGCTGCCATCGTCTACTTCACGATGTTGAACATTTTCAGCTTGTTCTACGTGCCCTGACATCACTTCTGGATACTGCTCTTGATCTTGGGTATAATCTTCTACGGGAGCAACAAGGACGTTGCTTGATCCCTGGCAAATTTCCTTTTGGTCTTCCATGGAACCTCATACACACTACTCTTCCGAAAGGTTGTCTCGTGATCATATCATGAAACCAAATGCGCAAGATCACGCAACACAACAAAGAACCATTTGCGTTACCAACAAAAGAAATTTGGACTATATGGAGTATAAAATAATATGTAATTGTTTAGCTTGTATACTTCAAGATTTTCGCCTCAATTTAACGCAACAAGGAGGAAGAGTGACTTTTGAAAACGTTGAACGTCTTGAACACGCTTTGAACATGTTGAATACGCGGCAATAAATCCATTGCGCCACGGGGACTGGTTCGAGCATCACGTCATCGATTGATCGCAATATGGCGTTCCTGAAGAAAGCATTTCACTCCATTCGTGGTGGAGAAAAGGACCGTAAAAAGCAAAATGAAACCCAGTGTCTTTCTTTTGACGGCGCAGACCTCTCAGGCGTAGCGAAAGATCAGAAAGCATCTCAATCTGCAACTTCATTTGATGGTGCAACACTCGATACTGATAACAGAGGAAAGCTTACCAGATGCGAGTCTGTTCCATTTGATGCTGCAACCCTTCCAGACATTGCAGCAGAACTTATTGCTACCTTCTTACACGGCAAAGATCTGCTAAACTTGGGGAAGACTTGCAAATTCTGGAACGAGGTATCCCGAAAGAACTTTGTGTGGAAAGTTCTTGTTCAGAAAAGGTTTGGAACTCAAGCAGATCTCGAAGCAGGAAGTTCGCCAGTGGACTTCAAAAAGCTCTACTTTAAACTGGCTACAAGCAAGAAACCTGCAACTGCTTTTCAAATAGTTTGGTTGAACGGTGACTACCTGGAAAAGGTCAAAGACAAGGAGAGCGAGTTCGGCGAAGTGATCCAACTCAACACAGTATGTTGGTTGCAAATTAATCAGTTCTTTTTGGGTGTACTTCCGGGAAAATATTCCTTGGTTTGGCGTATGAAATTCGACAGAGTTTACGTGAATGGAAATGGCAAAGTGATCGAATTTCGAGTAAGGCCTGAAGAAGGGTGCGGAAAAGAGCTTTGTTCGAAATGGTCAGATAATGACCTAAGACGAGCAGAACGTCGCCACGGTAGTCATAAATGGTTTCTGCAGACCATGGGAGAATTTGAAGTCACTGCTATGTGTAAAGTATATGTGGAGATCAAGGGAAGAATAGACTACTGGTGTGGGGGCATATCATGGGATTATGTGGAATTAAAGCCACGGAATTAATTAATTTAAAGGACTTTTGATTGATTCGCCTATAGGAAACTTGTCCTTAAAATGTTGCCACAGAAACAGGGTCTGGAAGGGAGGCACTTCATCCCAAATCACGCTCTTATTTTGAGTGAAGAATTCCCGACTTACATTAATTCTTGATATAATTTCCTAAGTCATGTCACAAAGTTAAGACATAGATCACGTAACAATTGACTTAACCTGCAGTGCAGGCGTTTTATGGCGAGCGAATGCTTCTTTTTTAAATTCATTCGTAAGCTCGTCCGCCATCTTGGATTCCCAAATCACAGGGAGTTGGGATGAGTCAAAGGAAGCGGGGGGGGGGGGGGGGGGGGGGGGGGGTACTCTCCCCAATCCTCCTCTAATTTCATATTTCCAAGATGGCGCCCAGACATGAAGAAAATACCAAGCACATGATCGCCACAAAATATGCCTGGACTGCGGGCTACATTTGACCCTGCAGAAACACCAGTGGTATATACCCTGACTGCAAAGAAAGGGCACGACTCCCCCAGATTGCTGCTGAACACATCAGTGTTCAGTCAGATAGTCACACTGAGTACTTAAGAAAGCTTTTCCCAGCCATTTGTACTGGTTGAATCACCAAAATTGATTTACCGTGGAGGCCTCAGAGAAATAGCTGTGCACTAAAAGTCTAATAAACTAAGTCAAAACTGGATGGTATATGTATGCCTTTTGATAGCAAATAGAGTTTTAAAACCACAAATTGTAGACAATGATACCCTGTGGAATGAAATTTTTGTGGAAGTTTAATTTCGTAGGTTACTGACTTTTTGCATTTTGTGGGAAGAAATTTTCACAAATTTGGATTTCTGACTTTACAGCTGGGGACAAATTTTTGCGGATCTCTGTTTTTCACATAAGATACTTTATATGACAACGGGCGACCCTGTAGCTGTCCAAACGATGTCTGTGATTGGCGAACGATACAATATATCACTTGAACAATACCTCTATCCCTAATCCCTATCCCAGCGGGACAAATCTATTGTTTTCTTAACGAATCACAGACATTATTTGAGCAAGTGCTGGACTACCCATAACAACAAGGAAATACAATTTTGTCTTGTTTATTTCACTTTAATTAAATTTTCTATACTTGTGTCACAATTCGATTACAATTCAATGGTTAAGGTAAGGTGTGATTTCATATGACATCTGGGCTGGGTAATACACCTAAAATACTGTCTAGTATTAATTAGAATTCATTTATTTAAATAAATGGAGTAAATTTTTGCAGATATTTTTTTTCACTGGAGTTTATTTTTGTGGGATCTGATTTTTGCGGATCATTAGAAAACCTGCGAAATACACAAAAATTAAATTCCACAGAAAATTCCATGCACATGGTAGCAAAATACATTTCCATGCATGTACTAATAAATTGCAAAAAAATACAATTTGTGGAAAGCTGATTAAATTGCATGTGCTGCTTACAAAGAAAGAAACTTGTTGGTTACAAAGAAAGAAGAATTGAAGTAACTAAATGTTTTTAGCACCAGTCCCAAACACAAAAAAATAATATGATGAAGATATTATATATAAGTTGTAATAATTTGTAAAGTGATTAAGTATAATATTACTCAGAAGTTGTTTTGTTTAAAAAAAATATATAATGCCTTTGCGATAGATATTGTTCAACCACATGTTGTAATGTTTTGTCAAAATTTAATACTAGCAACAGTTTGCTATAAATATAGTCACACAACAAAAGGAAAAGGAAGATGTAAGAAGAATGCATGTTTACCCCCGTGGAGGGACTCCCATATAGAAATGATAGCGATACTCATTAGAAATTAAATTGCGAAAAACACCCTAGAAGCAGGGGCATAGCTGGGATTTTTCAAAGGGGGGGTCACACTGTGTCACGCCCAGGGTACTTACCAGATTATCATGTCAACATCCACACTGTTTTACTAAAATTATCTCACAAAGGGGGGGTCACGGGCACCCCGGGACCCCCCTTAGCTACGCCCCTGAGAAGGTATCAGAATCGTGTTTGATGGGCGTGGCTGAAATGGATTTTTACCCCAGAGGTATCAAATCTAAAAGTTCCTGTCATATTTTTTGGTTCAATACCCTAAAAGGTACCTCGATGATTATAATGCTGGTCATTTTAGATTTAAGCACCCTAAGCAGTACCAATCTACAAATTTTGAACCCTAAAAGGTACGACGAGCAACATATCCCATCATTTTTATATGGTATGTACCTAGTGTGAGGCACATTTTCACAAATGCAAATAAACTGAATATTTAAAAGAAATATTGAAAAGTACATCTATAGTCTTGTAGTAAGCAATGAATTAACCCATTAATCCCTAGTATAAATACAAATTCTCCATTCTTGTCCCCATGTTTCTTATAGAAGCAGTACATGGGAAGAAGTTGTTAAAATAAATTATAGAGAAAATTCATTTTCAGTGATTTTATCCTTAATTCTCATGACCTCTCTGATTGAGTACATGTACAGTACATGGGAAGAAGTTGTTAAAATAAATTATAGAGAAAATTCATTTTCAGTGATTTTATCCTTAATTCTCATGACCTCTCTGATTGATAAAGCATTAATATTTTACAAGGAGAAATTTGATGCTGATCACTATTAATTGGGGCTTTATAAACAGATCATGAATCAGAATTTATAGTGAAACCGTTGTTCAATAGGCCACTCCGAAAAATACCATAATAAACTTTTATATGTGCAGGCTCAGCCTCACCGGGGTGTAATAATATTTGGAATTCAGAGTACACATGTGGGAATGCTTGGATGTAGCATTGTGTGTTCGTATACAAATGTGCACCATATGCAAATTGCCAAGAAGTTGAAGCATAGCACCTGCAGCTCGTGCTGAAAACAAAAGAAATTGGAAAATCAGGCTTACATCAAGCCCCACCCAAACCTGCACTTTAAAGAGTATTATGGTATTTTTCAGTTTCTGGAGTGGGGAATGATCTATATACAGGTAAATTAATCCCTTTTGTACCTTAAATGCTTATGACAAAATGTCAACACCTGTTTTTGGACCATAGAATGTAATATGAGAGCATCCCTCTTCTGGAGGAGGTAGGGTCTGAGGTAGGGTCTGAGGTAGGGTCTGAGGTAGGGTCTGAGGTAAGTTTGATTTGTAGCGAATTAAAGAAACCAGCTGCCATAATTGAAGCCCTGTCATTTGTTTGGTTGATGACAAGTAATGCTGAGTTTATTTTCAAAGATATTTCTTTTCGTAACTATTGGCTAGGCCCCTGCAGTGCTTCAAAACGTATGTATATATATATATATATATATTTCGGTTTTTTTAACTAGTTTTTTATTATATCCACCGAATCCGGACTGTGAATCCATTATTGTGATCCTTTTGACATCTTTCGTTGGTTCAGGCAGCACCTTCAAAACCGTCTATATATATATATTTCGTAATAGATCAACTTCTCAATAGTGAGAAGGTTGGGTTCCTTGCCATGGCGACTAACATTTTGGTCTGGCAACCTGATTCAAAGAAGATTTGCTATTTACTTAAAGGGGTTTGCTGCACATATGGGAATAATTGCCTCCTCAAATATACCCCCCCCCCCCTCTCCCTCCCTCCCCCCCCCCCCCCCCCCCCCCCCCCCCCCACTCCTTAAACAGCCCAATGGGAGGAATGTTTATAATTTTTTTGTAAGTGGCCATTTGTAGATTTAGCTGCAAGGTTATCAAACCAGTGGATAGTGTTTTTCACATGCTCTGATTGGCTACTCAAACTCAAGATCATAGCTGGTATTTGGTATAATTTAATCTTGAGGCATTGAAATTGTTCAGGATTTTTTGTGCAATTATTTCTTTCCCCATTTGTCAGAAATAAAACGACTATTTTCGGATGGCTATCCACTGGTTTGATATATGTATATCCTAAAACAGTTATTGACCTAAGCGTCGGTGGAGAGCCGGTCGATGTAACTTAATTACATTTACCTCCACTCAAGGTGATCGATGAATCATTGTTAAAAATAACATGAAATCCCATGGCGCCTTGCGATCCTTGTTATGGATGACATTTTGAGCCCGCGTTACCGAGGCAAACAATGCATTTGAATGGAACTCACGCACAGGTGTCAGCTTAGGAAGTTGAGACCTGAAGACATGATATAGCGAAAAAGAAAATCGAAAAATCATGGGCCAAACATGTAGTTGGTTTTACTGCCCCTGTAGCGCCAGCTGCCCTTGCTGCAAGTACGATTCCTCTGTGTGCGGTCCGCGCTACGCTCGCTACCAGTCGAGCGATGATATCGATGTTGACATGGATAACATCGTGGGTGATCTTCTAGAACTTGATCCATTACAGTACGACAAGGAGGGCGGAATAGAGAAAATCAATTCTTGGATCGACGGAGCTTTTCTTCATGTCGGTATGCCACCAAGTTTCGTGGCTATCAGCCGTGCAAAGTGCATCAAATATTGGCAAGTAGTACAGACGAAACCGGCTGCTAAGCTCAGCGGATCGTTTGTGAGGTTTTGCTTCGAGAAACGTCCCAACGGAGAGCTGCCCAGATTGCTTATAGAACACAAAGGAAAATCACTCATTGTACGGAGTCCTGAGGATAGGAATAAGATCAAATCGAAGGATCCCGAGGTCCATGTTTGAGCGTGAGTAAAACTACAATAACACTTTTAAAATTGCAAAAATGTCATCAAAAGAATATTTAATGAGCTGGTGGTCCGCTCGCGATATTAGACAGAGGATTATTGGTAAATGTCGGACCTTACAGCGTCGTTCCCTTGGGAAAAATGGATCAGAGGGCAGCTACTCTTGTATGAGAGCCTAAATACTCATATCATAGATTATAGAGTTATAGAGACCTGTATTCCGCAATGATTAATTTGTGCGGTTATTGAAGGAGGGGAACTCCACCTGCCATATATAGTTCCTCTATGTACGGTTGATATCGATGAGTATGCTGTCTAGCAAACTTTCAGTTATACAAGTTTGAGATATACATTGCGTTAGCTTATTTAAATTTTCCTAGTGCTAGTCAAGGTATATTTATTTTTAAAAGCTTTTTTAGACATCTGTGCCAAGCTCATTTTTAATGCCGAGTACCTAGTGTTCTCAGCTTTATAGTCTGTTTTCGTTGCCTTTTGCTTTTTAAGTGTTGGTACTATAAAGCCTAAGAATTTTCGTGATTTGCAAAAAAAGGTATGATACATGTATGTATTATACATGGTATATTTCTGCTTTTGAAAGTTGCTAAAAGCCAACCATTTAATTTTTTAATTTAATTTCCTATTTACAGTACTGTCAGTGATCTAAAAAGAATATTATTTTTGTAATGGTGTTTATAAATTGGACTGAATGGGATGCAAATAGCATTGATGTGTAACTGGAAATGTAGGTTATCTTGCCCCATTAAACTCACCCATAGATGAGCTTGTGGGATAGGTGCCGTATGGTATGGGGCATGCTGCTAGTAAACTTTCCCGGCATGAGGTTTCCATGGCAACCCTGACACAGCCCACCACACCAGGCACCCATCACACTGAGAAATTCAGTGGAAACCAGATACTTGCCTGCGACCCATGCCATAATTGCCAAGTCACCTCACAACTTAAGTTACAGTGTACATTGCCCTCTAACGAAACTCCCATTAAAAAATAATTGAGATAACATGCTGGGCACCAAATAAGCACACACTGCTGTATCATGAGATTGCTCGGTCACATTGAAATTGCATTTATACAATGGCATTGCTTTTTTTTTGTATGCAGTTGGACTCACAGCCGATTTCACTGATGTGTGCAGACCCAGGTTTTTTTAAACATTTACCAGCTATGATTTGTCTGTCATGATTCACCCAAGATATTAAAGACAATAGACCGAATGCAAATATGGCCGTCCAACAATTTTTTGTTTGGACAGGTTCTTAAGAAAAGAAAAGCAATATTGAATAATGATAAAGATCAGGTCAAAATAAGTCATTGTGTGCATTTTCAAGGCCATATTCTTATTTTAGGAGAAGTTATAGGCAATCAAATTTTGGGAAAAAGATGAAAGCGAGGCTAGTCAGGATAGAATGTCTTTTCTCATACAAATGCTTAAAATTTCAGTGAGCCATAACTTTGCAACCGTTAAACCAAAAACACTTAAACTTTGCAAGATAAAACACTTAGCAGCACTTGTTTATGTGATGTCATTAATTTCTCTGAAAACTTGGCCAAACAAAAAATTGCCTGGCGGCCATATTTGCATTCGGTGTATGGCAAAGAAATTTGCTCAGAGTCAATACTTACTTCCTGGAATATAAGCATCCACAAAGAACAAGACCCGTCAATTTCCTTAACCATTTTCTGACAATGGGCAAATGATGGTAAATCACAACTGGCAAATCATGCTTAAAAAACCAACTCTGCACACTGCACTGAGATCTATAATATGAATTTTTACCTTTTTCAAGAAGTCAGTATTTACTTTTGATCTGTGAACTCGGTTTTGTGTGTGTGGATTTCCTTCTGATCATGAGCGGATCATGTTTGAAAAACCTGGTTCTGCACACTGCAGTGAAATTGGCTGTAGGACAAACTGCCCGGTTTTTCAACTTTTTTCAGCTGGGGACCATCACATGATGTACCTCCCACTACAACTATAGAGTTGTGAGTGTGATTAAATTTAGCATTTGTATGTTGAATATTAGGACTGTGAGCATTTTCAACACTTTTTATTTGCTGCTTGTTGCTCATTTTGTGATTAAAAATAGCAACCTGCAATTAAGCTATTTATATCTGGTCATTAAAAAGAGCTTGGTCACAAGTAAAAATTAATGAAATGGCAAGATTACAAATAGCCAAAGTATTTCTTTGTGGGTATAGAAAAAAGTTTACAAATTAAGTTATAAATTATGAAATAATGTGCTTTAACTGTTGTTGCTGTTGTTGTCATCATTGTTGGTTTTTGCTATTTCTGTTGTTTGTCATAATTACCTCTGAAAATACAGCAAAATATTATTTACAACCCACAACAATAACTTTGGAGATTTTTGCAATCTCACCCATTCCCAAGTTAATTTGGTGAAGACAAAGCATTTTAAGATATAAGAAAGCCATTGAGTCATGACAGAAACCCATAAGTGGGTTGAAACGTGTAACGCATATTCACAGTTTCCGAATATTCATTTTTTGCTTAGTACCATATTTGGAAACCACTCGGTCCCTCGAGATTGGAAGCAAGTTGTTCTAGCGAATTGATTGGTTAATATTTTTAACTTGAGTTTACAAATATGGCGGTAACAACTTCTTAGCAAATTGAATAATCGGAAGCTTGTTTTGAAGCGTACAAGAGACAGTTACACGTTTCAACCCACTTATGGGTTTCTGGTCATGATATTCACATATTAAAGAGAATGAATGCTACAACCCAAGGTTAATATTTATTTCATATACATGTAAACAAACGGTATTATTTTCTACATTTGGCTCATTTGTAAATAATTGAATTAGTCGACAAGAGGCCAAACACTTGAACATTTAACAATACATAGTGATGTAATTATTTAATATTTCTGGTTGCTGCTGGCCAACATATCAAAGTTTCAAAGACTAACTAAAGTTATTTAAGTAAACCAGCAATTTCACATTGTGTATTTACAGATAGATACTACATTGTACTAATAACTTGTGTCAATATAGTCATAGTATTCCTTTTTTTTTCTCTTACTGGTCATATTTGAACAGGGCTGTCATTACCCGGGGAGATGGGGGGGGGGGGGGGGGGGGGACTCCCATATAAAAATGACAGGGGTGCTCATTGGAAATTAACGAAAAAACACCCTTCTTGCTTGATGGGTGTGGCACAAATTAATTTTTACCCCTAAGAGGTACCAATTCTAAAAAAACACGTCACCTTCCGTCATATAAACTCAATACCTTCAAAGGTACTGTGATAATTCTTACGTTGGTCATTTTAGATTTTAGCACCCTAAGCAGTACCAATCCTCAAATTTGATCCCAAAAAGATATGATGAGCAACCCCTGTCACTTATATGGGAGTCCCCACCCCAGGTTTCATTGTGCAAGGCTGCCTTTTGTCTTGGTAAATCTTGTTGCTTTCTTAATTTTGCCTTCAGATATTTTATAGATGATAGCATGACCAAAGTATCTGCCTTCCAGGGTAACTCCTCATTTAACAGTTTACAAAAGAATAGAATCATGCAGACTACTATGGTAAAGTACAGTGGAACCCCAATATAACAAAGTGTCACGGACTGGGGAAATTTGTTTGTTATGACAGAGTTCTTTTCCATACATTTTACTGCAACTGGGCTGAAGAATATTTAACAGTTATAGTGCGAAAGTGAGTGCAATATTGTCAGATACTTAGCCAACGAGGCCAAGTTGGCTAAAATAAGGAGATATTGTACATGCTTGTCATGAGCACTTAACTGTCATGTGGTGAATTATAACAATTTTTATGCTGGGGTCTTCGTTACATAGAGTTCGTTATATTGGGGTTACACTGTAAAATCTATTTTGTATGGAACATAATATTAGTACCTTGCTTTATACATTATTACATGAAGCTTGAAGCTTACAAAAATGAATGAAAGTGAGACTGCTTTAATAATTATGTTTTAATTGTGTTTCACAGAAAGTTCAGGAAGTAAACAATGTGTTTTATTGTAAATTTTTTAAAACTTAAAATAAATATTTATATGTTGTATGTGGAAAAACATTGAATAAAATGCAGACCATTGAGATGACCCAATTAAGTCTTGGAGAAAATTTACAGAGCTGTAGGCCATACCGTTGCTACCATTTTTAATACCTGAATTGGCATCTTTTTACACTGTGGTAGGAAGAGAAACCAATTATTTATTGTTAGAAAGCCACCGTGGAACAATAATTTCTTCTTCCCATGGTATTGGAGTTTGATTAGCTGGATTACATGAAGCTATTAGAAACTTTAAAAGCATAAAAAATGGGAGGTGTCTGCTAATGGGAGGTTACACTGTAAAAATGCAGTGTTGATATGTGGCTGGTAGCATGACTGAGTGTCTGCTAGGAGAACTGTCACTGGTGAGAGGTTAAACAGGCATTGTATGTGGCTATGAACTGATCATAGAGGTATCCACCCAGAGAAGGTATTTGTTAACAGAGGGTTGAGTTTATGCACTTATAAAGTTCTTATTATTACGATATATTTCATTTATAGTAATTATTCATAATAATTACTACTAATTTAGAGGCGTGAGCCATTAAAGTAATAAACAGCAGTTACTACACTCCCCAACAGTTTCTCATCATGGCGGTGAATTCCTGATCACTGTCAAAGCCAAGACTAACTCCTTCATAGTAATCCTCAAACTCCTGATAAATAAAGCAAACAGCAAACCACATATAAGGTCATTTAGATCAACAAGTTCTTGCTTAGCTTTAAAGAGACACTGTCCCGGCAGATATATCGTGTTTTTAACCCGTGAATACGTGCATGCATAATGAACGGATTATCGGTAACGGAGACAGATATGCAAATGAGAACTTGCTCGCTTAGTCCTTCCTTCAGCTATAAACGAATGCGTTTTGTAACAAGAACTAATTTGTTGTAGACGAATACAAACAACAATAAGCTTAAAGATGTTTCGCATTTGGAGTCTTTAATGCAACATTAAAATCAATCTAAAAGGATTTTTCAACCGAGACACGCATTTTGATGCGTATCTACCTTGAATTAAATTTATCAGTGATCATGGTGGCCGAGTGGTTTAAAGTGCGGAATGACAGCCAAAACGCGCGAGGTTCAAGTCTTGCTCGGGACATACCCCTTTTTTTTTCTTTCTTCTTTGGACTGAACATTATGAAAGTGATGTACTATATATTTTTTTGCGTTTGTCAAAAATCCTTACGTTTAATTAAAAAAAAATATTGAAGCGTGTCAGTGTGAAAACATAAGCTTACCGCAATATTGCATAACGCGTTAGCATTTCTTATTTACGGGTTGGCTCTTAGGAGCCTTTGATCGTGATTATAGCCTAGAAGTTTGCCTCAAGCTTCCTTTATTGTCTTGAAATATGAAGAAAAAATTGCCAAGCGTGATGAAGGCAAAGACATTAACTGAAGAGACAAAAATGATGGCTAACAAAGTCGAACTACTACATGGCAATTTTGATTTCTTGACTGCCTGTCACAAAATCAAATTTGACTTCAAGCAACAACGTCTGTGGCTGTTGCGAGACAAGCTGAAAAAAAAACCCTTTATTAATGAGTTCAAATTAACATTAAGATCAGCTTGTGTTAACTTGAGTGAGTAACCAGACAGGAAATCCTTTCAATTACCAATCAGAATGACACTTGCTGAATGACGAACCACAGTCAAAAGTACTTTAGCTGCCAACTTTAAAGGGGCATTGTCACGCAGATTTTGCTGTGTTTTGGTCAAAATACACTAAATATATGACAAAGTACCTTTGCTCAAACTTAAAATTGCTTCCAGAACACCAAGAAGATAATATCAAGTGATTTCTTCAAGGAAGAACAAACCATAATAAGTTTTTCTGCGATTTTTCCACAACTCTTGAGAGGAACTTGAAAAAATTTGCCAATTTTTTCAAGTTGCAATCCATTTCCATCCTGGCCATCCACAGCCAAAGATAACGAATACTAGTTTCTGTGCACTGGCAGAATATTTGTAAACAACACTGGACCATTATTTTAAGGTTTCCATTGAAACAAATATGTTTTTTGGCTTTTCAAAGTGATACTAAAAATAGGTGACAGTGTCCCTTTAATGACAATAATATCTTCAAAAAAAATACTTGTAATATCTTACCGCATAAGTAACTTGTTCCTTGTTCTCACAATGTTCAAAGGAATTTAGAAAGGATTCCTCAATTTCCCATTCTTTTACTTCTCCTGAAGGAAGAAAGTTTAAACCGCAAAATAAAATGTTTTAATTAGATTTTCTTGTTTCAATTTTACCATTCATATCGTTTGTCTGGCTATGATGGTTAGACTTAATGTTTTAAGTACATGTAAATGCACTTGGATGTAGTCAAAACTAAGAACATTTTCATTTTTCTTTACCGACACACAGTAATATGAGTGCTGCTAAACTTGGGCTGGATCGCAGGTTACATTTGATGTTTTTTTTTTCTTTAATATGATCCAGTGCAAGAAAATGTAATATAAAGTGGAGTTTAAATAATTATTTCTGCAAATTAATTGAGTGTGTAGCAATCCCTTCTCTCCGCTGGACAGGAAAGCAAAAAGACATCCCACGCTATTCACTCTAATATCAGATTTTTGCAGCTTGCCTGCTGGTTCGTAACTAATTCCCATGAGCAATGATCTAAAGTCTCAAGGACTGCTTAAACGTTTCAACATTTGCAATATACATGTGTAGTCCAACAAATGTTCAAAACAAAACTAAATGTTGTTGAGAGGCCAAATCAGCCCAACAATCGGGCCAACATATTTTAAATTGCGAGGAACTGGGAATGCCCGATATGCACAAATGTTGAATGAAGTATTCAAACGGAAGTCAACATCATCCAACATTTTCGAGAAAAAAAAAAGGAAATCTTTAGAGCGATGTTGCATGAAAGTTTCTTCTAACATTTTTCATCACTTCTTACAATGTTGGACAACCTGTGTTGAAACGGTCCCAGCATTTTGTCCAACAAAATGTTGGATGAATGTTGGTGTAAAAATGTTGGAAAAGGGCCTTAAAGATTCTTACCTGATACAACTTTAGGGTGCTTCTTGGTGCAGTAGAACTTCCTCATGTTATTCAAATTAACAATGCCATTCTTATTTGGATCCAACTTACGGAATACCTGTTAAAATAACGTTAATTTTGTCAATGCAATGGCAGAAAAAAACATTTCTCTGAGATTACTTATTACCATGACAACATTGCTTTCTTGTTAAATGTTTTCTTTGCAAATTATAAAATTATCTAATTTTTAAATAGCGTCCTTAGGTAAGTGGATGATTTGTATACTCTCACTTTAAAAACCAATTATTACAATCCAGTACACCATTAAAAAAATTAAAGTTTATTTAGAACTCCGTGCAGTTTTTTTTTCTTTGCTCACCTGCTTCCTGCATGTATGTTATTAACTTTGTCACTATACATGTATTTTCTATTCATAGTTATTTTCCCTTCAATTTCTCTTACTTTTCTAACTAGTGATTTCCTTAATTCACTCATTTCACCAATAAATCCCCTTGAAAACTCTCCGTAGTCTAAGAATCCATCACCATTTACATCCAGCACATTCCACAAATGATTAAAAGCCTGAAAGGAAAAGAATGAGTCCGATTTTGTGGCTAATCGATCCAGATGCATCGTTTTTAAAATTAAGTAATTTAATAAAAACTTGTGTTTGCTACTAATTAATAAATAAAAAAATGATTATTTATAAAAAACAAAGGCAGTATTTTTTTTTTCTTGCTTTTACTACCCAAATGTTCAAAGCACATAGAAAATTTAACTTTTAAAAATGTAACCCCCACTCTTACCCTTCACTTCTAGAGTGAATTCTGGAGACATACATGAAAAAGTATACATGTAGTTCTAACCTTTAAGTCCATTCAAATGAAACCTCCTCGCCAGTACTTTTGCATGGTACCATTTGTTTTTCATTATTTGTAACATGAAATTTGTGATTTACCTTTGGCACTCTTAAAGGGGGTTAACTTGCTATTTTAATTTACCTCATCAGGTATTCTGATATGATAAGTCTCCAGTGCTTTCTGCAGCTCACATCTATCTAGAAGACCATCTCCAGACTGGTCCATCTTTCTAAAGTGCTGACCAAGACCCATCATCGTTTTGACTGCCCTTTTCTGAAGCTGTTTCTTGACCATACCTGAAGAAACAGGGATATTTACAAAATGTATACTTTTACCAGTCACTCAATAACATACAAATGTGTTTGTTACACTGATTTTAACTAATATTTATCACAGCTATTGATTTTTTTAATTATTATTAAAACAATATTATATTAAATTACACAATCATATAACTAATAGCATTTAGTTTTCACCCTCAAGCATGTGATTGCATACATGTGGATCATGCAGCTATTATAAGTGTCATTGTACACTGTTTCATGATATGCTGCAGGTAATTTTTTTCCAGGTAAATGAATTTTTTTTCACTGCAAGGTATTTTTTATTCTAATTTTGAGCCACGAGCCACAGGTGCTGACATGGCTACATGTCAGTAGATTAACTTACTCTGTATATTTTCCAAGACTTCTTGCTCCTGCAATTCTGCTTCGGAGAGTGGTTTATCTAATCTGGCCATTATTGAACGCTTGTCACCAAGAGCTTGGCAGCTCTCAAATCTGAAATATAACAAGCATTTGTGGTTATTTTTTAAAAGGATTACATTTTCCCATGTATTAAACACAAATAAGACATACAAAAAAATATGATTGGGTTATAGACAGAATACAGTACAATTTAGACAAAAACACACCATACTTCTCATATGCAGATTAATTAATATTAAGTACACATGTATAGTTTTGTACCTCGGCTACTGGCTAATTTCACCAGCTGAAAGAGAACTTATCACTGGCTGAAATTTCACCATAAAACAAATACTTGGGGTGATTTTGAAGGTACACAAGCCAAAAAAACTTGCTGGACTTGTTAATGAGCCTGCTAAGTGTGTCCATAGCTACACCCCTGCTATATAATACTTACAGCTGTGCTTCCCTGGCTTTTTCATCAAGTTCAGAAACTCTGAACACGACGACAGGGCGGGCACTTACACTTTGGGGAAGGGATGTTTGTGAGGCTGTCGTAAATGATAAATTATTACCCTGAAAATAAATGAAAATAAAACTTATTTTTTAATGAGAAATTAATAATAGTGCAGCTTGTGTTTTTTTTAGCCAAAAAAGCACTCACTCCAGATTCTTGTTCAGGTAATGACAGGTTCATGAAAGTTTAAGTAAAAGAGAGCCAATTGGGCAAAAGATCCTGCATTTTCACAAAAAAGACACCCATACAGTTCTCTGTCAAAATTTTTTTTTTCAAGAATGTGAAATTTTTTTGTCAAACTGAATCTCTTTTACTTCAGCTACACAATGTAAATGTTTAACCAGACGACATTACAGTCAAATAGACAGTGCTTTTTTTGGCTTTAAAACACATTTTGAGATTGAAAAATGTGGATTAAAAATAATTTGACATAGATAGACTGGCTATGCCTTCAGCCCTTCATTTAACATTTAAATAGATATTAATATATAAACTTACAATTTATAATACTTTAAAATAACTTGATGTGACCATGCTACAGACACTGTAGTGTATAAGGATGAGTTTAAAAAGGTCTTACTACATGTATGTATGTTTAGTGTAACTATGTTGTATCTAATTTTTTTTTATTTAAAATTTTTCAGACCAGTTTAGGTTTAGAGTAGTAGCATCACAGACCTGGGAAGCAATACCTATGAAAATTAAGGGTCTTCCTTTCAACAGTTTTAAAAAAGAATACAAACTCTTTCTACTTGACAGTCAGGCATGTTGAACAACTTTAATTTATTATTTAGCTCTATTTATTTAATTATTTTATTTAAATAGTTATTATAACTCATATATACTCTTCCTTTTTAATGTGATTAATTTAGCTAGAGCTTCAAAACTAGTTTCTAAAAGTACTGTATAACCTCCACCCACTTGTAACCGCTCTATGGTAGTAGCCAACTCAAAAGCTTGGCTCCTTTGGCTGCTACACACTTTTTCCTTTGTTATGTTTAATTCAATGTATAATTAGCTCTGTTCTTACTTCTTCTTTTTTTTCTTATTGTTGGTGTATTGTAATTGAATAAGTGTGAATAAATAAACTTGAAACTTGAAACTTGAGTTTAATTTTCATTTTTCTTTGTCTTAGATTATAATTACCATAATCTGAGACAAGGGGAATAAACCAAAATAAATCAAACCACTGACAACTACTACAAAGTATCACAAGTAGTTAGTTTGAGAGCTTACCACACAGATGTCCAACAGTGTATACGGTTGCCCCTTTTTCCTACCCTGAACATGGCTGTAGCAGCCACGCTGAATAAATGGAAGAGCTGATGACCTGTAGAAGTAAAGAAGTTCCTTTCAAACATCTACATGTATAGTTAATAGATGACATTATCACAACTGAAACTTTTAAAACACCATGATCTTATTAAAAAATATGTAATTACACTGTGGATATAAAACTTAGTATAAATATATACTTCATAATATTTTTTTAGTTCTTTTGTTTAATGACATTATTTTATAGCATTACAACTGAAACTTTTGAAACACCATGATTTTATTAAAAAATATGTAATTACACTAGTATATGAAAAAATTAGTATAAAATAATATGCTTTATAATTTATAGTTTTTTTTTCAGTTCTAATAATGACATTAGCATTACAACTGAAACTTTTGACCTCCATGATGTCATTAAAAAATATGTAATTACAGTGTATGTAAAATTTAGTATAAATATACTTTATAGATACAGACTTTCAATACAAACCTAGTACCAAACTGATGAAATTCATAAAGTGTTAATGTGTTATCTGCTGAAAAAAAGAATCCATTCAGTTCTCTGTGAGCATCACGGCCATTCTTGGTTACAATTCTTGCAGCAAAACGTACTCTCTTCGCGAGGGCATTTTCTGTGTTTGGGCCTTTGGAAGGACTCCTGTACAATAGTACCAAACAATAAAAAAAAAATTAATATCATTTTGTAGCAGGAATGCAAACATGACTTAATTTGCATTAAACATTAGACAAAAAATTCCTTGGTAGATGTTGATTCTCCATGTGCACAATTCATTCTAGAACTTGTCCATAGATTTCAGTACGCTAGTGTTGCATGATTGCCAACTACATGTACATGTACAGTACTGTAGGCAGCTAAACAAAAATTGATAGACCATATTAGACAACCATGTAATCACCATGATAATATTATTATTATCAAGACAGTTTAAGAAAATTTAGTTTGCATTTTTGAAGTAGTGCCATCCATAATGTTCAAATGCCAGATGTGCATATTAAATATTAATTGGAGATTAACCCGGTTTCTGTAGCATGAAGCGACTGAGAGTATTACTACTTCCCCCTGGATGGGATGCTAGTCCATCGCAAGGTTACTCCCCAGCATTATGTCGCCAGTACTCATTTATACACCTGGGTGGAGAGAGACAATGTGGAGCAAAGTTTCGTGTCTCAGAAACAACACGGCAGCAGAGACCAGGCTCGAACCACCGACCTTCAGGTTGAAAGTCCGATGCGCTAACCACAAGTCAAAGACCCCTGCGTCTACACGTTTTTGAAGTGGTGCCATCCATATAAATGTTCAAATGCCAGATGTACATGTTAAAAATAGAATACTGTATAATATTTTGTCTGAAAATGACATGTACATGTACATGTAATAACTATTAATGGCATGTTTTTTTCTTTGTTATTTTTCATTTATTTGTTAGTACATGATTGTAATCCAAAAAATAATATTTAATAATACCTTGTGTTATAAAATTCCATTTGCTTTCGCTCTCTGGGTCCTAAATCAGAAGGAATGGCACTAACATTTTTTTGTGGATCAGAAACAGCTGCCCTAAACATAGAGAAAGTATACGTTAAAAAGTTTAAAATTTAATGAAATGGAATATAAATCTATAACTGTATAAATAATATATTAAATTATATTAATAATTATATTATTATGCAAATTTATAAGTATGGTAAGCATACATGTACAATACAATATACATGAAGAGCACCTGGAAAGCTGATCTACAAGAATTGTTTCCACAATCAGATCTTTCTTCTTTTCTGAATGCAAAACTTCCTGAAACATATTTTAAAAATAACAAATTAATGAATATCTTTAAAAAATTGACATATGAAACATTCAAGGTATGGCATGTCACTAATGAACCTTCAATTTCTGCCAGGACTCAGATTTATTCTTTGCTCGATTTTAAAGAGGTTATTCAGCGAAAAGTTGTGTAATATGGCTGAGTCTCTAGACTAGGAGAGAAAAAATAAAAACTGACAAGTATAAAAAATGCCCAGCCATGTCAGTACACATCAACTTTTTGCTGAATAAATTGTTTATTATATGACAGTCATCTTCTCGTTAATCTAAGTTTTTGAAAGCATTTTTTCCTGGTGTGCAGTCAGAAGAATGTCAGTAATAACGTGTCATTATTTGCACTCATTTTGATGCACATTTGCATTCTAGAATGCTATGTCAAATAAAAATGTGACAAACTGAACAATTTATTTACATTTGTATTATTCCAGGACCTACAATTACACAAATTAAATTGATATTTATTTATTTCATAACTAATAAAATTGCCTACATGTACAATGTGAGTTACTGGGTTTCAGCAGCAACCCATAAGTGGGTTGAAACATGCAACTGTCTCTTGTACGCTTCAAAACAAGCTTCCGATTATTCAATTTGCTAAGAAGTTGTTACAGCCATATTTGGAAAATCAAGATAAAAATATTAACCAATCAATTCACTAGAACATTACTTGCTTCCAATCTCCTGCGCAAGCTTAAAAATGGCAGACACAAGATGGAAAGGCGGGCGAAAGGAAAACAAAAAAGTCCCAAAAAACTGTCAAAAGTTTGATTAAGTGAGCTGGTTTAAGAACACTCGGGGAAAAAACAGAGGTTGAGATTTTTGATATGTAACAAGTTTAGTTGGAGCAAACTGGCAGAAACCGCTGCGACTGCAAGAAGATGCAACTTCGGAAGCAACGCGGGCAGCCATTCGTAGTAATGCTAGAATTGCGGCTGCTTGTAAAGGTTTGTTCAGTTCTTTGCTGGTCATTTTCCATAGTGAAAAAGGTTCTGATCTGCTAAGTAAGTGGGTTGTTGTAACGGGGGACATTATTAACAATGACGACCACAAACTAACCGATGTGTACGAGAGTTGTGTGTTACATCAGAAATTCCAAAATTTCTTCTCTGCCATCATTGGCTTCTCGTTTTCTTTTGGATGAATTCGGAAAAATGGGTTTTCCCTCAGGAGAAAACCCTACATTGTGAAACTTTATAAACATGTTACCATTGTTTCAATATTACGTGTTAATTTACATACATAATTGATGCAACCCTCACGCAGAGCACTCGCGTAAAGACTGGACTGAGGGGTTTCCAAAATTAATATGGTACTAAGCAAAAAATGAATATTCGGAAGCTGTTTTGTTATATGTTTCAACCCACTTACAGGTTTCTGGTTTCATCCCTTAATCTATCTACATGCACATGTAGTACATGATGATTGTATTACTGTACTATCAATATATTTGTCTTTTGCAAGTTTGCTCTTGAAACTTACCTCTTCTTGTCTTCTTTTCAACTGAGCTTGTTCTCTCTGAGACGTTGGTTGTGTACTCCATGGCCTGTCATACGGGTTGGCTACACTGCTGACAAGATTTCAACAATAAAAGCATTAAATTCTGCAGTAATAATTATAAACTAAAAAAGATTTGGTTTGAATACAGGAGTCCAACATGTCTAGTGTTTAGTACAGCTGTACATGTGCTGTGTATGATAGTCTGGGCGAGCATGAGACCATATTGTATATTCCCATTTTTGCCCAATATGCATTGCGTGCTGCGAGAATCGGCAGCCATTTTCTTGATGTTGAAAAATCCAGTAGGTCTTGTCATTTGCATCAGTTATATCAGTCATTAAATGATGCTCATAGCAGAGCTATTTATCCAAGCATCTTATTTATCAGACTACACTTTGGAATGCAAGTTTGAAGAGAGAAGAAGTGCGAGAATACATAATTCCTTTTCACGCAATTGAATGTTTGCCACAAGAAAAGCAAAACCCCGTAAAACAATAAGAAGCCTTGCTCCCATGCAAACCAAAACAATAACAGAGGTGCGTGAAGCATAATGGACAATACTGGATCTTTAAAGACTGCTGCTGATGATACTGACTGTAGCATGAAGTCATATTCCCAGCTGATAATCATGTTTACATGAGTAGAGCCAATAGCTTGCTTTACAATCATGTATTATCTTCAAATAGGAAGAAAAAATCGGCAAAAGAAATGAAAACTTAGAAAATTAAAATAATCCAAAGAGACAAAATAATGGCTTTAAAAAAAAAAAAAAAAAACGCAAACTTTTGCCGGAATGCAAATTATTTCGATTTCTTGACCCCCTACATCATGAAATCAAAGAATGGAAGAAGGGAAAAGAAAAATCGAGAACACAACTCAGACACAGGTAAACGTTGATTTTGGACGAAATAATGCCAAAAAAGCTGAAGTTTTAAAATGATACACAGGAAACTTGGCCATATTAACAAAAACAGAACAATATGCGACTTGCGCTTCGCCGAGTTTCCATTGTTCGAAGAAACAAAACGATTCTTTTGTTTCTGGTTAATTAAACCTTTGCATGGCTTTTCAAAGATGCCGCCTGCATTTTTTGTTTGTTTTTTTGAAACGTTATTTCACTAAAACGAAGGTGCAAATCAGCAAAAAAAAAATTACGGAACGATGTTTGTCATGTCAAAACAAGTCAGTCTGCCAAAAATTAGCTCGATCCTGCAAAAAATGAAAATTGACCCAAAAAGCGATATACGCCCTTTTTGCACCAAAGCCTTCAAATGTGATGAACTGTAATCTATATCTACATGCATCCGTCAATGTTAATCCTGCACTTTGTCCTCAAACTAACTTGTTCTGTATTCTTGTTCTGCTCTGTAAAAACTCTTTATCCAATTTAGTTACATGTATTAATTTAATTAATCATTTGGCAATATAACATGGAAATTATATATTTGTTGTGAACAATTTTTTCCTTGGTGCAATCTTGTTTCCTTTGTTTGAAACTCATTATCATACATACCCAAAAACAAAGACGGAAAAAATAATTTGCACCAAGGACAAAATTGCACCACAACATATAATTGAAGGGCTCCCTGCAATAACGTCCTCAGTGCGTTTTTGGAAAATTTTCACGGAAATCCTGGATTTTTGGCCTCCAAAGGGACTCACTTGCCAAAATTATGACTGGATCATGTACATATGACTGAAAGGATTTAATCCAGGTCAACAAATCTTCTATCTTCAAACAGAATAATTTTTTATTTTGAAAAGATAAATAGGGTGTCCTGGGAGCCATAGGGTGTCATAGGGGCCCAAAACATTTTCTCAAAGATGTGGATTTTCTTCCCCATTTTGGAGCTGTTTTAAGTACCTTAACAATAATAAATCATTAATTTGACAAAACTGTGCTTTTAAAGGCCTAAAACATACAATTTTAGTGAAAGTTACCAAAAACGCACTCAGGACGTTGTTGCAGGGAGCCCTTCAATTATAGGTAAGCAAAATTTTGAAGAACAATCATGTTATAAAAATGGTAAGTAAACTAAACTAACCAAATTAAATATTATTAAAATAACCTTTAAAGTCTCAGCTCACAAACAATTCAAAAACATACTTGTTTGCATTATCAGAGGCACCATAAGCATCCACCTGTCAAAAATAAACAAACAAACAAACTTAACATTTCAAAGTTAAAATGAAAAAATTCTTAATTATTTTAATGTACATGTATAATAACTGAAAACTAAGTGGAGTTCACAAAAAAATTGTCTTAATACAAGTAAGGTAAGCAAATAATAAACGTTAATGCAAACAAGCTTTTGCACACAATTAAGTCAAGTGAACGTAAATTTGATTTTCTTATTTCTTATAATACGTGTAAGTTTAAAGTAGTTCACAGGGTATGGATTATCTTTTTCCCCCTTACTTGAAAATTAGCAAGAGCCTTTCACCTGTAACCGACAGAAAAATGGCTGTTTATAATAACTTGTACTAGAATAATACCTTGAGAGGTTTCTCTTCAAATTTTACTTCATTATTGGCATTCCTGCCAACATCATTTCTGGCCTGAAGAGCCTTTTATTAAAATGATGGAAAAAAGAAAGAAAATCAGTTATAATTTTAAAGATAACAAAATAGTCTATTACAGTGTAAGACCTTAAAAGTTGCATTGTGTGAGAAAGCAAATTTTAAGATTTTTTCATCTTGTACATGTAAGATTCTCACACGATCGATTTTCATATCAATTAGTAATGATTGAACACACTCAGGTAAAAAATATATAATTAGTAAATTAAAAAATTATAATTCCATTTCATCCTTGGGGGTACTCAGATTTAACAGTTGGCAAATGTACCAAAATAACTGGGGCAAAGTTTTAACACCCCAAGAAATCTCTTGGGGCAAAACTAGACCCAAAAACTTTCTGGTGGGTCAACCCAAAACCCAAAAAATCTTGGAGTATAATTTTTTCATGGCCACCGTCAGGACCAGGAAAGGTCATCACTTAATATATAGGAGATGAATGCTTGCAAGAAATGTTTATGGCCACTCATGGGAGTAGACTGGTTTGTCAGGAAAAGTCACCATGCAGTACAGGTATAAATTCTATGTCACTTAATTTTCACTCAAAATCCAACTAAACCTGTTTGAGGTCATCATCTCCTTGGGACTTCTCCAGATCAAGACCAGGCATGCCATCTGGTTTTTTATGAGACTTGGCAGTAAAACCTTGTTGAACCTAAAACACAATCAGCAAAAAACAAGAATGCATGCTTGTAATGTTCAATTTTAAAATCTATTTATTTTAATTTAGTATATAATATAACAGATTTAAACTACAGTGTGCATACACTGAAGGGCACCATGCTACCATAAAAATACTGTTGTACATTGAAAAAAATGAGTTTGGGGTTGTTGTGTCCCTGTCATACAATGTCACAGTGTCTTTTACAGGTGGCTCAATTGGATTTTTCAGGGGCAAAACCTTCCCAGTTTGAGCACCAAATTGAAATACAACAATGTACGTAACAAATAAACCAGGAAATCAACTTATACTTTAATTTGCAAGACATAGATCAAAGTTTCCTAATGGTAACCTGTTATGTCATGACAATGACCATAACATGTTTACCAATGACTGGGCATTTGTTTGATACCATTGTTATGGCACTAACTAACAAAGAGTGGTACTACATGTAGTATTGATTCATCAATGAAAGTTACATGTAAGTACTTGAAAATTAATTGCTCGAAACTGTTGTGAGCAAGGATCATTTCAATCTTCATTTGAAGAGTAAATTTTTCTTGCCATGTGAAGACAGAAGTTAGTCGCAGGGGACCACAGGGCACTGCTAGTACAGCCCTGAGAACAAACTGGTACTTACTTGCCAACCACCTCCTTTAGGTTTGACAGGGCTGGGATGGAATCTTGAACTATGAAGTGGAGTCCCCCAGCTACAAAAAGATAAGCACATTTTTTTTTTACAATTTTTAGTCCTTCACTTTCTACTTCAAAAAAGGTGCTTTTACTTGCAAGGTATGAATGAGAGTTTACAGTGATATGTGTGCTATATGCTCATTTAATAACAACCTCATCCTTGGGGTTTTTTCTGCTTTCAAAATAACAGGGTGGTCATGAAAACCCCTCAACAAGGCTGCCAACATTAAATACTCCAAGAATCATGGACTATTTTGTCACATTTTTTTTGTATTTTATTTATATTTATTGATATTTATCTAAATTTTACAAAAAAAAAATAAATACATTAAAATAAAAATACAATACAAAAAAGACAAAAAAAGCAAAAACATGTTATACGTACAAAAGTAGACATTTCTTAGATGTGAACATGAAAAGCTACACTGTACTCTATCTACACTGAGAAAAAAATGAATGGAAAGGAAGAGGAGGAGGAGGAGGAAGAAGAAGAAGAAGTACATGTACATATTTCTTCCACTTAGCAAACAAAAAA
This sequence comes from Dendrophyllia cribrosa, assembly GCA_024195265.1. Taxonomy (NCBI): domain Eukaryota; kingdom Metazoa; phylum Cnidaria; class Anthozoa; order Scleractinia; family Dendrophylliidae; genus Dendrophyllia; species Dendrophyllia cribrosa. The sequence continues at coordinate 34,303,531 of JAJLRJ010000001.1, forward strand.
CAGTTAAAAAGGTAGATATATTAAAGAAAGGTCAACACAGTCTTTATTTCGACAGGAGCAAATAATATGCTGTTTTGCCAAAATTATTAAATGGTTGAGCAATAATTAAACAGTCTGTGTTTTTCTCCCAAATTTCAAACATTTTGTCAATTAATTATTTTGTCGCATGACACATGGTGTTTTTGGAGGTTATTTCTAGTGATTGCAGGCATGCATGTTTATTTTCTGGCAATCTGAAAAGTGCCGTTATTCAAAGGAAACAAAGTCATTTCGTCATTTTTAAGAGACAAAATATTCCAGGATTTTTTCAGTATTTTGACAGCCTTGTCCAGAGATTTCTTTGCCCATCACCCTGCCATTTTGAAAGAGGAAAAGGTCCTGGGGGATGCAGGCGGATCCAGGATTTTTTTATGAGGGGTGGCTACAGGTATATGCCTACATGTAAGATGTTAAGTCAATAAAATTTGTTATTGTTGCAGTTAAAAAGAAAACTGTTAAAACCGATGGTCTAAAGGGGGGTGGCTAGCCACCCAATCCACCCCCCTGCATCCATTCCTGGGGACAAGGTAGAACTCTAAAGAGTCATCAAAAGAAATAGATTGAAACCTTTGACAAGTGGTGACAGTACTAGAGCACACTGTAGCACTGTGGAAACATTTGATTATGTTAGCAGTGTAACTGTACATACCTGATGAGACTGCTGTTTGAGTCAGGGGTATGAAGATGAGGTCCTTCAGCATTCAATGGTTGCATCAACTAGAAAATGACAAGACAATAAAGTCAATAACAAAAACTTAATATTACAGTGAAACCTGTATTAAGCGGACACCCTTGGGACCCTCGCTAGTGTCCACTTAATAGAGTGGTCCGCTGAATACAGGTTTGTTCTACAGTAAATATGGGAAGAAAATTTAGGGACCCAAGCAGCTGGTGTCTGCTTAATAGAGTGTGTCCACTTAATATGGGGTCTGCTTAATGTAGGTTTCACTGTAATAGCAAATTCGGCAAAGTTAAACTCAAGTCAAAGCAGTCAGTGGTCTGCTTCATGACAATACATGACCTGCAGGGCGTCCCATGGTTTTTTCGCTGGTCTTATTCGTCTTGTGTTTTATTTTGCATCAAAGTACATCGCATTCAAGCTACAAGTTGCAGATCAATATTGCCTTGCCGTTTAGCAAATTACTGCAGAGTCTTACCCCTTCCCACTTGGACTTAAGTAATGAACATGATTTAATGATGATCAATGACAAGAAGATTCTGTAAAATTGTGAACTTGCAGTGTGTTAGCGAACCGTGTGAAATAAATTTGAAATTCAGACTACGGACATTGACACAACTCCCTAGTGGGGCCTCCTAAGCGGACACCTGGCTAAAGACATCAGTGGCTTGTCAGTTTTGGCCGAATTTGAATCAATTGTCTGGAATTAAACTGTTTCAAAAGGCAGACACCTCTTTAAAAGCCAAGGGCATCTGGCTCAGAGAGAGTAAACTGTATAAAAATGTGGTGATTCCTGCCATAGAAAATGCTACCAAATACTCCAAATCCCCCCTCTCGTGCTCAATGGTATGTTATGTGCGCAACTACATGTACATGTATATAAGCTAAGAAAAGCGGAGTAAGTTGTCTACTTGTAGTTTGAAATAAATACCTGGTTATTGTCATCTGAAAGGATGCCCAGGTCTAGCTGTGGTACTCTATGGTTAAACAAAGATGATTATTCATGTTACTATTGGGAAAGCTGCAAGCAAAATTATTTTAGATGGACTCAAACAGTATTAAAAAATGGGTAAGAAAATGTTACACGATTGCATACAATACCAGCTGGGTTTTTGTTTAGGGACCAAATTGTGAATAACACTGCACCATGTAATTTATTGGCACGCAGTCTAGTGTGGTAGGGGGGATGGACCCCCAGAAAATTTTTGAAATTTTGAAGCATGAAGTGTGCATTTTAGCCATTTCTGGCCAGTTTGGATTTTTGTTTTAATCGCTGTGAAAGAGGAATGAGTAACGAAGCACAGTTTTATTTCACTTGCAACAAAGATCAAATAGCCCATCAACTTTATAAGCAGCCCTTTCTTCTAATATCTTAGCACATTTTCCTGAGAAATAGCCGGGACAAGAATTTAAAAAATTAATAGCCGAGTAAAGGTCCCATTGTCCCTGCTCTTAACAAAAACCCTGACAATAGTTACCTAAATATGTGTAGGTTGGCATAGGGCATTGACAGTTTAAGTCAGGCATAAAGTTAAAGGTTTCTGATGAAGTCCATAAGATTTGGTATTCACCAGTTTCTTTTTCCCATATGGGACATACAGTAAAGCATGTCAGATCACATTTCTACTACAGTTCATGTATTGTATATTTTCAGAGAGACATGTATTAATGATAAAAATAATGGCCAATACAGTACGTTTTACACAGAACATGATACATGTACATTTCCTTTGTCCCAGAGTCATTAACATAATCTCAGACAGCGGAAAATAAAAATTAACCTAGTTTGAAATAGTTTTAACCTAAAATAATTTTAACCTACAACATATATCTTGTAAAATATATAATTATTGACACAAACCCTTGAGGGGCCTTTCTTCCTCCCATGCGACTTCTTGAGAAAACCTGCACTTCTGCTGGCTGGTCAGCATAATTTGGATTTGACTGTAAAAACAATAACTAAAATGCATGACTCCATATACATGTACAATACATGTACATGTAGTCACTAATTTAAAATTACATGTAAAAATTAATGAACATCCTGTTAAAGTACAAAAATTAATTGTGTTCACTGTAATTTGTGACCTGTGAAGTGGTTTGTTTGGCATACACCATGTGTAAGAGCTACATGTATGTATGCAAATAAAACATACACGTAGTTGAATGCAAAGAACTTGAACCAGGAGTTCAAATTCTTTTATTTTATAAAGTGAAGCAGGCAGTTAAAACTATATTTGGTTTGAGAAAATAGGGTTTTGAGTAAATATTTTAATTAATGTCTACTTTTAGATTCGAAAATTCTTTAAAGTACAGTACAGTGTCCCAGCTGAAATATTATGTTTTCTTATTGGCAAGGAACTTAAAGTGCCCCGCGATCAAATTTTTGATTTTCATTTTTTTACATTTTCGTATATGTTGTGGTTCAATTTTTTCTTTGGTTTGAAAATTTTCAAACCAGTTTGATTTTTGTTTTCCTTTGTCTCAGAATATGATAATGAACATGAGACAAAGGAAAATAAAAATTAAACTGGTTTGAAAATTTTTAAACCAAAGAAAAATTTGAACCACAACATATACAATTAGACTTTCTTACTCATCTTGCCAAATTTCAATTCATTACAAACATCAGAAGTCATTTTATTTTAACATTTATTTCCGAGAATTTACGGCCGCCATTAATCAACCTTGTTCCAAGGCTTGGTTGCGAATGGGAAAAACTGACGTCAAAGACTCAAACATACCTCACGGGTTGAAATTATAATAACAATAACTATTGAAAATCACGCGAAAAGCAACAAAAACTTTGGACTTGATCTTCGTGCAATTTTCTATGCTGATTGTTATTATAATTTCAACCCGTGAGGAATGTTTGAGCCTTTGACGTCACTTTCTCCCATTCGCAACCAAGCCTTGGAACAAGGTTGATTAATGGCGGCCGTAAATTCTCGGAAATAAATGTCAAAATAAAATGACTTCTAATGTTCGTAATGGATTGAAATTTGGCAAGATAAGTAAGAAAGTCTAATAATACAAAATGTACACAAAAATGTAAAAAAATTAAAATCAAAAATTTGATCACAGGAGCACTTTAATTGCTTTTAATATTATCTTAAAATAGGAAGAAAAAAATTGGTAAAAGTGAACAACGCAAACAAATATGAACTAAAAAGACAAAAATATAAGGATTAAAAAAACTCAAAATTCCACCAGAATGGAAACTTTGATTTCTTGATTGCCTGTCACAAAATCAAAATTGATGAACTGTAATTCACTTCCATCCTTGTAATCCTGCACTTTATCTCCAAACTACTGCTTCTGTTTTGCTCTATACAATCTTTTTATCCAATTTAGTTAATATTTGGCAGTATTTGGCCATACAACATGGAAATTAAGAAAACACAATTTTGTTATTTTGGCGGGACAGTAGGCCACTAGGGTTTGGGTTTTTAAGATTCTACAGTACAGTAAAAAGCCGCAAGTAAGAACCTAGTTTTTTTAGGAACCTGTTAGGCTAAAATTTTCCAGTTAGACCCCTCTATACAAGAACCTGTTTAGCCTAAAATTTGAAACAGGTTCTTATTTTCTAAAATCTAGGCATTACAATACATGTATATATAATGTTATGTTCTAAAGGAGGACTTCAAAATTCATGTGATCAGTGCTTCAAATTTTCTTATTATAGATATTTTTACATAAGTACTTACTTGGTATGCAGATTTTATATAAGAAATAGGCTGAATACCACTAAATTCTACTAGCTACAATTAATTTTTTTCTTCAGAAAAATAAGAACCAAGAACCTAAATAGCCTAAATTTGTGCTAATTACCATTTATGTAAGAACCTGTTTAGACTAACTTGGTAAAATGTAGGTTCTTACTTGCGGGTTTTTACTGAATACACTTCAAAACTAACCTTGGCTAACTTCTTAGCAGCATCAAGCTGAGACTTTGAAATCACAGAGGCCTGGGTAGAGACATAACAGTCACACAAAGTTATTTAATTTTATTAATATTAATACTAAAAGGGCAAGGTACTAGGTTACATCCATTAGCATGTTGATAAAGCAGTAGAAAATACAGTTAAAATTGAATAAAGCCCTTTCTAGACTTGTTTTTATTAGTAACCAAAAAAACAAAAGTAATCCACAACATATTCCTGAGATGTTGCTTTTGAAAAAGTTAATAAACTATTAGGAAACATTACATAGGAAACATGCATTAACCCTTCAACTCCCAATCGTGAGTGCGAAAAATTAATACCTGATGACGTACATATGTAAATAGCAAATTAACCCTTTAACTCCCAAGAGTGCCATTGAAGATAAATCCTAAATTTCATTTTGTAAAATATTGAAAAACAAATGGTACCACACAAAATAACTGGCAAAGAGGTTTCATTTGAATGGTCACACCATAAGATTTCATTGACAGACTCAAAAGTTAGAACTGCATTTACATGTCTCCATAATTGACTCTGGGAGTGAAAGGGTTTATAGAAAACTCAGCACGGTGAAAATGAAAAGTCGGTCGAGCGGTTATATTAATCCTTGGCATGTTTGCGAACGTACATGTACATCACAGCTCATTTGTTCACAAAATATGCTTACATTATTAACAGATCCATGTCCAGGCGTCTTTTTTGGTGCATGCCCACTGGAAGGACGTGGAGCTTCAGGGGTTGTATGCACTGAGCTTGATGCTGCTGATGCAGTGTTGCCTTGGAAACTATTTGCAGTTTTTTGTTTGGGTTTGTCCTGTCTGGGGGTATCAGAGATACCAAAAATATGAGATTTGGTACTTCCTCCCCTACCAGCACTGTTTGGTCGGCCTTGACGACCACTTGGTGGCCGCTGGTGTCGTGAGGTGGAAGTGCCTGTAACAGACAGGTCTGGTTGAGAGTTGCTTTGCCAGAAGCTCATTGCAAAAGCACCATGCCTATATACACTGTGAAGTGGCTCATACAATAAAGATATCCGTTTAATCAATAAATGAGCCTCGGATTTGATCGATTCTTGCTAACTATTGAAGTGTTAATCCAACAAACCAGCTTAAACTTTCAAAGCTTTAGTGTATCTTCCGTCTCCTTTAAGGACCATCAGTTCATGAATTCAAACCAAAACGTCAGTCATACGACTAACAAACTCCGCGTATCTTTCTTTTTAACAGCTTGTTGTTCAAATTGTAAAGCTTCAGTTGGAAAGCATTTTCGATGGATGAACAGCGCTGACAGTCAGACCGCCATAATATAATGTCATGTTGTTCAAGTTTTGGCGGAGTTCATGGGAGCCATTTCAGACATTTGAAGCTGCAAAATAACTGATTCACCTCTTCAGTCAGGTTTCCGTTGATGTGTTGTCGAAATGTTAACAAAAATCAGCTCAACCAAAGCACAGAACCCGTGAGAATCAAGCATCAAACTCACTGCACAAACGACTTACAAACATACAGTGTAGACGCGGTTACCAAGGCAGTCAAGAAACTACTTCATGTTTTCTACCTGAAGTGTGACCGGAGTCCATGAAAGGTCGGACAAATCGATGAAATCGATCAAAATCGATATCAATCGATAACGGTCGATGCCAATTAATCAACTGATATTGGAAATCCTCTCTCCTCCGCAGAGGTTCCTATCAGTAAAGAACTTCTTCACCCTTCCCAGAGTTCCCCGCGCGCTTCACTCTTTACCTCTACCCAGCCTCCGCTCGCTTTTTGCGAAGCGTGGCGCGTGACTAGAAGGCCTCTGCGGAGGAGAGAGTTGGAAATCGATGACCAATTGAATGATGAGGGCAAATGGTGACTTTTTAACAAAGGAAACCATCAACATGTCGGGCGTTTCTTAGGGGCCGATTACATGGCGAATTTCAGCCCGGGCTGAAACTTTCAGTCACGTAATAGCTAACTTCATTTTAAGAGGATTTATTTCGGAAGCCGGGCTGAAATCTCAGCCCGGTCAACCGGGCTGAAATTCTCCATGTAATCGGCCCCTTACTTTCAATTCCATGTCTCGATTGCACTGTGTACACCGGAGCGGATTGGCCAGAAGAGATCGCTGTTGAAGCCACTGTATCCAATTCAACCTTGGACCCCGCTTTAAAACTATAAATTCATCCAGGTCCATGATTTAAACTTACGAGGGATCGATCTGTATTTGGCGCGCGAACATCAAAATAGACCCGGCGTATAAATATGGACGGAGTATAAACTTCATTTTAATACTGCCTTTAGAATTTCGTAGAGAAATATCGAATCTACTTTTTTTTCAAATCTAGAAATGGCCTTATATCTACTGACATCAAAAACCACCTCCGTATTTTCAAGCCACATTTTCACACGCGAAATTTCGACCCTAATAAGACTAATAATAATTTTTTTTTTATGATCATAATCAGGATTACTATAGGGAATAATATTTTATCAGGACTGCTGAACTGTGGAACTTGTTGCCATCTAGCACTAAAACAATTAATTCATTCACTTCGTTTAAGACCTGCTTGATTAATATTTACTTATCAAAGCGAGGACCTTAATATAGTCCCCAGGCTAAAATCTAACACACTTTGATATTCTTAAAATGATCTATATATTTATCTCATTTATATTTGCTTGTATTTATTTGTATTTGCTTGTATTTATTTTTAGTGTAGGGGGTTAGATTGCAATTGGGACGTTAGTTCTGTTTCTTTTCCTGTCACATCCCGTTTTTGTTTTTATTTCAGTTGTTTAAATTATTTGTATATAATATATATCCATATATGTGACCAATTCATTGAACTCATTAAACTAAAGATCAAATAGGCATCGTTCTCGCCCGTCAGGGAATGCAAAGGTTGCGAGTGAAGCCAGAGTTCGTTTTCAGTACTAAAAGACGCAAACGGATTTTTGATGTGTTAAGTGTTTCTTGTGCGCCGCATAAAGCTAAACCGGCTGACACAACGCGCACAAATGAACTCGGGAATCTTCACAACTTTTCCATTCATAAACAAGATAACTTACTTTGCAAAATGAACTCATTTCTATCAGTTTATGTCACTTGGTAGAATAAACGGATGACGGACGTTTGCAGCAAAACACTGGAAAGCTGCAGATGAAAGTTGACGAACTATTCTTTATTAACTTTCCTTGATTTTCCCGAACCAAGCATTGTTTCGAAAAAAAATGAAATAAAAAAATATGTCACCAGTATTCGCGAAAGAAATGCGTTGGACAAAAGTTACCCTATTTATCCATGTAGAAGTCGTAGAACTACCTATCGCGCACGTGATTATTTGATCGGTTCACATTACTTTACGCGCTCGGCTTGAAGCATAGTTAAAATGGAATGCTTGAAAAACTGTTATAGATTTAAGCCAAACTTAAGGGACTTTTGAAATAATTTTAAATGAAATAGGTTTTACTCTTTTTACCTTTTTGATATTGTCTTTTTAACATCCTTAATGATGTGTTTTAGCTAGGATTTGTATATTTTTATATAGGTTAAAATTTATTATTTGCAGGGCCCCACTGAAAACCGCCAAGGCGAGTGGGCTCCCTGGTTAAATATTATTATTATTATTATTATTATTATCCACCGACCAACAATTTCCATGTGACTCACGTCAAAGGTACAGAGCCTCAAACAGAAGTAACTCAAAACGCTCCGTGCGTGCATGATCTCAAGCCTGTTATAGCCATGAGTAATGGGTATGTGTGCTTTTAGCGATACCTTTCTTTTCCTAAAAAAGAAGTTTTTTACACATTTAAACTCAAACAGAATGATTTTAACAGTAAAATTAAAACTTTGGAAATATCTGCAAGGGCCAACGGACAATGCAAAAGCGTAGGGTGTCTAGGATCCTGGTGGATCTAGTCAGCAAATTTGATATAAATTCGAAGGAACTAATAAAGCAAGGCTGACTGTACGACTGGGATTATGAGTATATTCTTTCCAATATTTCGTCATGCACGGCTTGACTTCTTCAGGGAATAAAATGACTTCAAGAAAAACGTTACAATATAAATCGCCAAGAAACAAAAGAATATAAGATAACAATGAAAAGGCGTTACATTTCAAAAATATAAGATGAAACGTTAAAGTGCACCTAAACCCAAAATTGTTTTTTCTGTGTATGTGAATTCGTGCCCGGATTGGAACGGTACAAATGACAGAATGTACCGGTTATACAGTCAGCCGTTATAGTTTTGATTGTCTGGGTTGTGAATGGGGGGGGGGGGGGGGGGGGGGGGGGGGGCTTAATGCCCCTTCTTGCTCCAAAAGGGGGGGGGGAGTGGTTATTTGAGAGGGTGGGGCTTACGGTACGCGTATTCAGTTTACAAATAAGAAAACATCTTGGCGTGACATAAATATGCATTGTCTGAAACGAGACATAACGTTTTTTAAGAGCCCATTACACTATTTTCAAAAATGATATTCAAAAGTTCCAGCGAATTTTCATTTTGGCCAAAAAGAGGAAAGTCCGAAATCGGCCTAAACGTGCCCGAAAGCCCCATAAAAATTATGCAAATTAGTCACACTTTCAAAACGCTCGGAAAAGACAACAAAAACGTTTCCGTTGCATTCATATTTTCACAGCTTGTTATACATCCCTAAGACTTGCTTTCCAACTATATTTTATGCGGTCAAAATTTTCTTTCCCTTATATTCACCCAGTAAAAAAAATACAAGATTTGCTATTTCAATAATACACTGAATTTTACCATATTTCATAAGACAATAACATCGGGATAATACGAATATCCAGGTAATAAAAGGATACTTTTGAACGGACAATTGTTCTTGTTTATCATATAAAAATATTAACTTTGGCCCGTGAAAATCAAGTGCGCTAGACAAAAATATATGGCGTGTACTTTTGGTAGATTTCGCCATTTTCTTTGTTGTACTCTTATTGCAAGATCTTGCAAGTCGTACCATCTTTTTGCGCAAACTCGACGACCTTGGTCTCTTCTACTGCTTTTTTCATTTAAATACAGCCGTAGATAAAATTTGACCAAAGACCGAACGATTCTTCTACGTTAAGTTTTTTTTGGAGTTTGTTTTATGTTAGCTGACGTCCGTTTTCCGCGGGGAGCAAGGAAATCGGATACGTCTGCATGTAGACTAGTTTTATGTCAGTTCTATATGAACAAATCACTTGCATGAACAAGGGGCGACAAAATATCCCTTCTTGAAATTGTCCTGTCGCATATATTTTACTTTTAAAAGCTATCCTACTCTTATTACGTTAGAGCAAATAAAGTATGAATGTTGCTAAAAATATGAGTTAAATTTAAAAATGATAGGTTACATAAAATTAATATTAGAAAGTTGCCGCAGGAAAGAGGAATTTCGTACTGAATAATTATGTCAAGTATGTTTAATATCAAGTTATCCCTTGCAAATGGTCGTGTGCGTAGTTATATTGTTGCTTTTATCGTCCGGTTTTATATTTCATTACCAATTTTTACTGGAATATTTAAATAGCATGGTTTTGCAGTCCACCTGTTAAAATATACTTGCCAATCAAGCTTTGCTTTGAGATTGTTCAATAACTAATGCGGTGGACATTCATACTGACAGCCGGCCCGGGACTCAATAAAATAACTAATTGCTTATAAGGGACGGACCATTATTTTTTTTTACGGGGGGGGGGGTTGGAAAATTTTCACATGCAATATGCGGCACCTGCTGCAAACATTTTTTTGTGTCTCCGTGCAACTGCCATACTTCCAGCAAACAGTCTTTATTTTTTGCTTGCATACAATTTATTTCAGTGTTTATAGCATCTGCAAACAATTTATTTCAAAATTTTCGACCCCCCCCCCCCTGTAAAAAAAATAATGGTCCGTCCCTTATAGTCAGCTTTGTTCATATTCGGTCCTTAGACAAAACATTAATCAAACTGTGGGTTTCTATTTTCTCAAGGCCGCGTGAATAAAAAAAGGGTTTGCTGTGTAATGTGGTTGTACAATTTTAACTGGTTCATATTATCCATGGCTGGATGTTATATGGGAGAGGGGAGGATTATTTTCTTTGAAGTCTTGGCCTGGAACGCTTTTGTAAGCCACTGAAAAAAATTAAACAATTGAGAAACGAAGATGACTCTCGCGGCTCGTTGGTGTAAGCTGGAGAGAAAAGGTCAGCGATAAGTCAACCGGGCTTGGCTATAAGCCATCAATACGCACTAAGAGCTTTGAGTTCTGCGTGTAACTGTATAAGTCAACGCAGCGGATGAGTATATAAGGGTCTTTATAATGGTCTGTAATTGCTGGCATTTTTCTCGAGAATGGGATAGTTGCTGTGGTCGGTTAATTAGCCCATTCAGTCTTAGGATCGAAATGTTAATTAGCTCTTTTGCCATTACCGTACCGAGGCAAGGTTGCTAAACGACTTGGATACTATTTTTTACCCTTTGTTAAAGAACTAAATAATCAATATTTTTTATTTTTTAATTTTTTCTAAGATTGAACTAGTAAGGAGCACGTCTGCGAACTCTTATAGTTGTAAATCGATTTATTTTCTCCTACGCGTTTCGTATGACTAACGCACACTTGACGAAGTTTGACGTATAAAAAAAGACTACATTAGACAAAAGCAAAAGTTGGTATATACCCAATAAGCATATCATGTCTGCTGTTAAACTAAAATTTCGAGGACAAGCGATGTTTGTTTCTTGCGAGTTACTAACCCAAGCCACCGCTTATACAGTCTTTTGTTTAATCGTTGTCATTGATCGGTCTCATCCCTACGCGACCGGACCGAAAAGGGTTCAACAACTGCACATGTTGAACAACTGAACACTAACATGCACCTCTATTAACACAGAAATTCATTACCAGTCTCCCAAAACGTTTTTGGGTGGATAGGGCTGAAAAATACCCCTTTTGGCGGCCAAAACGATGCATAAACAATATTGGTTTCCATGGAAACCGATCCTATTTTGATAACCGATTGCACAAATCCTTGAATTTTGCAGTTAAATAAAGGCAAGAGGACAAAGATGCCTTAAGACAAAAATTCAAAATTTGTAAAAATTTTCCGATTTTGGGCCTATCGAGTCACATTGACGGAATATGTATCGAAGCGACTCTTGTTGTCTTTGTGTAACACGCGAAGACAAACGTGAGTTTTGTTCTCCATTGCAAACGCGATAGAGAATTAATCGTGCATTTTAATTCACCCATACCCCTTTTCGGTCTGGTCACGTAATGGTAGGACCGATCAGTGACAACGTTTAATCAAAGGACTGTATACAAAGGCGGTTCCACCAAGACGATGGCGAAATACTGGCGAGAATTTATCAAGAAGATCCGAGAGAAATCACTCTCAATTTACAGAAATCGTACTATATTGGAAGAGTTTAAGGGAAACGTAGAGTTTATATGGACATGTCGCCAACTTATTTTATGAATGCAACGTCATATTCCCATCGTGCCATACGCACATTTGAACGCGAAACTGGGTCTGAAGCCAGCGTGACCTCCGTAAGGCAACTCTGAGAATGAGAGGAAAGAGGTGGAGATACACGAATATAGTTAGTTGAAAGGAACAGAAATTTGAGATAGTGTTACAACCTTAATAAGTACGATAGTAATGTTCAAACAAGAATGACAGATTATACAAGAACTGGGGGAATGGAATGTAAATGAAGAAATGATCCTCGAAATGACGAGCACATAGAACAGTTTGAGTGTCGTAAACCCAAAACCAAAGTAATGACTCCGGCCAATAACAACAAACGCAGACAATCCAATGAACCAATCAGAACAAACGCAGACAATCCAATGAACCAATCAGAACAAACGCAGACAATCCAATGAACCAATCAGAACTCGAAGCAAATTATATAAGTAACCGGCACCACGCGCGGGAAAACGCGTTCGAGCAAGTTACAATTAGTTTTGGCTTTGCTCCTGATTGGTTGAGAATGTGGGGTGAGATTTTTTTTAGCCAACTGAATCACAAAACAGCAATGTTAAACCAAAGCAACAGCGAAATTACTTTTCGACACTCAATTGGAAACAGCTCTATTAATGCATTCGCGATTGCATTAATTGCGCTCTTCGCTGCGTGGATCATACAGTGAACTGTGTCTCAGCCGGACACCGGCCTTCGGGATCGCCTTAGGGTGGATTTCCACTGTCGCGTAATTTTTACGTGCGTAAATATAATAAGAGACGATGTATGGACAGCTTGCGTAAAAGTTTACGCGAGCTGTTCATACACAGTCTCTTATTTTTATTTACGCACGTAAAAATTACGCGACAGTGGAAATCCACCCTTAGGGAGGTGTCCGCCTCATAGAGAATTTAGTTACAGACAAACAAGTGCAATTCTGACAGAACCAGTCAAAAGTTGATGCCCGTCTAAGAGAGATATCCGCATTACAGGGGTGTTCGTCTTAAGAGTTTACTGGATTTCAGAGTAATGAAAAAGCCTTCTGTTTTATTATGAACTCACAACCTTTACAATTTTTTGACAACCTAAGCAGAATTTCGTACGTCGAAAAACCATACATTTGTGGACGCGGCCTAGCAGCGTAGCAGTTGCCATAGTACGAGAAACTGCGTTTTTCGGGTAGCTTACAGCCGATTTCACTGCAATGTGCAGACCTGGGATTTTTCAAACACGGGTTCGCCGGCCCATGATTAGACAACAGCGAAGGACATTCACATATAAACTGAGTTCACAGATTAAATACTGACTTCCTGAAATATATAAAAACAGTGCGGTATGTAGAACCGTTTTCTCCCAACATAATTTGCAGGTTTTGATTCGCCCGCGATGATTCGCCTATCATGATTCGCTTGTCATGATTCGCCTGTCATGATTCGCCCGCGATGATTCGCCCGCAATGAATTGCCCATTGTCAGAAAGAACATTCACAGATTTTATTCTTTGTGGATGTTTCTATTTCAGGAAGTATTTACTTTTTGAGCTGATTTTATCGGCGAATTTCTTCATCATTGTCTTATCTTGGGCGAATCAAGTTTGAAAACCCCGGCTTTGCACACTGCAGTGAAATCGGCTGTTTTGGCATAATGCGTTCACTTTGGGAAAAAGAAGAACACCAACTAAAGACTATACTGGTCACAGACAATTCATGATGGCATAGATATCTACATGGCTGTGCATTGTTCAGGTTTCTTTTTTTATCTAACAACAACTATAAGTGCGTATTGTTTGTACAGATGAATAAGACTGTTCAGTTCTTGTGAAATACTTGCAGTAACTTGTAGTTCAATTCTCGAGCACTTTGCTAGACTCTAGCTGACTGCTAACAGGCCATGATGCGCCATGTTTGAACTCCTTCAATGGTTTAATAGTATATGGCATTCACAACAAGTCTATATCCAAGGCAACTGAAAAAGCTTATTGTTCTAAAGTTTGGATCCGACACCGCCTGTCAACGTAATCCGCTGGTCATCTGCTCGGTGCGTGCAGGCGTTCCGTGGATTGTCAAAAGTCGTTTGATTCGCCGAACAAGAACTTGGATGAAACCAACTCGGGTTCGTCCTTTCCCATGCGTCTAAAATCAAACAAATAATAAGCATTGCAAATTAAAAAAAAAGTAACAATAAATTGCGCGGTGGATCAAATGAACGCTTGAATGCATTCAACTGAGAGCCAGAAGAAAAAAATGTCACCTCGTAGCCACAATACGTTTTCCCCAAGACTGCCGTCTTTTGGCATTTTTGTATTAAGTTCTTCCTCACATGTACTTTCGTAAACTTGCTGCTATCAAAAACCGGAAAATTGCCGGCAAAAGCGCTAACGAGCCATACATTCTTTGTAAACTTTCGTGTTTTTAAAACAGCATTTCAGAAAGAGAGAAAGAGAAAAAAAAAAACAGTATATTGGGATCAAATTTTCAAAGAACGCCAATTGTGCTATGCCCTATCAATATTTTTGTTGCTCGATTAAAGAATAAGGCCCATATGCTAGAAAGGCAATAATTGTGAACAAATATTCGCCTGTACACATTCATCGTGGAAAAAATAAATTAAAATATAACCTGCTTGGTATGGCTTGGCTACCTGTTCAATTTCGATGAGTTTCTTTAAAAACGCCTCTGTCAGAGTACTTATTGATTCTCTCTTAAGCTGCAACAAAAGTTAAAGATATATTCAATACAGCAGTAGCGTTTGGTGCACATTATATAAAAAGAGTAGCTATACTGGAGTTTAGTGTATAGCTTATAGGACAACCAAGGTGTGACGAATATGACTCACAGCTTCTATTTCCTCTCGCGTTACACCATCCCCGAGTCCTGAAGCAGCATCGTGATCAGGATCAGATGAAAATGAAACCCCGGATGGCGACGTCCAGTCTGCAACAAAAACAACCAGGAAACAAAGGTAAACTAAGTCTGCACTTATAACAGCGCACTTATGCCGTGTTCACACTAGGGAGAAACATGTTCAGTCTGATCACGAATGAAACATGTTTCACTAGCTATGAAAAGTGTTCAAATTCAGATACCATGCACCTCTCCAGAACCTCTAATTTCATTGGGCCTGGGTATCACACAGATGTTTTGTTTTCATGGCTAGGGTCCATTGTTCTGTTGTTTGTTCTATTGCCTTCTCAGCCAATTCTGTGAGGCGTTTCGAGACGTACATGCCGCCTCTTCAAATCGGGGGACATTGCGCGAATCATGATCGAAACATGTCCTTCGTTCCCGAGGTTTTCGGTTTATCTGTAATTATAATGTTTTATTCGCGCTTATACCTGTTACGTAAAACAGAATAACAATGAAATTGCAAACATGTTTACTGGAAACGTGCTTTCCTGAAACATGTTTACTCTAATGAGAAACGCGCTTTGTTGAAACGTGTACTCTGAACATATTTCGGCGCTGACGTGGAATATAAGTCTCAACGTATAAAAAGTCAACGTGACGTTCAAAACCAGCTTCCTTCCTGAGTCAGAAGGTAACTAGACGAGCATCACAATTCACCACAATTCTTCCCCATACCTTGCAGTCTTCTCATTCGATTTCCGGTCAGCGTCGGACCAGCAAGCATGCGTCGTTCCTCATCTGAAGGAACGCAATGCAAGAAGTAAAAATCCAAGTGACGCCAGATAATGAATAAACAATTTTCGATAATGTCTGTTAAAAAGAGTTAAGGTTGATCAATTCAATTTCTTCTAAACCGATTAATTCATGACGAGAACACAAAGGAAATGACTATCGCGAAGGAGGTTTGCAAACCCGATCTTAATTTGCATAGATTTTAGCGATTTTATTCCTTCATTTTCTCCGCATTTAATGATTAGTTTGAGGTAGTTTTTTAACCCCTTGAAGTGGGCTAAAAAAAACTCGGCTGCGCCTCGTTTTTCAACCTACTTTGCGGTGTTTGGATACCTGATGAAACCCTTTTTAGAGTGTTTGATATAGCTTCTCAAACTGATCGTTAAATGCGGAGAAAACGAAGGAATAAAATCGCCAAAATCTATGCAAATAGATGCTCATGCTACAGAAACCGGGTTAAGTTCCAGCCGCGTGGGACGCCTGTGGCTCGTGTGCACTTTTACCTTACTTTGTACCTTTATGACAGTCGCTCGAGAACTTCGTTAGAATTAATGAGATCAAAGGATACAAAGTTGAGAGGAAATCTCATGTCCCTTGAATTGTACGATCTGTGTGAGACATTTCTGAGCCAGGTGATGTCTCTGCTGTGTTGTGAGTCTCTCTTGTATAGCTCCATTAAACTGAGCTTGACTAAACTGAAGGTAAACACAAGGGTTAATGATACTTTTTTCGGACATATTCTGGTCATTTTGACATGAGAACAGTTTGGAAAATCTATATCGTCTGTTCGGTGTAAGACAATGTCAAATATTTCAAGTACACATGGCCAGATTAGCGACTTATTTCCATATTTCAGGACAGTGTTATGTGCAAGATTTCGGGGTGTTCTGTTCTTTAAAAAGGAATGGGTCAAACATGTCCCCCACCCAAAATAGGGCCTGTGCCCTGTACTCCACAACGCCGGTAAAGAGCACAGAATCTTGCGGTACCGCGTCACAGCACAGACATTGCGGTACGTCACTACATTCTTCATTGATCAACTGGAGCAATAATATACTGCACTCACATCAACCAGACCAGTTAGGTTAAACTATGAGGAGTCGAATGGCTTTCTCTGGAAATTTGAGAGCCTGATATACTACATACCCTTTTGTGCATTGTTGATTAAAGAACTGTTTTTCCCACCAAACAAATTTGCAGTTTTTGGTAGCTGACATTTCCTTAAAGTGCCTATTACCCCTAGAAAGTTATTTTCAGAATCAACTCTATGTACATTGAACAGTTGAATGGTAAAATATTTCTTGTTTTGAACGTCGTGTTAGTGAGTTACAGAGATTTGAATTTACAAAATGCTAATTAGTTGACGTCAACCCGGGAATCATTTATTATACAACTACTTGTTTTCACCTGCAAGTAATATTTTTTACGAATCAATTGACTATCCACAGTTTATTTTTAGTATTTATCAAATTAATTATCCTCAAGCTGTAAACTGCGCATTGTAAATTGGCGTAGAAATAATGGCAAATTCCCGGTTGACATCATCAAATTAGCATATTGTGAATTCAAATCTCTATAACTCACAAATGCGACGTTCAAAACAAGAAATATTTTACCATTCAACTATTCAATGTACATAGAGTTGATTCTGAAAATACCTTTCTAGTGGTGATAGGCACTTTAAAGTGCACATGACGTGAAATTTCACTACCGTTTTTTTTAGGGTTTTATGTTGTTTATATCACCTTTATTTCATTTTTGGTCGTTTTTCTCTTTTGCGCAAAGAGGATCCACTATTTTTAGCGGTTTGAAAACTCCCGCCGGGGCCTGAAATTTGCGACATTTTTGAGCGCGGCCAAAAAAAGTACAAACAATGGATTTGTGACGTCATTCGTGTGTTCGATCACAACAAAACCTGGCGGAGAAGGGGACGAACTCGGGGCTAAAATACGCTTCGTTTTCAAACATATTTAATCGAAAGAATCCTTCCACAAGTTGCCAAAACTTTACTGTAAAACAAGTGACGCGCTCAGTTATTTAAACACTAATGACGTCACTAGAACCCAGGTCCTTGTCTAATATGCGTCGCTTGTTAAAATATGTTGCCGCCACTTCAAGTGACTTATTTACCCATCAAAATAATTTTTAAAACACCTAGTTTCAGATTATCGAAAAAAAAAAATGGTAGTGAAATTTAAATTGGGTAGATTACTACTAAACGTTTAACAAGCTCTTTCAACTTTTGAAGTCAATTCGTATTGAGCACGATGCTCTTAGACGTAAATTCGTACGCCAATGAAACAAAATTTAAACAATCAAATCCCGTTAAAGCTACAATAGGCGACAATATTATTGACACATTGTCATGTTGAACCCCATTTTCTTCGGGACGAGAGGCATTTCAGCCCCCCCCCCCCCCCCCCCCCCCCCCCCCCAAAACAATGTTGTGTATCGTTTCGTCCGGTCTGTCGCTACAATCCTACAACATTGGATGGAGGAACGGGGGTTAATGCGGCAGATTGTAGTGAATGGAAAGATACAGTGATAAATATGGCACGAAAACCGTTTTTGTTATACAGTGTGTCAACTATTTTTGTCGCCTATTGTAGCTTGTCTTTCAGGCTTACTTCGCTATAACTGGGATGACCCCTTCTTCATTTAAAACCTATTCTAGGAAATATAACATGAAGCAGTCTGTACCTCTCTTAGTTCATCACCGGTCAGTTCCATCAGGTTCTTCAGCTTCAAGCGCGCCTGTGAGTACAACTCAGCCGTCTGAAAGATCTGTTCACTGCACTTCTTCATGAAAGTCACAGGCAGACCAAGGCTGATGGGTCGGTGGGAAGACACTGTAGCAGATGGACGAACAGCTAAAAGGCATGACGGATGATAATTAATGTGAAACAAGAAGAAAAGAAAATCATCCTTACAGTTGACTCCCAACATTGCCTAAGATCAAAATTCAAGAAAAATCCAAAATTTCGTTTTGCAAAATATTGAAAAACAAATGGTACCATGCAAAAGTACTGCTGGAGAGGTTTGATTTGAATGGTCACACCATAGGATTTTGTCCACAGACTCAAAACTGAAAAGTAAGATTACTTATCTCCATAATTGACTCTGGGAGTAAAAGGGTGAAAATGAAGTGGTTTCAGATTTTAGTCTGCAAGTGCAGCCGTTTCGGGTGGCTCTCTTCGCTCAACGTCGCAAACTTCTTGGGCATGGCAGCGGTGAGTGATGAGATTATGCTTACTACGGAGACAACTGCAGAGAGTTGTTCTTGTTTTTGGTTAGACAACAAATGGCAAATTCTCCAAGTGTTTTATTTGGGATCGGACGAAAACAGGAGCGCTGTCACCGACTGGAATAGCTGCCTCCTTGATGTCTAACATCAGTAGATTAAGAAATTTCCTATAATAAAGTGCGGTGTGGAGTATCCCTCGCTAGACTTCGCCGCATTCTACTTTTAGTGCGAGTTTGGTGTTCGATCATTTCTACGCATCAATCACTGACTTGAGTCTCAACGGCCAATAACATCTGGCTAAAGTGACCAATGACAGCAACAACCAGATGTATATACTATCAACTAACGATTCACAATTTATGACTCTGAAGATGACTTCGTTCAGTCCAAACGGCAGTCAATGTCAACAACATTTCAGAACTACATTAACCTGGACGATTACACTCGAGAGACAACTTTCTACTATGTTACTTTTTTCCCAACAGTAGAGGTGCATGCATAACAAATAGTCTAAAGAGAAACATACTTTGTGAAAGGTTTGTTCATCTGCAAGATATTCACTTGGTGTGGTATCATCTTGTTCATTTACGTACTTACCTTCTCTGGCGAGACGAGCATCACGCGACAGCGAGTCGGTTAAACTGGCTGAAAACAGCACCTGGCAGTGAGAACCAATTAAACCTGGCGAGGGAGGAGACGATTCAAAGTTGAAACATCTTATTACAATCTTTTATAAGAAAGCCAATGGTGAAATTAGCTGCTGTTTTCCTCAGTAAGAAAAGGGGATTTTTTTTTTTTGGGGGGGGGGGGGGGGGGGGGGGGGTATAAGTAGAATAAACATGTCTTTACCAGAAGAATTCATCACAGTTTTGCAGTAACCAACAACATTGGAACAGATCCTTTGTAATTTTTTGGTAGTTTCCATGGCAACCATGCTGTACTTGGCACCAGGTTCCTCGTTGTTTTGCTCCAACAGGGATTTTATTATCTACACACAAAAAAAAATATTTTCATTTGATAAAAAAGAAAAAAAATAACATTTCACTATTATGTGAAATTACACTGATGCGCGACCTGTACACTTATTTACACCAATCATCTCGTCGCTAAATTCGTCAATCCTTTGTATCACTCCCAAGCGGAATAGGAAAATGGCTGCTCCTAGCGAAAATGCCAGAAAAAAAAAGTTAAGGTCAAAGACAACTTGAGGGTTTTCAGTGGTCCTGTGGTCTCATTTGCCTTATTCGCCCATCCTAAAATCACGGAGTATATAGAGGGGTTTTCAACTGAATGTCGCAAGAGCAGAACCAAAGTAATTAATTCAGTAATTAGTAAGTAATTTAGAAAAACAACCACACGTTACGTCTGGCGTCTGACTCCAAAGTAAAACACAGCTACTGAGTGACTCACCTTCTCCCAGCTATCAACGAGTGACTCACTTTCTCCTAGCTATCACAAAACCCTGCCATTGAGTGACTCACCTTCTCCCAGCTATCACTTGAACAGTATCTTGGTAACAGTCCAATCATCAGTCGCTGGATCCTTGCCAGAGGTCCCCTGAGTTGGATTTGTTCTTGCCCCAGTTCTTCGTCGGCTGTTAGAGTCGCCTCTGTCAGACCCATGTTACACATAATACCTGTGACAAGCCCGAGTTCTTGTAATGAACCTGATGTATGCACAGTGTGTCGATCTTGAAGAATGCTGATGAAAACGTCCACATGGGACACCACAAAGTGCAAAACCTGCAATCAGAAGACATTCTCGTTGCAAGATGTGCTGTTAAGCTTGGTTCCCGTTGGTGACATAAGCGACAGAAGCAAAAGCGGAGTCGGAAGAAAAAGGAAACCTGATCCTTCCGTTTCTAATTCCGTCGATTTCGATTGTGACTCCACTAGAACACGAGTTCCGACTCCGCTTCCGATTACGTCGCTAGTGGGAACCAGCCCTTACCCTTCCCTCGATTTGCCTTTAGTGTTTGACTGGAAATTTTAAAGACAATTCAAAGTGCAAGACAACTTTGTCGAAATCCTCTCTTACCACAACAGGGATACACAGTCAACTCTCCGCTAACGGACACTCTCGTAAGCGGACAGCTCTACTTACGGACGCGTTTTCAAATCCCCGTTTTACCTCTCAGTCAAACTCTGTATTTACACATTCCCCTAAGCGCACAATCTCTCGTAAAAAGCCTGGACTTTGTGGTTAACTAGCATTAAAAACAAATTAAGAAGTCATAAAGAAGACAACGACCAAACCAACCCTGTTTCTTTTTAATCAATACAACCGAAACCAAAGAGTTAGAGAGCTTAAATATTGCTTAATTTTATAACTGTAAATTGGTAGTATTGTCAATTCCAGCCCACGCAGATTGTCCTACTAGGAAGTGTTTTGAGAGTAAGGTTTTTGAATAGTTGAAGGAACACTGTCCCAGATGATATATCATGTTTTCATTATCATGACCAGGAGCTTTCTTTAAGTTTGCTTTATTGTCTTGCAAAAGGAAGAAAAAAATCACCAAAAGTGTTGAAAGCAAAGAAATAGGAACTAAGGGAAGTGGTCATAACAAGTATACTCGACGAGGACCCACCTTGTGTAGGAAAAAGGAGGGTTATGCAAGATACCAACTATCTGATGATTGTAGTGGACTAAATTGTTTGGCTTAAAAATTGGAGATGAGACTTCAATATTCTGTGTGCACGAAGCTTGCATTGCTAGTAAAACGGCACAGGAAAGTTTAAATCTTTCTCTCAGTTTCTACTCCTGATAGAATGGGGACTATGCCAACAAGACACCATCTTTTTAGGTGGGGGAGAGGGGGTACATAAAGAGACCACCAGTCTTTTTGTTAAACGGTGGGTCCTGTCCGAGTACAATAGTTTTGACCATTTCCCTAACGAGGCGCAATAACAGCTAAAAAATCAAAATTCTACAAGATGGCAGCTTTGATTCATTGACCGCCTGTCACAAACTGCAATCCACTTCCATCCTTGCAACCCTGCACTTTGTCTTCAAACAACTACTTCTGTTTTGCTCTATAGAATATTTTTATTCGATTAAGTTGTTTATTTGGTAGCATTTGGCGATATAACAAGAAATAAAACAATGAAATTGGCCAAATTTTGTTATTTCGGCAGGACAGTGTCCCTTTAACCCTTTAAGCCCCAATATCAAAATTTAAATTCTCATTTCTAGTCCTATACATTTCTTATAGAAATAGTAGGGAGAAATTGGATATCAAGAGAATTCATCTTGTGTGATCATGTCCTTAATTCTCATGACCTTTTTGATTGATAAGGCATTAATATTTCAAGGAGAAATTTGATGCTGATCACTCTTGGGGCTTAAAGGGTTAAGGCTGTAGCCACGTTTACGCAATTTCCCGCCAACCTGTGTTGAGTCCTCCTTTAAGGCAAAGTGAAGTTCAAGACTGTCATAGCATTTTTTTCCATGTCTTGGAATGGTTAGTCCTTATTTGTCTTCTCCAATCTAGTTGGTATACTCAAGTTCTCAATGAGTATCCTCGTGGGACAACACCATTATGAGCTTTCCTATCAATGCATACTCCTACCTGTTACTACATGTATCTCTGGAAGAAGCACAGACAGGTTTAAAATGAAAATTAGCTTGCAAGACAGATCGCGCAAAACAAGGAATAAAGCTAACAAGAGATGAGAAGAGTTTCCCGCGTACCTTTAGCAAGATTTAGCAAGCAAGTTGTCTACAAAAAGTGACTTTTTCAATCCTTTTTCAGTTTACACTGTACCTTATTGGCGGCCTCCCTGTGCTGCGATCCGAGGGATGTTAATATGGCCAGTGTGACCTTAAGAGCTGGCATTAACAGCTGCCTGTATCTCTCAATCACAGAGGGAACGAATGAGTCTTGCATAACACCACTCATGTCTTGATCGTGACCGTATAGACTCCGGGACATCAAGCCTGCTGTCCTCTCATGCTCGGGCCTCTGGTCAAGAAAGGTGCATTCTGCCAGGCGCGACATGAGCCCTGCTTGAAGAAGCACTTTAGCACCTTCTGTAGACTGAGCAACACGGGTTAACAGCGCCATTTTGGATTCGTAGATGTAAAGAGCCTGCATTGAAATAGATTTCTGCGATCAGTCATAACGCCCTAATAATAACGCTTACCTTTTGTAATAAAACTTGGAAAAGGATTTAATAACTGCATCCCAGCCACAAGTGCCTCTGGCTACAGATGGCCAGGATTGCAATTATGCTTTCAATGTGCCTTGAAAAAAAACAATACAGTAAAACTGATAATGGTTTTCTCCCACTTCAAAAATTCACTTGAAATCTTCTTCTTGGTTTAAAGGCACATTTTGCGTATGAGCGAGGGTACTTCGTTGTCATTTTAGCACACGTGTGAGAAAAATACCAGAGAAATCTCAACAACACATAAGGCGACTACCATACATCATGAAATTTTCGCGGGAATTTAATTTCGTGGATTGCCGATTTTTGCGTTTCGCAGAACAAATTTTCACGAATTACAACTTCAGACTTTACCGTTGGGAGCAATTTTTCGCGGATTTCAGGCAGGTTCCTGTCCAATATTTCACGTACATACCTCAAGATGGCTGCTCGATTTCGACAACAACAAGAACAGCAACCCTTCTATTACTCTCTTGAGAATGGTGTCCCTTCGGATGACCCATTTTTATAAACCGAACAGTACCCATGTACAGCAGCCATCCACTGTTTTTTTTTTTAGGCAGGAGATGACTTCCTTGTCTAGAGGTAACAAGTTTACCCAGAGACTACAGACTCTTCCTTATCAGTTGCAGTTGTAAAGAAGAGTTTGCAATCAATTTAATTGAACTTCATTGATCTGACTAAATGAAGTAAATTATTTTCGCGGATCGTTGAAAAACCCACGAAAAGTTCATGCCACACGGTACTCGCTTCACGTGAACTACACATTTCCGCTTTCAAAATGGCGGGGCGGATGTAGAAACCCTGGACAACACTGCCAAAATACTCCAAACATCATGGCGTATTTTGTCAAGTTTAAAAACATTATGAAATGTCTTCGTTTCATTTGAACCAGGGTTTCAGATTGTCAGAAACCAAAAACAGAAACCAGTCATTGCAAAATAACCTCCGAAAACACCGTCACTTGACAAAATCAGACTCCACGATTCTTGAAGTATTTTGTCAGCCTTGTCCAGGGGGTAGAGTCTACCTACTATAGCCCAGAAGGAGGTCGGACACCTTATTGACAATTATATAACGTAATGTCGACACTTATTTTATTTTCAATAAATTTTTAAGTATAAAAAAGAAAATCTAAAATCCCCACCCAGGATTGAACCTGTGACCTCACCAGTGCTACGTGGCTCAACATTTATTTGTACCCTTCACATTCTCATTGCCACGAATTACCACCTTATTACCCACGATCTGCTCCCGTACGGCCTCGTGGCTCAAGCGGTAGAGCGACGGAAGATCTAATCCGGAGGTCGTGGGTTCGAATCCCACCGAGGTCAAAGATTTTTTTCTTTCCCTCGTGTGGTCCCTCATTTCCTTACTAGGGCTAACGCTCAGTACAGGGAAATATATGAGTTGACTTTAGCACTATAATTTACACACAGAGTTAATTCTCTGATTACTTGTTAGGCTTACAAAGCCTACCGTACCAGAGTACCACCTAGCTTCTCGGGTTGTTTAGGCCTAAATTTAACTATATAAACTGCTAACCCTAACCTTCCACCGCGGTCAAACGTCCAAGGCGTTATTCGTTTTTTATAGTGGCATTTTATTTAATATTAAATAGAAATATGGGCAAGGATGAATAAAAAAAAATAGTCGACGTTACTATCTTTTAATTTTTCTTAAAATGATGAGCTTTTTTCCGTTGAAAACTGACCAAAACGTTTTGCGCCTGATCAAAATTATGTTGGCAAAAGGCGCCGACAATTCTGCAGTTCACAGTTTTTAAACGCTTAGAACTTTTTTATTAAACTTTCAAAACGTTTGGTAAATTGATAGTGTATTGGCAATATATTGAACTTTAAACAGTGAAAATGACAACCTTAACTTTTAAGTACTTTGCTTAACTTTTGCAAATTTCTCTCGTTTGACCGCGGTTAACATTAACCTCAACTGAAAGCTAACCAGTTACTCTGTTATATATTCTCATTGAGGTGTCCGACCTCCTTCTGAGCTATAGCAGGTAGACTCTACCTGTCCAGGGGTTTCCACGTCCGACCGACCCGCCATTTTGAAAGCCGAGAAGGCCCTGGGACGAGGTTGTGTCAGATATCATTTGAGGAGCATTACCTTGAGGGGCTCAGGTGAAGGATCCAACATGGACTGCAACATGTGGTCCTCGTGAGCTAGACCCTCAACCATGTGCCTGAGGTATCCTTTAAGGCTGAGATAGTTTAACCAACGCTGTTGCCAGTCAACTGCTGTTATTGCATCCAGAAGAGAAAACGCCAGCATCTACAAAACAAAAAATCGCGTACTATTTAGCTCACCTTATTAACCCTTTCCCTCCCAGAGCCAATTTTAAAGACATACAATGTAGTTCTAACTTTTGTCTGTTAATGAAATCCTATGATGTGAACATTTAAATGAAACCTCTTTGGCAGCATTCGCGCATGGTACCATTTATTTTTCAAAACCTTACAAAATGAAATTTGTTTTCTTTTTCTTGAATTTTGATTTTTGACCCTCTTCAGTGGAAGTTAAAGGATTAAGCAAAAGTCATGCTATTTAGAGAGGAAAGCCTCGTCAACTACAGGCGGTATTCATGCCTATCCTCTACAACCAGATCTAATTGGAATTTGGGAATGATGTTTTTGTGGATGGAGAAAAACTAGAGATCTCGAAGAAACAAGAACAGGGCAACGTGAGAACCAACAACGTCCAAGCTGCGAACCAGGTAAATACTGGTGGGAGGTGAGTATTGTCAACACAGCACCATCCCTGCTCAAGCCAAAAGCTGTGGTATGTAAAACGTTTGAGTCTGAATGAAACTCCGAACTGTGGCCAATTCAAATGGAAGCTCTTTAAGCTTTGAGCTCGAGGGTTTTTTTTCTTCTTCATTTCCATCTTGCAAACGTTTGGTTGTAAAAAGGTTAACTAAAGCATGCTTTGAGCTGACTCACCCGTCCAACATCATGGCCATCACAGGAGTCTCTACAGACAGCATCCATGAATGGTTCACCATAACTGGACAATACTGGCAGAATACTGGTGTCCCATGACTGACCAGGGTAAAGAGACAACACATTTTCCATCACACCTATTATAAAACAAAATTTCACCAGATAAAAACACTGTCTTATCATTGTGTTAGTTGCAGTAAACAAATTTCAGACGACTGGTCAATGGCTGCAGTATTCTTTGGGGAAAAAACATTCTCTTCAAAGAATCTCAAAACAGGAGTGTTTTAAAGTTTACCTGACATTACTGCGAAGAGGAGAATGGAAGAGAAACACATATTCCACTAAATAGTTCTACAACAACATACACTATTTAACAAATATTAATACATTCCATTTTACCGTGCGTCTGTTCAGTTATAGATCACAGAAGGTGTCAAAACTAAACAGATGCACAGCAAGATGGAATGTATTTGTTTTATAAAATAACAGGAAAAAAATTAGCCTCTTAGCACTCAGGGCTGTGATTGTGACTGTTCCATGATTTTTGTCTGATGTCGGCATTTTCCACGTCAACAAAACTAAACAAACCCTTTTCTCTTTTTTTTTTCAATGCCTTCACTTGCCCTCATTTTCAAAACTTAACTATCCGCCAAGTTGGACGAAACAGAGAAAACGATTCTCCATGACGTCAGCTCTGCGTAGAATTCAGTATATTGTATAAATAATTATTGTATCTTACTATGTGCATATGTAGAATATAGTACCTCTTTCCTTTGTTTGTTGAGACTCTGGTGCAGTCTGCATGAAGTACAACAGAGCAGCATATAAGTTGGCTCTGACCCTCTGCAGCCCACCTCCAGATCGCAGAACTGTCTCAATGAGACCCTTCAAGATGGCCACAGATGGGCCAACAGGGAGGGAGCCACCCGATTGATGGAGTGTTCTGCCTCCTCCCGTGCCATCCAGAACTGGGATGGGTGTGGCTGATGAGTCTAAGGAAATTGTGCACTGGCGCAGATGAGCCATGAGAGTGAGGATGACTCCTGATACTGGTGATGTAAGTTCTGGTAGCGCATTCTCATCTGCAATCTAAGCAAACCAAGCACAGGAATTAAGATACTATCTACAAAGCAGGTTAGAAACAGTTCTGTAGGAAGCATAGCTTAGATTTTTGAATTTTTATGACATCATGTGTAAACCAAGAATAGGAGTACCATATTACCTTTGACAGCAAATCTTGTAGTACTTCGGCTATAACAGTCTGCCTGGTGTCTTTCGGTAAAATATCGGCAGGGCAAGAAGCCAACGTCACTTCTATAACCCGTCTCCATGCCTCAAATGATTCTTTCTTGATATGCAAGCTCTCTCGCATCATGTTACGTAGCACAACATTATGAAGAATGTCCTTGACTTCCTGCACAAAACAAAAGTACAGTAGAGCGGCTTTCAATTGAGTGTCGAAAGTAATTTCGCGATTGCTTCGGTTTTGCATTGCTACGCTTTGTGATTGGCTAAAAAATCTCGCGTCACTTTCTTAACCAATCAGACGTACATGTAAAACCAAATCCAATTGCAATATGCTCGCATGCGTTTTCCCGCGCTTGGTGCCGGCCACATGTATTTGCTTTGAGTTCTGATTGGTTCATTGGATTCTCTCTGCTTGTTGTGATTGGCCAGAGTGATTACATTGGTTTTATGACACTCGACTGAAAACCATTCTCAGACAAAGTTGGTTCAATTACAGATAAATAGGACAACATCTAAAGATAACTACAGTACAATGAAGAATAACATTTTTCATTTTATAATTAAACACAAAATTGATTTCATATAATATATTTAGCAATGGAATATGACAAACGTATTTAAGTGTTCAGTACTCATTCATTATGACACAAGTGCTTAGGACACAAATTACTTACATGGTAACTAATACTGTTTTTTTTTTTCGTCATTGAGTGTGGCAAAATAAAACTGGATTGAGCTGAATTGAATAGGTTGGACACATTGCTCTTCAAGGGCATAAGAATTAAGGGACATTTTAAAAAAATGTGTTAAGAGTGCATTTTAAAAGAAAGTTTCAAAATTTGAATGCACCCTGGACTAAACTTTGTCAGATAGACAAAATTCAGACATCTCGCGTTGTGTCACCAGCTACTGTTTGAGTATATAAGGACAGGTTACCAGTATCAAAAAGTTCCTTTGTCCAGCTGTCGCAGTCCCTTGCACCCCCGTGATCTCACCCATCAGCAATTTATGGAGAACAGGCACATTACAAAACATGACACCACTGTCCTCTGCCTTCTGTTCACAAGAACTAATGGCTTTCTCAGTGACCGTCACATCAAAATAGTTCAACTGCAATGGTGGAGGCACATCCTGGCTAAATTCTACTGACTCTAGCATGGCTAAAAGTTTGCGCCGAGTTTGTGTCTTTCCTATATCAGGATACATGGCATGACTAGTGTCAGCTATGGAGAAATCTTCTTCCAGTCTTCTTGGCACTAACTCTGGTACCTGTGACATACCCAAGACTGCCTGTGCTGAAGGCTCACCAATCAACAGCCCTAAAAGCCTCTGTGCATGCGATCTTTGACGCCCTTGAGCTGTCATGCGAAGTTCAATAGCTGCAGTCTTTAAAAGCCATGATTGTTGGCTAACAATGGTCAGCAGTGGCACTACCGGCTGACCATAATCAGCATCAACGCTGACAAGATTCTTGAAAGGCAAGTGTTGAAGATGTCGGTACAAGAAATCATGGCTTGTTCTCAGGTAGCGCAGTGTTGGCGTGGCAGTGTCTTTATTGGCACATAGACTGTATATTAGCTGATAAGCAAGCTCGGCAAATTTTGGAGTTTCTGTCACACACAACGGTCCATGATATGTATCCACACCTCTGTTCAACATGTCAAGGATCGCATGAAGACAAGTCTTTGAAGCTCCAAGGACGCCTGTTACAAGTGAACGTGACAAACAACATTAACCACAGAAACGACAACAACAACAATGACAACAATGAATCTTTATAATTCAACACATCGATACACTGCCCAAATATGGTCCTAAAGCTCTCGATATATATGTTAGGTCTGCATGATATACATGTATATGTTGACCATAATTTTTTTTTTTTTCAGGTAAATTTCATGTTTCACCAGGTTATTTTTTACCTAGTTTACCTGTTTCTTTATTTGACATAAAACCTAGGTTATCTGCGATGGTTAGCTTTGTGTTAGGGTTACGGTTAGTTTTGTGTTAAGATTATCTTCAAAATCGCATAAGGCCCCCCACCAGCTTTCTAGGCACCAGCTCCCAAGCTCATCTACTGATGATGAGTTTAAATGTGGCTAAATGCAATTTAGGCAAAGTTAAACTCGAGTCTGTGCAGTCAGCGGTCTGCTTTGTGACAGTACACGTCCGCGTTTGCGATCTTTGACGATTCTTAGCGATCTTTGCGGATCTTTGCTCCTGTTAGAACCATTGCCTTGCTGTTAAGCGAATCATCGCGGAGTCTTGCCCCGCCCCACCCACCCATTGTCAGCCGGTGGACTTGGGTAAGTATCAGGTTAGGTAAGTTTCCACTGATTTATCAGTGTGACGGTGCCCTGGTGGGGCTGCACATAGGGGTAGTTCCCGCTCTCAGGGTTGCCATGGATACCTCCCTGCTTGCCTTCAAATCGCATAAGGCCCCCCACCAGCTTTCTAGGCACCAGCTCCCAAGCTCATCTATTGATGATGAGTTTAAGGTTAGTTTTGTGTTAAGATTATGGTTAGCTTAGGGTTAGGGTTGCTCGAGCAAATTTCAAATACCTAGACTTTTCTCGGACTGACTCAGCAAATGATGTCTCAAAACAAAGCACAGAATTTTTCTGGATTAGAGTCGAAGTAACATAAACATTCCATTTATCACTTCTTTGGTTTTGCCTCAAAACGTGCTTGTTTTTGGCCATCATTTGATGTTTTCAATTCCGTCGGTCCAAAGTAACACAACTACCGAACTGAGACCTGTACAGGCCGGCAAATGATCCCGACCGGCAAATGATCCCCGGCCCGCAAATGATCCCCAAATTGGCCGGCAAATGATCCCCGGACCGGAAATGATCCCCACAAATGATACCGAGTAAAATAGGATTGGCGTGGAGTTCAATCACTGGAAAGTTTTATTGTTGTTTTTGTTCGAGGCTTTTGTCAAATTCGGACAAAAAAAACTTAAACGGCCCCTTTATGCACTCCTGAAGCGAAATTCAGGGTCACTTTGCAACAATCCCATCAATGGTCTTCAGCTAAAGTTTGGGCGATTACTGTATATTACAGTGAAACCTGTATTAAGCAGACCCCATATAAGCGGACGCCCTCTATTAAGGTGATTCCTCAGTATTGCACTGCGCATCCTGTACTGCGCATAACACACGTACATGTAATTCGCAACATCGGCAGCATTAAAACATGGCTGCTTTTTTGGCCGGAAACCTCACCAGGCATAAAAATGGGCGCTTCATAAAATCATCAGTGAAAAAAAGAACTGAAATTTTGTTTCAAGATCTAGAGGGAAAAAGAAAATCAAACGACATATAAGCGCCTGCAAGGCCTGCAAGCTCGTTAGAAAATACGACTGTCTTTTTCTCTCTGACGAGCATGGTGACCTATATTTTTTACTGCATCATTTTGATGTTAAATTAATGCTTTTTAAGTTAAAAAAGTTAAAAAAAAAATTCCTCGACAGGAAAAAAAGATATCGCTAAAAACGTTCTCAAATTAGTTACTCGTGGGAGCAAATTGATAACCTTGAAAACAAGGACGCGAGGAATGTTTTGAGTCCGTGTCATTTGAAGATGTGTGACTTTTTTATAACTTTTATTTCAAAGTGTTCCCATATGGTGGAGACTTTAACCTATCAAGTTTTGAAGAATTGTAAACTTTGCTTTCACGGGTTACCGGGAAAAGAAACATGAACCGATCAAATAATGACGTGCGTGATCGGTATTGCTATAGGCATAAATGGGGCAACATTGGTCCATCATATCTCTTTACCGAGCATGGTGACCTATCTTTCTTATTGAATTTTTCGAAACAACTTATGGTAAGGAGCTGTTAGCGAAAATTTTAACATGAGAAAAGAAACATGAACCGATCAAATAATGACGTGCGTGATCGGTATTGCTATAGGCATAAATGGGGCAACATTGTCCATCATATCTCTTTACCGAGCATGGTGACCTATCTTTCTTATTGAATTTTTCGAAACAACTTATGGTAAGGAGCTGTTAGGGAAAATTTTAAAAAAATCGTTCGACAACTTTTATTTCTGAGGAATCACCTTAAGCGGACACCATCTTGGGTCCCGAAATTTTCTTCCCATATTTACTGTAAATCGAACCTGTATTCAGCGGACCCGTCTATTAAGCGGACGCGGACAGCAACATTAGGCCATTTTGTCAGTTACACGAAACCTGTATTTAGCGGACATTTCAATTGTTTTTAGCTTGCATTTTCATTACATTTTTGGATTATATCATGGCCACCCTAGTC
The DNA here is from genome assembly GCA_024195265.1 of Dendrophyllia cribrosa. Classification (NCBI taxonomy): domain Eukaryota; kingdom Metazoa; phylum Cnidaria; class Anthozoa; order Scleractinia; family Dendrophylliidae; genus Dendrophyllia; species Dendrophyllia cribrosa. Next base: position 34,335,163 of record JAJLRJ010000001.1, read on the forward strand.
TCGCATAGGCAGCTCGATGGCTGAAAAAAATCGCAGAAAAAAATCGTGAGACTACACGTGCAATTTTCACCGCTTTTTTTAAAATCGCATCGCTTGTGCGACATGACAGACAAGACATGTTCCAGTTTGCCTCCAACTGTTATTGTTACTGTTCGGCTGAACGGTGGACTTCTTCTTCAAGAGTTGTACAATTTTTGTCTTTATATGACAATTTAAAATCAGAGAATTTTGCTTACATTTGAAAAAAGACTGCTATTAAAGTATTAATGAGAATTGTTTTTAATCCATTATCCAAAGTGTAGATTCCACGCCATTCCTATTTTTTGGCGAGGGGATCATTTTCGGTCCGGGGATCATTTGCCGGCCAATTTGGGGATCATTTGCGGGCCGGGGATCATTTGCCGGCCGGGATCATTTGCCGGCCTGTACAGACCTAAATCAAAAGCGAGTGTAATTTTTCAAAATTTGCATGCACTGTTCTCCGCACCAGAGTAAGGTTAAGGGAAACTTTTGCAAACTTTTTTCAGTAAACTGTTTTGGTCAAACAGGGAAAAGGCTGAAACCTACAAATGATTATAACTGACAACACCAGAGAGGCCGTGTTTTAAAAAATCGAAAACTGAATACAATTATTCTGCTCCCAGACGCGCTGTCTAGCCGTGTCTGTTCGATTATTTATCACTTTTCAGTAAAATATCGTTTATAGTTATTCTTTGCTTATGCATAAACTCTGAAATAGAAAAAAAATTAACAATTTCAGAGTGTTTGTAAATCGGCGGTGAAACTTGAGAATTTATCGTGGATCGGCAAAAGCCACCGACTCGTTTCGTGATCGAAACATTTCAGCTAATTACTCTTGCGGTTTGTTGCGGTTACGTCTCGAATCTGATTGGTCGCAGAACAATATACATTCCAGAAATAATTTTAGGCGTTCACAGTTTTATGGGTTTCACTGTAATTGCTTATGATTTGCCAAAAAAATCAGATTTTTATCTGTTTTCCTTTGAATTTTTGCGCATTTTCATTCTTACGCGTGGTTGAGGACTAGCACTAGTTGCGCATGTGCAATGTTGATTTAGTGATGTCTTGTGTTCAGTTTCATAGTTCCCTCCATGTTAGCGGTTTATAACACGTACGTGAGAAATGCTAACCATAAAATAATGTCTAAAACTGTAGTTAAGATTCACCCCCCTTAAACTTTAAATTAAAATTTTTCTAAAGCACTGGTAAAAAAAATAATGATTAAAATTATGACAAAAAACATCTAAAACTTAACTAACCAGGATCCTGAAGATTAGTCTTTGCCACAGGCTTTCTGAGCTCAAAACCCATGAGAAAATGAGCAAGATTAGGGGATGGGTGCTGCAGGGAATGCAGGATTAACCTCAGAATATTCTGTCTCACTGCATTGCGAATCTGTGACACACCATAGGATGTCTCATCAATGAACTCTGTGGTCAAAAACAATAAGGAACACGTCTGAACATAAATTAAAAACAGTGCACTGTACGTGGACATCATCTAACATGAGACTTAGTCCAGGGGTCAATTCAAAACTTTTACAAGTGTACCTATTGTATTCAACCACTGAAACAATGGCATCACTTGTAAATTACACTTGTAAAAGTTTTATTAAATTGACCCCTGGTCTCTCCTTTACACTTGTGTCCTTAGAAAAAAAAACTGTGTATAAATGATTAATATCAGCTGTTAGAAAAGACCTAAAGAATCTGTTTCAATATATGTGTGTATTCCAAATAAATAAAGAGGTTACCTTTAAAGGGGCACTCAGGGCCATAGCCAGAAAAAAATAAGGACTGAGGCAATATCCAGAATATCCATGGTTAAATTCCCCCGCCTAGCTATTTAGGGTCTTTATGATGACTACGTTTAAACAAAACACTGGGATCATGACTGAGGCAAGTGCCTTGGTTTGCCTCATACTGGCTACGGCCCTGGCACTGTCCTGCCGAAATGACAACATTTTGCTTACATTATTTCCATATTATGTTGCCAAATGCCACCAAATAATTATACAACTTAATTAGACGAAAAGATTCTATAGAGGAAAACAGAAGCGGTAGCTTGGAGATAAAGTGCAGGATTGCAAGGATTGAAGTGGATTACAGTTCATCAAATTTGATTTCATGACAGGCAGTCAAGAAATCAAAATCGCCATTCTTGTGGAATTTTGACTTTTTTAGCTGTTGTTTTCTCTTTGGTTAATATTTCTTTGCTTCTATCACTTTTGGCGATGGTTTCTTCCAATTTCAAGATAATAAAGTAAGCTTAAAGCAAGCTCCTGGCCATAATCATAAAAAAAAACATGATACATCAGCCAGGACACTGTCCCATTATAAGAAACTGTGATGTGGTGTCCGTGGGGAAGCGAAACAACACTTAACTACTCAGTTGATAAGTAAATTGGTCCTGTTAAGAGATTCAAAAGCTGATTTTCTTAGCACTACCAAACAAAACTTCAGCTTTTGATTCTCTTTATTCCGGTGAACTTACTCAAACAACAGGGCCGAGTTGTTCAAAGCCTGATTAACACTAATCCTGGATTAACTGTCACAGAACATTATAAGTTGTCATGGTAATTAACCCTAAATTAGCGCTAATCGTCCTTCGAACAACTCAGCCCAGATTACTCAGTTAATATCAATTTTATCAATCAACATATAACAGCTACATTTGTACACAGAATGGCTATGGGAAACTGAGAAAAGACAGGGATTAATGCTCATGTATTACACAAGGTAACTGCTACAAAGAAGAAAATAAGAACCATGATCCACTTAGCAGAAGTCCAGGTGAAAGGAAAGAGAAGGTAGCCAAGAGTAAGATTAGACAAATGGAAGACGATGACCTCAATCCTCTCAACTCTACTGTACATTCCTGTAAGGGATTATGTCCCATTTTTATATGCAAGGACTGACCTTTTTCAAGTTCTTGTTCACCTTTTGTATGAAGGTCTTCTGGTTCATTTATTTCCAACTGGTCAACAAATCCAATTAGGATTTGTTTAGACACAGACTTAAAAAATAACAAAGGAAACAAAACTCTGTGAGTCGAAACTATCTTGATGTGATACCTTTGTGTACAAAGTCCGATATAAAAATGGCTAAACAATCAAGAAGTGCATCTGTGTGTGTTATATACGGGTCAACTTGTATGTTATGAGCACAATTTTATTTTAAATACAATGTAGGTTATACTGCATGTACATGTACCATGAATCCTACCTGCAATACCAATGAACACAAGTTTCATTCAGAATTGTATTGTCACCAAGGGTGAAGGTGTTATTAATAATTTGTTGAATGTATTTCTTTGAACATTTTGCCAGTCAATTTAACCATTTAAGTAATGCTCCACATCAGAACGATAGCAGACTTCATTGTTCTGCGGCATTGGCTCTTTCCTACATAGAATATATACATGTATTATATATTTCAAGAATAGAGGAGGAGCTGATGGTTAATAATTATACATTGTATTTCAAATGAAGAATGATCCTCGCAGTTGTGAACGCAATTTAAGCAATTGCGAAAAGAAGCCTGAAAAAAATTCAGGACTTCAACGGGGTTCGAACCCGTGACCTCGCGATACAGGTGCGATGCTCTACCAACTGAGCTATGAAGCCACTGACGTTGGGAGCAGGTCAATTGTAGGTTCATATGTTCCCGTGAGAGGAGTGAGTGTGAAATGATATATATGAAATAAATCATATATGAACTGCGGAAATGAAATCAAATGAAGAATGATCCTCGCAGTTGTGAACGCAATTTAAGCAATTTCGAAAAGGAGCCTGAAAAAATTCAGGACTTCAACGGGGTTCGAACCCGTGACCTTGCGATACCGGTGCGATGCTCTACCAACTGAGCTATGAAGCCACTGACGTTGGGAGCAGGTCAATCGTAGGTTCATATGTTCCTGTGAAAGGAGTAAGTGTGAAATGATATATATGTTCAGTTGGTAGTTGGTAGGCTTCTTTTCCCAATTGCTTAAATTACGTTCACAACTGCGAGGATCATTCTTCATTTGATTTCATTTCCGCAGTTCATATATGATTTATTTCATATATATCATTTCACACATTGTATTTCATTTGCATTTGCAAGACAATAGCTAATAATTTTGCTTCTTTGATGAAGTTCCCCAAATACAATATCTTTTAAAAATTGCACGTTGTGCGATTGGGTCTCAAATTACTTGAAATCTTAAAAAAATTAGACAAAATGCACCTTGAACCTTAACTTTTCAGCGGTTTTTGAGTCTAGGCCAATGAGATCACTAGTTGTAACAATGAAAAAAGTTGACATTCCATCATGCATTGCCGTTCAGCGCTATCCTTCTTATGTGGATCATTACTTAACCAGTTAACTACTTCTTCATGTTACAAGTATCAAGCATTCCAATCTTTGCTCACCTGATTTGCCGTCAACAGACTCACAAGGTGTCTCTGAACTGCTGTTGATTGACAGACCAGACACATGATTTTGAGGACAGACAGACTGACTTCAGCTCCAGTATGAAGATGAGAAACAAATCTGCCATAAAAATGATGTTTGTGTTAGCGGGGTGTCCATAATAAACAGGGTAATTTTAGAGGAAATGACTTTGTATTGGTCTTAAATGCTTAAGGACTGAAGAAAGGCAAAGCCTGAAACATTTTCTTTTTTTACATAACTTTTGGCACTTTAATTGTAACAATTTTCAACATTTCTTGTATTCAACCCAGTGCCACACAGCCACCAAACATTTTTAGTTCCAATTTCCAGGACTGAAATATTATTATTATTGGATGATATTTGGAATAATCAAGGTCAAGGCAAGTGTCATCACCCAAAGTCAACGGCTGACCTTGATTATTCAGGATATCACAAAAACCAAATCTAACAATAGACCAATTTCGATATATTAAAATTCAACTTGAAACAAAAGACATCACTACGAGGCTTAGGGGAATAAACCATATAAATCCCTACTATCATTCCCCTAAGCCTTGCAGCGATGTCTTTTGTTTCAAGTTGAATTTTAATATATCGAAATTGGTCTATTGTTTTATCATTCACTGTTGTAAAGAAAATAATGACAAATGCACTGTCGCACAGAACACAGTTTATTATTTTCCAACAAGAATAAAATTCACCACCTGTGAACTTGACATTGCTCTTGGAAATCATGCATTGCACGCGCACCCTACAGATACTGCTAGCAGATAAGTGAATAATCTGTAAGGTGAGCTGATTTCCAGAATTAACTGTAGGCTCTTAGCCAATGAGAAGACAGATAGCGACTACAATGTATAATAATACCAGTAATGAAGTTTCTGTTCTATAAGTGGGTCAACATAAAACAGGAATTGACTGTAAAAATATTATAAGACCATTTTTCTGTGCAATGATATTGTAGTTTATACCTACTTCATTATTTTCAGAAGATAGTCTGCGGCACTTGACTGTGGGTTAATACTAAGAAGTAAGTCCTCTAAAGGAGACACCATTACTACAGATTGCTGTGGAACACTGCGGAATATCTCCATGAACTGCTCTTGTTTTTCCAGTGCAACTTCAACCATTCTTAGGCACAGCAAAGCTGCTTTTTCCATCTCTTCTCTTCCATCTAGAATCATCCATCATTATTTTAGACATTAAAAACAGCAGGGAACACAAGGTGCACCCATATACATACAAGCTTTAAAATGAGTTATACATGGCTCACACACTTTTCGAATGTATGGTCATGGATGGAATACATGGAAATATATGGAAATTTACCAGAGGTGACGGAGAGATGTTCAAGTGAAGATGAGGCACCATCAATGACGTTCAACAACTGAGGAATCAAAACAAGTGATTTGATCAGTGTGATGTACAATTCACTAAATACATGTTCAAAAAATGCATTTAAAACCATTTTACAAAACAGTCTGATGCTGAGTAAATCAAAAACGTAGTAAATAAGATAATTTCCCCATAATTTAATATGAAATTTAGCAATTTTGCAGAGATCTGCTGTAAACTGAAGAAAACAAGAAAAATCTAAGGCAGGTGGACACACATTTTGTTGTATAAGTTGAAATCTGAAAAATGTCACATTTTTGTTAAAAGTAACAGTTTATGGATCTGGTTTTTCAGTTCACTTGATATTTTCAGATAATTATTTGAAAATATCATAGCCAAGTGTATTTAAACCATAAGCTCTGTTTTGCTTAATTCACAATTTTGTAGGGGGATCAAGACCAAAGGACGGCCTTGAGAGTCATGGAGGAGAACTGTTAAAGACGAAATGAATTTAACTGCTACCTATAGCTGGTGGTGGGGAGATTAAACAAGCACTTATGCATGCATGCAAGCTGGCAAGCATGCAAGCACCCAAGTAAGCATGAACGCAAACATGCTCATAAGCATGCAAGCAAACATGCTAGTAAGTATGCAAGCAAACATGCTTATAAGCAAACAAGCAAGCAAGCAAGTAAACATGAAAGCAAACATACTAGTTAGCATGCAAGCAAGCACACAGGAAAGCATGCAAGGAAGTCTGCAATCAAGCATACATGCAAGCAAACTGAAATATAAAATTATTTAAAACTGTTCAAATGACTCACCATTTTCAGCATGGGTGTATCATTCAACATGTGCGTCATGAGACTAAATCCAGGTGGTTTTGGAACAAGCACTCTTTCTCCACCCTGCATCTCAACAAAATGGTTGACAAAATCTTCTGGCTTTGGTGTATATCCATCAAGTAACTTAAAGAGGATCCTCAGAACATCACTGGCAACCTTCCACTATTTATAAGAAGCAAAAAGATTTCATTAATACTCTGACCCATTAGTTTTATGACATCTCATTTTTTTCCATACAGGCATTTGTTTGTTATTTACTTACCTTCTCATTGGGATCTTGGTATCCTCTTGAATTGAACTTAAGGAACACATCATCTCTTAAGAAGGCTAAGTAGGGCTCAAACCCAGGCACCCGATAACCTGACCCCAGGGTGGTGGGGAGGGGGATCTCTGTTAAATTATTCATCAGCTCAATGAATGCCCTTGTCTCTGGATATGTTTCACTGCGGGCTTCAAGCTCATTCAATTCAACCTAAGGAAAACATAATACAACATTTTTATTAAAAGTGATATGTCACATTTTGTACTGTGTTGGCCCTTTGTAATAGGCCCCTTGAATCATTCCATGCTTCATTAAATTTTAAGAACTTTCAAAATACCAGAAATGGAAAGAACATGATTAAGTTAGCAAAATGGCCAAGTTTGAGACCCCTCACATTAAAGAGCAAGACAAGAATTTTGATGATGGTTTTAAATGTTTTAAAAAATTTAAAGGATTTGTGTGAAACAAGCTGCTGGATAGCAAGTGAATAAATGGATTAGTTTCTGAAGAAACTGTGGTGCTGTGTCTGTGCGGGAGTGAAACACAAAACTTTGATGAACACTATCAACCGAGTTAAAAATATAAGGCAAATTGGCCAGCTGACGTTTCAAGCACTAGTAGAGCCCTTTGCCAGAGCGAATCACTTTACGGTGGCCAATTTACCTTAGTTATCAACTCCATTGATAAAACCAAATGTTTGTGATGGATAGAAAGGGCTTGAAATTCGTTAATTTGCCAATGGGCAATTTGCTCAATGCAACTAATGAAACACCATAGTTGACAGTTAAGTACAGCAGAGTGCATAATTGCTCATAACAAGTGGCTGTCTATGTAATATAGTTTTTATTATCACCTGTATTCCTCCTTGTTGGACGGCTTGGCCAGTTGGCATTACAGTCTGCAGAGTCTAACGAGAATGATTTCAGATAATTAAAACATACACACAAAAGAGAGGTGTAAATTCATGTGACTAATGGGTTTCGATAGCAAACTATAATTTTAATTATTTTTTTTTGTCAGTGACATCTACTAGCTAAGCAATTCCTGTCCACAAATAAAAGGTGATTAAACGATGCAATAGGACAGCACTAAGTACTAGGTCATGGAGAGAAATTAAGTAAGTAATTTAAGTAACAATGCGTGTAAGAAGTAGGCAATGCTCTATTGTTCCGCAGCATTTTGCTTTCCCCACATACATGTAAGATCGTTTAGGTTTTTTTTACTGAGAATGCATCAACCTATGGACAACATGTTTTTTTAAATAAAATGTACTGGCACTTTATTTTAAAGTGATGTTTCTTTTGTGCTACAAGATTTCATCCAATCGTGAAACTCCAAAACAATGGTCAAGAAGGCAGGGTTTTCATTAAGAATTGTAGTAGCAGGAGACTAGTGTAAAGTAACAGGAGAATATTATGAAAGAGCGAAGATAGCTACATATTGCCATCAAAATTTAGCCGGAGAATTCTGCGTAGTAGGCGGAGAATTCTCCGATCTCCGATGCCTAATGAACACCCTGAGAAGGCTTCTAATTTTACATGTTTCCCACATAGAATTTTGGTTGCATTAAAACTCAATAAGTAATAAGTAAGTAAATAAACTTAAGAGAAATAAATGCACTACCTGGTTAAGTTATGGTAGATTTTCACGTTTTAGCCAATGAGGTGGACGGTTTCAACAATATTACAATTAACATCTTTCTGCATTCCCTGGTTAGGTTGCCTACTTCTTACTAGGACCAAGCCAACATGAGCCAACTCATGAATCCGAAACAATCTTCGTAACGTTCCCTGACACGTTTTGCTCCACTGACTCCACTGACTGGCTTTATAGTGACCAAAGGAACGAAACAATGGTATGATTTTGTCAACTGTCTTAATAAAAGGGTCGAGGAAATGTTTTAACGCAAAAAAAATGCGAAAAAATCGTTTTCTACAATGAAGGATAGCGCGCTTTTTGCCAGAGATATTGACACGAGAATTTATATTTCTTCTTGAATGTCATGTTATCTTAACCCCAAGGGCACTCTTGTTGACAAGCTATCATTCTATTTTACATTAACATGCCTAAAGCCTGAGTTACATTAACAAATACAAACTATGACCATAACTTTCCAGTCAAGTAATTAGAGTTTGAAGACTACTACTGGAAAGTTGAAAAATATTACTGCATGTACCAACATTGTGGTATATGGCCTAGCTCACCTAGAGTCTCTTGTGGCTCAGTGGTTAGAGCATCCAACCAGTGTGCGGAAGGTCATAGGTTGGAATGCTGTTGAGGACTCAGATGTTTTTTGTCCCACTCTTGTGACATGGTGAACATGACATCTTTCTCAATACTGACAGACAGTATTAATTAAAAATTTTATTACACTGAAAGCTGCCTTAACCCACCTGTGAAAGTTCTAAAGTATGCCACATGGAGGAAGCTATTTCTGGAGACTTTGAAAATGCTGCAAGAGTGGAAAGAATCTGTGCCTTGAGGCTGAGAGGCACAGGGCAACCAAGCAGACCAAACAACGATGCAATGGGAAGCCAAGCTTGACTTTCACACATAGCCAAACGAGCTTTTTCATCCTAGAGAGAGAAGCAGTCAGACCCATTGTCAATTTGTTTCTAACAGTGTAAAAAAGTCAGGAGTCAGGATTCTGCATTTGTGGCTCAATGTTTAACCTCCTTTCATGCTACACTGACGAGGCCTAATAATGCAGAAACAGCTGTCCATGGCTGCTAACTTGGGCTCACAATTTTGGTAAATTAAGATGTAATGCCTGCTACCACAGTGGCCTTACCGCCCAAGTTAGTTTCTTAATATAGAATGCCGACACACCACACATGCCAGTATTTGCAAAAGTATACTGTCAAGTTTGTCACTGCTTGTTTTGTCTTTTAAATTATTTTATATGTTAAGCATAAGGAAGTCCGAGACTTTGTGGTTTAAAAATATGGGCCTGGGACGCAAAGCTCCAAAAATCCCAAGCCACAAACAACAGGGCTTGAAATTAACTTATTCGTTCCAGAGCCAACTGGCGACTAATAGGAACATTTTGGTCGCCAATTTTATTCAGTATGTATCTTATATAAAACACACTTAAATGTTACTTTGCATGCAAGAAAAATCATAGGAAGAAAGAAGCAGCATAGGAAAGACTTAATACGAAAGTTAGCTACCAGTGTTCACAGCTGACATGTCTTTAGCGATGGTTTGTTCTCAGTTTTTCGAGATGCAGGTAAGCACAAAACGTTCCAAGTTCATAGTTTTCATAACTAGACAAACAAGGGTCCTTTACCCTTGCTTTTACCTCTTCACAACATACCGTAAACACCGGCGTATATAAATTAAAGCTGCACTCGCAGATAAGCCGCACCCCGAGTTTGAAGTTCAAATTTTTGGGAAAAAAAGTTTTTTTTTAAAAATAAAAACTAAGTCAGAGAATTGGCTCTAAGAAACGTGAGCTATACTTTGCTTCTATCCATCGAATCATCCTGTATTGAAAAAAAACCCACACTTTTGATCGCAGCTACGTTCGTTTGCCCGTCATTCGTTCAGGCCACAATAAGCTTGGTAGCCGTGCAAATTTCTTGAGGACATTGGGTTAACCAAGATGGCCGCTTGTTTACAGACTTTCTTTGGCTTCTTTCGTTCGTCTTCAGTGTTCCTTCATTGCTAAAAGCTTCAAAATGTCCGACAAAGATAGCGAGCACTGTTTTAACACAGTTATTTTGACAATTTGAGGCTAAATTTCACATTTTATAAACTCAACACTCGCGTTCAGGTGTTGCGTGTTCGATGCGGACCTTTTTGCTCAATTTGATTTTTGGCCTCAGAGGTGCTCTGGCAGCTCTGTGAGACAAACAAGACTAACTTTTCTACGTCATCAAATAAGTTCGATGTAGGCTCTCAAAGTCTGGTCAACTTATATCACTGGAAAGTACGATTGATAAACTATAATTTGCAGAACTCAGCAGATGTTAATACCGCAGATAAACCGCACCCCCAATTTTGAGCAAACATTTTGGGCAAAAAAGTGCGGCTTATACGCCGGTGTATAAACTAAAAGATTTATTTTAGTGCAGAAGTTTTTTTTGTGGTTATCGGACAAAACGTGAGTCGCCAGCTGGCGACCAGTTCCGAAAATCTAGTCGCCAGCACTCAATTTTTGGTCGCATTGGCGTCCAGTTAGTCGCAATTTCGAGCCCTGAACAATGGTTTCACTTGCTATGGTTCATTAGAGATGAGACACTTTTTTTAATTACCAAGATTGAGGTTAAAATTTGCTGAAACTTTTTCAATAGCGCACGAATGTGAACAGGGTACATCTAACATCCCACCTGATCAGCCACTCTTTCTGTAAGCCTTAATACTGCCTCTAGACCTTCCAATTCCTCTGGTGTTATAATGCGATTTGACAGATGAGCAGGCCTGTGGGCATGTCCTGTATCCCTGGTAAGTCCTCCATACATCATAACTAAAAAAAGAAACAAGTTCAAGGTAAATGAAAACTTTGACACAGCATGCATTACTACTCAAATGAAACAAAAGATATAATTATTAAGGATTGGATATCAGACCTTGTCCAAAAAATTCATGAAGTGTCTGATGACATTACAATTAAAACAAAACAATATGTTCGACCATCAAAACACATTAAAAACAACCCTTAACACATACATGAACCCAGTATATGGCCTAGTTTGCCACAAGTCTCTTGTAGCTCAATGGTTAGAGCAACCGACCGGTGTGCGGAAGGTCATTGGTTCAAATCCTGTCGGGACTCAGATTTTTTCTTTGTCCCATGCTTGTGACATGGTGAACATTACATCTTTCTCAACCCTTTACACCGTTATCCTAAATACAGTAATTATCTTTTATTTCACTGTAATTTAAGGCTCTCTTGATTTTAAAGAATAAACTCAGAAAAGGCCGTGCAATTTGAAATTGGGCACCTTAAAATGCATTGTGAGCCTCTATTAAAAAAATAGTATTGTCATAATATGCTGATGGACTGTGTCACTTTAAAATGCTGTCCTTTAAAATACATGTACATGTATAGGTGTGGAAGGACATGCACATGTCCAATTAAGCAACAAAAATTACTTCCACCCTGAAAATGATGCATGGAAAAATGACTGACTGTTATCCCTTACAGTTCAACCCCTGCTATGTCATGAAACTATCAGGATCTCGAACACATCAAACAACAAATCCAAACAAACCAGTGTGTCCGCCATCCTGTCTAAGATCCATGTAATACTGTTTCACTGAAGCAAAGAAGTGATCCCAAGATACAGGGCCATTTGCCGTGGATTTAAGGAGATTAAAGCAGTAATGAGCAGCTTGAGGACTGTTTGAGAGTCCAGTTAACATCTCCATATAGGGGACAAACAATGGAGGGGGTAACAGATCACCAGCCAACCGTAGAAACTTGTTCAGGCTAACCTGAGAAACATAAGCCACAAGTAAATGCAAAGGTTTAGTTTGATCCTTCAGAACAAGCAGTATTCATAGTGGGCACCATTCATTCAATCAAAATCTCCAGAAATTCTGGTAGAGAATCAAATAGAACAGAAATTTTCCAGGAAAAGTGTTTAGAAATTTTGAACTGTTGCATTACCAAACTGTGAACTGGTTAAATTTTAACCAACATTTCCTGAAATTCCAGGAAGGAAACCAAATGGAATGGAAATTTTCCAGAAGAATGTTTAAAAAAAATTGGGAATACCTCATGAGGTTGTCCGCTTTTTCAGAAAATCCCAGTCAAACCGAAAATAACTAAATTATTACTAACAGTTCCATTTGCTGCGGAATTTTTAATAGGTTTAATGGATCACGGCCAGTATTTTTACGTGCTAAGTAGCTTATCAGAACAACTTCTGTAGCACAAAGAGATTGTACAAATATGTATTGGTACTTCCCATGGAAAAATGTTTCGCTCATAACTATTCATAATAAACCTTGACTTTGATTACTGGGATATCATGTATTCTATCTATTTTATTGTTTCATTATAACAATGAAGCAATAATAAACAATAACATGTGTTGCTATGATTATGAAAGTTTGAATAAAGTCAATATACCCACCTGTTTCTGTGATGCGCGCTGCCGCAAAGCAGGTGAAATTCTTGAAGTATTGTAAGGTGAAAAAGGTGTGAGTGAGCTGGTGTCCATAGGACACCAGAATTCAGTTGCAAGTTCAAGCCCTAATGGATCATTATCATACAGCTCTCCAATCTGCAAAAAGAAAAAAAAAAGAAATATCAGAAAATTTCATCATGCAAGCCACTTTCTTTTGGGTTCTCTTAAAGTGCCTATGAAATGAAATTTATTTTTTGATGTATCGAAAGTTTCACCTTTTTAGACCTTGGAATAAAAGGTTTAAAGTGTTAGGGACGATGCGAAATGCTTTTTTTATGGTCTCAAAGTTAGGTTGTTGGCGCTAAAAAGTGGCTCCAATTTGTGCGCGGCCAAAACCAGTGTCATATTACACTGTGACGTAAATAGTTGTACAAACTGCTGCGGGAATATAGAGAACAAGAGAGCTGACAAGAGACGTCGCCAATCCATATCCTGTTTGGAAGTTCCTTCAAGCCTCGGCTCGACTGGAGAGCCGTCGAAGTCAGTGAGGCCTACAAATATATACTGACTCGATCGGCACTGACTGGCGAGTAATATAAATGTTTATACGGTATTCCGAATTATAAAATTCAAAGTGCAGCGACGCAAGTGTTCACTGGAAGGCGTCTATTCTACGGAACATCTATCAAAAATCTACACGTACAAATGCTATTCGAAACAAAATACATCGCTGAATCATTGCGTGTTCGATCAGATCAATGTTCCCTTCCTTCGCTCAAGCGGCACAGTCGGTTCGTCTCGCTACGGCAAAACTACAGTGGACACGATCCAGACACGATCATTTCAGTTGATCAAGAGTGATCCGAAACTGATCCTCTTCACCTTCAGAGGACTGTAAAGAAACAAATTAGGCGTTGTCTGACATTTGTACAGCCAAAAACGTTGGCAAAATGACCATCACGCTAAAGGATTCCAAGGGAATTATAGCGTAAACAAACCAATGTGTCATACTATTTACGTAATTTACGTCATCACGCACGCTCACTCGCCCCCAGGCTCTCCAAAAATTGGAGCCACTTTTCAACCGAAGTGACGCATCTTCGAGGGGCTAAAAAACCGATTTTCTTTCTTTTCCTCGGGAAATGATTATTGTTTTCGTTCTTTGGACATAATAAACTAATGAAAAACGAAGAAAAAAAATTCATTTCATAGGCACTTTAATTGCCACTGCATAAAATAAGCTGCTTGATAACTTTGAAGCTTACAGTTCTCATATTTCTTACATGATACTTGTAACTTACCAGTCTCTGTGGATTATTTGGAGCAATTTGGATTTCAAGGCAAAGTAGTCATTTTACATCCTTTTCCACAGATCCAATCAATAATTATATACAATTATTTTGACTGTAAATAAATTAGTTTTGAAAATCCAATTTGGGATGAGCTAATAAAGCAAAGTTTGATCCTCGCCAGGATAATCAAACTAGAAACATGTTTGAGACTCGTGGGTTCAAGCCATATAATTTAAATGTTTTTTATCCTCCTGACCAATATGGGGAGTCTTATTTTGAGCATGATTCTCAAACAAACCATTTTCATGAAGTCTTCAAAGTGTCTTGGCAGCCCAGCTGGAGGTTCCACGCCATCTTGCTTGTGCGCTTGAAGAATGCGTGCAGCTTCATCTCCATGGTTACGAAGTTCTTTGACCTGAAGAGAAAAATGAATTCAAAAACCATACATTTTTCTGTAGAGAAACAAACCTATGACTTTTTTATTGTGCAATGTATTGTCATACTGACTGAAAATCACACCCCATCACCTTTTAATCAGACTATTTAGCTTGGAAATTTTTACAAATATTATGTCCAAAACTGTTTACTTTGAGGTCAGTAAAATGGGATGATGACGTCAAATGATGTAAGAATTGCAAAAACCTAAGGAAACCATTCAAATTGCCTCCGAAAATGACCTTAATGGGTACACATTTCTCATAAAAGTATTAATTTTATTGTGAGCTTGCTACTGTAGGTACATGTCTGAAATTTACCCAAAGCCAACCCATCTAGATGCCTCATCCACTAAGCTGACAGAGGTAAACCTGAGCATATGTACATAAAAAAATTAATATACTTCCTATCACCATCAATAAACTTGGTTTTATGACAGCCATACCTTCAGTGGCATCTTTACAATGAATCCTGTGACCAAGGAGTGTAACCTTTGCACAAAGTATTCCTGTAAAAAGTAAAGTTTCTATTTATTAGCACAATACTAGTACTGCATCACTGGTAGCCATCATAATGGTTACACTGTAGTTCCAACTGTAGTTAATTTCATTGTTAGATTAAGATAGATCTTTTGAGCTCTACTACACTAACTATAGTTGTACAAGAATACATCCTAAGTGTGTTTCTAAGATTTTAACTTTCATATTAACAGAACTAGGATGATTCAAAAGAAGAGTAGTAGTACTTAGTAGTAAGATCTTTGCATACCTCTTGATGAAAATTACTTGCTCCTAGCACACAGTAGCGAAGAAAACCAAACACATTTTCATCCACAGCAAGATCCAGCACACCTTCATCCTCCTCTAAGACTTCAACAGCCCCCACAATATTTGGCCACTGGCTGCAGGACCGGAGTACCAGTGCCCAAGCAAGTTGAATGCATGCACACATCCCTTGGTTTTCCCAGGAACCTTGTTGGATGATTTCCTGATGAAACTCTGGAACAAAGCTTTGGTCTGACAACAAAGGAAAAGTTTCCTCTGGAAAAAAATAAACAGAACAGACAGGTTTAAGGTGGCTCCATATTGTTCAGGCCTCTCGTCTTTTGCATTCCATTACAGCTAGCCCGATGGTGTGGCTAAAAATCTTTTACTTGAAACCAGTAAATCTTTTATCAGTCAACAAAGTGGTATCCAAATGACGTCATCATTCGTTACCATGGCAACGTGAAATTAGGTAAAAAAATACACTATTTTGGACCATTTGAGGCTAATAACTTATGAACACGGTGAAAGTTTTTGTTTTTGATATATTTTTGTTTAATTGGCAAGAGAAACATTTTAACAATTTTTTTAAAAATTCTGTACATAGAGTTCAGAGTAGCCTGCAAATACAGCCGCCTCTCATCGCTCCCGGCCGCTAGGGGCATTCGCGTGAGAGAACGTCTGCGATTTACTTTGAGAAATTCCATACTGATGACGTAAATCACCGTCGCTAATCTCACATAATTATAATGATGTGCGTGCAGTGAAACCAAATGAAATGAAAGGTGTTGACAGGCCTATCACAAATCCTACTAGTGTCTGGCGTGTTTGTTATGACCTTTGTTCACTCGGTTTGATTTTTACAGTTTAGCCCTGATCAGTGTGTCTTTTAAAGATCTACCCCTTATGTATGAAATAAGGGGAGGTTCTTTATAGATCCGTCTAAGCAAAGGTTGTGATTCATTTGTCAATAAGGATGGATGTATCGTGTTACAAAGTACAACATTTCCTTGCGCGCTTTTATTTCTTTGTGCAATGGTTTATTATTTCTGTTTCCATCTATGCTGTGACAATATTGGCGAAAGAAACTGCCATTTTTGTCCCAGGCCATTGCGGTGCCGTGAGTCTGAAGGTAGTCTTTCCCCTAAAAGCAGACTGATGATGATAATTACGGGATTCTTCTCATTTATCGCCGATGAATGTTCATTCATCCACACGTGCACGCATGGCGCCATTTGAAATATCAGTGGCTTGCCATATCCGGTCGGTAAATTGGCAAACACAGAAAAACCTCCTCACTGTAGATAAAACTATGAAGAGACTGAAACCGACTTGCTTGTAACGTCAAAACATTAAACATAGGACAAATAGATTGAACACAGAGTCGAACATTTTCTAACGACAGACAAGACTGGCGACCACATTTGTTAAGTCGTGATTTTTAGTCATAACACTGCATAATTTAAAGCATAATTATGTAAAATTATCAAGTTGGCCAATCAGCGCTCCTGTCTTGATTCGGGACAGATTTACGTCATCAGTATGGAATTTTTCAAAGTAAATCGCAGACGCTCTCTCGCGCGAACGCCCCTAGCGGCCGGGAGCGATGAGAGGCGGCTGTATTCGCAGGCTAAGTTCAGAGCTACCTTAAATTTATGTAAAAATGACATATCTCTGAATCCTATGTACAGATTTTTTTCAAAATTGGCACAAATGTTTGTTATGTTTATCAGACGAAAATATATAAAAATCACCGAGTGGTTTTGAAGTTATTAGCCTCAAAAGGTTGAAAATGGGGTCTTTTTGGCCTCTTTTGACATTGCCATGGTAACAAATTTTGATGTCGTAGCCACCTAAATTTGTTCATTGGTTAAGTGTTTACAAACCCGTACTAAACATTTTCTCTTAACTTTACTGGTGTAGCTGTGATTGAATATCATAGATGTATCATGATGGGAATGTTTAAACTATTATTGGAGCCACCTTAAGGTAGATTTTACCTGTACAATGATGTTTGTATTTTAGTTTGGAAAGGGAGTAAACATGGCATGAAAGAAAAAAAATTGTAGCAATTGATGTCCTCAAATGCACTTAATTACATTGTATGTCTCCAGAAATAGGTTTACTTATTGATACAATGTTAAGGTGGCTCACAATAGTTCCCAGAATTTTCCATCACCTATACTTTGATGGATCAATACTATTATTCTCTATCAGTTGATGCTTCAATAATGGTATCAAACAAATGCCCAATCATTGGTGAACAAGTTGTGGTCGCTTTTATGATGTAACAGGTTACCATAGTAACAGTGTAACCTGTTAAAAACACCCTTAATTTTAGCTTTACATGCTTATAACTAAAAAACGAGCTGGATGACCTCCATTTTTTATTACTGAATTGTAATTGCAAAGTTTAAAAAAATTCTGTACATAGGGTTCAGAGCCAACTTAAATTTTCGAAAATTAAAAAATAATTAAATTTCAAATATTAGTGCTCCACTTTACAGATTATTTTGTCCTGAACATTATTTTTGATATAATTATTATTTTTTGTGGGTGTTAGGAGGTAAAGAAGAAGAGCTATTACCACAAATTATTGTGCTCCCAGCGGTAAAATTTCCCTAGTAAGAAATTTGCCACTTAAAGGGTTAATGGAGGTTCCACTGTAATATTTTTTGTATTTTTTTTTTTGGGATCCAGAAGTTAAAATCCTGTCTGATGATTATTCTTTGTTAAAAGCCTGGAAATGAAGCATCCACAACTCTCCTAAGATGAAATGCATTTTGTTAGACTTTCCTTAGCTAACAATGACATCTATTTGCCTTTACCCATTTACCTATTATATACAGTTGAAAGAGGTGTCGTGGAGTTACATGTAAATGTCTTACTTTTGTGTTTATACCAAAATCACAAGGGCAGAGACCACATTTATAGCCATTGATTAAGGTTTGATACTGAGCATCTTGTTTCCACAATGAATATAGGGCGCAATCTATTTGACAAAGGTTCCCTGGACAAAATTACTGAAATTTATTGCTGACAAATGGAGTGCAACTAAAGAATGGAAATTTTCCAAAACAATTTTGGACCGAAATATTTGTTCTTTAGTCACATTACATTTGTCACCAAAACATTAATTTTTGGAAATCTGTTCGGAAAATTTTCTTGAATGGATCGCACCCATTATTTTATCAAAAAGCAGAGAATAACTTAAGTTATGTAATCCATCTTACCTTGGAAGGAAGATTGCAATTCTGCTGCCTCATCAAGGGGATCAACATTTAAACAATACAACAGGGTCATCAACAGAGTGAGAGTCACACTGTCCAGTGTCCCATCAGCATCGGTGGATGGACACTTCTTTAGGAAGGACAGGAGTTGAAGACAGTCACTTCTTGGGAGGGGTGACTGACAAGCGAAACAGAACAGACACTCGGCCAGGAGTTGTCTTTGATCCGTTATGAAGTCAATGAGTTGCTGTTTGTGCCGTTCATCTCCTATAGCTTGTCCTCTTTCCAGCTTATCAAGTTCTTTTTGAATATCAAGCTGGTCTAGTTGCTGAAGAATTGTAGTTGTTAACCCTGAAACAACAAAAGTGAAGAGTAATGTATCAATGCTCTATAACGAGCTTTGAAACAAAGCCAACAAGTAATGACAAACATGTACAAATTCATTAATATTTAGCCTCACATTGCCTTTGCATAAAAAAAAAAACAGCAATGTCTAAAGGCATAGCATTAGGGGGTGTTTACATGACCCCGGGGCGACTTTCGTGCCGGGGCGAGTTCACTCCAGTTCCCTCTTATGGCTCTACATTTGTTTACATGATGGTGGTATCATGTAAACAAATGTAGAGCCATAAGAGGGAACCGGAGTGAACTCGCCCCGGCGCGAAAGTCGCCCCGGTGTCATGTAAACACCCCCTTAGAAAAACATAACCCTGAATACAATATATTATGTTTAGCACTGTACAGTACAAATACATTAATTACATCAAAACAAAACCATCAAAACTTTTGATGACAAATGTGGCTAATATTATTTAGGCAAAGTTAAACTTGAACTAATGCGGCCAGCGGTCTTCCCCGTAGTACGTGACCTGCGGGGCGGCCCTCAAGGCCTTGCAGGGCCTTTGCTGCTTGTTTCGCTTCGCTTGCAGTTTTATCGCTGATCATTGCGGATCACAGCTCTTTGCATCTGCTCTTGCTAGCGAATCTTGGCGGATTCTTGCCTTCTCGATCGATTCTTCTCAAGTATGACGACTAGAAACACTCGCAATAGTCAATCAGCGGCCTTCGATGCCAATTCTCAGCCTTCTGCTTCGGGTTCAGCCGAAGTCGCTTCTCAGACACGCCGGGAGCCCGATGAATCGGCCGGCTCCACGCCTCAAATTGCGAATTCAGATCAGCCGTCCCCAGCTTTCTTGGCCTCGGTGATCTCCGCCGTGAAGCAAGCTCTAGCGGCCGAACAAGCCTCAAATAATGTTCCTGTTGCCACGCTGCCAGCCACAAGTGTGTCTTTACCTGCTTTGCCTGAGGGCGTTCCCGTCGACTCAACCAGCCAGCTCGGTTCTCAAGCCATCGCCTTAGCGGCTTCTGGCGTCGGTTTCTCGGGAACTCCCGCAGCCACAGCGAATTCTTCTGCCTCAGGTAGGCCAGATCCTGTTGTTGTCCCTTCATTTATTCCTACATTTTCCTCCCCGACACTCCCGCTTGCATCGCCCCCCTCGTGCTCTGCCGCTGGTTCTGCCCCCACAAACATCCATGGCGGTTCTCCACTCGCTCATTTGCCAGTTTTGCAACAGCCCTTCGTGGTGGGCCCGGGCTTTTCGCCAGTGCCAGCCAAGCTTGTGACCCAAGTTGTAGCTGGGAAGTTCGTTGAGCTTAGCGAATTGCTGTCCTCGAACATTGTCTCGTCTGAATCCGAGCCTCAGCTCCTCTTTGACGGGCGGCTCGTTTTAACATCCACGCCCAAGAAACCCAAGCGACGCATAGAGGACATCACGACTTGGCTGGAAGCTTTCTCCGTTTATTGCCTCATCCTCACGTCCCACTTCCCTCATCGAGCCAAGGATCTTCTCCAGTACCAGATCCTCATCCTGCGAACTCACCGCCAGTTCGCTGGCCGGGTTTGGTGGGCTTACGACCGGTCTTTTTGTGAGCATGCTGCCGCATCGCGTCTGACGGACTGGTCGGCGATAAATGTGCAGCTGTTTAACTTCCACGCTGCTGGAGCCTCCGCTCGTTCTGGGAGAGATCTCTCGGCGGATGCAGGCGAGCCTCGCGGAGCATCCACCTCCCAGATCATCTGCAAGTCCTGGAACCGCGGTCACTGCGTTGCCCCATCAACCTCCTGTCGCTTCGCTCACAAGTGCTCGAGTTGCCATGGCTCCCACAGAGTAGGATCCTGTCCTGGCGAACACCAATCCTCGTCCAAGCGCCCCGCTGAGTCCTCCCCTCCTCGTTCTAGCAGCAGGTCCAGGCACTCGTAGACTCTACCACTGATTGTCATGCTTACATTTCACTTCTCAGCTGACTTTATTTTATGTTAAGGCGACAGCCTCTTTGGTGTAGTTCCTCGTTCCTTTAGTTTAATTAAAGCTGTTTGTTTCGATTGATGGTTACTAATGTTTATTTGTCTGCTCGTTTGTCTGTCCCATGGGGTGGGGGGCTCGTGTTATATGGGGTTAGCTATTTACCCATGCTCTGTTTGTGCGTTCTTTCCAGCTCCACTCCCCCCAGTTTCAGCAGTCACTCCTTTGCTGGCAGATCAGTTTGCCTGGGAATTGCGGCTTCACCCCAATCGGCAGCTGGTTGACTTTGTGCTGGATGGTATCCGTTACGGGTTTAAACTAGGCTTTTGCCCATCCCATAAGCTGAAATCCGCTTCGAGGAACAAACCATCAGCTGACCTCCACGCCTCGGTCATCGACGAGTATTTGGCTGCCGAAGTGTCCCTGGGCAGGGCGGCTGGCCCGTTCAGTTCCCCCCCCCCCCTTTCCTAACCTCCAAGTCAGCAGCTTCGGTGTTATTCCCAAAAGGGGGCAACCTGGGAAGTGGCGTCTTATTGTCGACCTTTCCTCTCCAGGGGGGGCTAGCGTCAATGATGGGATCAACCCCGATGAGTTTACCCTTCATTACATTACATTAGATCAGGTGATTCGCCTAGTCTCCAAGCTCGGGAAAGGGGCCCTCATGGCCAAATTCGATGTTGAATCTGCCTTTCGTAATGTTCCCGTACACCCGTCGGATCGTTATTTATTGGGCATGAAATGGCGGAACCAGTACTATGTGGACTTGACTCTCCCCTTTGGCCTCCTATCTGCCCCCTTCATCTTCAATTCAATTGCCAATATGGTGGAGTGGATTCTTGTCCATTCATACCAGATCCCCGACCTCCTTCACTACTTGGACGACTTCATTACTGCCGGCCCGCCCGCCTCCCAGCGGTGTGCACACAACCTAAGTACTGCCTTGACAGTTTGCAAACAGCTGGGTTTACCCCTTCATCCAGGCAAATGCGTGGGTCCTTCGACGGTGTTAGTGGTCCTTGGAATTGAGTTGGACTCAGTCAGCCAGGTTGCGCGTCTCCCTGCGGAGAAGTTGTCGGCTCTGCAGGATCTTGTTAGTTCCTGGCTCCCCCGCAAATGGTGCAATCGACAGGAGCTCGAATCCCTCATTGGGCATCTTCACCATGCTGCTAAAGTGGTGTGGCCTGGTCGGACATTCCTACGCCGCATGATCGACCTTCTCAGCTGTTTTCGGAGGAGGGATCATCCGGTCTGCCTAAATCGCGAATTTTACCTGGATCTTCTATGGTGGCACCGCTTCTTCTCTCACTGGCATGGCGTAAGCTTCTGGCTTTTTCCTCGCCTGCTGCCCAAGGCTGATGTTGAAGTGTCCTCTGATGCGGCTGGTTCGATCGGCTATGGTGCATTTCTGAGTGGCTCCTGGTTTGCAGGCTCCTGGGCTCCATCCCAACAGCAGCAATCCATTGCATACAAGGAGCTTTTTCCTGTAGTCATCGCCGCCCACGTGTGGGGCCATCTTTGGTGCCGGATGCATGTTCTCTTTCACTCGGACAATGACGCTGTCGTCCACATCTTGAACTCCAGGACCTCTAAAGTGCCCTGCCTAATGCGGTTGCTACGCAACCTGCTGCTCTCAGCTGCTCATCATAGCTTCTCCTTTTCGGCCCAACACGTACCAGGTGTTAACAATCAGATTGCTGACGCTTTGTCTCGCTTTCGTTGGCAGGAGTTCCGGAAGCTGGTCCCAGATGCTCACCCCTATCCCACCCCGATACCCCCAGAACTCCTGGCAGAATTGACATCTCCACCTTAGAACAGCAGTGCTACTCATTCCTGACTCAAGGCCTCGCCCTATCCACCCGTCACTCCTATGCTTCAGCTCAAGCGAAGTTCATCTCCTTCTGCCATCAGCTTGGCAAGCTACATTCCTCAGGCTCTCCATGCCCAACCGATGAATGGACGCTCTGTCTCTTCGCAACATTCCTGGCCAAGACTATTCAGCACTCTTCTATCAAGGTCTATTTGTCTGGGGTGAGAGCACTCCACATCGAACAAGGCTTTCCGGATCCGCTTGCCAACTGCCTTCGTTTGCAGAGGGTCGTCCGTGGCATTAAACGCTGCCAGGGTTCTCCTGCCTCCAACCGTCTACCCATTACCGACGACCTAATGCTGGTCATTTGGCGGTCTCTGGACCTGCGCAGTCCTGATCATCGCATGTTTTGGGCAGCGTGCTCCCTTGGCTATTTTGGTTTCCTGCGGGCATCAGAGTTCACTGTCCCAAACCTGTCTAGCTTCTCTCCATCTCTCCATCTGGGCGTTTCGGATATTGCGGTGGACTCTCCTTCTTCCCTGTCTTGCATACGCATAAAGATCAAAGGCTCCAAGACCGACCCTTTCAGGAAAGGCTGCTTCATACACATTGGCCTCGGCCAACTTCCGCTTTGCGCAGTCCATTCTCTGATGGACTATCTTGCCATCAGGGGAGATGCTCCAGGCCCTTTGTTCATGCTCGAAAATGGGCAGCCGCTCTCACGCACCATACTCACGGAATGGCTTTGGCAGATAATGGCTGCAGCGCAGATACCAGGAAATTTCTCCAGCCACAGCTTCTGAATAGGGGCCGCCACCGTCGCAGCTCGTAATGGAGTTCCTGATCACTTGATCCAATCTATGGGCCGTTGGTCCAGCAATGCCTACCAACTCTACATAAGGACACCCTCCGACTCCCTAGCCGCACTATCCAAAAAACTGACTTGATCTAAGTATCCAGTTCGTGTACGGGCCCTTCGGTGCCCACTTCTGGTGTTTGACGCAGGCCCATCAGCTAGGTTCCCTCTGGCTTAACGACCCTTATGTACTCTGCAGCTCATTGCTCAATCCCTAGCTTATTTGTTGACTGCACGGTGAGAAGTTCGCATAGCTGACCATGGTCACTCCGGCAAACTGGCAGGCCAAGCCTCGCAGATACATTTGGGCCTTAGGTATGTGCTATTAGTGTATTTATGTGTATAGTCTTTTGGTGCTTGGGGTTTATGTTTGGGGATCGGAGGTACCCGGTCACCCTGTCTGCGGGTTCCTCCGTTCTCCAAGCACCTGGAGAAAGGTCTTGATTGGGTGGTTCCCGCCTCCAGGGTTGCCATGGATACCTCCGTTTTCCGCACCTTGCTTTGGCCCCCCGCTAACCTTTAAGGCACCAGTTCCCAAGCTCATCTATTAGCGATGAGTTTAAATGTGGCTAATATTATTTAGGCAAAGTTAAACTTGAACTAATGCGGCCAGCGGTCTTCCCCGTAGTACGTGACCTGCAGGGCGGCCCTCAAGGCCTTGCAGGGCCTTTGCTGCTTGTTTCGCTTCGCTTGCAGTTTTATCGCTGATCATTGCGGATCACAGCTCTTTGCATCTGCTCTTGCTAGCTAATCTTGGCGGATTCTTGCACCCTCTCCTCCCTCCCTTGTGGTCTGATGGTAACTTGGTAAGTATCCCCACAGGTAAGTTGGTTCCACTGATTTTTCAGTGTGACGGTGCCCGGTTAGCGGCCGCTTGTTTGGGTGGTTCCCGCCTCCAGGGTTGCCATGGATACCTCCGTTTTCCGCACCTTGCTTTGGCCCCGCGCTAACCTTTAAGGCACCAGTTCCCAAGCTCATCTATTAGCGATGAGTTTAAATATTTTTTAAAGCATCAGAATCAAACAACAGACCCCCAACAGATACAGGGGATTAGTCTACACTACATGGTAAACAAACCCAAGTTGAAAAATAACAAAAAGAGAGCTAGAAACAGGGATTCTGACAGGGTGCGCGGGTGCGGGACCGCACAATTCGGTCAAACCCGCACAATTCCTAAAAATCCGCACAATCCCGCACAATACTGAAATATTTGCTTAAAGTTTTAATTAAATCAAATATTTCTATTGATAACCAAGATTTCGAGAAACGTTTTGGGCTATTTTCAGCCCATTGTCCTTCCAAACAATCGAGAAATCCCTCGCTTTTCTCGAACAGCTCGAGCGGATCGACATAAAACCAAAAGGCGTTCTCTTCGCCGTCCTGGGAACTAGTCTCAGTTTTACTTCTTTCCGACTTCCTACAGAATTTTGCGAGTAGCTTTTTATTTGTCGTTTTCCAGACATTATGTCGTTTTTCTTACCAGCCTGTTGATATTTTTTCGAGCGCTTTCGCTTCCTCTTTCAGTTTAATATGTCGGGGACCGAAGAAGAAACACCGAAGAAATGTACTCGGTCACGCCGAAATGAATGTCACTCTGTCTGAATTATTTTCGCTAAGAACTGATCAAGTTTGTGAATCAACAAACAAACTATTAAAGCGCTGGAACTTTGGATTCATAGGAGAAAATTATTAAGTTCTGATCAGGATACTGGATTTTATTTTTTCAATCAAGTGAAAGACGTTTTCATTCGGGAAAATGCATAACAAACATGCCATCAAATTACATTTAGCACACAATTTGCATACATCTCGAGGTTGTGTTTTTGCAGCAAACTTGCGAAGAAATTGTATGAACCTTTAATGGAAATTATTCACACTACACTGTACATAAAATGTACGGATTTTTCAGAAAGGAACTCGCTCAGATCGGAAACATTTTATTTAGAGGTGGTATTTCGGTTTTACCCGATCGAGTTCATCGCGTCACGCAATGTGATTTTGTTGAGAGAAATAAACTTTGGTGAAGAAAAACAGCGGCAAATTGGCGATTGCTGGGTACATTTTAATCCCCAAAGTAAAACATCCATTTGTATTTTTCATTTATGCAGAATTTCCTCCCTGTCATATTTTTCTGGCCTGGCTGGAACACTGGTGATTGAATATTTGGTTGGCCACAGGATTGCGCAATCCCGCACAATCAAAGTTATTTCCCGCACAATTTGCCCCAAAACTCCCGCAGAATTTTGGATTTTTTCCCGCACCCTGTCAGAATCCCTGTAGAAATAAATTCTGATCTTTAAAATCCCCTTTACATGTAGTTACCTTTGACTGTTTGAACAACATATTTACTTCATTGTGATCTTTCCTCAGTTGCTCTTTGACACTGAAGTTTTGGCATCACAAAATGTTCAAAATTAAATTTTGTTTATTTTTTGACACTATTACACTTGTGACTGAAAAACCATGTGCATGCAGGTTTCTCAAAGGAACCTCAAATTTCTCACAAGAGTACTTCTGAGTAATTAATACCTGCTTTCAGGAGTTCATCTGTAAATTTGGTGACCAACTGAGTTAAGTCCTCGTAGAGGCCCAGTGTCCATGTTATTCCTTCACGCGACTGAATTAATGTTCTTAAGGCACTGACTAGACATCTCCGTCCATCATGATACAACAGTACTGCTACCAGCCCCCTCGTTAGACCAGGAAAATTGGGTTGCTGCTGCTCACCAGCAAGAAGCAAATCCACGCACACAAACTCATTCAATTCAAGGATGTCACTAAGTATAAGCGCTTCCTGGACAAATTGTTCTGGAAGCTTCTGTTTTTCAGGATGACCGGCAAGTTGAAGGCCAATGGTTGGTGCCTTTTTTAACTGCTCTCTGTGGTCTGCATTTTTCACCTACAAGTGAAGCATCCCTTCAATAAATTTGACTCAACATTTAGGTCAAAATTTAAAAGTCCAAGTGGCCTTTACACAAGAAGTGCAGGCCACCTGCATAAATCTTATGTCAGAACAAAATAATATTTTAAAATATTCACTAAGATTCAAGAGAATTGATATTATTTTGGAAATTATCACCAAAATAATCTAGATTCCCGTACGAAAATGTCTGGCCTAACAAAGCCAAATTCAGGCCTAATCATAGCCTGATTTAGTGTACCGAGACCTTAAACAAACCTAACAAAAGCCTAACACTGAATTTGTTAGGTTAAACAAGTCAAACCTTAAAATAATTAGGTTTAGTTCAGGCAAAAGTTAGACTTAATAATAACCTGACAAAGCCAACTATTTGTCAGGGCGATAGTGCAACGCTTAAAGAAACCTTATTATTAGCCTTACAAAGCCTAACATTGTATTTAGTCTCTAAAAAGATGACAACTGCATATTTTAAATAAGTCTGACCTTATTATCTAGCCGAACATTAGCCTTGCAAAACCAGAATCACATCATTCTGTTCATTCTGATAAGTCAACAAAATTCGATCCAAGTATTATACATGAACTAACCTATTCATCACTTCACCTCTAAAGCTGCAGTATTGCAGTCATCCAACAAAAGGAGAAAAAAATCCTAGGTTAGCCGCGAATGTTCTCAGATTAAAGACGGGTGGATGGCCTTCTGCGAAGTTTGCATTATTTTATCGTCAGATACAAATATCACGCATGATCGGCGTTCTCATGTTGCAAGCTTTCAGTCAGTAATACACCACCGATTATTTCGCTGATAACTGGTTTCAAGTGTTCGCGATTTGGCAGCCTTTCTTGGTTTGTGGCCGGGTTTCGAATCCACTTAAAAATGTTCCTGCATCTTCCTTTTGTCTGGCATCAAAACTTAGTTTAAATTTAGAAACTTTTTAAAATAAAAGGACCGGAGACAGAAGGTTGAAACTCAGGAGTTGAAGTGAACCCGCGCTGGGAGTTTTATATATGAGATAAGATCAGAGCATGTGATGATCGATCAACAACTCATAGCTTGCACGCAACCGTTTACCCGCTTAAGATACAACGTATTATTTTTTTGACATTCAATATTTACCATATCTGTAGGTTATAATTTAACTATTTCCGTGAAATTCTTTTTATTCTAGCTTATAAAAGAGAAAATTCGACCAGATCTGAGGTCACAAATCTGAAATGTTTTGACGTGATTTGGTCGTAAACTGATACCTGTGTAATGCTGTGCTGCTGTAGATCGTTAAATTTTACTGTAAGCGGTCATTTGAAAGTACGCAGCATTGAAAGTACGTTGTTCTTTCACTTTTGCGTCGCAAATGGTTTTAGAGAATATCAAGACATGAAGAAGTGAAGTTTAAATGGGCAGAAGCAAACAGTTTACTCTCGACAAAATTTGTGTAAATGTGAGTTACTTCATCGCAATCAACTGTGCGTGGCAGACTGGCTGTGTGTTTACAAAACGGTCACAATATATATGCCCTGTATGAACGGTCTTGAATGTTTCCGAATGGTACAAGTCTAAGCCTCAGCCACAAATATCAAGTTGAATCGCAAATTTAACGTTGGTGGAACATGGAAAGTATTTTCAAAGTTTACAGACTAACTGGCCTTCAACAGGAGAATTGGAAGGCCAGTTCAAGCTTCGCTTGATCCTACGTTTTAATAATTATGGTTTATACATCGATGGTAAGGTAATTTTTTCTTGATTGTTCGCTTTTATGCCCGAAAATGGTTGTTTAGTAGATATTTATATGGAATGAATGTGTAATGTTCTTAGAACAATATGAAAAATTTGAAACCCAAAACTGATGGAAGTAATAAAGTTCACGAGAGTCGGAATTTATAAATTATATTTTGGTTCATTGATTGATTGTTTGTGTGTTATTCTAGCAAGTAAAATGGTAATTATTATCTGTTCATTGCTATTAGAGTAGTCCTTGCCCTCCTGGCTGAGCTGAGACGGTTAATTTTGCGTTAGCAACATGCGGATCGAGAGTGCGGATCGAGTGCACGTTTATCGTCGGGCGGCGCGGACGGTTACAACTGCCAACGAAGTGTTCGAAAATCGTTGCATTTTGCGCGCCCGGATAATCACAAATGCCTGCGATTTTAAGCGTTACGGTATTTAGCGTTATGGTTTAATAAGCCTTACGATTTTAAGCCTTAAATATTTTGAGTTTTAAGCCTTAAAACCTCGTCAATTCAGGTAATCCATTCACTCCACCATGCGGTATCTACAAGCCTTAAAAAAATCAGGCTCATCGCCTTAAAAAGTTAAGGTCCTGTTTTTAGGTTAATACGAGGTTAAAAAAGGTTACTGTTAGGTTAAGAAAATTTGTCTTTTGTCAGGTTAAAAAATTAGGCCAAAATTAGGTTAATGTCTGGCCAGACATTTTCGTACGGGTTACAAAACAAAGAGTAAGAATACAGGGACTGTTCATTAGGCATCAGAGATCAGAGAATTATCCAGCTAAATTTCGATGGCATGTAGCTATTATTTTTTTATTCAGACGTGGAGCCGTTATGTTTACTTAGTAGGAAATTATATTTTGGGGGAAAATGGTGTCTTTTTTAAGATGTTCACAGAATGTGTTGAACAAATAATTTTTCGTTCATTTTGTGTACGTCGTTGAAAATTGTTAACATATTGTGATGCGTACAATTTTAACGTCGTACCCACGTGAATTTAGCAACTTGCGCAAGTGTGGAGAGTTTCCGGTTTGATCGAGCCGTTCTTTTTTATTTTATAGTAATACGTGTGAAAAGTCTTCCTTAAAAAAAGAAAGTACACGACGAACAAATCAAATCGACAAAGTCACGAAAAGAAAACTTGGCCAAATTTAAGCGAAAAAAGTGAACTACATTTATGAGAAAACGATTTTTGTGATATACAGTCGAACCTGTATATAACGGCCACCCTCGGGACTTGAGGAACTGGCCGCTTAATACAGGTGGCCACTTAATATGGGATCACTAAAAATACTCAGTTAGCTGCGTTCGTGATTTTGTACTGTACTTCAGCACATTGCGGACATCTGGAAAGCGTTAACGATACTAAATGGCCGATTATTAGCTTACAGTAGCTTTGCACATGTTCTTTCTTTATAGTGACAATGGATCACATTTTAAACACAATAAAACACCGCATAAAATAACATGTGGCTTAGTTTCCGTTCAAGGTGGCCGCTTAATACAGGTAAAAATAACAAAGAAAGACAAACAGGACTGCTACAGGGTGGCCGCCTAATACAGGTAACAAATACAGCGTTTGTATGAGCGAAAAATCGGGACTTTGAAAACTGGCCACTTAATAGAGGTTGGCCACTTTATACAGGGCCGTAATACAGGTTCGACTGTATACTAAAAGCATCCAACAAAAAAAAACATTGACATTGCAACATATTGAGAAATAGCTTTCACTTGAACATTCATATGTTTAGAGCTCTTGATTTAACTTTACTTGCTTGTTAATTCAAAGAACAAAACAACATTTATGTTGCTTTTTGAACGTTTTACTTTTTTTTCTCGCTCAGATTTACCTAATTTTATCGTACAACGAATAATATCACAAACCCTTGTCGAATTTGCACTAATCCTAAGAAACTGGACTAATTTCACCTGATAAAAAAGCAGAGTTCCGGTCTTTTAGTGGTTGTTTACATTCAGAGCGTAATTTCGACGCCATTACAGCAGATTGGCCGCGAGAATATGCGACCGCAATACTCCTGACCCGCGACATGAACGAAAATACCGTTATTTATGCGTGCCTGGTTCGTTATCGATCGCGAGCTCGCTACGGCAAACACATCATCTGTAGCGTGCGTATGAGTCAATATGTTTAAGGCCCGTCCGGTGATTGAAGGACATCATTAAGTCCGGAAATCCGTAAGTCTCTAGCACCTCTCAAAGAAACGAGTCGTGTTTCTTGCCTAAATCTCTATTTCACGCTCGAAGGTGAAAATAGACGTTGGTGGACAAGGTGAGCCGGCGGGAAAGTCAGGAATCACTTCAGATCAGAAAAGGGGCAGCGTTGTGAGTTGTGGGCCATTTCCCATCCCGTGCCGTAGTCGAAATGCCCGATATCCGAAGTGCTTCGAGACTTATAATGTTTTCCGTATTTCGTTTGGCGGACATTCTGTTTTTGTTTTCGCCATTGATATCCCGACATGCTTTGCGACAGTGGCAGATAGGTTGGCTTTGCGTGGTCGCGCGGGAGATTGAAATACAGCGTTGGGCAGCTCAAAGTGAGTTCTTGCGGCCGGGTGAAATTTAGCAAGGCGGGCAAAGACTATGAGCCGGCAGTGGAGGACCAGGAGTGCTTCCTAAAGGAGGTCCGTAACGATAAGGGAGATGGCGCGAATCTAAGTGGCTGACTATCGGTGATAAAAATGAAGCAATTTTGAGGGAATGAACTTCTGGATTTATTTTTCTTGAGCGGGATTCAGCGGTACGGGCCCAAACTTGGCCATCTGAAGTGAAAAATCAGCGTAAAATCGAGAAATTCGGGTAAACCTTGGCATTCATTTTTTCGAGCGGGATTCAGCGGGAGACATGCAGATTTTATTTTTTTTTTGCATACGTTAATTCTCGAAGATGACGGGAAAAAACAACAGAAAAAAATCTGAACAATGTTTTGCAATGAATTGGTAGTTCACATGCCAAAAATGGACAAATCTGAGCGAGAAAAATAAAAAACGACCTCAAAAGCAACATAGGCTGGATATTTCCCGAGCCCTTCAATTGTGTGACATGAAAATGAGAAGCCTGGGCTTCGCTTTTAGTCAACCACCCAAAAAAAGTCCTTACCAAAATCTTTCACCCAAAAAAAGTCACCACTTTTTCTAACCCAAAAAAGTCCTCAGATCGCTAATTTCAAACCCAAAAAAGGTCTTCACACCTCCCCGTCACTAATATACCTGAGTACCCCCCCCCCCCCCCCCCCTGGGTGTGTATCCCAGGTACTGTACACTGTCAACACATATGACACATGCCCCTACAGTACATTGTACATGTATATGCAATGCTTTAATTTATGGAACTAGGTTGAGAGTGATGTAATGACAAGGGGCAGCTGAACATTATATTCCAGGCCATCTCCCTTTTCAAGGTGAAACTACCAAACCAGCATGCCCAACAAAGGGTGGAGTGGGGCTGGATTAAAGCTGTTAGGTATGATTTAAGTGTGCAAACTTATGCTATAACTCTATATCAATTGAGGCGTACAACTGTATTTTTGTAAAAGGATTGACAAAATATACATGCAACTTGCCTAACAAGGGGTGGAGTGGTGTGGGGGTTGGATAAAAGTTGTTATGCATGATAAAGATGTACAAACTTATGCTATAACTCTGTATCTGTTGAGGGGTATGCTTGAAAAAGGATTGACAACATATACACCCAGCTGGAAAGGAAATCTCCAACTGAATATATATCTTGTTTCCTTGATCAAATAGTATGGGAAATGTCTTAAGAAATAGCCTTTTCTAACAGAAATTAAAATGTCTGTGGAGTGATTAACTTTACATTATGCTCGAACATGGTGTCCTACCACAAAAATGACTTAGCTTGGGTAGGTAGGTAGGTCAACTTTATTTATACACGGTGTCAATTTATAACACATGCTCTTCCATCGAGCCATGTTTTTAAACAACAATAGATTACGGTACTTAACTAATTTAAATTATCTAACTAAGTTAATTATCTATACAAAATTGTATTAAAAACAATAAAAACTATCCTTTATTAACTACATGTATCATAGACAAATTGTGACCCTCCACAGGATTTCATGTACTAAGGTGATGACACGCACACGGTACGTTAGCACGCTGTGACACGACACGCTAATCGTGTCAAGAGTTCTGATATGCACATATTTAAATAGAGAAACAAAAGTTACCGTGTTCCGTGTGAGTCACTATTGTTCTTACCTGCTTAACACGCAAAAGCTTTGTTTTCTTAACACGGTAAAGCTTTGTTTTCCTGACACGGTAAAGCTTTTTTATCTTGACACGGTAAAAGTTTGTTTCCTTGACACGGTAAAGTTTTCTTACCTTGACATAGTAAAGCTCTGACACGGTACACTGCTTTGGCTTCCCCGGCATACTAAATAATTTTTCTCATAGTAATATCACGATAATCGCTGGCAGCCGATATGACAGAAGTGAAATTCAGTTTGACGACGTGTTGATTTTCTAACAAAAACTACAGTTAACCAGTGAGCATAATGAAGATCAGTGGTTTGATTGAAACATACTC
This sequence comes from Dendrophyllia cribrosa, assembly GCA_024195265.1. Classification (NCBI taxonomy): domain Eukaryota; kingdom Metazoa; phylum Cnidaria; class Anthozoa; order Scleractinia; family Dendrophylliidae; genus Dendrophyllia; species Dendrophyllia cribrosa. The sequence goes on from JAJLRJ010000001.1 coordinate 34,368,036, forward strand.
TTGAAGTCTTCAGAGTCCTAGGCTGTAATTCTTTCGAACTGTGTTGTTTGAGAGTTCGAGAGAGTCTAGTCGGACATGTTCGTTTTGGCTATTCGTACGGCAGCCGTACACGGACTTCGACTTGCTATTCGTACGGGAGTCCAAAACTTTCGACAATTTTCGATGTTATTCTTCACTTTTGTTGGTCAACAATATTATACACTGTATGTTCGTTTAGCTTTACGAAGCGCTTATGGCAAGCGATGTTGATTTGGCTCAGACTAATTTACTGAGTCTCTGTATACTACACGAGCGACTCATTTCGTGACACTTAGAAATTTTTGGGTAGGGACAAAACGTGGGGTACCCCATGGCCTAGGCCATGGTGTAGGCCATGGGGTAGGCCATGGCCTACCAGTGGTTAATTTCTTAAAAAAAAATTCTAAAAAGTAAATAAATAATTCCTCTTAAATACTGTAAAATCTCTGTGTTGTCTGTTCCAGCCTTGTACCACTTCATACAACTTAAAGACAGGGAGTTTGTACTAAACGGTGGGGTAGACTATTAAAAGGTGCAGGTTTTTTTTTGGGGGGGGGGGGGGGGGGGGGGAGAGGGTGGGAAATCTAAATTGTGATTCTTGAAAGCAAAAACGTTTTTTTCACTAAAATCCTAAGTGATAATGCATCCAGAAAATCCAAATCGAACGCAGCGGCTACTTCAGATAAGATCTTAATCCTGATGATTCATGCCGGGGAAAGGATTAGAATAAAAGTACTACCACAGGGAACCCAAACGCTGTATTACCTATAACATAATCATTTGATAATAATGTTATTTCCCTGTATCTTATTGAGTCGTTTAGGAGCTGCGATTTGAATCAGAGCGAAGACGGTTGACCTTGCACGTTTCAAATGAATTATTGTGTCTGCCGCTTCGTAAATATGACGCGCCTATTACGTCTCAAGTTTCCATGCATTATCAACTCAAATTTTCCATTTATACAATAACTATTTTATATTCAAACTATCCTTGGGAGAGAATCTCGGGTTTCAATTTACGCACCTTTTTATAGTCAACCCATGAACCAGGGCTCGAGACTTACGGTAGCCAACTAGCCAAAGTCTAGTAAAAATTCAGTTTTGGCTACGGATTTTGGCTTTCACTAAGCCCTTCTGGTTAGTGAAAATGGAACTGCACTGGACAGAAATGAAACTGAAAATTATTTCATATCAATCGCAATTTAAGTAAATTGAGAGAACAGAAACTAGTGCATAGACTGTAAACGGCATCATATTATTTAATGCTATAAAGAACGATTTTCCTTTTTTGTTACGAAAGCAACGAAGGAAAGAATCAAACTGCTTTGCGCTGTTGATATATCATGTGTGAAATCAAGCGGAACAGCTTCCAGGCATCAGGTTCATTTAGCATAAATAATGAGGTCAAAGAGGTCACATATGCGTTTTTCCAAAAAGAAAGAATCTTTGAATCTTGTTTGAGAGTTTGAATGATTTTGAAATTAATTTCATTTTTATATATACAAATTCAAAATAAGTTAAAACGGAGTAAAATATGTTCAATTCGGTTGAAAACAGAAAACCTGAATAGCAGTACTAAATGTCTCGGAGATTTTTTTTGTCTTTTAACTGTCGCTGTAACTCCCCACCCCTTTACCACCCCCCGTGCAAGTCTGGACAGTGAAAATTTATTTTGGCTAGTGAAATCAAACCTGTCACTAGCCACTAGGCTAGTAAGCTAAAAAGTTAGTCTCAAACCCTGCAAACTCTGTCTTTTAGTTCTATGAAGTGGTACAAGGCTGGAACTCTTGAACACAGAGATTTTATGGTATTCAAAAAGGAATTATTTATTTATTTATTTTTTAGGATTTTTTTAAAAGAAATTAACCACCGGTAGGCCATGGCCTTCCCCATGGACTACACCATGGCCTACCCCATGGCCTAGGCCATGGGGTACCCCACGTTTTGTCCCTACCCGAAATTTTTCGCGTCAAAGAATACTCCCGTACGGCCAACTTCGATTTGTTTTCGTACGGAAGTCCAAAATTTTCGACAATTTTCGATTTTATTTTTCACTTTTGTTGGTCCACAATATTAAATGTTCGTTTAGTTTTACGAAGCGCTTCTGGTAAGCGACGTTGATTTGGCTCAGACTAATTTACTGAGTGTCTGTATACTACGTGAGCGACTCGGCATTTTGTGACACTTAAAAATTTTTTGCGTCAAAGAATACTCCCGTACGGCCAACTTCGATTTGTTATTCGTACGAAAGTCCAAAACTTTCGGCAATTTTCGATATTATTCTTCACTTTTGTTGCAGACAAGCTAGATGTTTTTTGAAATTGTTGCGTTGCGGCGCATTGTCGACACAAAAGGTTCAAATTACAGAAAGCTCAAATTACGTTTGACGTATGCAAATTAAATAATGTGTGATGTTCACCTGCGAACGACAGGTTGTTTACAATAGCCTCTGTTTTCTACGCAAAGAAACCTGCTTTCAAAGTGTGCGACGGCAAACGGCAGACAACAAGCTTGTATTTGTTTTAGTTTCATTCAAGATTTATTTTAGAAACTACAGGCCGAACGTCCGTCGAAAGTTTCGATCACAAAAGCGCGACTATTTCACACAGGACTCAGGGCCTTTTGTTTACGTGAATTAAACTACCTTTACACGTGGTTGTTTTTTCCACAGTTATTGGATTTTAACGGTGGCTTCGGCGATTGTAAACAGTTAAGTAAGGAAAGGTTACTGAAAAATATTATTGGAAAGCGACAATAAGGATCACTTTCTACAGCCATAAACAGCTTTAAACTCGATCACTATGAAGCCGTTATCTTCGGTCAACAAAAATACTAGGAAGAACCGTCCAAAATGTCCAACCTCGGGGAACTCTGAGTGTAGGCAACACTTGGTAATCACACTCCAACCTTCTCTCTGAAACTTAAAAAAAATCCTTTGCACGCAGAGTGCATTCACGCACGGTAAGTGTGTTTTTGCACGGTAACTGTGCGTTCGCACGGTAAGCGTGTGTTGTTCGCACGGTAGTTTTTGTTGTCGAATGCTGACACGGTTCATTATTTAGCTCTTTTGTTTCTTTTGTGTTGCGTAAAACAAAAGAAAATTTTAATGAGGCTGAAGTGCACGGCACAGTTATCGTGTTAAATGTCTATCTTTTGTTTTACCGTGCTAACGCACCGTGTGCGTGTCATCACCTTAGTACATGGAATCTTGTGGAGGGTCACAATTTGGCTAACGCATTGTTGTACCCAATTCAAACCTTTTGGGATTAGAACTCTTTGTTCGTCATATTTCCATATCAATGAAGCATTGACATGGAAATTATATGGAAATATTGTGAACAAAGGATCTTATTCCCAGAAGGTTTGAATTGGGTACAACAATGCGTTAGCCAAATTTGTCTATTAAATTAGATAAAAATTAAATGCATGATTTAAAAGAGCTTAGAGTGGGCTGTATCTTAGCACTCAAAGGCAAGCTGTTCCAGAGAACAGAATCGCTATATTGAAAACTTTGTTTGCCTGCCTAACAAGGGGTGGAGTTATGCATGATAAAGATGTACAAACTTATACTATAACTCTGTATCCGTTGAGGTGTATTTTTGAAAAAGGATTGACAACATATACACGCAGTTAAAAAGGAAACCTCCAACTGAATGTATATCAAATTGATCAAATAGTATGGGAAATGTCTTAAGAAATAGCCTTTTCTAACAGAAATGAAAATGTCTGACTAATTTTACATTATGCTCGAATATGGTGTCCTACCACAAAAATGACTTAGCTTACCTAACAAGGGGTGGAGTGGGGGTTGGATTAAAGTTGTTCTGCATGATAAAGATGTACAAATTTATGCTATAACTCTGTATCTGTTGAGGTGTATTTTTGAAAAAGGATTGACAACATATACACGGAGCTAGAAAGGAAACCTCAAACTGGCATGAATGTATATCTTGTTTCCTTGATCGAATAGTATGGGAAACATCTTAAGGTGGTATTTACCAGTCAGATATGTCCTAAATGGGCCCATTTTTAAATATTTTATCGACTTAATTTCAATTCCTGATTGCACTTTCCCTAAGTTAATTTTACCGTAGAATCCGATTTTGAAATAAAAATTTTCAATTTCCTGTCAAAAAGGTGTGAAAATTAGCACCTAAAACTGTCACTCAAATCAATAATTATTTTATTTTCTCCCTTGCCTTTCTTTTAAAAGCTTTCTTTTTTTTGCTATTGAATACTTATAATAAAAGGAATCTTCTGTGACTTAGCCGACGTCAAAATGTAAATCCTGCAAGAAATAATTGAACTTCTCTAAACCATTCACGTGACATACCGTAATATCGATCCGAAGTAGCGATACATGTCGGGAAAGTCAGGAAAGATAGCTCCATTTGTGTTTGTTAAGTCCGCCAAATTTCAGCAGCTTTGTGTTAATTAAAAGCTCTTGGAAATATCTTGATTTTCGTCTCATGCATGCTGGGAATCCGTCCAATTTTGCACAAAATCAAGCTATAAAACTGCAAAAAAAAATCGCTCTGAAAGCTCACATCGAACTGTTGTTAATGGCAGCCATATTGTTGGTGTCTACAATAATAGTTTCCAGCGGTAAAACGTCTAAAATGGCCCAATTTTGGGCCATTCTTTTCTTTTACAGGGTGCTATTTTTCCCACGAAACCAATCAGAAGAGGCGATTGTAAACAATGACACCTCTGCATAGCAACGGAACCCGCAACAGATCCCCAACAGTGTGATGGCATGAAATGTGAGAAATCGAACAGAAGAAACGTGTGATCGAAGAAAATGCGCGTAGATCAGAGCGAATAGTTTAAAAAAGGAAAAAGTTGAAGTGCTGCCACCGAAAAAGCAGTTACACGTGATGAACGAGAAGTCAGAAAAGGGTAACAAGACTTGTGGTTCAGGTTCGCAGTCGAGAATAGTGCTAGATTTTGATAAGTCGAAGGAAGCTGGCTAGACAATTTAAAAACACAGGACAAACGATCGTCTTTATCGGGAGTGAAGGTTTACTTTTGCTACATAAACCCTGGTGGAAAACCAGTTAAAAGTGCTAAAGATGTAGAGCGGGTACTGAGAGATGAAGGGATCTTCGAGAGATTTCAAGTAACACATACAAATATAAGCCCGTGCCGGAGCCCGCGCTGGAGACTGCGCCAAGAAGTGAAATCACAGGCAGATGCTTCCCTCTCCGAGACTCTGACTTGAGTTGTTATAAAAGGTGACAGGCCTAGCACAAATCCTGCTCGTCCCTAAAAGCATTTTATTCCAGATTTAGAATAAGTCTACTCCAAGTACGTGCCTGAGAGATTTTTCCTTTTAGATCAAAATATATAACAGACCTGTTGTTCTAAATGTTGTTGATTCTTTGATCAAATTACACGGTTTTATTTGATAGTGTTCAAGCTTGCGCAATATTGACAAAGGCGCCACTTTCATTATGAACTGTGTGATTTTGCAAGTTTCGCGCGGTAAAACATATGTAAGCTTTTTTAAAATAAAAGGCTTGTCGGCCGTATTTTTTCTTCAAACTGTGCTTTGTTATCAATGTGTTGAATTATAAAACTATTATAGCGCTCAAGCTTGCGTGATATCGTCTAATTTTAGCCGACGAGGCTGTATTAGGTGATGTCACGCTCGCTTTCGTGCTATAATAGTTAATTATTTGTAAATGGGCTTTAGAATATTTAAAAAGACTGACAGTTCCTCGTACCTGTTTTGCTAAAACACCTTTGTGTCCACTTTGTGCCTTTTTACGGCTCTCTTCTTTTAAAAAACTAACAATTTCGTACTTGCTCCAAATGCCCCACGCTAATGTTCAAATCTCGACTCTCCCTAACCCCAGCCCCCTCCCCCTGGGAAACCTGTGAATATGTCGACGGCCCCCAACTGAATGTAAATAATCCTGTCTCCTTGATCAAATAGTATAGTATAGAAAACATCTTTAGAAATAGTCCTTTCTAATGTTAATGAAACTGTCTACCACAAAAATGACCTAGCTTTTGTCTTAAAAGTCTTGTTTAGCCATCGCATTTGATTAAAAAAAAACATTTAAATAAGACTTAAGTATTTATGCTGTTTGTACCATTTATTTTGCAATAAAAAAAAGCCACTACATCGGTTAAAAGTTAACAGAGGATCCTCAAGGAGTAAAATGAGAACCAGGATTTAACTATTTTGGCAGGAGATTAATTCTGTCTACAGTCAAAACAAGTGTAGTTTACCGGCCGGACTGGGAGGAATCAAATAAAAACACAATATTGAAATGGGATCTCAGCTGGCGCGGAGATTTCTATCCCTGGGAAAACTAAAATAAAAAAAAGCGAGGAACAAGAATCCTTAACTATTATTTAGTCCATACTATTCAAGCATCGTTTAAGGACTTACTGGATTTTTGAGCAAAGAGATAAAATCCGGTTTGAATTTCTTCAGGGCAACCTCAAGTTCGTGATAGACTTCAGGTGTTTTCTTGTACAATGATCGCTCCACAACTGCCTGAAGTTCTTTGTAAGGTCTCCATGTGCCTAAGTGTAAGAGAAACTCGGTGAAGTTTAGTGTTTAAACATGACAAATTGAATTAAACATCACATTTCGCAGTACCTCCTCTAGCAGCCGCCATTTTGTTGGCGCGCGCAAAGCGTGCTCGCTTGGTAACCAGGTCTTGCTCAACTTCGCTCGAAAAATGAAAACTAGCTGGGCTACCTGGCCTATTCACTCAAGTAAATCACATGATGCAAATGAGAGAAATTCATTGGCTAACAGCGGGAGGCAGAGTGACGAGCTAAATCCCCGCGTAAAATTGAACGCGCCAAAAATCACAACCGCTTATAACGCGATTTCATTGTACTTGGAAAGAAAGGCGAGGTGATTATTTCAGCCGTTTTGGCTTCTGGCTGCCCTTGAAGTGATTTTTCACCCGTATGAGTTATCAACGTGGCTGCGTTGTGTTGTTTAAAGACGAACTTGACGTAGGTTTTAAAACAAGTGGTAAGTTAAACAAAGTACAAGTAATGTGGTCATCTCGATCGATTCCGACCTCAGTGCTTCCCGCCTCTTACCTTTCGAGCCTTTCAAATTGCTACAATTTACCTATGCATGTTATGTTTTCGGATCGATTTCTTCTTCTATGAATACAACTGTGTAATTTCACAAGGCACCACATTTAATTTAGACACTTATTTATATATATGGTCTGAAGATCAAAGATAACGTTTCGTTACCACACCATGATCAACTGCAGACCGGGTTTTGTAACGACTAATCGTGACTAATGGCGATTCTTGTAAATTCTGTTATACATTTCATCTGTTTATTCTATCCACTGAACTGCTGTTTCATTTCGTTTTGAATTATTTCAGGGGAATCATGGAATCAAACAGAGTTTTATTAACTCCTGAAGGCTGGGATATAAACGATGATAAAATGAATCCAGACGCCAGTGATTGTGATGATACGGAAAGCGAGTGTGATAGTTCATCGCAATCCATTCCTTTAGCCCGATATCCTTCGTTGGCAGAGCTTTCGTCGATAGCTACAAACTGCGAAGCGAATAAAATGGTTTCTGATGCGTTACCCGTTCAGCATAAAACGGATATGCCGGCGCCCAGCACCGAAGATGATTGCAAACATCAAATTACAAGTCAGCTGAATAGTGTTTGGAAGCAAGGCCCTCCCGCTACCCCGCCAAAGGTGGCTGACACATCAAAGAACACCACGAATCAAATCGGAGATGATCCACTCACTCCTACAGCTAATCTTAAAATGCTTGTTAGTGCTGCGAGCCCGGCAATTCGCGATCGGGAGACAAAGAAAAGGGAACTCTTTCCTGGTCAAAATGCTAACACCTTCGAGGCACTTCACACGGCGGCTAGCTCGCTAATTTTAAATTCAAAACAGTCTCAGGTGCTTGGAGGCGAAAATTGCATAAAAGACGATTCATCACAACTTGATTGTGGAGGAAACAAGATTACTGTTAGCCGAAAAGACAAATCGCTTGGACTTTTGTGTCAAAAGTAAGTAGAAATGTGGCAATACGAGCGTTGTAAAATGATTAACCGTTTAGCGCCAAATTTTGCAAGACGTGGCAATGTTTGAATTTGTAATACAGTGAAGCCGTGTTGTTTACGCGGCAAAAAAAGGTTCCTGTATTTCTCCTATTGTAGCGCTATTCCAAGTTGAATTATTTATCTCGTGACAAGGAAAGATCGCAACGAATTTTCGTATTATCTTTTCGTGAAATTCTTCCCGAAATTTATTTCAAATTCAAACAGAATATGGCATGACTACGTCTGGCGTTACACATTTCAAACCCTAACTAATTTAATTAATAATCATTAGCATCAAGTCACGTTTTGTTACAACAGTAGACAGTATACAAATGAAGAGATCATTTGATCTCTTGAAGTTTTACTTCTCTGTTCATGATTTTGACTTGTTTTCAATAGTGGTCTTGAATTTTGCGATCATACGAGGCTTTATTTTCCCCTAATACAAACATACCATTTTATCTTCTCTTAACAGGTTTCTGTCAAAATATCCAGAATATCCAAAGAGGGATGAGTTTATTGAGATTGGCTTGGATGATGTGGCAAAGGATCTCAGTAAGAAAAACTCCCCTTCTATACTATACATTGTAAATAAATAAATTAAGAAGCAATATAGGGCACTGTAGCTTGAAGAGTGAAGAATTTCATCCAGAAGATTAAATTTATCCTTTGGACAAGAGAGATAATACTATAGAAAATGGAAGACTTATCCACTCTTTGAGCATCTGGGACCAGATCTTTTAAAAACATTTCTCACTGCCTAAAGGCATAATATCCCAAAAGGGAGTTGCTTTTCATCTTGTGAAAATAGTCAAGCACTTAAAGTGCCTATGAAATGAAATTTTCGACCAATTGAAGTCCATGTTCCACTGATTCATAATTTTCGAATTTAAGTTATGGTCAAGCGTGCAATCTATTTTTTTTTTCTTACCTCAAAGTTGGCCTATTTGAGCCAAAAAAAAGGGACAACCAGTGAGCGGCCAAGATATGCAAATTAGAACTTGTGACGTCAACAGTTGTGCAGACCTTTGTAATCAACATGGTAATCAAAATTCATCGTCGGAGGACATTTCCAACTGAGCAAAACTGCAAAAATATAGCTAAAAAATACTGAAGCGTCTGAAAGCAACACGGCATTTTTGGCATGTTTGCACAACTGATGATGTCACCATGTTATTTGCTTTACTGCTGTTTTTCTGCCATAGGATCAGTTTGCCGTTTCTTTAGTTTCACTTCAAGTATTATAAATACGGATCTAGGTCTGGAAACCCAGATAGGGCCATTCTCAATGGTTTGTCACAGTGATTGTACATTCTGTTTCTTTTTATACTACCGGTAGTTCCAGGCCACAGGACACGAAAAGTTCATTTTTGACCAACTTTGGACGTCCAAAAAAACACTTTTCGTTGCTTGATTATAACTTAAGTTGGAAAATTATGAATCAGTGGAACATGGACTTAAATTTTTTAGTATAAAAAACGGTTCGAAAATTTCATTTCATAGGCACTTTAAACCGGCTCCGTGCAATTTACTACTTGGATATGTTCATGTATGTAAGCACCACTCTCTGGCTTTCAATTCTGTGGCTGCACTTTCTGCCTCTGTCAACCAGTTGTCCACTAGTTTTTTAACATGTTATTGGCTTTCCATCATTCTTTTTGTTTTGGTTATCTTGTGGCGTGCTTACCATTTGACCGATTTGAAAGCAAAGTACATCACATCAATAAGTGATGTAAGAATCACTGGCCCAGATGTCGCGCCCTGTTTAGGAGGTACAAAAAAAATAAGCATAAACAAAAGTGCTGAAAAATAGTCTTGACTTTGAGGTTTTGTAAAGTTTTTTTTTTTTTGCAGTTTACCCTTACAGTAACCTACATGTAAAAGTTTGATTTACATTTGTTCATCATTTTAGTTAAACTTAAATATATATCTTGGTCACTAGTGCGTACATACTTGCAAAATTAATGAAAATGGGGTTGTATAAATTGAATTAAAAATCAATTCTTTTTTGCAGGTGTGGAAAGACGACGTATATATGATATTGTTAATGTACTAGAAAGTGTAGAAGTAATCACCAGATACGCAAAGAACAGATATGTCTGGCATGGCAAATCAAGACTACCCACTACTCTAATTAAACTCAAGGTAATGTATGTATGTATGTAATAATCATACATGGTTCAGTGCCTAAACTGGAAAGTCAAGTACAGACAACTCTCTCTTAATGGACACCTCTATAAGACGGAGATCTGGTGTCGGTCCCTGCCATTTTTCAGTCATTTTACTGTAACTACATAAAATTTACGTGTAAACTCTCTATAAGATGGACACCTCTCTAAGATGGACAGCAGACACTTGAGAACTGCTTTTTTAGTGAAAAATACTTCAAAACGGAATTGAATATTGCTGAATATGAACAAACAAGTCCACTTTTCTAATATTTTTGTTCCAGTTTGTAGGTTTTCCTTAAGTAAACCACTTAAAACGTACATACGTGTATTCATTGTGCATACTGTAGGTTCCATTTTATTATCTCAGAATTACTCTAACGTTACCTTGACTCTCTATAAGCCAGACACCTCACTAAGACGGACAATTTTACAATTGCTGGTTTTCGTGTGACATAAAAATTCGAAAACTTAACTGCTACCACCACAAAACTCTTCTTTTGACATTGTTTCAGACATAAGTTAAATAAATCTATGTGGAAATATAGCATTATAAATCAGACTTTGTCAAGTTTGGTTCAGCCCAAAACACTGGGCTTGCTTCTCAAAGGTCACAGAAACCAATATTTTGTAGAAACTGGGAATATTTATTTCATAACTTGCTTTAATTTTTTGTAACAGTTTTACATTTTTTTAGTATGCATTCTGATCCAGCATGTTAGACGTTAACGGTTAAACTGTTTGGTACACCAACATAGTGGATCAGGATACATACTGAGTCTTGTTATTTTCTGAAATTTCTTTTCTCTATAATTTTGTTCTGAAGACTACATGTACTGCATAGCTGCATTCTTTAAAAGATTTCTTTGAGTTCGGATCTACTTATATTGACCTACCAAGAATATTGGTACTCGTTAATGGATATGTTTTGTTTAAAACAGAACTATGCAGTGTCACAAGGTTTGAAATTAAAGCCTTCACCATCGGGAAAGGAAAACCCGAAACCTAAAGAAACCAAAAAAGAAAAGGTAATATTATAAAATTAAAATGTGCAAATATTTCTTTGTAGTTTTAAATTTTGTTCCTTCTGTGTCGAGTGTCAGGATCATACATACATCTGCACAGTACATAAATCCAAAGATACCAAGTCTTCAAGCATTGTTACATGTACAGTATATGCCCCTTTAAAGGCCAGATTTTGAAATGTACAGGTAATATATTTTAAGGTGTACAATTATGCACAGAAGACTCCTGTTACCTTAACCCTTAAAGGTTTTTCAAAATTTAAATTCTCATTTCTTGTCGCTATACATTTCCTATAGAAGTAGTGAGGAGAAATATTGTTTGGATATCAAGAGAATTCATCTTGTGTGATCATGTCCTTAATTCTCATGACCTTTTTGATTGATAAGGCATTGCTATTACAAGGAGAAATTTGATGCTGATCACTCTTAGGGCTTAAAGGGTTAAGGTGGCTGAACACAGTTTCACTGTACCTATGCGTCATCCATTGTCATTTTAAAACCACTAATGTTTGGGCGTCCAAAATTGGTGAGGCATACGATCAAGCAACAAGTTATATATTTTCATATTTTTGTTGAGATTTAAGGGTGTTGCCATGGTAACACGGTGGATTGTAAATGAGCCTGCAATATTTGGTTTCGTTTATTTTTAGAAAATCTAGTCATTAGATTTTGTCCATCATTAGACTCCAGTAAACTCGTAAAAATATTTGCATGTTAACACTAGTCTCATGTAATTTTGACAGAGGGATCTTCCGTAATATGTGGTTTAATATGTGTAGGTTTTGTAAAAATCTCCTCTGTTAGATTTCAAATTTTTGATGGCAGGTGAGTTCGGCATATTCGGAACTATTATTGTGCCAAATTTCGTGAAATTCTAATGAGTGGTTTCGTAGAAATCAGCACGTTTCCAAGGAGAGTCGCTAAAACATCCAGTCACAATTTTTTGATCAACTGCGCATGCGTTGCATTTGACTGGGTTCTCGATCCAAAGACAAAACGACCAAAAAGGCAGTGTATTTCTTCAATGGTTCGTTATATTATCTATTGATTCAACAAACATTTTTACGAACAACAAATTGTTTGATTTTAAGACGAAAAACAACACTTTCGCGATCCACGCTGGGCGAAATAAAATGATCGCTGAATAGGCGCCACGTTTGTTTTTCTCAAAACTCTGCGCGCGCTAAATCGCGTAAGCAGCTAAAATTTGAAGAGCGCGCGCAAACTGTATTCAGCCACCTTAATGGTAAAGTTGCACACAGGTCACAGGTGACCCACTCGGCCGGAGCTTAACCCAGTTGTGTGGCATGAAGCAACTAGGAATATTGCTACTCCCCCTGAAAAGGATGCTACATGTACTCCATCGCAGGGTTGCCACCACCATTTTATTGTCGGTGCCCATTTACACACCTGGTTGGAGAGAGACAATGTTGAGTAAAGTTACTTGTCTAAGGAAACAACACAGCAGCTGAGAACAAGCCTCAAAGCACCGACCTTCATTCTGAAGTCAAATGCACTAACCACTACACCACTGTTACCAACAATATGCAAGAGAAAATTAATAATTTGTTCCAGAAAATGGGAGTACAAGATACATGTAGCCAATTTTTTAATATTATCGTATTTTCTCAATTAAACGCCCCCGGCGTTTATTTCAAACTTGGCCAAGTGGACCCGGCGTTTTTCTCGCCCGCCATTTTTTAAGAAAGGGTTATTATTCGTTTTTCTTGGCATCCGTGTACCTTGCCCTTAAATCTTAAGTTTATTATGTATATTACAAATAAACGTTAGAGGGGCTTACTTACAACTTCCTCTATTATACCCGGCGTTTAATTGAGAAAATACGGTACTTTAAATCCGTTTCTAAGAGAAATAGGTTTTTGTTAAAAATGTCAAGCGGTTTTATTTGATAATATTGTGCACTACATACATGTACATTGTATACATTTAAAGAATCTGGTAATACAGGACACTGTTAGTAATATCATTGTACATGTTATGTTTCAGGCAAAAAAGGTTCCAGCCATGTCAATAGCTACTAAATTGCCATTAATACTTCCAAAGGATACAAATCTCATGACTCTTGTCCAAGCATTAACCCCTTCAGTGGGATTGGATCAAAGCCTTATGCCACCACCACCTGCACAAGAAAATATGTTAGATGACAGTACTAACAAGAAGCCAAAGTATAAAGGTACATTGTTATGGCATCTACAGTAGACATTGGTTTAGATACACTCTGCCGACGACATGCAGGTTTGTGGAATCAAACTCTGCGACAGAAACAAACAAAGGAAATGGCAGGAGATGCGTCTTATTTTCCAACTTGGTACCTGTCAACCGCGCAGCCTTAATTCTGACTTTGGTTTCTTCTGAAGGTCACAGCGTTTTTTTTTTTTTAAATTCAACTTCATTTGCTGGGATCATAGATTATTCACCTCTGCTTTTCCCAAACAGTCAAAGTCTATTTGATTTGTTTGCCAAACTAAAAGCAATCATGTTTTGGTATAATACAGCTTTTCCACACTTTTCATTAGTTTTATGTACTTGATTGTGCTTCTGTGATTTAAAAGTTTTGCATTACTAAATAGATTCACTGAAATCTAAATTTTAGTGTTTATTAAGCAATATTTGACTGTTTCCATTTTTATTGGCAGATAACATAAGTGAATACTGCAGGAAAGACAAGTCGTTAGGAGTACTTAGTCAAAAATTCTTAATGATGTTTCTCGTCTCAGAGGTATAGTCAAGCTTTTCATGTTACAGTAAAAACCCACGTATAAGAACCTAAAATTTAAGAACCTGTTAGGCTAAAATTTTCATTTTAAACCCCCTTTTCATAAGAACCTATTAAGCCTAAAATTTTTAATAGGTTCTTATTTCACAAAATGAAGGCACATGAAAATACAGGAAAAAAAAATTAGTCTAGGTTTATAAGATTAAAAAAATGAACTGAAATGAAAACCATATCATGTCTGCGCCAATACTAGCAACAAAACTGCGACAAACCTCCAATTGAAAACATCCAGTGTGACGAGCGACTGGGAACGAGAATGTTTCAACTTTAAATTTTGGGGCCATTGTCGCCATGCAAATAAACCTCTCCAGATATTCCATCTCTCCCTCCTCCGTCACTGAAATTTTGTGGTGCACCCTCTCCGAGCTTCGCAAGGTTCTACAAGACATATAATCTAATATAATCATTAATGACATACCAACATGCAAAGAGTTAAAGATTAAATCACCTTTTCTCCACCTAGACAAGATATGTTACTTTGGAGGATGCAGCAAATGTACTGATAGGGGAAGAAGAAGAGGGCCAGACAAAGTATAAAAGTAAGGAAAATATTTAATAAAGACATAATTTCACTGCAGTGCATAAATATCTTTTTTCTTTTTAAACCACCACCAAATGGAATCCTAAAATTCTCCCTCAAACTACTTTGATCACATTTATTTATTTTTTTTAAAGTAAAACGTACACTCTCTTTTCCTCTTCAGCCAAAGTTCGTAGACTTTATGACATCGCCAACATTCTGTCAAGCCTTCAGCTTATAGAGAAAGTTCATATTCATAGCATTCAGACTGGAAGAAAACCTGGCTTTAGATGGATAGGAATAGACCCTGATAAGTTAGAATTGGTGGCTTATACCCAAGGTATGTATAGCTTTTGTTCTTGAGCAACACTGCTTACCGTCACATGCTATTGCAGCAGAAGCAAATTCCCAGGATTCAATTGCATTCTGGAAATTCAAGAACTTCCTGGAATTTTCCGGAAACTCCTAATCCTGGAACGTCTTATGTTGTGTTCACATCAGTGCCGAAACATGTTTGGAGTAAAATAAATATGTTTCAAAGAACTTCCGTAAACATGTTTGCACTTTCACTGGCCATATTAGTTTCATTGTCCACATTAGTGTTAAAAACAAGTTTCATGCAGCTGGGTTCTATAATGTATGCCATTAATTTTTGATAAAGCAGACATATAAAGCTTGCATGAATCTTTATAATTACACCTGAACTAAACCTGAACTGAACCTCATGAGGTAGTTTCAATCATGCTCAGAATAAGCATGTTTCGATCGTGACTCAAGCACCACCTGATGAGAACACTTTTCACAGCGAAACATATTTCATTCATGATCAAACTAAACATGTTTCACCCTAGTGTGAACACAGCATTAGAATTACAGATGTATTTATCTAAATCTCACCATGACTGTATTAATTCTCTGCACTGCATTTTACACTTGAAATTACACTACCTTCCATCTACCAACAGTTGTATGCACTACTTCGTACATGTAGTCCCATGAAAATATGTAAAAAACGTGGGAGCAAAATCATGTCTGAAACACAGTATAACTATGTTCCCTCCACAGACTCTTTTCGCTTCCATTTTGTTTAAACTCGGTGTAATAACAGTGGTTTCTCGTCAATTCCATGTCAACATTTGTTTTGTTTTTTTCTACTAGATGAAATTCAAAATCCGCCAGCAGTGAAGAGGCTATGTACAGCGAAAAACAATGGTCATGATGAGGAGGAAAGTAAGTTGAGAATATGTCAGGAGTTCATGATACAATTGAACCAAAAAGTTCAAGTTTAAGATACAAATGCATTGCAAGTCCTGGAAGTGAAAAACTCGTTATAGAATAAGAAATCTAGTTACTCACCTTTAGATGTTTCGTTACAAAACAATCAAAAATCATTGGAAAACTCGAAAATTTGTTTGTGTCAGTGTCACAATCGGATAAAAGAACGCAACCTTAGCGGCTGACATGTTTACAAACACACGCGTGTTGCGTTACTGAACAAATTACGTCACGGGTGACATACCGTTTACGGATTGCGCGACAGTTTTAAAATCACCGTGCTGAAAAAAATTGTTATGTTCGTCAGGTGCCGTAGGACGCTTTATCAGACGTAGACCGAGTCAACAGCAGCTTAGAGCGCGATCAGAGGTTTCTGAAGCCAGCAAATGCAAGCTGCCACGTTCACAATCTGAGAGAGTGTTAGGCTCAAAGAAGAGGGAACAGTGCGATAGCGAGGAAGATGGATTTTCAATTCACGAGCTCACAGCTTCATTTGGTAAGTTCACAACTTTTGCAGGTGTCACACTTCTAATATAGGGATTTACATTGTTTTTCGAAAGAAAGTAATGCTAATTGACCTTTATCAAGAGAGGCACAGTGCTGCCCCTGCCCTAGCTCAAAAGCTAGACTAACTTTATTACATGTCTAAGCTAGAATTTGTTTTACTTTTTCTTACCGTAATTTCTTAATTGACAGGTGCCGATCCATCAACTGCCAGTCCGACAGAAGCCAAATTCCGCGCAGAGCTGAAGAAACTGCACCGGCAGTACCCAGATCATATCCTTTTGAAGCCTATTTATAAACTTGCTACATTCTACACGCCTCGGTACACCTCTTAATTTACCTGTTCACCATTTTGATCCACCCGGCATGTCCAATACCGTGCACTGACACCCATTCGTCAGGACTGTCATCCTTTCGTGTCGCGCGAATGGCAATAAAAATATGTGCGTCAATTTTTCTAAAAGTGTGACCGTTGCTCATGGGAAAGTTAAAGCCGGTAAAGACTCCCTGTGTCATGAGTTTTAATGTTATATCACTTTTAGCTTGGGGTACGAAAAAAAATGGAAAGGTTTAGGAGAAACTGTTTTGTATTTGGAAAACTACATGTCTTCAGTAAGAGTGTGAATATATGTAAACAGGGGCGTAGCCAGGACTTTTTCAAAGGTACGCACAATCAATTTTCAAACACTCCCCCTACCTTCTCCCCCCACCCTCAAGTCCCAAATCTTTCTCTTTTTTTCGACTTTTTCAGGTACGCACGTGCGTACAGGGTAGATTCGCCCCTGGTAAAAGGAACTGTTTTGCATTTGAGATCGTTCAGATTTAGAAATTTTTAACAAAACTTAATCCTTTTTTTTCCGTGAACAGTTTTCTCACATTAGACGTTATTACTTTTTATTTCCTGCATTTGTCCTTAACTCTCCTCACGTATGTCGCAGCTACTTTCCGCCTGCAGACACTCGGATGATTCTGATGCAAGAAAAAGTCGGCGTTCCCTGTTTATCGGCTCGGGCAAAACGGAACTCCAAGGTGCTACGGAGCCTAAGCGAAGACGAAGTGCAGACGACGTGTCATCGATCAAGCACAACGCTGAAGCTGTATTTACCCATTCGTCGACTTCACCGTTTAAGAGCATTGAAGACGAGAAGAAGGAGGCAACACCCTGCAGCTCAAGACAATCAAGTCCGAAGGGAACCCTCAATCAATCTTCTCCTGAACAAAAGATTCTCCTGGAGAGACAGAAGCAGCAGAAACTATTAGAAGAGCAGCGAGGGTTTGATTCGCAGGATGAGAGGTGGAAGCGCATTGAACGCGAGCTGGAGAAAGCTTTTCCTAAAGGAGGACCGGGCCGTCCCATGATGGTGCACCAGTCGTCATCTCCGTTACCGTATGATGCGCTTGTGGAGCAGTCTTCAGTCGCCATTCAAGCTAGTCTTATTGACGACGTGAGCCCCCTCAAACCACTTAGCTATTACCGTAAGTTACAGTCGCCTTGGAAGAACAGCGAGTCTTTACAGAGCTCACGCCAAGCTTCGGCAACACCATCACCTGTCCCATTCCAGAATGGTTCTGCGTTGAATTCCATGGCCAACCTACACGCGATGTCGCCAATTCCTATTCTTCCGGCTACGGAGCGCCCGTCCCAAAATTCTTTCTTCTTCCACATCCCTACCCAGACCAGTAACGGAGCGTCAGTTGTGTGGGCCACACCCACCCCTCCCTCTGGAAGCTCTACGCCGTCCCCTGACCAGCTCATCAAGATGGCTGGGCAAACTGTCAACACGACATTGCTGTACAGTCCCAGGTCTCTCACGCCCACTCCAGAGCCCGGTAACGCGGATTCGTTCCAAACCTCTTGCGTTGCCGACAAACAAGCGGTCGTCACGGCACCTTTGGTGACGATAGGAGACTCCCAACTTCTTGTGGCGGGAAACCAACAAGTTAATGCGGGTAACGGAATTCCCATGCAGCAAGCTTTGTCGATTCAAGTTCCAACCATGCACCATGTTAGCAACACTGAAATGTTCTCGCTAACTCCAGTTCCTGGCAACATGGCACATTTGCAGTTCAATACTCCACTGGTAAAACTCACGGACACGAACAATGTTGTTTCTATGGAAACTCCCACTACCACTGTCCAGCTATTAGCGGATGTATCTAAACGTCTCTCACTTCCTTTTGCCAGTGATCAATCCTGTTAGGTGAATTATAATTTAACATTTTTAGGCGCTTCTGTGAAGTTTAGAAGTTTTTGAAGACAAATGAAATTTATTTGATGTGGCTGGTTGCCTTTTCTTATGCTAAACGTGAACATTTTACTTCTTGCAAGTGGGTTCTTATGTACTTCACTGAAACCGCCATTGAAAAACGATACTTGCATAACACTTTATTAAGATTTCTTATCAGCATATATCATGTTACTACTTGAAAAAAAATTGGAGTGAAAGAGCGGTTTTCAATTGAGTGTTGAAAGTAATTTCGCGATTGGTTTGGTTTTGCATTGCTTCGCTTTGTGATTGGCTAAAAAATCTCGCGCCACTTTAACGACAATCATAGGTAAAACCAAAACCAATCGTGACTCGCCTGCAGGCGTTTTCCCGCGCTTGACGTCGGCTACGTGTATTTGGTACGCGTTCTGATTGGTTCATTGGATTGTCTGCGTTTGTTGTGATTGGTTAGTTCGGTCAGAGTAGATTCTTCAGATTTTGTTTTACGACACTAGACTGAAAACCGCTCCATATTCAGAGGTTTTTATGCTGTTTTTAAAGGTTGAGGGGGATTTGATACGTGAATATTTCTCCTTCAAAGTACCAGCCATCACCGAAATAAAATTTTATTTACGTTATGATATATTTTCCTTAAAAAAATGTACGAAAGGTGATGATAAAATCAATGACTTTATTTCATTTGAAACGTAATGTTATGCAGCTTAGCTTGTAGTATGTTTGATTCATTCGTGGGTCTTTTATCCGCGCTTTATAGTGGTTTGTGAAATGGCGATTGCCCAGTTATTTAAACATGATAATGGGTGTGTCGAATGTGTTGATTATTTTCAAGTCTCAGTAAAATTATAAGAGATTCAAGTCAACAAAAGTATGCTTACGTATTTTTGATGTACCTAAAATTGGACTGTTAATAAATTCTCGTTGGTAAAGGTAAAGAGTTGAGAAAGAAGGCAGATATTGGAGGTGGAAGAACAAGTGTATGTTTTGACAAATCCTCTTTGAATTACCCAAGCAATGTTTTTACTGTACAGTCGTAAAGAAACCCTACATTTGCCTTGGAGGTTAAAAGATGCTAATTGCCCTACTGGACCCAACGTTTTGAGTCTGAATGAAACCCTTTTAAAAGCGTTTCCATTAAATGGATGAAATATTTTTCGCAGAAGTGTACGTAACTGTCGTACTGCCTTTTTATGCGTTACAAAGGTGGTTCTAACTTTTAAGTCCGTAATTGAAATCCTCAAGTGTGACCTTTCAAATGAAAGCTGTCGAGCAGTTCGTTTCGTTCCTATTTATTTGCAATTTTACGAAATAGCACGCACTTCTCGGAGACAGGATTCGATCAGAAACGCACTTGTTCTTCCACTGAAAGGGGTCATATGACCTTTTTGGGACGAGTTGAAAGTGCTCTTCGCGCTGCAAGGAGTGGAACAGCGACAGAATCGTCAACTTTCATCAAGTGTAAAACGACTTTCAGTTTTAAGAGATTTTCTTCGAATTCTTTCAACGCTTTCTTTTGTCAATTCAAGTTCAATTAAAAAACATGAACGTTTGTGGGAATTTTCTCTTTTGTCAATATATATCAGCAAATAATGTATTGTTGTTTTAAATCCAAGTTGCCCTAAATTTTGGAAAAACAGTTTGACTCCACCAAACGTATTTCTACGCCACTCTTATCGTAACACTTTTGTTGTCAAGGAACTAGTCCATTGTGCGATCGTGTATGTGAAATTTTTTTTCGTCGTCAAATGAAAGAGAGGGCTTCCAATACGAATAGGAAAGCTCTACCTTTTTGATTGCAAAAGGGGAAACATTCGACTTTATGGCCTGTGAACACAGCCGTCTCATCGCTCGCGAACGCCCCTTGCGGCCGGGAGGTGGCTGTACTCGCAGGCCAGCCTCGTTCCCAGTCGTCCTCAGCGCCTTTGCTCGGTAAGCCCATTCATTGCTGCTTCAGGCTAGACTCCGTTTTGCCATCACCTTTGCCATCTGGGACTTGCCTGGTACCTAAGCCTCAGTATTTCGCCCCGATCAATTCTTTTCGGGTCCCGTGGTGCTAGCGAAGATTCGTCTCGGATACGTCGCCGAAATGCATGACCTTTTTCTGGGGAAAAGCCGTACAGGAACTGGCACATTCTCGTCCCCAGAGCCGTTTGTCCCTCATCATAGTCTTAGACGCCTGAGTCTTAGGGTTCCAAGCGGCTTTGGGGACGTGAATGCAAAGTGTACCCACACAAATTGTGTGACCGTTCGAATTCTTAAATTTAGAGGAAATGTATGGGGATATCGAAAAATAGAATGCTGTCAGGTAAACAGCTGCCGCAAAACCCTTTAGACTCCATTTGAAAAAGCCATTTAGCAGACTACTTTGTTTAGCAACTATTCTTATCAATGTTGTGAAACTTGAAATTTCTTCTTGTCAATTTGAAACTTGTGAGTTCTAAAATCAAGCATTAGTCACGTCATGATTTTGCGAGTTATTAAATGTTCCATATTGATCTTCTGGTCCATTAGTGATCAACGGTGACGAAGAGGCATCTGTTTGCTCGACCTGTGCGCGTTCCTCATCTTCTTTCCTTTGAGGCACCGTTGGAGGAATTTGTACCACATGAGCTCTTCCAAGCAGCAGAATAATAATAATGGATACAATTAGACTGCATAAGACTACCACGTTGACCGCCACAAGCATCCAGACGATAGGTGCAGAAGAGTCGGGATTCTGGACTGCATATCTGATGTTCATGAAAGAAAAATGAAGGGTCAGAAGAACCAGGGTCTCCACTGAGTTCTCCAAAGCGATGTTCTGGTACGAATCACGAAACGGCTTGAAACGAAGCTGGAAACACAGGGACGCCAACAAAACAAAGCAAACTGCAATCGTCTGAAATGGAGAAGCTCGCTGGATGAAAGAGAGTGAGAACGCAATCAACATGCGCCGCAAGAGAAATAATATCTCGAAATAGGAGCGAAATTCTTTCTTGTATGGTAAGTAGATGGAGCCCAGCCAACTGTCCAAAGTTTCTTGTTCTTGTGGGGCTAGTTGGTCTCTCTTGGCAGCATTTATTCGCAGAAGTGGTAAGAACACTCCAAATGGTACCCCAATCACGTACAGTACCAACGCAAGCCAACCGAAGACCTGTAACATGCTGTAATCATGACCTTTGCATTCCAGCCACGGTGCTTCCAGGAGGTAATGGTTATTGTTCTCTTCTCCGCAGCGTGCTAAGACAGAAGCCGTTTTCTTAACAATGGGGAAATAGGTGAGGTTAAGGGCTGCAATTGAGAGCTGTAAACAGCTATCTCGTAATCGAAATCGCCTGTCAAGCGCATTTCGAAGCCAAAGAGCAGCATAACCAAGACCATAATACAACCAAATACCCACGATACAGATGACTGGAAGTAGAATGAGAGACAGAAGCTCGCCCAGCGGTGTAAACAAGCGAGGAAGCTGACAGGCCAGGCCAGAGAAACGAAAGTTAAACACATTTCCGATGTAGCGTTGGGTCTCAAGAACCTCAGGAGGCCAAACATCTGTGTTGGAAACCAAAGCGTCCAAGGTCTGGAAATAAAAGACGCTTATCTTTAAAATTCCACGTGCAGTTTTGCCTCTTCCAGCCAAGCCAACAAAAAGGACTATTACATTGAGTTCAAGTAGCCAGCCGGGGATGATGTGAAGCATGGCTAATACCGCTAAGAGAATGATTTGAGCGAAGACGAACACAACTGAGAGAAAACGTTTCTTCTCGTAAAAAACTGAAAACGCAAGACTTAGCAACACCATGGTAAAAACGACAAGAGAAACCAAGATATAGATACTAGTCTTCGTTTTGGAGCAGGCGTGGCAAAGAATCCCCTGTTTGTAATATCCTTTTTCACAGAGCGAGCAGAATCGGTCTTTACTTCCTTTGAGACAGAGGCATCTCTCACTACAAACAGTGGACGGTTTGGCCATTGACTTGTTTCCTTCTTTCAACCATTGAACTTCACATTCACATGTTCCTGTTGGGTTGCATGATGTATTTACTAGAGGACTGGTACCCAATGCTTGTGAGCACTGAACCAGATGAGTGACGTTCTGATCACGTGACGATGGCCAATATCCCACGTCCATGACCATGTATTGTGCAGGCGGCATTTGATCCTTACACACTGCGTTCTCCATGCAAGTTAAACAGGTTTTACCTGAACCATAATATCCAATATCGCAAATGCATAGACGGTAGCGATAATAACTGGGGTCTAAGACCACTAAACCATTGTTGTAGCTGAGACGTGCATTGGGGCATTTGAACTTATCTGAAGGATTTCTGCGCGTCAAGGTTGTAAAGTCAACCGTCATGTAGTTTGGCAACATTTCACTTTTGTCCTCTTGCTGCATGTGAGGATTCCTTGAAACATCAAGAACTTCTAGAGCAAGTAGTTTCGCGAATTGTTGAGGAATTGGGCCTGAAAGCATGTTTACGGAAACATCAAAATCAAGGAGAAATAACATGTTATCAGAGGGTGATGGAAGCTTTTCAGACAATCTGTTCTTACTTAAATCTACGGAGATTAAGCTTTGAAAGTTCCACAGCTTGTCCGGTATCGTACCATGAAAGTGACACTCACTAACATTAAGAATACGCAACGTCTGATTGACGGGTTCTATAGCTTCCAACAAAGCATCAAAGCTCATGTTGAGCTGTTTATTGCTGGCAAGAATCAATACCTCCAGCGACTGGGACTTAAACTGTATTCCTTTCTCAAGTGAAGTTAAATGATTTCCCCGGAAATCAGCAATTTGAAGCCTGGGAATTGCGCCAATGCTTTTTGGAATTTGTCCCGAAAAATTGTTATTTGCTAAGTTTAAATGCCATAGATTTTTCATGTTACCCATAGATGGAGGTATGTCACCAGAAAAATGGTTTCCCGGCAAAAGACACTCGATCATTGCAGGAAAATATGACCCAAATCCTTCAGGTAGCGTTCCTTTTAGTCCAGAAAGAGAAAGATGCATAAAACGTAGGGATGAAAGGTTGAATAAGTTTTCAAAACCGTCACGTAAATATGTAGCAGTTTCAAGATCCAAAAACCACAGCTTTTTCAAATACCCAATGCTTTTTGGTATTAAACCATGCAGTTTGTTCTCTCCGAGACTGAGAACTTGCAGTTCCGTCAGGTTTCCAATGTCCTTTGGAATTTCCCCAGAAAGGCCTTCCCCCATTTGACAACAAAGTTGAATTTTTACCAGAGACTTCATTTGCACCAAGAGTTCACCAGGAATCTGGCCGGACAATCTGTTAAAGGCCAGATCGACTCGTAGTGTGGTGGTCATATTGGCAGAGAGAATCTCACCGACACTGCCTTCCAACTCATTGTTACTGCCAACGCATAAGCCCTGTAAATTGCGTAACTTCCAGAGGCTTCCTGGGAGAGTCCCAATCAAGTTGTTATTTGTCAGAAAGATGCTGATAACGTAACGACTAGTACGCTCACAAGTAATTCCATACCAGAGGCAGTGAGATACCGAGTGATTTCCCCAGTGTATTTTCTTGTTCCAATTACGCCCGCCTGTTTGATTGAATATTTCCATAAGAACGTGTTTTTCTTGCTCGGGTTTGAATGTTGTATCAAGCGTGGTGTTTGGAAATGGGATCTCGTGCAAGCAACCATAGGCAAACGTATCATCGTAGTTTAATGATGTAAATTTGTTTTCAGCAACTGAGAAACAAACACAGAAAATGCCACAATTTGGATGAAAACGTACAAGTTATATATTACGTACATATTTCTTATGGCCGGTCACCATTAACACGTGACCCATCGCACTTCATTCTAGACGGTCAACTTGAGAGTGGTGGACATTTATCACTGAAGGAAAGCCGTTCACATTGTTTTTAAAAATTACAACTTGATTTCAAAACAATTTTACTATAAAAGAAAAAGTAAAAAGATTATAACAACCTAATTCGAAGTCAGTTACAGCTTTAAAGAGACAATTTCATTCAACAAAAAAAAATTGGCGCTGCGTGTAGCGGCTTTATCCGCCTACCGTCCATCACTGAGTTTGCAAATCATCACGTGTAGTAAAATGTTAAAAATTTATTTTTGAAATACGGTTTGTGCAAACAGCAGCTTTTCTATTTGTTAAACTGGCTTGGAAATCAATTTTGAGTAAGTTTTATCTTCTCTCAGCTGGTAAAATTGTCGATCTTTTAGCTCTGTTCGCTTGAAATTCTTTCAAAATCCAAGACAATTTTAACGGCTTTTCTTTGATTGACGTCCACTAGGACTCAACTATTTTTATACGTATATATTATATATTTATAGTAGTTGGAGGTCAGGGTCAAGAGTTTTAACCAGGAAAAAATGGTTTATTCATGAAAATTTTAACTAGGGGAATGAAACTGAATCAAAATTGGTACATAAAACAGTGATAAAAAGGTCTTATCGTCCTTGTAACATAAAAGTATAGAGTGTTTTCACATGACGTCATAAAAATTAAACAATCTAAAGTATACATCCTACAAAGCTGTTTCTAACATGGTATGTGGATACCAGTGTTATAATCTTTCACAAAAAGTTTCAGGTTTTAACGATGTTTCGTTTTCGATTTATAAAGGTTGTAAATGTGTCACGCAATTCGTCACGCTATTTCAAAAGCCGTGAAAATAAACAAAATTGAACTAGTTGAAAGTTATTAATGAATTATAGATGCTTATAAGCCGATTTCATGCCTCTTATGGTGAATACAATATTTTTTTATGAGATTTTTGGTGTTATTAAGACTTTAAAGTCTTTAAATTTTTGGCCGCCATGTTGGTGTCCTTAAGTGGGACACCAAGATGGCCGCTCCATACATTTCTTACTAAAACATGTCTATATTCATTCGCCTATAACTCTTGAATGAAATGCTCTTGCGCTTCAACATTTGGCCCAGGTGTGTTGTTTTAAACTCTCTACAATTCCATAAACATTTTCGAATCGAAAACGGCTGGTGAATTTTGATGAGACGTCAGTGAAAACACTCTATAAATAAGCTTTCCAACAGATCGCGTGACCATTTTTCTTAAGACCGGAAGTGCGGAATTAGCGACTGGAAAATTCGTCCAAAATTCAACCTTTGGTTTCTTATATTAAAATCTAATTTTATAACTCGAGCACAATCACTACAAACGTAGGCTAAATATGTTAAACCTCTATCGGAAACGCTCATTTATCCATCTATACAAAGAAATTTAGCTGCCATCCCCCGATTTTCGTGATTTGTCACGTGATTAACATTCCGGGAAAATTTCACCTTGCTCTAGGCAACCAGCCGAAGACATTCTTGTTCAACCATATTTTCGAAACACACTTTAAGCCCAGGCCTTTAAAAACTGCTCGAGGAGACCTTGAGAGGAGACCTAAGTGTACTCAAAACATGTGAAAATGCAGGGAACAATGATGTGTACCCCGTTAAGAAAAAATCCTTCCTTTGCTCCTGTCAACGTTAAACTGAAACAATGAGTTGACAATGCGCGTGTGCATTGCTTCATATCCCTTCGTATACTAATTATGCATACAATTTGTTTTACTTTCAATTAGATCCTTCATTCATGAGTTGAAATTAACAACAATAATGTGCACAAGAAAAAAAATTACGGGAAACGTTTTTCACTGAAACATGTTCATTCAGTGAACATGTTTCGGTGCTGATGTGAACACAGCATATTAACCACTTAAATCCCACAGTTGGGACTGTTTTTTCTATCTTATATGTCTGTGCAGTCTGCGTAGTGAGATCACTAGATTGAAAACAATCGTAAACTGAGAACAGTGAGGAGATAATCAGTCCGTCAACACAACTGTCTGTGACATTTACACAGCTTAAAATGCTACGACAATCAAAACTTTAAAAATAACAGTTCGATAATCATCTTTTAATCTTTGACCAGAAGCAGTTTTAAATAGGGGAATATTCCCGGAAATATTGACAAGAGTAGTGTTACGTAGTGGTATTCTTACTGATATTTATATATTTACTGATATTTCTTTCCATTAATTTAAATATAATAAACCTTGCATTAATTCTAACAGTAACTGCGAACAGGCCTTCCACTTCCTCTTCGTGTTCAACACTCGACTTGCTTTAAACAAAACCCACCGTATTAAATACAAATATTATTAAATAGCGCTGAGCTACATCGTTCACTGATGTGCAAAATATATAGCTATCAAATTTAGGAATACTATTTTCAGTCCTTTTTCAAGTTATGTCAATTATTTCTTTATTTTCAGTAGTGGAACAAAATTGCTTACCAGCATTGCTTGATCCCGCGCCTCGTCCAAATCTCACTAACTCGTTCAATGTTCGGTGGGAAAGAAACTTTGATCCAATTTTGGATAAACTCTTCGTATTGAGTTTGTAGCACTTGCATCTTCTACAGCAAAGATACAAAACTGCAACAGTGAAAACTTCGACAAAAAGAAGAACCGATTTTAAAGAAAACGTTCTCGTCATTGTGGTAGAAGCTTAGTCAAATGAAATGTGAAATCGTTCGCCTCTTCCGGGTATTAGACGTTCCATTTCCGGTTTTGGATGATGGTGGTCCAGCGGTTAGCTCCCAAAATGAAACTAAACTGGCGGAAGAGACACTAAAGACATACGGCATACTGTGCTGATCCCCGGGGGGGTGCTGATCTCCCAGTGTACAGAGAAATATCATTTATAAATGGAAAAATAAACAAGTTGAAGTCAAACACTGTCTTGCCCTGTCTTATAGAAAGAGGCTTGGACTCTCAGTGAGTGATTTTCCGAAGTCAGCTAAGGCTGTTTACATGATAACGGTATGACTTTCTTTATACCGGTACGAGTTCATCCCGACTACACGATATTTATAAGAGTTCAAATCATAGATATTTAGCAAAACACCCCATAACATAGATTCATGAGATGAGCAAAGAATTTTTGGATTGCTTGAAATGTGAACGAGATATTTCCATTAAAGCCATGTTAAATGGCGGAAACATGTCCAGCTGATTTTGCAACCCTATACTAGTCTAGACACCGAAAATCCCTACCCTATATTCTATTCTATTCCCTATCCCAGACTAAACTGCTTGAAAACCATTCCCTTCACAGCGGCACATACCCATATAGCTTATGTACGAGAGTACCCCCGCCCCCAGGTCAGTGAGTAATGACAGATATAATGGCTTCAATTTCTGTGTATCTTTTGAAAATGTCATATGTTTTTTCACTGCAACAACACTTTATTTATACACGGAGTAGAGAACCGGCTAGATATGCTGCCCGATTTAGGGGCGAAAATTCGAGACCTTTTCCATGTAACATTGTTACACGCGTTGCACGGCGAATGGACCAAAGTTGTGCGTTAGCGACAAGATGGCCATCAAGCGAGCTGTAATACCCTGTAACACCGTGTAACACTTGTAACACCGTGTAACACCTTGTTGCAGAATGTTACAGGGTGTTACACGGTGTTACACAGTGTTACTGGGTGTTACACGGTGTTACACGGTGTTACACGGTATTACACAGTGTTACACGGTGTTAATGTTACACAGTGTTACACGATGTTACACGGTATTACAGGGTGTTTCACGGTGTCACAGGGTGTTACATGGTGTTACAGGGTGATACACGGTGTTTCAGGGTGCTACACAGTGTTAGACGATGTTACACGGTGTGACAGGGTGTTTCACGGTGTTACAGGGTGTAACACCGTGTAACACCTTGCAACACCATGTAACACCCTGTAATACCGTTTAACACCCCGTAATACTGTGTAACACCCTGTAACACCGTCTCTCACGCCCATTCCAGAGCCCGGTAACGCGGATCCGTTCCAAACCTCTTGCGTTGCCGACAAACAAGCGGTCGTCACGGCACCTTTGGTGACCAAGGAGACTCCCAACTTCTTGTGGCGAGAAACCAACAAGTTAATGCGGGTAACGGAATTCCCGTGCAGCAAGCCTTATCGATTCAAGTTCCAACCATGCACCATGTTAGCAACACTGAAATGTTCTCGCTAACTCCAGTTCCTGGCAACATGGCACATTTGCAGTTCAATACTCCACTGGTAAAACTCACGGACACGAACAATGTTGTTTCTATGGAAACTCCCACTACCACTGTCCAGCTATTAGCGGATGTATCTAAACGTCTCTCACTTCCTTTTGCCAGTGATCAATCCTGTTAGGTGAATTATAATTTAACATTTTTAGGCGCTTCTGTGAAGTTTAGAAGTTTTTGAAGACAAATGAAATTTATTTGATGTGGCTGGTTGCCTTTTCTTATGCTAAACGTGAACATTTTACTTCTTGCAAGTGGGTTCTTATGTACTTCACTGAAACCGCCATTGAAAAACGATACTTGCATAACACTTTATTAAGATTTCTTATCAGCATATATCATGTTACTACTTGAAAAAAAATTGGAGTGAAAGAGCGGTTTTCAATTGAGTGTTGAAAGTAATTTCGCGATTGGTTTGGTTTTGCATTGCTTCGCTTTGTGATTGGCTAAAAAATCTCGCACCACTTTAACGACAATCATAGGTAAAACCAAAACCAATCGTGTCTCGCCTGCAGGCGTTTTCCCGCGCTTGACGTCGGCTACGTGTATTTGGTACGCGTTCTGATTGGTTCATTGGATTGTCTGCGTTTGTTGTGATTGGTCAGTTCGGTCAGAGTAGTTTCTTCAGATTTTGTTTTACGACACTAGACTGAAAACCGCTCCATGGCAAGAGCTTTTTATGCTGTTTTTAAAGGTTGAGGGGGATTTGATACGTGAATATTTCTCCTTCAAAGTGCCAGCCATCACCGAAATAAAATTTTATTTACGTTATGATATATTTTCCTAAAAAAAAAAATTACGAAAAGTGATGATAAAATCAATGACTTTATTTCATTTGAAACGTAATGTTATGCAGCTTAGCTTGTAGTATGTTTGATTCATTCGTGGGTCTTTTATCCGCGCATTATAGTGGTTTGTGAAATGGCGACTGCCCCAGTTATTTAAACAAGATAATGGGTGTGTCGAATTTGTTGATTATTTTCAAGTCTCAGTAAAATTATAAGACATTCAAGTCAACAAAAGTATGCTTGCGTATTTTTGATGTACCTAAAATTGGACTGTTAATAAATTCTCGTTGGTAAAGGTAAAGAGTTGAGAAAGAAGACAGATATTGGAGGTGGAAGAACAAGTATATGTTTTGACAAATCATCTTTGAATTACCCAAGCAATGTTTTTACTGTACAGTCGTAAAGAAACCCTACATTTGCCTTGGAGGTTAAAAGATGCTAATTGCCCTACTGAACCCAACGTTTTGAGTCTGAATGAAAGCAGTTCGTTTCGTTGTTCCTATTTATTTGTAATTTTACGAAATAGCACTCACTTCTCGGAGACAGGATTCGATCAGAAACGCACTTGTTCTTCCACTGAAAGGGGTCATATGCCCATTTTGGGACGAGTTGAAAGTGCTCTTCGCGCTGCAAGGAGTGGAACAGCGACAGAATCGTCAACTTTCATCAAGTGTAAAACGACTTTCAGTTTTAAGAGATTTTCTTCGACTTCTTTCAACGCTTTCCTTTGTCAATTCAAGTTCAATTAAAAAACATGAACGTTTGTGGGAATTTTCTCTTTTGTCAATATATATCAGCAAATAATGTATTGTTGTTTTAAATCCAAGTTGCCCTAAATTTTGGAAAAACAGTTTGACTCCACCAAACGTATTTCTACGCCACTCTTATCGTAACACTTTTGTTGTCAAGGAACTAGTCCATTGTGCGATCGTGTATGTGAAATTTTTTTTCGTTGTCAAATGAAAGAGAGGGCTTCCAATACGAATAGGAAAGCTCTCTTTACCTTTTTGATTGCAAAAGGGGAAACATTCGACTTTGTGACCTGTGAACACGGCCGTCTCATCGCTCGCGAACGTCCCTTGCGGCCGGGAAGTGGCTGTACTCGCAGGCCAGCCTCGTTCCCAGTCGTCCTCAGCGCCTTTGCTCGGTAAGCCCATTCATTGCTGCTTCAGGCTAGACTCCCTTTTGCCATCACCTTTGCCATCTGGGACTTGCCTGGTACCTAAGCCTCAGTATTTCGCCCCGATCAATTCTTTTCGGGTCCCGTGGTGCTAGCGAAGATTCGTCTCGGATACGTCGCCGAAATGCATGACCTTTTTCTGGGGAAAAGCCGTACAGGAACTGGCACATTCTCGTCCCCAGAGCCGTTTGTCCCTCATCATAGTCTTAGACGCCTGAGTCTTAGGGTTCCAAGCGGCTTTGGGGACGTGAATGCAAAGTGTACCCACACAAATTGTGTGACCGTTCGAATTCTTAAATTTAGAGGAAATGTATGGGGATATCGAAAAATAGAATGCTGTCAGGTAAACAGCTGCCGCAAAACCCTTTAGACTCCATTTGAAAAAGCCATTTAGCAGACTACTTTGTTTAGCAACTATTCTTATCAATGTTGTGAAACTTGAAATTTCTTCTTGTCAATTTGAAACTTGTGAGTTCTAAAATCCAGCATTAGTCACGTCATGATTTTGCGAGTTATTAAATGTTCCATATTGATCTTCTGGTCCATTAGCGATCAACGGTGACGAAGGGGCATCTGTTTGCTCGACCTGTGCGCGTTCCTCATCTTCTTTCCTTTGAGGCACCGTTGGAAGAATTTGTACCACATGAGCTCTTCCAAGCAGCAGAATAATGGATACAATTAGACTGCATAAGACTACCACGTTGACCGCCACAAGCATCCAGACGATAGGTGCAGAAGAGTCGGGATTCTGGACTGCATATCTGATGTTCATGAAAGAAAAATGAAGGGTCAGAAGAACCAGGGTCTCCACTGAGTTCTCCAAAGCGATGTTCTGGTACGAATCACGAAACGGCTTGAAACGAAGCTGGAAACACAGGGACGCCAACAAAACAAAGCAAACTGCAATCGTCTGAAATGGAGAAGCTCGCTGGATGAAAGAGAGTGAGAACGCAATCAACATGCGCCGCAAGAGAAATAATATCTCGAAATAGGAGCGAAATTCTTTCTTGTATGGTAAGTAGATGGAGCCCAGCCAACTGTCCAAAGTTTCTTGTTCTTGTGGGGCTAGTTGGTCTCTCTTGGCAGCATTTAGTCGCAGAAGTGGTAAGAACACTCCAAATGGTACCCCAATCACGTACAGTACCAACGCAAGCCAACCGAAGACCTGTAACATGCTGTAATCATGACCTTTGCATTCCAGCCACGGTGCTTCCAGGAGGTAATGGTTATTGTTCTCTTCTCCGCAGCGTGCTAAGACAGAAGCCGTTTTCTTAACAATGGGGAAATAGGTGAGGTTAAGGGCTGCAATTGAGAGCTGTAAACAGCTATCTCGTAATCGAAATCGCCTGTCAAGCGCATTTCGAAGCCAAAGAGCAGCATAACCAAGACCATAATACAACCAAATACCCACGATACAGATGACTGGAAGTAGAATGAGAGACAGAAGCTCGCCCAGCGGTGTAAACAAGCGGGGAAGCTGACAGGCCAGGCCAGAGAAACGAAAGTTAAACACATTTCCAATGTAGCGTTGAGTCTCAAGAACCTCAGGAGGCCAAACATCTGTGTTGGAAACCAAAGCGTCCAAGGTCTGGAAATAAAAGACGCTTATCTTTAAAATTCCACGTGCAGTTTTGCCTCTTCCAGCTAAGCCAACAAAAAGGACTATTACATTGAGTTCAAGTAGCCAGCCGGGGATGATGTGAAGCATGGCTAATACCGCTAAGAGAATGATTTGAGCGAAGACGAACACAACTGAGAGAAAACGTTTCTTCTCGTAAAAAACTGAAAACGCAAGACTTAGCAACACCATGGTAAAAACGACAAGAGAAACCAAGATATAGATACTAGTCTTCGTTTTGGAGCAGGCGTGGCAAAGAATCCCCTGTTTGTAATATCCTTTTTCACAGAGCGAGCAGAATCGGTCTTTACTTCCTTTGAGACAGAGGCATCTCTCACTACAAACAGTGGACGGTTTGGCCATTGACTTGTTTCCTTCTTTCAACCATTGAACTCCACATTCACATCTTCCTGTTGGGTTGCATGATGTATTTACTAAAGGACTGGTACCCAATGCTTGTGAGCACTGAACCAGATGAGTGACGTTCTGATCACGTGACGATGGCCAATATCCCACGTCCATGACCATGTATTGTGCAGGCGACATTTGATCCTTACACACTGCGTTCTCCATGCACGTTAAACAGGTTTTACCAGAACCATAATATCCAATATCGCAAATGCATAGACGGTAGCGATAATAACTAGGGTCTAAGACCACTAAGCCATTGTTGTAGCTGAGACGTGCATTGGGGCATTTGAACTTATCTGAAGGATTTCTGCGCGTTAAGGTTGTGAAGTCAACAGTCATGTAGTTTGGCAACATTTCACTTTCGTCCTCTTGACGCATGTGAGGATTCGTTGAAACGTCAAGAACTTCTAGAGCACGTAGTGCGGCGAAATTTTGAGGAATTTGACCTGAGAGCATGTTTACGGAAACATCAAGATGGAGGAGAACTAACATGTTAACAGAGGGTGATGGAAGTTTTCCAGACAAGCTGTTCCTACTTAAGTCTATGGAGATTAAGCTCTGAAAGATCCACAGCTTGTCCGGTATCGTACCATGAAAGTGACACTCACTAACATTAAGTATACGCAACGTCTGATTGACGGGTTCTATAGCTTCTAACAAGGCATCAAAGCTCATGTTGAGCTGTTTATTGCTGGCAAGAATCAACACCTCCAGCAACTGGGACTTAAACTGTATACCTTGTTCAAGTGAAGTTAAATGATTTCCCCGGAAGTCAGCAATTTGAAGCCTAGGAATCGTGCCAATGCTTTTTGGAATTTGTCCCGAAAAATTGTTATTTGCTAAGTTTAAATGCCATAGGTTTTTCATGCTACCCATAGATGAAGGTATGTCACCAGAAAAATGGTTTCCCGGCAAAAGACACTCGATCATTGCAGGAAAATATGACCCAAATCCTTCAGGTAGCGTTCCTTTTAGTCCAGAAAGAGAAAGGTGCATAAAACTTAGGGATGACAGGTTGAATAAGTTTTCAAAACCGCCACGTAAATATGTAGCAGTTTCAAGATCCAAAAACCAGAGTTTTTTCAAATACCCAATGCTTTTTGGTATTAAACCATACAATTTGTTCCCTCCGAGACTGAGAACTTGCAGTTCCGTCAGGTTTCCAATATCCTTTGGAATTTCCCCCAAAAGGCCTTCCCCCATTTGACAACAAAGTTGGATTTTTACTAGAGACTTCATCTGCACCAAGAGTTCACCAGGAATCTGGCCGGACAATCTGTTAAAGCTGAGAGCGACTCGTAGTGTGGAGGTCATATTGGCAGAGAGAATCTTACCGACACTGCCTTCCAACTCATTGTTACTTTCAACGCATAACCCCTGTAAATTGCGTAACTTCCAGAGGCCTCCTGGAAGAGTCCCAATCAAGTTGTTATTTGCCAGGAAGATGCTGATGACATACCGACTAGTACGATCACATGTGATTCCATACCAGTGGCAGTGAGATACCGAGTGATTTCCCCAGTGTATTTTCTTGTTCCAGTTACGACCGCCTGTTTGGTTGAATATTTCCATAAGAACTTCTTTTTCTTGCTCGGATTTGAATGTTGTATCAAGCGTGGTGTTTGGGATTGGGATCTCGTGCAAGCAACCATAGGCAAACGTATCATCGTAGTTTAGTGGTAAAAATTTGTTTTCAGCAACTGAGAAACAAACATAGAAAATGACAAAATTTGGATCATGAAAACGTGCAAGTGATATATTATGTATATATTTCTTTTAGCCGGTTACCATGCATTTACACGTGACCCATCGCACTTCATTCCAGACAGTCAAATTTGAGTTTGGTGGAGTCGACCACTGAAGGAAAGCCGTTAACATTGTTTTTTAAATTCCAACTGGATTTCAAAACAATTTTACCGGAAAAGAAAAAGTAAAATGAATTAAAACAACCTAATTCGAAGCAGTTACAGTTTCAAAGAGACAATTTTTATTTAACATGATAAAAAAATTGGCGCTGCGTGTAGCGCTTTAGTATCCACCTACCGTTATTTCGTCGCTGAGTTTGCAAATTATTTACAAATACGGTTTCTGCAAACGGCATGCGCAGCTTTTCTGTTTGTTCAAACTGGCTGGGAAATTAATAGCTCTCTGAGCTCTTAGCTGGTAAAATTATTGATCTTTTAGCTCTGTTCGCTTGAAATTCTGTCAAAATCCAAGATAATTTTAACGGCTTATCTTTGATTGACGTCCACTAGAACTCAACTTTTTATATATTATATTATACATTTATAGTAGTTTAAGGTCTGGGTCAAGGGTTTAAACATGTCAAGTGACAATTTTTCTTAAAATAGAAATATTGGACGAATTAAAGACCGGAATGCGGAATTGGCGACCGGAAGCGCTTGGAATGACCCTTTTTCGTTTGTTGTTCTTTCTTTGAGTCCAAAATCCAACCTTTGGTTACTTACATGAAACTTTAATTTTATAACTAGAGGACAATCATTACAAACGTAGAAGGTTAAATATGTTTAACCTCCATCGGAAACGCTCATTTAACCATTTATACAAAGAAATTTCGCTGCCATCTCCCGATTTGCGTGATATGTCACGTCATTAACATTACGGGAAAATTTCACCTTGTTCTAGGCAATCTTGCCTAAGATATCCTAACCATATTTCCGAACACACTTTAAACCCAGGCGTGCGTTTCTCGAAAGTCCCGAAAACGTTCGGGCGCGAAAAGCTGTGTTATGTGCAGAATGGTTATCAATAAATATTTATGTTATAAATATATTTTATAGCGGAGCTCTCAAGGGCCGAAAGCCCGCTCGCGAAACATCCGGGATCTTAGCAATTTTAAAACCAAAGCGAGGCTTATTTTACGCGTGGCTACACGGCCGATGTTACGTCAGCTACAGTACACACTTTTGTTGTGTTTAGCGGAGAAAACGGTTTGCAAAATCGTTTTTCCCTGCATTTTTCCGCGGTTTGCTACTCAAGACAGGTTTCACATTTCTCAAACAGTGGTCGAGACCTTATTTGAGGCTGCATATATCTGCAAGTCAAGCGTTTTTGGAGGAATATAGAGCTAAGTGCTTATTTTTAAACCTGATTTCGTCTTAGGACAATTGAAGCTAGTAGATCGTTAAAGAATACTCAGAAAAAGAAAAGTTTTAAGCGATGAAATCTTGCTTCGAGGAACTTCAGAACTTAGCTCTGTTCTTACTCCTTTTTTTCCCTTATTGTTGGTGTATTGTAATTGAATAAGTGTGAATAAATAAACTTGAACTTGAACTTGAACTAGGTTATGCCTATATCTATATATATCTATATATATATATATATATATATATATATATATATATATATATATAAATTTGTCACAAATGAAGACGAACCAATACTTTTTTCTGACACCTATATTTCGACCACATTTAGTGGTCTTCTTCAGGGTGACTAAAACACCGTTAACGTATTACACTTTAAAATTGCTGAGGCGTCCGATGTCAAGGAAACGCGTGCGTACCAAAACTGACTGTTATTTTGAAACTGTAACGGAAACGTATCGCGTTGCATTACAAAAAAGCGACAAAAACTATTCATTCGCGTACGCTCGCGCTTACAAAAACTATTCATACATGTGCGCTCGCGCTTATACGCGTCTTCCTGTTCTGAGCATAAAAACCATCATTGTCATTAAGTTCATTCGATATTAAAGTTCCTAATCTGTACATCCACTGTCCTTCCTTGTCACGCAGCTCCCTCTCACATTTGACCCAGTCTATCAGTTGAACGCTCATGTGTTCCAATCCTGAATGTCCTTGGCTATGAAAATGCTGGTAAAGAACGTCATCCTTTTTTTTATTTTCAGACGACAGATTAACATGTGCATTTACCCTACTCTTATGATTGTTAAACCTTGTCCTAAACGCAGTGGTAGTGGATCCAACATATTGAATTTGACATTTCTTACAAGTGATAAGATAGATCACATTTCTAGAATTGCAGTTGAGGTCGTAGTTCATGCTAAATTCTTTTCCAGTTTTGTTGTTTCGAAAAACTCTTCCTAAACAAAGAAAATTGCAAATCTGACATCGATTGGAATTACAATTCGATGTCCCTTTCACTTCATCTTTGGAGCCACTTCTAAAACGAGCTCGGACTAAATAATCGGAAAGACTTTTAGGTTTCTTAAAGGCCACCATTGGAAACTCTTTGATCGCATCTCTGCATCTGTTTAATGAATGCAAGACAGGCTGTAACTTTCTCAGTAAACCTCCGATATTAGGAAGGCCTGGATGGTATGTAACTGTGAAAGGAATGCTGTTGTTATCTTCCCTTGTTTTTTCCTTTAAAGTTTCATTCCTGGGTATTCGTCTTGCCCTATCAACTTGTTGCTCAACAAACTTCCTTCTATATCCCCTTTCTACCAAAAAGCTACATAAATCTTGAGTCCTTTTCTCAAAGAACGCATCCTTAGAACAGATCCGTCTCAACCGTAATGCTTGAGCATAAGGAATCCCTTTCTTGCAAGAACTCGGGTGACAAGACGCTTGGTGAAGATATTGATGACTATCAGTTGGCTTGATGTACACATCGGTCTCCAATTTTCCTGAATCATTAGTTACTTTAACATCCAAAAATTCTACCTCCTTGTAAGACCATTTCCATGTAAATTTGATCGTTCTATGTGCACTATTCAGGTATTCAATGAAGTCTCTGAGGCTATTTTCTCCTTCTGTCCAAATGATAAAAATATCATCAATATACCGCCACCACGTATGAGGTTTTATTTCAACCTGCGTAATTAACTGTCGTTCAAGTTTGTCCATAAAAATATTGGC
This sequence comes from Dendrophyllia cribrosa, assembly GCA_024195265.1. Lineage (NCBI taxonomy): Eukaryota > Metazoa > Cnidaria > Anthozoa > Scleractinia > Dendrophylliidae > Dendrophyllia > Dendrophyllia cribrosa. The sequence continues at coordinate 34,405,520 of JAJLRJ010000001.1, forward strand.
ATATGACGGTGCCATTCGAGTTCCAATTGCCGTGCCCAATTTCTGAATGAAATGTTTCCCATCAAATTCAAAATTGTTATTTTTAAGAACTATTTCCGTAAAATCCACTATGTCATTCTTCAAATCTCCGAGTTTCTTTCCTTCATCCAAATTGGAGTCCCAGGCCACCAATGCTTCTTTCACCGCCTGTAACCCTTCATCATGTGGTATATGGGGATATAACCCCACAACGCGATACATTTCCGTTACAGTTTCAAAATAACAGTCAGTTTTGGTATGTAATACGTTAACGGTGTTTTAGTCACCCTGAAGAAGACCACTAAATATGGTCGAAATATAGGTGTCAGAAAAAAGTTCTGGTCCGTCTTCATTTGTGACAAATTTATATTATTTTTATGAAAGACTGGACAAGTGGATGCACAAGTGGATGCTTGTGATTTAGCCGTGATTTAAAATTATATATATATATATATATATATATAAAACTAGTTAAAAAGACCGAAAATGGACAACTTTTGGTATAAAAAAATGTAAAAATTTAGTTAAAAAACGTTTCGGTCTCTCGACCTTCATCAGTTGTACAGACAGTTACACATGAGACTTAAATACGGTTACAACAATGACTTAACATTAAACTACTGATAAATAACGTAACAAAAATAAAAGCAAAATTACAACAATACAATAATAGAAGTGATAACGAGCCTAGACTAAAGGAAAACCACAAGTGCCACAAATATGCTAATGAACTACGGTAACATAACAATAGAAGGTATAATTACTAAGAAAGACAATCAAAAATAAATGTTAACAGTTATGCAATTGCCCCAACGTAATATATAATACGTTTCCCATTCAGGGCTTTGAATAATCATACAAGCCAATGTCACAACAAAATCCCTGAGCAGGGTCCTTAAACAATAAGTAATAAATTCCGCACTCAGAGCCTTTGAGTGACGAGGCCAACACAAAAATAACAATCCCCGAACGAGGCCCTTGAACGCTAAGACAATTACAAAAGGCGATAAAAAATATAAAAATTAATGCTAAAAGTCAACTATAAGAAAATTGGAACCTAGTGATAAAACCCCCTGAATTTAATTGTAATGAATACGATTTTTTGAATGAAATTCCTGTCTTTTATTTAGCCCAAAATAGCTGCGCACTCCAGTACGCTTCTTTCGTGACAAGTAATTTTTCTGTGTCTTGATTTGTGTTTGTGTAAATTTGGTCTATGCATTGAAAAGTGAAATCTGAAAGAATGTGTGGCGTTCTGTTGAAGTGTTTTCTTGTTTGTTTTCATAGTAGATTTGTGGTTCCTAAATCTAACTTTAAATTCAGTAGTGGTAGATCCAACATACTGGAGATTGCATTTCTTGCAATGAACCAAATAAATTACATTATTGGAGTTGCATGAAAGTCTTTGTCGAACACTATATGTTTTGCCAGTTTGGGCGCTGAAAAAAGTTTTAGAACTGACAAGGAAATTCTCGCAAAGGTCACATCTGGTCTTATCGCATTTGTAACAGCCGGGTGCTTGTGCATCCGTTGTCGGCCGCGGGCTGTTTCTGCACTTTGAAGGTGCTAAAATTTCTTTTAGGTTCTTAGGTCCGCGATATAATGCGATATATATATTAAATTTTAAATCACGGCTAAGCAATAAAATGTTACGTTTGCTACACAAGTTGAGTTGGTTTGCGGGCTAAAAACTTCGACGCCATTCGCTAGAAACTAAATTTTAAAAATGGCTTTCGGGCCCGAAATGTCTTCGAGAGTTTTGAGAAACGCACGCCAGGACTTTTACTGCTTGCGGAGACCTAAGTGTACTCAAAGTGCAGGGAACAGTTATATGAACTCCCGTTATGAAAAAATCCTACCTGCCCCTGCTCCTTGCCCCTGTCAACGTTAAACTAAAACAATGAGCAGGGCTCTACAATGAGTTGACAATGAGCGTGTGAATCGCTTCATACACTAATTATGCATTCAATTTGTTTACTTTCAATTAGATTCTTCACTCATGACGAACAATCAGACGGCGCATTGAGCGAATCATGATCGAAAGAAACACGTAAACGCAAATGTCCTCTCCTTGTTAAACAATACACTAAGGGCTTGACAAGTGCGATTAAACCACAAAATCATTTTCATTGCTCTTTCAAGTAGTGTGTGTATGTCTTTATTCTCAGTAAAACACAATTGCTTACCAGCATTGCTTAATCCGCCTCGTCCAAATCTCAACTCGTTCAAAGTTCGGTGGGAAAGGAACTTCGATCCAACATTGGACAAACTCTTCGTATTGAGTTTGTAGCACTTGCATCTTCTACAGCACAGATACAAAACCGCAACTGTGAAAACTGCGATTAAAAGAAGAACCGATTTTAAGGAAAAAGTTCTCGTCATTCTCGTAGGAGCTTAATCATCGCCTCTTCCGGGTAAGACGTTCCATTTCCGGTTTTGAATGATGGTGGTCCAGCGGTTAGCTCCCAAAACGAAACTAAAATGGCGGAGGAACACTAAGGGTGCGTTCCTATCCGGATCACTGATCCAAGATCACACGGATCATGCTGCATCAAAGGAACCGATGAATCCTTGTCCAGAGTGGATTCGTCGGTTCCTTTGATGCTTCATGATCCGAGTGATCTTGGATCAGTGATCCGGATCCGGATCATCCCAAAGGAACGCACCCTAAGACATACGGCATACTGTGCAATCTCGTACCCAGAGTCCTCAGGCTTCTGTACAGAGAAATGTCATTTACAAATGGAAAAATAAACAAGTTGAAGTCAAACACTGTCTATGGACTCTCGGTGAGTGATTTTTCGAGTTAAGTATCATAAAGTCATGAGTTGAGGCCGTTTACATTATGCCGGTATGGTCGGTATGACTTTCTTTAAATCTGTATATTTTTAGGTGGGGGTGTGCCACTGAGACTATACTATTTTGGTGTCCATTTATTAATTATTAACTACAAATTTCAATTTTAAAACTTCATTAAATCTTCAATATTTCTTATTTCTCTAAATTTTACCAATCCTTTGAGAAAAACTATTTCCTCCCAAACATACGGGCAATTCCATGCGAGTGGTGTCAGAATTCAGATTTAAAAAATTAAGTTGGACTTGAAATGATACCCTGTGCTACATTGTTGACAAGTTATAGTACACAGAAAAATAAATTCCAGCTCCCTTGTGACAACGATGTATTCAGGGGGGGTCCCCAAAGTAAGTATTTATTTTTTTTATAGCAAACAATAGGAAAAAAGCACATTTTTAACTTGCTGTATCAAACTTGGAAATTATTAATGACTACAAACACTTGTATCAGAAAAAATCCCTCACTGCAGTTAACACATAAGAAATATAAACTTCACCCTGAACTCTTTTTAAAAATAGTTATAACAAAGGTAAGTTCCGTCGCGGACGTTACGTAACGTCCGCGACATTTAAACAATCTTATTTCTTTCCTAAAATAACTATTTGAAAGATTTCAAAGACATTCTTGCCAAACAGCTAGATGTCCAACAGAAACACTTTGGTAAAAAGAAATCTCTGGTAAACTGCAACATTTTTCAATAAACAGCAGCAAAACTTTGTTACGGACGTTACGTCGCGGACGTTACACTTCTTGAACTTAAGTTCAAACATTTGAAATGGTTTTAAAAAGCCAAACCATTACACCACGAGACCATGTGTCCTCCTAAATATGCATTAGTTTCACCTAACAAACATTTTGACTTAAACAACAGCTTTCAAGAGGGTTACTATTCTGAAGTTTACAGAATAGAAGAGGTTCCGCCATTCTGATGAACCTAGTCATTTCTCACAGCTCTTAAACCCTTTTATGTTTCCTTATGGCTTTGAAAAGTTTTTCTACAGCTGGTTGTTCTGGAATTTCAAATGGCCCACTGATAAAGTGAGGAACAGTAACAGGACCAGAAAAAATGTTTGAAAGGTGGACTCTTTCCACATCTTCTCGTCTAGGCCAGTGGTAGGTAGTTGCGCCGACTCTGTGCAGGAACTTGAATTGGACAAAGCTGCCAGTTTTCTCTGTTACTGTGCCAAAATAATAGTTTTTGATGTAATCAACTGCGTAGTATTCCCCTGGTTGAATAGTTGGCGGTGGAATTGGGCATAGCCTTTTCTGGTGCAATTCTTGGATCATCAATTGCCTGTATGTTGGAACTTCGGTTTTAGGGATCATCAAACATCTGGTTGCCACACATCTTGCATACAGACATGTGTAAATGCCACAATCATAGGTATTTTCCTGTTGTGGAATCTCACCAGGCCTGTTTGAATAGGAAGACCACTGGTTGATATCAATCGACTGGTCAACTTTCACAAGAAGTGACACCATCTTTTCCACTCTTTTTAACACAGTTGGCTTTACGAATTGCCCTGGCAAGCTGTCAAGCACTACAATGCACATTTCCTGAGGAAACATCACTCCAAGGAACCAATGTTCACTCTGAGTATCGTTGCAGGGAAAGAATACTGCATCTTGTTTTAATAGGTCACCTTTGCCTGTCAGAAGATCTTTCAGGGGCTTCTTTTCAAATTCTTCCCACCCAAAAACTTCAATGCAAAGGCCCTTTTGAGCACTTGCTGTCTTGACTAGCTTTAAATATGAGTCAACAATAAAATTTGTAATCCACTTTGCTTCATCTTTTGTGGCTTTTCCATCCAGCCTTTCTAAGTCACTAGTGTCAATTAAAGGATCACCCTCAAAATCAATGCCTTTACTAACAATCAGCTCTGCTAGTAGACTGCTGTAGGGAGGAACTTGGAATTCAGTGCAGTGGTTATTAAGAAGTGCTCCGATGTTGTGAGGCAAGCCTAACTGAATCTGGATATTGCTGTCTTCTTCATCTGTCATAGTTGTCTCAGCTGGTGATGTAGCATATGTACCGGTACATAAAGGTATGTCATCCCGATCCTCATTGACAACAACACTATCATTGCTGCTATCATCACTACTCTCTTCTTCCCCACTGCTGTTACTGGAATTATCAATTATATTGACTTGACATGTGGTTGTTTCAGTGACTGAGGTAACACCACAGGTTTCTTCACCATCACTTGATTGTTCAATCTCATGAAGAGCAGATGGCTGACTTGAGTAAAGGCGGCAGTGTAGTTGACCTCTCTTTGCTGGCTCTATGCAGTGGATCTTTCTGATTCCTGGGATAGATGTGGCTTGTTCAAAGCATTTGTCCAGTTCTAGACAACTGCTGTAATCATCAATGTCTTTCTTAAGACATAGTTGAATGTTGATTGACTTACAGAATTGTGCTGCGATCTTCGCAAAGGACACTGCATCCTGGACATCTGACACTTTCCTGGTGGACACTGCAGTCCACACCATCCTTTTAACAGTTCCTCCCAAGCCATCAACCACTCCTTTACCATGGGAAGTGGCAAAAAAGTGCCACTTTATTTTTAACCCCTTGCTCTGAAGAGTGTGGTAGAAGCCAGCCATGTACTTGTTTTTAAATTGGGAGCTGGGGCCATCGGAAAAGATGTTAACAACTCTGACCTGTGGAAACCTTTTCCTGACAAAATTGTTGACCACAGTATCCATAAAAACAGCAACTGATTTCTTTTCATGGCTGAGGTCATCGCTCACTATAACGTGTGAATTGCATGTTGTGTTGTTAGCAGAATCTTTAGTCCAAATTGCAACAGTAAAGAGCGTAACCTGTTGTTGACTCCAATGGGCTGCTTGAGGTTCATCTTGGTGCTGACAGGTGTAGTTTTCAGCGAAGTCAACCTGGACAACAGCTTCATCTGGTTGCAGCTGTGCTGTGCACTTTTCAAAAAATGCAGCTTGTTTCCTCTTTATGAAAACATGCTCCAAGAAAGAAGGTATTTTACTTTGAAGGGAATGTAATGCTTCTTCAACAGTTCCCTCTTTGGTGACTTTCTCCATCTTCTTCACCAGTTTTGGTTTGCCTTGTTTGGACTGAAATGGATGAGACACACTTTCCCACTGTTGCCACTGTACAACTTCATCAAGAGGAGCATCTTTCTTGACAGTGTCAAGCCATGCGGGGCATTTATCGCATTTGTTCATCATGCATTCTTCTTTAGTGCTGTCACAGACAAAGTGATCTACAAATGTTCCGGAATATGAAGGAAAACTTTCTATTTCTTTGCTAAGACATTCACAGAGCATCTTCATGTTGTCATGGTACTGGCAGAGGCAAACTTGCCATGGCATCGCTGCTTGCAGCAAAACATTTTTTGGCCTCAAAGAGCAGAATTTACTGAAGCCTATCTGGACATGGGGGTTCTCCTTCTGAAACAATCCAAAAGTCTCTTTCAATGACCACATTAAGTGCCTCTTTTGAAGTTTAGACTTTTTCCCATTCTCTTTAACGATCACAAAGTCTCTACGTCCTGGTGCTTGACGAGAAATAGAATCTTTGCAGTAGAATTCTTGAACAGAATCTACTGTGGACTTGGCAATGCCTGTATTACCATTTGATTGCTTGTGTTTACTTGACAAAGAAAGTCCACTTGACTTTGCAATCTTTGCAATAACTGCTTTTCGTTTCCTTGGGCTGTTTGGAAGTAGAGGGGAAACTTTGTGTACTGCTTTACCTAATGCTTGGGGAGATTTGTATGCAAATTCCACATCAGTGTTATCAGCATCTTGTGAGATGGACAACTTTTTCTTTAGCCTGTGTAATCTTACTCTTTCATTGCATTTCCTTCTCTCTACTGCAGCTTTTCTTGGACTAAGAGCTTTCTTTCTACTTTCCCTTTTCCGAACTCTGTCTTTCTCTTTATATGCTGCATACATCTCTGCATTTTCTTTTATTTTTTTTCTGTGATTTTTGGTTCTTTCTGCTCCAGTTGAAGGCATTTTTTGAGATCTGAGATTTCAAAAAAGCTCACAATATACATGCATATGCTCTAGAAAAGGAACTTATTATCTGGTGACCAGTAGATGTTTGTAGGCTCAGATAATTTGCAAAGAGCATGCTCAAAGCTGAGTATGCAGATAGTATTTGATGTAAAAGCCATGTAGTGTCCCCCAAACTGTCCTGGGATATTTCATGGCTTTTACATGAAATGCCAACCAGTTTCATTCATAACACATTAAATACTAGTTAGAATATCTTGGTTTATATGACCAGACCAGCTAAATACTGCAGTCAACAATACAAAAAAGCTGATTTATCTTCTATACTTGACAATGATTCACACAGTGTAACGTCCGTAACATTTGCTGTAACGTCCGCGACGTTAAAGTTCAAGTACCCTTGTAAAATTGTGAATGTCAGTTGAAATGAAATCAACCTTTTTGGTTGACACAACCACTTAACTGCAGATATTTGGAACAGTTTATACAAAAAGCCCTGATACTTCACAGGAATTTTGAATTAATGCCAATGCACTGGATAATGTGGTTGTTTTTTATGTAACGTCCGCGACAGTGTTTTTTTGCTCCATTTCGTTAACAGAAATCAGTCAAGTGGAAAAACTGTATAGCCCAATTAACATGTCAGTAGGCACAAACATGTTCATCAATGGAAAATTGGACAATCCCTTTTTATCCTTTGTCTGTGCTAGATTAAAGTTTCAAAACTGAGTCTGCTTGTAACGTCCGCGACAGTGGAATTGCCCATACCCAAAAATCACCTTAAAATTTACAACCCCATAACATAGATTCATGAGATGAGCATAGGTTTTTTGGATTGCTTGAAATGTGAATGAGATATTTCCATTAAAGCCATCATGTTAAATGGCGGAAAAATGGCGTTCAGGTTAAGTCCTGCCTTAACCAGAACATGTTCAGCTATACTAGTCTAGACACCGAAAATCCCTGCCCTATTCTAGACCAAAACTCTCTGATTTCTATACCTTATCCCAGACTAAACTGCTTGAAAACCATACTATTCACAGCGGCACATACCCCTATAGCATAAAGACAGAAATAATAGCTTCAATTCCTGTGTATATTTTGAAAATGTCTTATATTGTTTTCACTGCAACAACACTTTATTTATACACGGAGTGGTGAACCGGCTAAAGTTCTAGCATTTGGTGAACAGCTTATTTACCATGATTAAAATAGGCTAAAATATACTAACAAACAGAATCAAGATGCTAGGCATCACAATATTAAAATGTTTAAAAAATATCGATCAATCTGTAGTTTTAAGTGAAAATTCTTGGTCTATTTAGTTTGTTAATTCCTCTTAGATTTTTTAGGTCGACTCTTTCGTTTAGTAATTTACTAATGTATTTTACAGTGCTAAATTATTAATTCAATTAATTCTGAGAAGTTTGTAGACTCTTTCAAGTCTAGAGGTGTAGGTATATTGTACTAAATGCCCAAAGAAATGTTCCAACACAGTGTACTCTCCCTTCTTAAAGGCAAACATCCTCAGGACCAGGTCAAGCTGTCTGCCTTAGACAAACAAGTGAAATACATCCAGATTACCAGCCAACCACTGATGTCTGCCTTACATGAGTCAGGGCAGGGGCGTAGCTAGGGTTGGGTCCTGGGGTGATCCCCCCCCTTCTTTGTGAGATAATTTTAGTAAAACACAGCGTGGATGTCGACACGACAGCCTGGTAAGTACCCTGGGTGTCACACAGTGTGACCACCTCTCCCCCCCTTTTAAAAAATCCTAGCTATGCCCCTGGTCAGAATATCTGCTTTGAGAGAATGAACTATAAAATTATATCAAATATGGTTATATCAAAGCATTCTAAATTGTACATGAAGTTTTTAAAGAAATCTGGTTTGTGTTCAAAGCCCTAAGACCAAGTTTAGCAGAAGTAGAAGACTGTATGATTTCTGCTAATATGGACTTAACAAAAAATTAACCACGCAATCATTGAATCAAAGGCTCCTATATGAGGCAACTCGTGAATACAAAATACTCTTTGAATTTGCTCAACAAAATATGCTTGACTTTATTTGGTCTGGGTTTGACAAAATAATGTACATACTTTTGAATGATGATGCAATATATGACATGCAAAAATAGATGCACGTGACTTTCCCTGAATCAAAGGTCGGTTTATTTGACTCCTGTCACATCTTTGTTATCTAATGGTATGGCATGTTTATTTCAATATTGTTGATTATAATCTTTCTTGTTTCATGCTTTGAAGGTTTTTTTTTGGCATTTCAAACTTTATTTGCCCATAAAATCATTAACAATAATTATAATAAATTGTTTTTTTTTTTTCAGAAATATTTTTAAGTTAACATTTTCAAGGTATAAGAGTCACGATCACTACTTGGTGATCTAGCAACAAAGGTCCTACAGTCAACTTATGGCTTACAAGTTTTCAAGAGGGAATATTATATTTACTGTCTGTCTTTCCTGAAGAAGTAATGATCATGAGTCACCCTGGAGCTTTTTTTTTTGTAAAATATAATAGCGCACGAATAACAATAACGCTCAGGATTCATCGATAATTTTTTCTGTATTCAAATTGCAAGCGAAGGTTCTCTGGAAATTCTTATACTTCTTGTACAAAGGAGTGCGTGTAGAGGCAAGCTAAAAAAGTGTGGTCAATAGAATCTGTCTCTCCACAATATATGTACACAATAATATTATTGCCGTCAGGTTTTATTTTAAATCTAAATAGTTCTTTCCTAGTAACAATTATGCAGTGTATGAATGTATAGCTGAATTGTTTCAATTTAGGTTTTTTACTTTTTTACGGTCTTGAAAGTTGATTTAAAGATTTTTGACTATATTTTTGTATTATTCATTGGAAGGACTGCATTCCAACGGTTTGGACGAGTTTGAACCTGGCGTTATGCCGTAGGCAACTTTCAGAAGGCTATGAAGTACCACAACAGGCATCTGTCCATTGCGAAGGAAGTCGGTGACAAGGCCGGAGAAGGACGTGCCTATGGCAATCTTGGGAACATTTTGGATAGCCTCCGTTGCACTGAACAAGCGATAGAGTGCCACCAGCGGGATCTGTCCATTGACAAAAAAGTGGGCGACAGGGACGGAGATGGACGGGGATATTGCAATCTCGGCATCACTTACTAACGCCTTGGTAACTTCCGGAAAGCCTGCTCAGGAGTTCCACAAGGAAAAATGTGTCAATCGCCAAAGAGAAGGTAACTTTCAAAAAGCTTAAGAATGTTATCCGTCTAGCATTGAACTGTTTGATACCATGAGGGCTAGTGTTGAGTCTAACGATTTCTGGAGTTTTTGCGACCTTCATCGTGCTGCTTACTCTGCTATGTGGTGTTCTATGGTAAAACTGAAAAAATCGAGGAGGCTTTGTGTGCTGCTTAGCAAATACGAGCACAGGCGTTAGCCGATGCTTGAAAATACAGTATGGGTTAACCGGCCTTCCATCAGCGTCACTAGAACCAAAAAAAAAAACAATTACATACAACTTAAATGAGTCACCCACACCTATAGTGTTTGCAGGAATTCAACACAGCAAAATCAACTTTTTGGTTATCAGCAATGGAAACAAGGTCGAATTTGGACAAAAGAAAATAAATGGTGGGAGCGGAAACAAAGTTATTAGAAACTACTTTGGAAAACGTTGGTGTTGGTGTTACAGACTCGAATCGTTCATTACGTGATGGTGATGATGATGATGATGATGATGATGAGGACGACTACGACGACGATGATGATGATGATGATGATGATGACGATGACAACGACGGCGACGACGATGACGATAATGATAATGATGATGATGTTGATGATGGTGATAATGATGATGACGATTTTGATGATGGGGATGATGATGATGGTCATGGTAATAATGAACAGCAAGAACATAAACAAGGACAAAAAGAAAAAGAACAACAACAACATCAAGTCAATTCATCGCACTACACCGTGGACTCGTTAAAGCCACTGTATAATGTAATTATCGACTCCATTGCAGATTTGTGTCAAAGTGACGAATTAATCATTGTCCCGATGGTCCACTTTGCTTGGCTCCGTTACCCGCATTGATTGACTCTAAACTGCCCCTTCGCTAACCAGTTTAAAACTGATCACAGATTCACCTGAAGACTACCACAGCAACAGTGGAACGTTGCTTGTGGGAGATCCATGTCTGGAGAAAGTCACCATAAGTCACCACAAGTTGGGTCAGCTCATTTTCAGCCAGCTGCCTTATGTCAAAAAGAAATTAGAGATGATAGGAGACATTCTAAAGATTTCACCACTGACAGGAACAGAAGCCACCAAAAAGGAGGTCCTGGAACGAATCACGTCAGTTACCTTGGTTCATATTGCAGCCTATGCACGACCGGAAACTGGCGAAATTGTTTTGGCTCCACAGATGCCACCTCGAAATCAAAGGTCCTTAAAGAGGTGGACTTTAGCTGGCCCATTTCAGAGCGAATCTGCGAATGGCTGGCGCTTGAAACGTCAGTTTTTGAATCTCTTTACGGTGGCCAATTTACCTGATCAACTCAGTGGATGAGACCAAATTTTCGTGTCCTAGTTTTTCTGACAGTTCATCTGAGTACAGCATATACGGCGGTCAGTTTTTAAGAAGCCCCAAAACTACTTTGCTCGGCTTCAAGAGCTTATATACACCTTATTTGATAATCTGACAGATAATACGCGCGGATATTTTACGAGTTGCGTCGTTTTTTTTTCGAGTCTCGCAGAGGCGAGAAAAAATGCGAGCAATGTGTTAAATGTCCGTAATTATTAACTGGTTAACCATCGAATAATGGATTTATTATTCGACTGAAATTCCCTTCAATTTTGCTTCTGTATCTTCAATCCGCGACACTAAGGTGCAATACGACAATCTACTGTGTAATACGCTCGGACATATTGCGTGTTCCCTTTTTCCTTATAAGGTAAAATGACGTCATGGTGGAAAAATAAATAGCTGTAAAAGCATTTAATATTTGTTTGTATGTTAGAAATTTCTGTCATAAAATAAATTATCTTCATTATTTTTTTGCAGTTGCTAAATCATCAAGTAAGAAAAGAGAAACGTACTCTACAAGCAATTAAACCAACCAAATTGTCGAGAATTATTTTCTTTAGTTGTTTCATTTACCTTTTTCATAAAGCTTGGCCGATAATCTAATTAGGTCGATCCAGAAGCGGCGCCACGAAACGACGTCTGTTTAATTAGGCTACAGCTATGTTATTATTTATTATTAACTATTATTATTATTAACTAATATTTTAATAGGATGCCCTTTCATAACATGATTTTCAAAGAGGTCCTACAAAATATAATCAATTAACTAAACACATAAATTAATAAATATAAATTTAAGGTCGAGGCCGAACGTGTTACGGGGCAAAACAGTTATTGTAAAAGTTAGTTTTAAAAGAAGCGCTAGTAGTACTGTTTCTTACATATAAAGCCTGAGAGTTCCAGTCTTTAATGGCGTGATAAGATAGCCGTTGCTTGCCCCAGTTGGATTTGACGGCAGGCAAACGGAAATCCTGTGCATTTCTGGTGTTGTAACGGTGTACATCGTGTAACGTAACTAATCTAAGGTGTGACGCTAATAAATCGTTTTTACACTTAAAGACGTAAAGACACCTATGATACAGTCTGCGCTTACTTAGGTTAAGCCAATTAAGTAAATGGAGGGCATCAGTAGCAGACGAGTGAACTGGACGGTCAAAAACATGGGAAAAACAAATACAATGCGACGCACCTTGCTATAAGCACCCAACAAATTTTACCACGATATCACCAGCTAATTCATATAATTATTTTCGTAACTGCGGATACGTGTAAAGCAATAACATGGATAAAATCTTCTTATTTTGTAACTATATATACACTCATGTGATAAACACGAAGCGACAAGATTAATTTGGATCGTGTGCAACTTTGTGAATAGGTGTGCTCGTCAACTGAAATCGCGCTCCTTGATTGGCTAACGCACAGGGAGCCCACACAAACTGTGTGACCGTTGTTCGTATTTTTAAATTTATAGGAAATGTATGGGAATTTCGAAAAGGTTCACTTACCGTAATATTCTGCGATGAATATTCATATATAACATCAAAATAAACGTATTTTTACCTGAAATGTTGTGTGTTGTCGTTCTTGTAGCTGAAAACGGCGAATTTAAGCGATTTGAAGGGTTTTGCATCGGACGTTTAATCATCGCAGAATAGAGCGTTTTCACTTGACGTCATAGCCGCCATATTGGTGTTCCCGTACAAAAAAAATTTTAATTAACTTCCTTTGTTAGGAACACCAACATGGCTGCCATGGCCTTTGTCATTTGAGTCCCACGGGACTGAGTGAAAACGCTCTATATTACGGTAAGTGAACCTTTTCAATATTCCCATACATTTCCTCTAAATTAAAAAACACGAACAACGGTCACACACTTTGTGTGGGCTCCCTGTGGCTAACGGTGGTGCTCACGGTTAAAGGCGCGTCGAAAAACATGACAAAATACGAACCGAAAATTTTGATTGCAAACTCCGTAATTCTTGTTAATTTATAGGGCGAAATTTCGAGGACGCGCGCGCGAGGGACACGCGGGAAAGAGAGAGAAGGCGCCTGCTATGGAACCTCTAGTTTTCTGTCTTTCCACAGTTCCCGAAATGATCCCCAAGAATCTAGATTTATAAGCAGAAATGTTAAAAGGAGTATCTCGCCATCAATGACGTATAAGAAGCTACGTCCTTAGCTCTGACCAGTACAAACATTCAGTGATATAACAGAGTTTTGTTATATTCATAAAATAACTGCATTGTCCGAGGAATAAATATCTTTTTCGAACGAGTGTGTTTTACTGAGATGTGCTTATAAACGAGATGCGGCATTTATTCAAGTATACACGATGCAATATATAGTTTGATTTTCAATTTAAATTAAATTAAATCTTAGAAAATATATATTTATCTATCCAGTAATGAAATCAGAGTAAAACATGAACGGACTAGGAATGCAATTATTTTTCATCAAAGCTTAGAAACGCTTACAATAAGCTTGGCGAAGCGTAAGGAGAGCAGATGAAGTGTTAGTAGATCTTAGTAGAGCAGTTAATTTTGCTTGTGGTCTTATTGTTATTAAACTGAACTTCTTTGAATGAATGATCACTTTTATTATTTAAGTGCCAAGAGTGTTTAGCTAGTAGAGAACTAATTTGGGACTTCCGTAAAAATTATAGTAACAATATTAATTCACCTCGGGAAAGACCAGTCTTGTTTGGTCTCGACGACCAGACTCAAGACAAATTCTAACAACAAAGGTGAGTGTTGTTTTACCGTTGCGATAGTTTAAACACGATAAATTTTTAAAATGAACGGTTATTTCTATTCGTTCCCCCCGTGATATGATAACCCATCGAAATGAATGTTCATCTTTCCCCATGCAACACTAACCCGTATTTCTTCGAATAAATTAAGGCAATATGCGTTTATGACAAGCTCAGTTGCTTTGAGGAACGAGATGCTGATCAGATTACCTGCGCTAATTGAAAATGAAACAAAACTTGCAGTCGGGCCGAAACAGAAATTTTTTATGTTTTTCAGACAAGTGCAGGGCCGAAAAAATTCCCTCCTTATTAATCCCGAGGCATTAATGGCTTTTTAAGCGAGTGTGTTTTGACGGGTGCTTATAAATCCGATAAATGAGAGGAGGCATTTATTCGGGTAAATACGGTGCAATGGATTGATTTCTAATTTAAATATACACCTTTTTTAATCAAAGCTTAAGAACGTTATCTCATTTTGCATGTGGCCTTACTGTTATTTAACTGGAGTTCTTTGAATAAACGAATTTTAAGTGTCAAGCTTTTAGCTCGTAGAGAACTAATTGGGGACTGCCTTAGAAACTGCAAAAGACTAGTCGCGTTTGGTCTCGACGATCTGACACATGTAAGACAGATTTTAACAACAAAGGTGAGTGTTCTTCAGAGGTTGTTGCGTAAGTTAAAGCACGATGAACTTTGAAAATGAACGGTTATCATTATAATAACTCATGGAATTAAATGTTCTTTAGTCAGCGTCTTTATTTCTTTCCCTATGACACGCTTTACTCTTATTTCTTCAATATGACAAACTCAGTTGCTTTGAGAATCGAGACGCTGACAAGGCTGACCTGCGTTAATTTAAAATCAATGACAAAAAGTGCAGCAAGGCACAGTAATTGTTATATTCTTGAAACAAACGCATGGCTGAAAAAAATCTCCTTGTTAACCCCGAGTAAATACGGTGCAATAGATTAATTTCCAATATAATATACTTTTTAACCAAAGATTTAAAAGTTCATCTATCCAGTAACAAAACAGTTTAACATGAATAATGGCTCGGAATGATAATATTTGTTTGTGAAAACAGGGCAGAAGCATCGAATAACCGTGTACTTCTTAGCTATGCTAAGAGAGCAGATTGTCGAGCTCATGTTCTTGTGGCAAAATACAAAAAGCTTTCAAAGACTCGTATCCGTTCAAAAAGACCAGTCTCGTTTGGTCCCAACGATCTGACACAAGATAAAGTTTAACAGAACAGTTTTTTCATATTCTTTTTGTCACGTTAGTTAAAGGAGCTTTGTCGCCAATTTTAGTATTTAAGTGTAAGAAGCCAAAAACATGTTTGTATTGATAAAAACCTAAACTAATTGTTCATTTTTGTTTACAACTACTCTACTAACACGATGAAACTGTAAATAAGGGACGGACCATTAGATTTTTGAGGGGGGGGGGTTGGGCAATTTTTTGGTGCAGGATTTTTTTTTCTACGCTCGAGACTGTGCAGGATTTTTCTTTTTGGCATGATTTGCTTGCATGATATTTTTTTTGCGAGTCTATATGTTTTAATGCCTCACACATATACGTTTTAGGAATACTAGAAAGGCCATACTAGAGACAGGAATACTATAGCAAGTCAGATCTGATGTAACAGCAGCTTGATAGCATGAAGCCTGGCCGCGGTGTTGTAACTGCCCCTACAATTTTCTTTACAACAGCCCCCTGTTGATGTCGCTTCCATAGCCCATCGTAGTACACCCAACCATCTTACAATTACAGGGGCGGCGCCGGAAATATAATGTTGGTGGGGTGAACCTCCTGTGCCGAGCGCCGAAGGCGCGAGCTTCTAGGGGGTCCGGGGGCATGGTCCCCCGGGAAATTTTTGAAATGAAACTCTCTGAAATGCTATTTCCAGCGTTCCTGAAATCAGATAAACAGTTTCCAAAGCCAGCTTTGAATTCAGTTTAGTTCCAGTTTAATTCTCATGAAAAGTACATGTACACGAAACACTTTCTGAAACTTGGGTGTAACTCCATTTTGGTTGTTTGTTCAAAGTAAATTTGACTGTCACTCGAATATTCTCTGTCAATTCTTTTCAGTAAGGGGAGGCTTTGGAAACGAATTTTTCAAAGCGATTTTCTCTGTCATTGGAGGCAGAAAGATATCCAATATCAGCCATGTTCAATTTGTCAGTAAATGCAATGTCTGGATAATGCAATGATTTAATCTTTCTTGTGACATAGTTTGTTCGTAGATATGTCTTGAGCCTTCTTAGGGCAGAGGCCGAGCGCTAACTCACAGCATTGATGGATTTGTTTGATGGATTTGTCGGTAGCTGGAGTCCGATAGCTGACGTCCGAGTAACTCAAGGGGTATTGAAATGCTTGGTTCACAATATCCAATCTCCAGTCTAAAGTCAGTCACAATATCTCCGATGCTAAAATTGTAGGCTTTTGATTAATTAACGGAATATTTATTTTGCAAACCCTAAAGGCTGGTTTTCACTAGCGCATAAGCATAAGCACAAGCCAACATACGCAGACTCAGTAACGTGTTGATCATTAGTGCCTATTGTTCTGTTTTGTTCAAACAATTGGAACTAATGATCAACATGTTACTGAGTCTGCGTATGTTGGCTTGTGCTTATGCTTATGCGCTAGTGAAAACCAGCATTAATGCATTAAAGCGCCCCGCCATCAGATCTGGTCAAAGGATGTTGCTACACTATTCATCTCCGCCCGCCGCCATTTTGAACTGTCGAAAGTTGGTGGGGCAAATGTCCCACCTGCCCCACCGGTAGCGCCGCCCTTGCAATTACAAGCTTGTTGTACAACACATAAACAAAGTATTTCTCATCCATTGAGATATACATGTACCTACAATGCCACTGTACAACTATAAAAGAGCCATTCCTTGTGTCAGAAAATATCTTACATGCTTATGAAATCAGCTAAAAAGCCTACAAAGAAACACAACTTACGTCGGGTCAAAAATAAACCATTGTTATTGGTTAAACTAAACAAGCCAATGAAAAGATAAAACATTTGATCCTCTCCAAGCGCTCATAAGTCGCTAACATTCTACAACGTCAGTGTGATTTATTTGTGTTTTGACCATCTGCTCCTGGATATAAAATATTGTTCTAAGAATATAAAGCTTTGCAGGAATTTTTTTCTGGGGTTTTTGTTTTGCACGATATTTTTTTTTTGCAGTTCAAGGCCGTGCTCGAATTTTTTTTTGGTATTTGCCCAACCCCCCCCCCCCCCCCCCCCCCCCCCCCCTCAAAAATCTAATGGTCCGTCCCTAAGTGCCTTTGACCACGGATGCATGGTTAGGATGGAAACGAATAGCAACTTAAAAAATAGGGCCATTCTTTCAAGTTTTCCCTCTTGCATAGCAAACACCATCATTTTTTGTTCTCCTTTCAATTATTTACTTCATATCTTCCTTTTAAAGTTCTCAGACCATTTTGTGTATACGAAATTGTTCTTAGTTTTGATTTAATCAAAATTGTAACCCTTAAGACATAAAAATACCCACAAGACAGCCCCTTTAAGGACGATGAATCTTGAAAACTATATTGAAACATTTTCTTTCAGAAAGGATGAAGACACAATTGTTTGTATTGTTCCTTCTTCCTTTTGGTAAGTCTATCATTTCTAAGCCCTAAACGCTTTCAAGGCCTTGACTACTTTTGATAGAAAACGAGATAAGGTTTCCGTTTGGTTGTTGCTATATATATAAGTATATATATATTCGTTTTTCATCTATATTTGCTATGTTTATCTTTCTGTCTTCAATAGCACTGGCTATTCCACACCTTAAAAAATCTACTGCAAAATCCAAGGGTGGAAAAGGAGATAAGGATGCCAACTTAGGTAAGTAGAACAAAACGATAGTCAGTGTTTTGCGACATGAGCAATATCTACCCCACCCCCCCCCCCCAAAAAAAAAAAACGGTTTTTAAAAAGGGACACTGTCACTCCGAAATTTCCCATGTTATTTCACCAAATGCCACCAAATATCATCGCATAACTAAATTGAATAAAAAGATCATATAAAGCAAAACTGAAGGGGTAGTTTGGTGAAAAAGTGCAGGATTACAAGGATCTAAGTGGATGACAGTTCATCAATTTTGATTTCGTGACAGGTGGTCAAGAAATCAAAGCTTCCACGCTGGGGATTTTTTGAGCTGATAACGGCCAAACAATTTAAACTCCTTAGGGTTTCATCGGATGCCACTGAAACTTGGGGAGGTAGCAGATCTTAAAATTTCGAACAACTTGTCCGATGCCGATTTTTCGTTTTTAACGTTTTTTGGCGGGAAAATGACGTCACACCATTTATTCATTTTTTTGGGAGGGCTTTACAATCTACTTTGGACCAAGAAATGAAAGACAATTCGTGGACAATTTGAACAGTGAAAAATTTTTTAAGCTACTGCTTTTTATTACAACAATATAGTACTTTAAAATTTGAATTTCCCGCCATTTTGTTTCTATTTTTAACAAATTTTACGACATTTAAAGAGTCATAACTTCTTAATGAAAAGCAGCAGTTGCAAATTTTTTTCAGCTTTTATATTACCCTGGCCTGGTGTTTCATTCCTCATTTAAAAATATATCATAACGCACTAATTAATTTTTTAATTAATTTTGTGACGTCATTTTCGCGTAAAAAAAAAACGTTAAAAACGAAAAATCTGAATCGGACAAGTTGTTTGAAATGTTAAGATCTGTTATCTCCCCAAGTTTCAGCGACATCCGATGAAACCCTAAGAAGTTTAATTTGTTTGGCCGATTTCAGCTAAAAAAAATCCCCAGCGTGTTCCATTCGGGTGGAATTTTGAGTTTTTTGAGTCGTTATTTTGTTTTGCTTTTTATATTTCATATTAATTTGCGTTCATCACTTTTGGTGATTTTTTTTCCTACTTTAAGATAATAAAGTTAGCTTGAAGCAAGCTCCTGGCGGCCATAATCATAAAAACACGATATTTTAGCCGAGACACTTTCCCTTTTAATAAGCATGACAACAAAAATGATCTCTCCAACCTAAGAATGCCAGTTTTCCGTTCGAGCAGAACATGACTAGTCACAAACATTATTTGTAAGGTCATAGATTTCAAACATTGACTTTTAACTTGAAGCCTGAAAATCCAATATTGCCCAGATAAGATTGTTAATGGTTGACACTTTATGATTGAAGGGAATTCAAAATTAGGGCATGTTTTAACATGCCAGTCATTTATTGGTGGTAGACGAGACCATAATGCAAAAGACAACAAGTTTTACTGAACAGATACCGATATACACTTGATTGAAGAAACGTTGTCGGGAAAAAAGGCATAAATCACAAACGATACGACACAATGGAATTCTGGTGACAAAGCAAATGAGGCTTGTTGACATATATAGACCTATATAGACCTAAATAGACCTATATAGACCTAATCAAACTATTCTTTGAGGAACTCGGTAAACAAACGTGTTGTCCCCTTTCCAAGAACTAACTACATGAAAAATAGTTTTAGTTACAGCGGGCAACCGTTTGGAACAGCTTACCCTGTAACATTAGAGAGTCTTATTCATTAAGTGAATTTAAACGCCTTCTCTACTATAATTTTTAAACACGGCATTCATGGAAATCAGGTTTTTGCGTGGCTTATTGTTGTAAGTTAATATTTAATGTTAAGATTAGGATTTTAAGGTTTTAGTACGTTAGTCATTGTATAGGAATTTTTATACCTGATGATTTTTTACCGTGTATAAATAATGATTAAAGATTAAAGATTAAAGATATAGACCTAAGTGCAGAAACGTTGTCGGGAAGAAAAGCATAAACCACAAACGATACGACACAATGGAATTCTGGTGACAAAGCAAATGAGGCTTGTTAACATATATAGACCTATATAGACCTATATAGACCTAAGTGCAGAAACGTTGTCGGGAAAAAAAGCATAAACCATAAACGATACGACACAATGGAATTCTGGGAGAAAGGCACATAAGGCCCGCTAACATCCCATTTACTGATGTTTACTATTTATTCCTTCCTAAAGTTTTTTCAGAGGTTAATTTGGAGCATATATAATTTGCGATTTGACTTTGAACACAGTAATATTTTTCGTTTCCCATACAGAAAACCATTCGTTCGTATCGATTTTTTCAATGAGGTGTATATGGTTGCCTTGCCGTCACCATATTGAATTTAGAATTAAAAGAAATGAAATGTTCAGCATGTCACGGGCACGGAACAAAGTAAAATCTGACTGCCATGGGAGACTCGTGGAGAGGTAGATCATTTACTAGGTTGATATGACTTGTGAAGAACTTACTTCGAAATAAATATTTTGAATTTCCAGTACTCTTGTGAAGGGTTTAAATAGTTTGCAAAGAGTAGAATTAAGAGGGAAGCTCAAAGGAAAGCGCAGAGACGTTGGCAGGTGACTGTGTACCTGGATGACTAAGCGCAGATTTTCGAAATGTCACGAAACGGCAGATGCAAAAGACCTACACAGAGACGATTTAGTTTGGTGATGTTGTCAGGACTGTTACATCCTCGCGAATACAAAGTTGATGACGATGATTAATTTGCATGATGATGGCGAAGGGCTGGGTGCAAAGCCATTCAAATGAAAAATAATTCTTCGCATCTAAACAAATCTGATTTAGCAGTTACGCTCGCTCTGCAGAGGCTCGGTGATGTAATGGTTAGCGAGTTGGACTTGAGATCTGACGGTCGTAGTTCGAGAACTGCTGGTCAGCTCTGCCTTCGTGTTGTTTCTTAGACGTGAAACTTGGCCCCACATTGTCTCTTTCCACGCAGGTATATAAATGGGTACCGGCAACATAATACTGGGGGTAACCCTGCGATGGACAAGCATCCCATCCAGGGGGGAGTAGTTGCTTCCCAGTTGCTTCCTAGTTCCTTCATACTACAGAAATCGGGTTAAGTTCTGGCCATGTGAGCCACATGTGGCTGGTGTGCGATTTTGCCTAACTTCGCTATTAAAAATAGGTCAAAGGCAACTCGGAAATGTCTTATTGGGTTTATCCTAAAACATTTAGAAATTTAATTAAAAGATATCTTACTTTGTTAATTAGAAACGAGTGAAGATGGGTACAAAAGTTCTAAAATACATGACGTACCTACGATGGACGAACTGAGCGGCTCTAAGCGTGCTGGTCCTGCTGCATTGCTAGCCAATCCTAAAGTTCAAGAAGCAGTTGTTGAGAAAGGCATCGAAGTGGCTGGAAAGTTGGTGGACAAACAACTAAAGATCATCGATGAAGCCCAACAAAAGGCGTCAGATTTTCTGAAGAAAGAAGTAAGTAACAATGAATAAGGTTTTAAACTGATATTGAATTAAGGTTCCACCGTAAACTTCAAGCTGATAGATACCACATAACTAGTCCCTCTCCCTTGCTAAATCAATAAAAGACAATAAGTATATTACAGGTTTTTGGAAGGATAAAACATAAACTCCTCCGGGAAGTAAAACGATGACTTTCATATTCAGTATCTCGTGCACAAAAGCTTTTAACGGGTCCACCTTCACCCAAAATGCTGTGCGCGCCGTGATCTCTTTCTGTGCTGAATTTCGTGTGACACGAAATTCACGTTTGAATGCGTGCAACCAATCAGATCACGCGTATGAACAATGGAGCATTTCAAAACAAAAACAAACGACCGCAACGTCTTTTGGGTGAAGATGGGCCTTTAATATATATATATTTTTTCTAGAACCTCAAACACAGGAATTAACACTGACAAAGAATTGCTGCTATTTGTTTAATTATTGAATTGTTGTATTCTCTCAAGTAGTTTAAAGCCTGGGTCAAGGGTTTTAACAAGGGACATGGTTTATTTATTGACGTGGCTGGAAACTACAAGAGCTTGTGCCAATTGCTGTGGGTCTGTGACCGCATTCCCCTCTCCACAGGGAAAGGTTGTACCACCCACCGGGAACTTTATCACCTACTCTTTTCGAAAACTGCTGAGTGGGATCTTTAATGTCACCTATCATTTCAATATAGCTTTGTTGCAGTTGACCTAAGGGATCTATAATCTCAAGCATTTCTTGCTTTTCTATAGACTACCTCATCACCTGTATTACCAGAATCAGATAAAAATATATATTCATTTGTTTTGAGTGATGAAAAAAAGTAAAAGTTGAAGTTGAAGTTAGTTTATGAAGGTGTAGGAGACAAAGCCAACAGCTTAACGTCACCGTCCAATGACGATCATCTCAAATGAGACAAGGCGTTTGAGAACAGCCAGCATGATCTTACCAGTTGCTTAAAGATCCTGTTTGGTGGTCCGGCCGGGATTCGAACCCTCGACATCTCGCTCTGCAGACTTAAACTGCTTAATGTATTCTTTGCTTTTGTTAGTATAATTTGTAATGTAATGTAAGATACAAGTGCCTGTATATTTTTTATCCTGGTTTTGACGATTGTTTGAAACAATCAGTTATTTTTTAATTTACTGCTGCAAAATCTCGTATTCACGATCAATTACCTATCCTGTATTAATTATTTTAATTAATAGATCAAGCTTGACATTTTACCAGACAAGGGATGGAAAAACGAAGATATGTTTGTACCCCCTGGTTATCACATTGATGCAAGCATATCAGGAGGAGAAGAATCCCCAAAAACAATAGGACAGGTTCCTTACCTCTTCCCTGCAGGACTTGGAACAGCGTTGATGAACGGTTGCTGGGGAACTGGTTACAAAGAAGGCGATCCTTGTTATTCAGCAAAGTGGAAGTCAAGCGTCTGTCAGGTGATCGAGGAACGTCATAAATCATTGCATGCCCTGCATTGACATGTCAATGTTCTATACTTTCATTTGGAAAAAAGAACACATATTAATGTATTATTCCTGCAACAGTATCCACGAAATGATTTCGTTGAAATGCTTCTGCTCAGACCGGTTCATTAATGTTTGCGCTTGTTTTCCATCTGGCAGAAGGATCGTTACCCTTTCTTTTTTTATATATTGGACAATATGTTTCTTTTCATTTAATACATCACCAACTCTAAACATTCCCGTTGCATTTTCCTTAAAGCAGTATTGGCGTCCTCAATTTATCTCTTCTAGTAAATACTTGACTTTCACCAATCCATTTCCATTTCATTTATAAATGAACATCCTTTCTTGGTTAAAAAACATATTGTATTTTTCTGCTTGACCTGTGACTTGTAGAGAGAGGTATTATCGACAGTAGATATATTCTTGGGACCTCGAAAGTTAGAGTAGGGACTGGTTGTCCAAATAGACCAGGTTGTGCTCTTGCCTTAAACAACTCCATTTCACTCAGTTACAATAAAAACTACCTTGAGCTGGCAACTAGTTTAACCGCGTATTAAACAGTATCTCTTGTAAACGTTTTCCTTTTTAAACTGAATTGTTTATTTCTTTGTCGCCAGAATATGATCGATGGAGCAGATTTTATGGGAGTTGGGTTTGACGGTCGAGGAAAGTACACTCCGGAATCTAGGAAAATTAGTATTGTTCAGAGAAACTGCGCTAACAAAGGAACGTAAGTTTAAGGTTTATTTTACCAAGGTTTTTGCAGGTTTGTTGTATATTTAGAGCATTTATCAACTAGCTTTGTATCGGTAAAGTGTGCATTTCGCGTTTTCCTGCGCTTGGCGCCGGCTACTTGTATTTGCTTCAAGTTCTGATTGGCTCATCGGATTTTCTGCTTCTGGCGTGATTCGTGAGGGCGGTGATTACTCTGGTTTTGGTTTTACGTCACTCAATTGATAACCGCTCGGTAACTGCTCCAATAATTCGATTATTGAGAACACTTTGTGCATATCGCATAAATTAAAGGTCCTAATAATTTTCAAAACGTTAGGGTTAGATATTTGATACGGCTTTCGGTCATTTTTAACTCGCGAATACGCGAAGCGTTATGAACGAGTTATAGCAGACGGGGACAAATATGCAAATTTGCACTCCTTCCTTCCTTCCATGAGCTGTAAACGTTTATCGGTAATTCCGCCAGTGCGACCTTTTACCCGTTCCAAATGCAAATAAATATAGCTTGGAAATACTCGACCGCCGAAAAAGAGGACATTATTATCGCGATGTACTGATGTTTCGCGTTTGGAGTCCTTTGATAGAAAATTAAAACAGATCTAAGGACTTCAAATGGATTTTGCAACATAAACACGGGTTAAATATTAAAATTTAGCCACGCTAATTACTTGTACGTTGGTGGTCGAGAGGTAAGGGCGCTGTTCTTAACCAGCGTTACCGGGAATCGCTGGCCCGCGGTTAAATCCGGGTAAAGACAACGAATAATTTGTCTTTCTTTTTTTATTCCTTTCTTTTATTTTTAAATGGAAATTTGATGAAGACAGCAACCTTTTTCGAACAAAACATTTGCCCTGAAAATCGGTGGTGAGTTTTGTCGTTAAATCTATTCACCGTGGTGATGCGCTGAATGCCAACTTTAATATGGATCTGTTTCTCAAGTGTATACCTCTAGATACCATAAATTTTTGAAATGAAGAATCTTTTATTTTTTTCGTATTCACGAGTTAGCTCTTTGATTTATCTTTAATCAGGTACGATGGCTTGGATGTCCCCGACACAATGAATGTTCACGGCGTATATGACACATCCGCAACATTAATGACTTACGAGAGCCGTGAGGAATATCAGAAACATCTGCAAGAAGAGGCAGGCGTCGCTGGGTCGTACTTTGGTTTCTATGCTGGAGTGAAAGAGGCCTGGGGCGAGTCCACAGCTTCTTCCCGTCAAAAGTATATGGCAGTGATGGATGTTGACATTGAACGGTGAGACTCATTTTTAACTTTCTTTCATTTTCAACATTTACATCATATTAACTCTTTCTAACACTAATACTTTTATAGCTATGAGATCTTCTTGGATGAAGTAAAGCCACAAGATCTGAGTATGTCATTTTTGAGAGAGTTCATGGAATTGCCGACGTCCTACTTTTCAGCGGGAGCGCCTCTTAACTACCGTTAAGTATCTATGCCTTATTTCATTTGTCACTTTTGATGTTAACATCATCAAAATAAAAAATAATAATAATTAAACTAAAAAGCAATTATTACGCAGGCAGAAAAGACTTTTGGCAATGGAGGGTTAATTATTTTCTTAATCCGGCTTCTTCCTAAATTTTAAAGGAGCCATGATCCGCGAATTGATCCACATTACGCGTGCAGCTTTCAAAATGAACAAATGTTAACATCGGTTCTGATTAGCAAATAGATTAGCGTTTACAGGTTAACCTTTTTAATGCGAAGACTAAAGGGACGAAGCCAAGTGTCCGATTTCGGAAGGTCTCCGTATTACAGAGACCCTCAAGGATATGATGTCATTTTAGAGGCCGCAATAGATGGGTGTACGGAGAGGTTTGACTGTATTTCATTGTTTCCATAACAATTGGAACGATATTCAGGCATACCAAAAACACTAAAACACTTTACAAACGTTTGTTAACATCAAGACAGAGTTTAATTGCAATCTTAGATTGCATATCTAAAACGTGAATATACTTTTTTATATAGAAAACTTTCTTCAACGATGGGGGACACATTATGTGAAATCTGCAAAGTTTGGAGGTCGATTGCAGATTCGAAAAACGATGGACGCCGAAGATGCTAAAAGCAAAAAGGAATTTGAAGTGCAAATGGAAATGGAGTATAAATCTTTGTTCGCAAGTGTTGGAGCCTCTTCATCTACTAAAAAAGGGGAAAGCAGCAGAAAGCAATCGAAGACCACATCAACTTCAGTAGTCGCTCAAGGGGGCAGCCAGGACATTGCATCCATCCTATCAGACGTGTACTCGCCGACATTTAAGACCCAGTTCAAGGAATGGCTGAGTACAGTTCCTAAATATGCAAAAGCCTTCCATTTCCAAATAGGCTCTATTACTGACCTTCTTAATTTCAGGGCAAATGCTTTGTTCCCTGAAGAAACGGTTGACTGGGGTTGCGAGGGGAATGCTGCGAACTTAAAGACTGAAGTGAAGGAAGGGAAAATCTTGAAGTATTATGAAGTTCCTGCCAGTGATAAAAACAAAAGAGGGACACGAGTTTACTGTGAATTTGACAGTCGTCAAGCTTTGGAAGATGCCATACAAAAACGCCGAATGAGTTTAAAGAGAGCCATTGAAATTTACATGGAAGAGGTATTTGTGATATAATTGGATAATATCTATTTTTCGAAGCACAATGGAGCCAGAAATGTTCTAAGTCCCGTCTAAAGTAAAAAAAGTCTTCTTTATTATCACATCTTTTATTTAAAGGCCCACCTTCATCCAAAATGCTGTGCTCGCCGTGATCACTTTCTGTGCTGAGAACTTTACTCCGAGAACTTGAATCACTACAATATTTGTTCGAAAAAGCGTCGCGGCGCTGATTAATATTTCGATTTTCTAATGCGGCACTTATTAAAACGTCCCTGTTAAAACACTTTTTAAAAATAAATCATAACTACTCTTTCTAAAAGAAGGAAAGAAAAGAACGGTTTTTCATGCGTGAGAACAAATGTCCACAGTTGGTTTACAGCGAAACATGTTCCATAATCGCTGTGCTCTTTTCGAGGGGTGTGGCGCTTATTCGAGGACGGCGCTCAAATATATTTTTGCTGGTTATGTGCAGTGCTTATTTGGAAGCGTCTCTCATTTGGGGCAGCTCCTTTTCGAGAAAATACGGTAACTGATTTATTGCTCACTTCTTCAGCAGTTCTATTTTGTTGCAATCTGAACATTTAGTGTTGATGATCTTAATCTCTTTAAAAAAAAATAGTTGCAAAATACAATGGTGCGCGTAATTCCTTCAAATGTTTAATTCTATAATCTGTAAGTTTTGCCTTTTGTAGTTTATAGGCGCACCGTTGCCAAGGTTACTACGGTCCGTGTGACATTTTAAAGCATTAGCTGGGTATATCAGGCGTTATACAGCCTTCAGAACATCCAACATCAACCTAATAACATTGCTTAATATCTAAATGCGTCAAACCTAGTTTTCTCATTAGAAAATGGGGACATCTGAACAACTAAGCCGTGCCAGGGTTAACCACAATAAATAAATATAAAAACGTTCTCTGGATAATATGTTTAAAAAACGCACATGAATTAAAAAGTGTAAAAAATAAAAATGCTTAAATTGTAGCAACAAATTAAAGATGTTTGTTCAAAAGAAAGCTGTATTGTCTTGGTAATGGGCAAAAGTTATTGTCCGCCTCGTTAGTTGCCGCTGTCAACTAACGAGGTTTTTTTTTCAAAGTCAATGCGGTGGTCTTGAAATCACACCTGGTTCGCGATATTAGAGCCTTCGGCGCACGATTGTAACGCCTTGGACTGTGTTTTATTGTCAGTTTTCTTTGTGGCACATCACATTTTAGTTTTAGGGCGGGAATTTGACACACCAGTCCTGTTCACACCTGTTTACCCCATTTGAATGACAGTATGCAGTAGGGAATTCATTTGATTTTTCTTTTAATTTTTTTCTTTCTTTTAATTTTTTTTTCAGGGTGCAGTATCTATCTCCGACTTCAAGCTAGATGCATGTGAATCACAAGGAGATCAAACATTCAACAGCGAACCCCAGATTTCTTTCTGGAAAACGAAGGAAAAAACATCGTGGAAAGAAATCGTTAAACAGCATAAAGTGTTAAAAGTTTCTTTTGACATGTTTGATGATCTGCCCAACACCCTCAGTAAACCTTTCAACATTGAACGTAACACGAGTCGCCTTGTACGATTCTTTGAGAATATGTGGTACACAAGCGACCGAGATGGCTCATTTCATTTGTACGGCGGCTACAATAACGGTAACAGTAACAACACTTCCCAAAGAAAAATATCTATTCTTGGCCTGGTACTTACTTTTAACGAGGCAGATAGCAGTTTATTTCTCTCGGACAGTGACTTTGAGGCATCTAAAAGGTTTTTTCCCACTCTTTCTGAAGCAATGAAGGGAGCTAAATTAGCCCGAGTAGAAATCGAAGCACCTTTCGAAGAACCGTCAAAGAGATCATCAAACTCTCCAGCCGCGGTGCAGCCATGTCAAGTGAAATGGTCAAATGCTCTTCGGTTTGATCCGACGGATACCAAGGGAAAGTGTTTGCATTTTACGGCATCAACAGCAGGGACAATATTTGTTGTGTTTGCAGCTTTGCCGAAAGACACCAACTCGCGATATTATGTGGAAATATCTCCGGGAAAAGTTGCTATATATAAGGTGATTACTTTGTAAGAACGTTTACTCCTAGACTGCTCCCAGTTCTTCTTTGGTTAGTCGAGCAGGTGAGTGTCACGAACATCACATCGACCGAGCCGAAGGGGACTAAGGAAGAGGCGGGAAGAGAGAGGCATTTTCCTTTCGCCTCTCCCCAGTTTTCCCTCGTTTCGTTCCCTCCCTTCGGTCTCGCCGAGTGTGGTTTTGACTGACTGAAAAAGGCCAGCTAGCACTCTAGTTTACTCCAAGATTAAACTACTTTCAGTTTTAACTCAAGCAGCGTAGTGGCCCTTTTTCTTTTATTTCTGTTGATTAAGGTTATGATAAAAAGGATGTTGTTAAAACATAAGGTAAAGGATTCCAACTAATCATTGAACTTAGTGGGGATTTGGTCCTCCAATATTTAGTTGTAGATTTTTATATCTGATAGGGAACTTCTTTAAAGACATCTACAACGGATATTAACGCTCGCGCACTTGGCGACGCTTCCTTATACCAGTCGTACTTTGTGTGTATCACGGAATCTGAAAAGGGCACACTTGTTGAATATGGAAAGAGCGTTGGGACTGCGGACAGTGGAGACATATACCTTAATATGATTGACAACAAAGACCGTCTTAACGTACGTTTCTATGCGTTTGGAAACGACAAAAAACCCTCCAAGGTGATGGATGTCCATGTAGTTTCCCGCAAATTGACAAAAGCAGAGTGTAAAGGAGACACCGTCAAGGACTTAGAGACGAACATCTGTGTTCAGAAATGTCACAGGGATTGTGATCCTCTTGCTGGTAAGATAACACAAGAACAACATATTTAATAGAGAAGAAGTGGTAGCGTTTTCATTGGCTCAACACTCAATTGGTCTAAAAATGAGATCATTTAAAAAGTGATATGGCCGGGCGACATTTTATATTTATATTTTATATTACAATTTACACTTAGGTAGATAAATATTGTAACTCAAATCATTTTTTATTATAGCCTATCTTAGGTTGCGTTCGATTGACCCTATTCTGGAAGAAGAATGTATTCCGGATTATTCCAGCATAGCCATTTCTTTCGTAGGTCAATAAAACGATTATTCTGTTTCTGGAATAATGCCCGCGATCGATTCCCAGACTTGTTTCTTTTTGTAATTGACGTTTTAAAACATCTCTTTCATTTCTTCGTACAAGGAAATGAGGAGAAGCGTCTCTTCTCGACTCGAGGAGTATCCTTTTTTGAGTAACAACTCATTTTCCTTCCACATGGTTGCCGGCACATGGTCGCCGGCGGTAGCCATTTTGTTCGTTGTTTTGAAAAGGCCGCGAGGCGAGGACGATGGTGACGTCATTATTCTGGATTATAGCTTAACTTAAATTTATACACTTCTAATGAAGTTTTATTTTTTTGTATCTTTTTATCTTAATTATTTTGTGGCATACCTGGAGACTAGCTCTTAAGCTAAGCGTACTGACCACATTAAATAGATGATTGATTGATTGACAGGGATCTCGCTGCGTCATGTTTTAACAATTCATTTCACAGCAGAACAAGATTTTGACTAAAATCTTGAAATGAAAATGTTTTGAAAGCTTTTAATTCATCCTTAAAAGACCAACACAATATTTTAATACGAGATGTTGGTTTTATGAACTGAGTTGGTAAGGTAAAAGCTGAGACTTTTCGAGCGCTAGATTTTCGTCAGAGCGAATCTGATTCTGACGAAGGGCTAGAGCTCGAAACGTCAGTTAATTAACCTTACTCAGCTCACTTGATAAAAGCACATTTTCGTGCTTCACTCCCCCCAGATGTAGTACCACAGTTTCAGAAGGGCATAAGGGGGGGGGGGGGGGGGGATTCTGCCCCCCCCTCCCCCTTCGTAACTTAAAGAATGTTGATATGGCTATGAAACTGGGAGGGTTTATAGAACCTCCAAAACTGTCTAAGTTAACGTATGTCACGTAACGCGATGACGTCATATGACGCGGGAATTGCGTTATCATTCCGAATGGCCGCCATCTTGGATCAGCCATCTTGGATTTTCATCATATTAGAAATGTTCCCGGATAACTTTCAGAAAAAATCGCGAAATTTGGTGGGTATCGGTTAAAGTCAGCACGGACACTTTCCGCTCCCCCCGGTCTAAATGTGGTTAATAATTTTTACTAACTAGTACACAGGTTGGTGTTAAGTATCAGTTAAAGTTCCTGGAAGCTTAAGTGATGGATAAAATACGAAAGAACATTAGCGATGAAGCTTATCAGTATTCCTAACTAATAAGGCCTTAGCATTCTATATCAACGATTCAGTACAGCTGAAATGCATCAGGATTTACAGACATTCATTAAATTGCCCTTATAAATTATTAATGAACTTTGTAATTTAAAATCAAATCAACATTGCATGTTGGGTAAAGAAATTTTTATTAATCGTTCCTTTGTATTTGTAGGTTGCAAATCCCCGAAAAGCGCAAAAATAGCCGACGGTTGCAACGCCTGTAGAGTTGCCCTTGACGTTATGCTCAACAAATGCATTCCCAGATGTCCAGAAAAAAAGACATTGACGACGGAAAAGAAGTGTGTTCGTAAGTGGCAATTAAATTATGCATGTGAAATATCTGCATCCTTTCTCAGCGGTTTAGTCTGGTGATTCCGCCACCCTCCCCTTCTGCGACGTCCGCTATTTCCACAATTTCACTCCCACTCTATGTCTTATATGAAGGCGCGGTGGTCTCTCTATTCGAGCCTGGTCTCTGCCATCGTGTTGTTACCTTAGACAAGAAACTTTAATCCACTTTGTCTCTCTCCACTCAGGTGTATAAATGGGTACCGGCGACATAATGCTGGGGGGTAACCATGCGATGGACTAGCATCCCATCCAGGGGGGTAAGAGGGCGTTGTAATACTCTCAATCGCTTTATGCTACAGAAACGGGGTTAAGCTCCGGCAGTTGTGAGTCATTAGGCTTGTGAAGACTTACCTTACCTATGTCTTATGCAGACGTTTTTTATCCCATATCTTAATAAGCATAAGTCATGCAGCAGAACCTTATGGCCTACTCTATGTATACTACCATTACTACGTATGTATTAATATGCTCTAAATGATCTGACCCTATTTTTTCCTTAAATCTAACATGCAAAGTGCTAAAAACTGCATGAATTACCTTGTTTAACAAACCTTTTTATCCTTTGAAGTCAATTATTGTTTAGCACGATTTCTTTTGTACGCAAATTCATGAAACAAAATAAACAAAAATGTAAACAATTTGCCTATAGTACACTCGCGTTTAATGTCTAACCCTTACGAAGCACCCAAGTGACAAGAACACGAAATAAGTGAAACACAAGCAGCAGTGACCCACCCTTTGCTAGAAAGTTTTCCTTAACCTTTTAACTCTAAGAGTGCCAAATAGCCCAAATTTCATTTTGAAAAATATTGAAAAACAAATAGTACCATGCAAACTGAGTACTGCCGAAGAGGTTTCATTTGAATGGTCACACCATAGGATTTCATCAACAGACTCAAAAGTTAGAACAAATGGTACCATGCAAAAGTACTGCTGAAGAGGTTTCATTTGAATGGTCACACCATAGGATTTCATCAACAGACTCAAAAGTTAGAACAAATGGTACCATGCAAAAGTACTGCTGAAGAGGTTTCATTTGAATGGTCACACAATAGGATTTCATTAACAGACTCGAAAGTTAGAACAAATGGTACAAAGCAAAAGTACTGCTGAAGAGGTTTCATATGAATGGTCACACTATAGGATTTCGTCCACTGATTCAAATGTTGGAACAAATGGTACCATGTAAAAGTACTACTGAAGAGGTTTCATTTGAATGGTCACACCATGGGATTTCATCCACAGACTCAAAAGTTAGAACTGCACAAAATGACTCCATAATCGACTCTGGGAGTGAATCAAAGGGCTTTAAAAAATCTTATAGTTGCTTGATTAGCTTCTCGTCTGTTTATTTCCCACTTTCATCCAAGGCGATAAAATCATAACATGAACGAGTTTATTTACTAATAAAGACAGTTTGTAAATGTTGAAAACGACCAAAATGTGCGCTTGTGAACCTAGCGCTATATATGCGTTTTTGGAGGTTTGAATGTGATCACTATGTGACTTATTCATATTTCTAATCCCTTCATAGCAACATTTGATATAAAAGACAACGTTGATTTTGATGACGTCCCAACCCTATCAGAATTGACAAGTTGTCAATGGATAGTGCTGGACTCCACATTTACCGAAGGAACAAAGTCTTGGCTAAACTGGATACTTGCATCAGACTTACAGATCAAGTTAAGTTCCATTCTTTCCGCAAAAGATAATCAAATTCTTTTTCGGACGAGAATCCAGCCAGATGATAGGCAAGACGTGGAGGAACAAAAGTAAGAAATAAATCTTTGATCGAAACCTCACAAATGTACTTCATTACACTGTTGTCACTCATTTTTTCAAACAAACTCAGTACAATCTTTAATGCTGATTGCAACATACAACCCTTGTCCCGAAATGAAATGACATCCTGTGAAATAATCGAGGCTCCATTAGAGGAGCCTCGAGGGAGGGAGAGTCTGTGTATCCCGTTAATTGTTATCCAAAATATCCCGTATAAAGCTAATTGTACATCGTTTGTATCCCATTTTAAACGGCAAGTGCGTGCAAATAGGAAATCGGGCATGGTACACGTTGACAGACAGACTTGCGTAAGGACTAAATTGACTTTGAAGAAAGGAGATAATCAGTTTTTAATAGAGCACTTTTTAATTGAATGTAGTAAAACCAAAACCAAGGTAAACACTCTGGCCAATCACAACAGAGGCAGACAATCCAATGAACCAATCAGAACACGAAGCAAATACATGTCGTCGACGCAAAGCGCGGGAAAACGCATGAAGACAAGCCATGATTGGTTTTGGCTTTACTAACTGTTTTACTTCTGATTGGTTGATAAATTGGCGCGAGTTTTTTTAGCCAATCAAAATGCGTAGCAATGCAAAATCGCTGCATGTATCCACGTTTAAAATAACTGTTCAGTTGGACAGAGACGCAGTGGACTATTGTCCTATTAGTGCCTAAACGTAAAAGAAAAATACTACTTCGATGCTCGATATCCCGGAATCGTTTTTATTAATATCCCATATCCCTGTATTTTTTACCAAAATATCGCGTATCCGCATAACCTCTAATGGGCCTCATAAACCACACAAATCAACAAGAAAACGCATATCCAAACTAACTATTTTGATCAGTCCTTCGCATTATCGCGTTGTTTTAAATATGATGCAGCCATTGTTTTCACACGGATCGGCTAGTGGAGTAGCCTGGGAGGGTGGGGAGGATAGGGAGGGTGGAGAGGGTGGGGCAAGAGAGAGAACTCCCTTCCCCTTTCTCTTTCTAGCTGTAGGCTACTTGCGGGGGATGGGTGGCTTTTATCTAGAATAGCCTTCTAGCCTTCTTTTTCTTCCTTCCTCCCTACGTGAACATGGTGACAACGGCTAGCATGGCTTATAGGCAGGTCAAGTGCATGTTTGCCTTTTCAACTTTACAGAACGAACGAAGATCAGAAAGAATGGGTGCTCCTCAGATCTGAATTTCAAGTTCACCTAATCTATAACCGGTTTTTGAGGGTGTTTATTATTTCTTGGTATATACCTCCCTATGTATGCTATATGGGATTATGTCAACCTATACATGCAATGAATGTGGATTATTCGTGATATGAGAAATGTTTATAACGATATTCAGTTACTAATGATATTTGTGAAAGTCATGTTCAAACGAAAAACAAAACTGGGCAAGTAACAACCAAAGGTCACAGTCAATGAGTTTTATACTCAATTTGGTGAATCAAGTAAGGTCGTGAATTTGACGTCCGGCCAGGACATCTCCGCCAAAAAGTTTAAACTACAATGTCTACTTTCTTAGAACAAGAAATTTCAGTGAAGATTTTACAGTTTGGTTGTCTAATTTTTATTCTGTAGGAGGGCCGAAATTTTAGAGAATTTTTTTTTCTTTCCGCTCCCCCCTTCCCCCTATACACCCGCCCTCTCTATTCACTCCCCCCTCCCACCCTTGCGATGGAATCTGAATTCGCCACTGTGTGTTTAAATCAATTGAATCACAGTTAAACAATAGACTAAGAATCTGAATAACATGGGAATCTATTTTATTTCTCAGAGTCACTCTTAACCAACTGAGGGACTTCAAGTGGCATCAGATTTGTGTGACCTGGTCTGGCTTCAATGGTGTGGTTCATCACTATTTGGACGGAAAGAAAATCTTATCAGCATCAAACGGAGGAAGAGGAGAACTTCCCGGAGCACCCAGACTGTCAGTCGGCAGTATGGCGCAATTGTTAACTGAGTTCAATTTGTGGGATAGAGTCCTCAGTGAGCAAGAAATAGCAGAAAATGCAGTGAAGTGCGACGGAGAAAAAGGCAACGTAATACAATGGCACCAAGCTTTACAGTTTGTAAAGAAATCCAAGAAAGTGTACACCATACCATCGGTTTGTAAAGTCCCAAGTTCTAGTGGCGACTAGCCTTAAGCGATGCAATATCACCTTTTGTTTCGGGGTAACGATATATCTTTTTTGGTGTGGAGGAGGATTGTTGTTATTTCACTGCAGATGTAGTCGCTAACGAATTTAGTTGCCTCATGCTTCTAGCGGACAGAAGCGATGAGCAGCGGCTGACTATTCGCTGGCTTCGGATGGAGCTTCACATATTTGTTTTCAATTGACAATGGTGTAAAATAATAAATTAAAGAGTGACGTCAATTGAACCTCTCCTTACGAACTCCTCTTCAATTTGGACCCCCTCTCTATAGAGCGTTTTCACGTGACGTCACGGCGGCCATATTGGTGTCCCAAAACAACGAATTGGCTGCTATATTGGTGTCCTAAACAAATCCTATGGGACTTTAGCTATATTCTTATTCAAACATTTCCTATTGTTTTAGCACTCCAATATGGCCGCCGGTCACGTGAGTGAAAACACTCTATTACGTACCGCCCTCTTAACGGATAGGTGTCTGTCTAGCATTCAAGCAGGCTGTACTATTTGAAAACCATTTGCAAAGTTGTTTTTCCCGGCATTTATCCGCGGTTTGCTACTCAAGACAGGCTTCACATTTCTCCAACAGTGGTCAAGACCGCATTTGAGGCTGCGGAACTCTGCAAGTCAAGCGTTTATGGAGGAATAGAGAGCTAAGTGCTTATTTTTAAACCTGATTTCGTCTTAAATTGAAGCTAGTAGATTGTAGAAGCGAGCATTTGCTTACAGCTAAACTCTTTTGAGTTTAATTCTTGTGCTTCCGACCTTTTCACCTTAGTTAAGCTTAATATCATTACTTTACTGTTCTATATTGTGCAATTTTGGCTTGCATTTAAAAGGTTTCAATTTTGAATAATTAGGTTATATAAAACGTGCTTAAATTCAGTCGTTTCATGATTTTTTTCATCGAAGACAATTAGCTCGGCCTCGATGCGCTATTAATGGTTCGCGTTTTGCGTTTAAACAGAAACTTGTAATGGAGATTTGAATAAAATTTTATGAAAGAAGATTGTGTTGTCCATTTTTATGTCTTTGTTTATTCATTACATAGGTTGAAAAGCGATATTATGTAAACAAAACAAGACTTGAATTTTATATAGTTCTAACTTCACTCGCGTCGCCTTATGCAAATATGTTTGTGTATTTTTTGCAATTTTGATTTCCAAATCAGTTTCTCGGGCAAATTTTGACAAGCAACAACTGTATTTTATTTGTAAAGTAGTCGTACTAGTTATTCCAGACGGAGAAAAAGTTGTTTTTGTGAACTTTTGTACTGTCTAAATGTACTGTGCAGACGGTCGCGTAATACTGTTTTTGAGAATCGCTAAAATTAAAAAATAGTCCGGTCGTCAATCTTAATTCTTGTGCTTCCGACCTTTCACCTTAGTTAAGTTTCACCTTAGTTGAGCATGTTCAGAGAGCGACGCTGTTAGGCTTGACCTATCTATATATATTAGTTCACGCACTTTTTCGCCCCAAAACACGAAATTGCAGGCAGCAGTAATTTTCACTTTCCTTCAAAATGCGACTGAAACTTACCTCCATCGCTGGTTATACGTCATGTAGACATAACGTATATCGATAACTTTTTGACCATATTTAGGCAGTGTATCAATGTGTTGAATTATAAATGCGGTTATACGGAAATCTTTCCGAAATGGGAAGCTAGGACGGGGAGGGAACTGGACGAGTGAGACTGGGACTTATCTCGTCGTTCCCGCCAAAGAAAAAATACTTAGAATGTGTATTTTCGCGTAGGTAAGCGACGCCGATACTTTTCGTTTAATACCAGCAATGACGTCCTTTAAAGGTGCCAGAAATCTTCTTTTAGAAAGCTACAACGAAGGTACTATAGACGACGATGAGTTTTTCGTGCTGTATGACGAAAATTTCTCCAAGAATCCAGAATTTCCATATGAACAGTACGAACTATTTGACTTGGACGCGATGGATGAAACGGAATGCAAAGCCAAATTTCGCTTTGGGAAAACTGAAATTCCACTACTTGTAGAAGCACTGGATATTTCCGAAACGTTTGTTTGCCACCAAGGTACAACAGCTCCTGGAATTGAAGGTCTTTGTGTGCTCTTAAGACGACTGTACCTACCCTTGTCGCTATGCCGATTTAATCCCTACCAGTACCGAAACTGAGCATGATTTACAACATCGCTTTGGATTTTATTTACAATACACACGGCCACAGAATAACCCAGTGGAACAACACAATTTTTGATCCTGTGACTCTTTAGCCTAACCCTCGGGGTAAGGTAGGAGACTGAGATTTCAGGCTAGGTCAGGTCTAAATTAGGGTAGGGTAAGGGTGTTAAGAAGTGCAGCACACACCCCAAGCCAAACTTTTCAGGAGTACCCCTCGGGTTCCTGACTAATCCTAACGTTCACTATTTTGGTTCTCAATTTCAATCCAGAAGGAAGAAGGCACGATGCTGGTATGTTGGCAGATTCTGGACTGCTTAATGATCTGCAGCAGTATGCATTTTCGTCCACTGGTCAACCCATGTGCCTTTATGGTGACCCTGCCTACCGTCTTCGCATCCACCTCCAGGCTCCCTTCAGGAATGTAATTCTAACTCCTGCCATGGAAGCCTTCAACTCCTCCGTGAGCACTGTGCGTGAATCAGAAGAGTGGCTTTTTGGGTACATTATCGACTATTTTAAATTTATGGATTTCCATAAGAATTTAAAAATTGGTCTAAGTTCTGTGGGGAAAATGTATATTGTCAGTGCAATACTTCGCAATGCCCATACCTGCTTCAATGGAAATCAAACTTCAGATTTTTTTTAATTTGGATCCCCAACCCTACAAGACTATTTTATTTAAGATTTCTTTAAGTGACTGTTAGGAAGAATGGGCAGATCTTCACTGACCCAAATCAGAATACTCTTTAATGACATGTGTACAAAGTTTAAAGTGTATAATTTCAAGGTTAAGTACCATTTAATAAACGAGCAGCAGTGTTTTATCAGGTATAAAATCCCGAGGGCGAAGCCCGAGGGATTTTATACCTGATAAAACACGTGCTGCGAGTTTATTAAATGACTTAAAACACGTTTATTGAATGAGTTTATTGAATGACTTAAAAAAATCGTTAATAATTCATGACCATTTTGTCCAATATCGATGAAACTATGTGGAGTGATATGAGAAAACAAAAGAAGGTTGTTTGCATTTGGGAATTGAACAACAATAATGAAGGAGAAATAAAATTAGAAATCTAAATATGCAGAACTATGTCAGTATTTTATTCGAATGCGGTCTTTTGATACTTCGCTTACATTAGTAAAAACATGCCTCCGAAGCGGGCGTTTAGGCCACCAAAGTCTAAAGAAGAAGAGAAACACGCATTGGAAGAGTGTATTCCAAAGGCCACACGTTCGTCTACAAAGTGGTCGTTTAAAGTATTTTCTGAATGGCAAATAAGTCGAGTTAACAAAGATCCTTCGAAAGAGCAGCGTTCTTTTGAGGTGGACGTGGAAAAAGTGCAGTCATTAGAAACGAATATTGCCAATATGAATGCAGAATCCCTGAACTTTTGGAAAGTTAGCACAAAATAAATGTGTTGCGTGAAATTAATGGTTGTTCTCAATATTTAATTCCTACTGTATATAAACTTGAAGCATTATATAATATCACATGTGGCATTATATATGAATATTGATAGATAATGCAACGTGTGTCATTATATAATGCTTCACGTTCATTTGTATGCCATTGTTTTTCTATTATAGTCCAGTCAATCTATGAAAAAAAAAGGGGTCAACCTACCACTAATTGCAAAAGAAGGTATCTCAACGGTTTTAGGTCCAGAAAGACTTAATATATAACATATAAAAAGTCCCCCAAAATCGCAGTAGGGGAACACGTTCAAAATTAGGGTTTTTCATGTCGAGTTGGCGAGCAAAATTTTACGGCATGAAAACGAGGCTCCACTAAGTACTTCTTAATCTTGCCGACTGTATTTTCAGCTTTGTTTATTAGAAAAAAATGACTGTTTACAAGTAATTGATAGAAAGTGTTTAAATAGTAATAAAACAATTTAAATTCATCACTGACTACTAGCATTTGATTTACTGAGCCGAAAATGTTTGTGTTGACATGTATTAAATGATATTTGAAGGGTATCTAGAAAATTCATAGTTATTTTCGTTTCCTTTGTTTTCGTATTCTTATATGTAATTTAAAAATACGATTTTAGCACTCGTCTGTTAGAATACAAACTCAAAGTGCAGAACTGTAGAGGAACTTGTAAAGAATTATAAATATAAACAATGCAAGCAGGTTTGTAAAGTTTGCAAGCGCTTGTCGCGACAATGTAGATTTCTCAGTCTGCGTTTTTCCCGCCGTCACACGAAAGAGAAGTGGTTGTATCTACATGTTATTATTCGTGGAGAAAATTGCATCAGATTCTTAGCTTTGGAGCGCTTATTTGCAGGTAAGCATTGATTATTCTGTTTGTAATGGTAATCATACGGTTTCGAGTTCAATTTGTGATTAATTTGCACAAGTGAGTTTTTCAAAAAGCTCAAATTGCACGAGCCGCTTCGGCGTTGATATTTTGTTTATAAACTGAATAAAAAAATATTTTAGAATCAAAATGTAATTCTGTATACTTCTTAATTGCCTTTTGTATATAAAACACAAATGTATCCAAGCATCTAATCGACTTTCGAGCGACTTTCATGCTCTGAGAATTGTATTATTTGTTCGTTATGGTGTTTCCCGTTGAAGTTCACAATTACTAGTTATCATATTTCAAAATGAAACTATTAAAAATATATACTGTTCAAATGAACCTACATACAGTCGTGGACAGAATAATTATGTTGATATGTTTATTTCACGAGACAGTGCATGGGTGAATCCAGTGGGTGTCTAGACAAGGGCGCAGCTATACAGACATACTTGGCCTGTAAGCCTGCTTTATTAATGTTATAAAAATGCGGAAATGTTATAGGCTAGTGCCGTACACTCCCCTAGGGTTCAAGATTATCATACCTTTACTGAAAATATTTCTATAGCTGTGACGCCACCCGCCCATTGAAACTGTGTCTCACGTTTTGATGCCTCCTCTCTACCTACACGAATTTCAATACACAATGATTAAATTATATTATTTGGTACCTATTTTGTTTATACAGCTCAAGCCAATGCAACCCTCCAATGGATGATGTTTGTGTCATATGCAATGAACGATTTCCGATCGATTCGCCGGATATAGTAACCCTTAGAGAGAAAGGTAGTGACGGAATAAATCAGGCTAGCGCAGAACGCAATGATCAAATTGTAACTGTTCCGGGGCAAAAGGTTCATAAAGATTGCCGCCGGTCGTACTGCCACCCGCGGAATATAGAGCGCGCCAAGAAACTCCACGGTGATGCACCTCTAAGTCCAAAGAATCGTCGCCCATTAGTGCGAAAAGCTTCAGCTGCCTTCAGCTTCCAAACCGATTGCTTGTACTGTGGAACTGAAGTTCTCTTTCATGAGAATAAGAAAACATCGAAAGGAGAGGCTTTTCCAGTCACCACAATAGAAACAAAGGATGTTGTGCTCAATATTTGCTCACAGAGGCGGGATATGTGGGCTGAGGTTGTCAAAGCCAGACTGTTACATGTGCACGACCTTCCTGCTGCTGATGCAGTTTATCACCAAAGCTGCAATGTTAATTTTCGTACTGGAAAACAAATTCCACAAACTTATACCAGCGTTGAAACTACGAGCAAGAAAAGGAAAACTGGTCGACCGCAAAACAACGAAAGGCACGACGCCTTTCTCGCAGTTGCGAGCTACTTACAAGATAACGACGAAGAACAGATAATCACTATAAGCGATCTTTGTACAAAAATGGAAGAGTATCTCGACAATTCTGAAAGCTCAGCATACGGACACACTCACATGAAAGACAGACTGATGGAACATTTTGGAGACCAAATAATTATAACTGAAGTAAATGGTAGACCAAATGTTGTCTATCTTAAGGTCACGGCGGATCTCATACTCCACGAGTACCATTCTCAGTCCTTCAATGCGGACCCGGAAGCAGAGAAAATGAGCATCATCCAGACAGCGGCTAAGCTAATAAAGCAGGACATCAAGGGTATCACAATGACGGGCATGTCCTATCCGGAGGTCGACGCAGATGTAGACAAGCAAGTTAAGTTTCTGCCGCGATCGCTAATAGAGTTTCTCGAGAACATTATGGCTGGGGAAAAACGTTTGAAATTAGCATCAATTGGCCAGGCTGTTATGCAGGCGGCACGCCCTCGATCTCTCATCCCACCGCTACAGATTGGACTGGCCATTCAACTGCACCATAGCTACGCATCCCGGTTTTTAATTGACTCTCTGAATAGTCACGGTTTTTGTTCATCGTATCATGAAGTACAGAAATTTAGCAAGAATGCGGCCGTAGATCAATCCACTGACATTACTTCCTTCCAGGGAGAATTCGTCCAGTATTCAGCGGACAATGTCGATCATAACATCAGGACCCTGGATGGAAGGAATACCTTTCATGGCATGGGAATGATAGCAACCGTGACGCCCGGAACCACGGAGCGCGGGAAATGCGTCCCAAGACACCACGTTGACCCGAAAGAAATATCAACAGTGGGGCACATTGAGATTGTACAACCAACCGAGCCAAGGCTATCTAACATCGAAATACGATATGATAATGTGGTAGTCAAAGAGGTCGCAGACCCATCTGCCAATATCGACCTTCTGTGGAAGATGTCGTTATTGTTTGATTCCGAAGCGCGCACAGGCTGGTCTGGAATGATGCAATCTGTTCTCAAGGGCGACCACCAAGGGAAGTCGTCTGTTCTATTTCTTCCAATGATAGACATGAGCCCAAGTGACAACACGTGTATTTACTCGACGCTGAAGTTCTTGGCGGAGCATGCACAGAAACACAATGTTAGCACTCCCATCGTCACGTTCGACCAGCCTCTGTGGTGGAAGGCGTTTAATTTGATCCAGACAGAGCCGGTTGGAAGCGCCATTCGCAACCTGATTGTCAGGCTGGGAGGGTTTCATACCGAAATGAGTTTTCTTGGTAGTGTTGGCCACCTCATGGCGGAATCCGGCCTGAAAGAACTGTTGGCGCTTGTCTACGCGTCGAATGCAGTAGATCACATATTGACGGGAAAGTCCATTGGACGGGCAGTTCGAGCTCATCTCCTCGTCGACGCAGCCTTGAACACTCTCCTATATGCTGAAGCTCTTCAAGTGCCCATTCCGCAGCTTCAAAACAAAGGTAACGAGCAATAAACTAAATTAATTGTGAGATGTTGTTTTTTCTTTTTACAGAAAACTAGCGTCAATCTCTCTTTTTCAAATCTTCTTTGTGTTTCGTCAATAGATGGCAATTCCGATACCACCAACTCAGATGACATCCTCGCCAGTACGCATTCCTGCGACACGCCTTCTGAAGACGAACCAAGCTGTAAGTATTGGTCCTACGAAAATATATGATAAATCGTAGTTAATTTTTTGCACTTACGCTTTTTTTAATTTAATTGACAGGTAGTTCCGTAGATGAGATCAACTCCGTAGCAGCGTCCATCACCCTTGCGCATTCCAGCCAGATTCCTCAAGTCGAACCGAGTTGTAAGTTTTTAATTTCTTTGGGTACCACTGTATACGTTCTTTGTCCTATTTTCGTGATATTATGATACTGAATAATAGTTGTTTTCTTTTTCAGCAAACCCCGATGTTGTAGCAAGAAGCAGTAGCGAGTTATTTGAAGAAGCCCGTTCTTTGTTCAATCAGCTGTTGGGAAAAGAAAAGTCCTGGGAAGAGGTGAACACTGGAAGCGTGTGGGACTCTATCCAAGAACGTATAAGAAGTACCCAAACGTCACTCAGGGAGCGAAGTCGCACCTCAACATTATGGCTCCAATACACGGAAATGTTAGACATCCTTAAAGTCTTTATCAAAGCCGAACGCACAGCTAACTGGGAGCTCCATTTACAAGCCCTCTCTCAAATGCTGCCGTTTCTTGCCGCTTCTGGCCACAACCTCTACGTGAAGTGCGCCAGACTATATCTACATTCTATGACCAAGCTCGAGTGTGACCACCCAGAGGTGTACCGCAGTTTCATGTCTGAAGGCCTTCATGTAGTGAGAAGAAGTGAGCGATTCTGGGCAGGCCTGTCTACAGACCTCGTCATAGAGCAGGCTTTGATGAGAACTTTAAAGACAAGTGGAGGCCTAACAAGAGGGCGGGGCATGACGGAGCAGCAGCGCCTGACTTGGCTTCTCGCAATGCCCGCATGCGCCGAAGTGAATAGCGTCATGCAAGAATTGACCGGTGTTGCTTATAACACAAGCGAGCAGAACAAGGACATGTCAAGTACAAGAAAAAAACGCGACGTCAAAGATACGTTAACTATCCTTTCCGCTCTTCAAGACCGCAGTCCCTTTTCACCAGACCCACACTTAAGAAATATCATGAACGGGGTGCACGGGGACAGTGCTGTTAATGTCGACAAAGCTCGTATAATTGGAGAGAAAGTCATTGCATCTATGACTGGACGGTCAGCGACAGAGTACTCGTTCAAGAAAAGTGCGCAGGCCATTACTCTCGCAAAGAAATCTGCTGTTAGAATTGACAATGAGCAGATAGAGATCGACCCACAGCTTCTGTTCCAGCGCTTGATTTTGGCGTCCAACACTAGCGAAGACCTCCCCGCGATATTTCGCTACGAGCTTAGCAGTTACCCGACATCTCTGTTTGATTCAGCACTGATGCTACGGCAGGTCAATAAGCCAGCTCTGGCCGATGCTATTTGGTCCAGGCTCTCTCCACAAGTAATTAGCGAGAAAGTGCCGTGTGTTGCTGACGTACAATACGTGCTGGATGGCGGAGCACTTCTGCACAGAGTGGTATGGCCTACTCTCGGATCCGCGACTTTTGAAGAAGTGTTCAGTCTTTACTGCAACTATGTCACGAA
Organism: Dendrophyllia cribrosa; assembly: GCA_024195265.1. Classification (NCBI taxonomy): domain Eukaryota; kingdom Metazoa; phylum Cnidaria; class Anthozoa; order Scleractinia; family Dendrophylliidae; genus Dendrophyllia; species Dendrophyllia cribrosa. The sequence goes on from JAJLRJ010000001.1 coordinate 34,449,489, forward strand.
GAAGTATGGCAGGCCAATCGTCGTCTTTGATGGGTATGACAACAGCACAGTGTCAACGAAGCAAATGACACAGCAAAGGAGATCATCGGGCAAGGTTGGGACTACCGTGACGTTCGAGGAAGACATGAAGGTCACCACGAAGAAGGACGTGTTCCTGGCAAATACCAAGAACAAGCAACGTTTTCTTACCATGTTGAGCAGAAGTCTTAGCCACCGCCAGTGTGAGACGCGCCATGCAGACGGCGATGCCGACCTTCTTATTGTGAAAGCAGCTGTAGAGTCCGCGAGATCCAGAACAACCATACTTGTTGGAGACGACACAGACCTGCTCATCCTACTTTTGTTCCACGTCGATCCTGATGGTCATGACCTCTTCTTCATCCCTGAGCCAAAGAGCAATTCCTTGCGGCGGCGTGTATGGAATATAAAGAAGGTACAAGCAGAGCTAGGGACTGAGGTATGCGATAACATCCTCTTTCTTCACGCGGTTCTTGGATGCGACACAACATCTCGCGTTCATGGCATCGGAAAGGGTGCATCGCTCAAGAAGTTTATCACGTCCTCTCATTTCCGGCAGCAAGCGAAGGTATTTCAAGGCATTGCAGCAACAGAAGAAATCGCGGCTGCAGGGGAAAATGCCCTTGCACTACTGTACAACGGAAAGGAAGGGCAATGTCTCGACAATCTCCGGTATCAACGTTACCAGGAAAAGCTCGCCACAAAGACCACCCAGATACACCCTAATAGCCTCCCCCCGACATGGGCTGCAGCAAAATTCCATAGTTTTCGCGTGTATGCCCAAGTCCTGCAATGGAAAGAGGAAGGAGTCAATGCCGAAGACTGGGGGTGGAAGACGAAAGACGGCCAGCTGATTCCTGTGATGACGGATTTACCAGCAGCACCAGACAACCTTCTACGCATAGTGAGATGCAACTGCTCATCGGGATGCAACACGCTGCGATGTTCCTGCCGCAAGCACAACTTGGAATGTTCTCCTGCATGTGGCCAGTGCAAAGGCTCTAGCTGCACAAACTCCTCTGTCCTGGCTCAAGAAGACTGTGGCAGTGACGACGAATAGTATTTTAACGTCACATCATTTTTTATGTATCAGGTTCGGAAGAGCGATTAGCCTGTAAAATATTCGTTTTACTATTCAAGTCTGATAATTGATATCAAAAGCATAGTCTAATAAAATTGACTTGAAGTACCAGCAACTACTTTCATTCTATTCATAGTTATTAGAATAACTTTCCCTCTAGTATGTTACATTCTGCTAATCTTCTTCATTGGAAATTGACTAACTTTATGGGCTTATATGCGGACCTGGTTTCAAGCTTACACATGACAAATGACTAAATGGTTTTATATTACCGCTCTTATTGCAAATCCCCAAAACATCGGTAAAAAGTATGCTTTTAACGAGCGAAATCAATCTACTTCCGGTTTCAGCCTTGTTTCCATGTCGCAGCAGAGCGCGAGTATCAATTATGTTAATTTTGAAGGCTTTCCCGTGCTGCGATTTAGGGGGACTTTTAGTATGTTGTTCAAAGCAGTTGCATGAGCTATATTTCGAAGAGAAACCTTCTTTTGCAATTAGTGATGGGTCAAACCATAGGTTGACTGGACTATTATACCCCATAATTCCCCTGGGCCACATTCAAAACCCTCCCCGGGCTTTTTAGTTTCAAGCGTATTTTATGTGATAAAGAGTGCTTTCCTCGTGACTAGAGAGGAGCATCGGATTGGACAAAATGGTCATGAATTATTAATTAGTTTTTTAACAAAGTTTAAAGTGTATTTTAAAGCGTATAATTTCAATGTCAACTATTAAATTCCAGTTTACTGTCAACTCAGCCAACAATAAATGAACTTATTTAATTTGTTCTCTGTGTGAAATATAGACAAACAATAACATAAAAAACAAGTGAAAACAAGTTTTGTAAACCCAAATGTTGCCGGTGCAACCACTTATGCCCTAGTTGTTTACTACATAGCGAGTGAACATTTTACTTCTTCTCTACTAACTTAGAAACAAGGGCTAGCATCAAATCGTTTTGCTGTTTTGCTTTCATACTCATCATGGCCTGAAAGTCCTGCATCTATTTTTGTTGTTGTTGCTGCTGATGCAGCATCACTTGCATGAAGTTATCTTGCTTCTTTGACTCACCCTCAAGCTGCTGTCTCCTCAAGTCGAATTCCTCTCTTTGCATTGCCTGAACCTGTTCATTTTTCTCTCTTAGAAAGTTCAATGTGTCGCTGCCGCTTGATCTTTTCTTCTTTTCTCTTCCTTCGCTTTCTCCCTCGTCTGCTTTTCTTTTCTTCGTTTGTCCAAGTCTTTCCATAGCCTTCTTTCGAATGTTCTCGACATTTTCCCTGTCTTGGCTGTCCTTCAATTTATTTTCTTCTGGTTGTCAACAACTCTTTGTTCTGTCTCAACTGCATCTTCTTTCTCAATTAGTTCCTTTAGTGCCACTTCGACTTCTGTCATATCAGTTTCGATTCCACTTTCTTTTTCTTTTTTCAATTTGCTTCTCAGCTTCTTTGAAAGGTGGTTGTAACGATCTCGGACTGCCCTCTTGTCAACTTTGAAGTACGCAGCCTAAATTTTGTTCAAATTTTCGGCGACATGTTCCCACTTCGTTCCTCTTGCCACGGTACTCTTTTTTGTGCCAGTAAAGGGATCTACTACCAATATTTCTCTGCATGACATCTCTACGTTTAGAGTGCTCCAAACCATTTAATTGGCTTCCTGAAAATTCTAATTAAAATCAAGCCCTTGAATAAGACTAAATTCATTTGCGAATTCTCGCTGAAACATTCAATTTGTCATTTGCCATAACTGAGCAGAAGGTAAACATCGACTTCCGACTAAACACTAGGCTCGAGTTTCAGCCGTTCGAGGGAGTCCGGTTTTCGCGGGCGCACAAAACGGCTGGTTATCGAGCCTAACTAAAAACATAACAAATCAAAATATCGAATGAAATCATAACTAAAGATCGAAGTATCCTATTGTTGTGCTTTCTTTACTCGATTGATACCCCATTTCTACCAGACGTCTTCAACTTTACTTACAATGATTTAGTATTTTTTGGCCGTGGATCCTGTTGTTGACTGCGCGGGAAAATTCATGGCGACGATTGAAACAAAAAAAAATACATAGTGTCGGGGGTAGAAGCGGAATATTGACACTCAAAAAATTCCATATTCCTCTGCTCTCCCGAGATAAATATTCCCATTCCCTACTAATTTTCTTTTGGGATATTCCTTATTCTTTTTAATTTTCGAAAGTGCCTTACTCGACTTACTCGTCTCGATACTCATACTCAGTCCGCAACCAACAAAGTAAATGTTTAACACGACACGAAAAATTGCGAATTGAACCCGAATTTTGTCATGTCCCATGGTTTCAGGATCATGGTTCGGCGTTTGACTCAAGCAGATATCATAGTCCGTTTTCATTATGATACTGTCTGTCGTTAGAATTGATTTTTTAATTATTTCCGCAAGTATTGTTACCATGCTTCGACCATGTTGCACAAACTGTACACAAAAACGACACTGCAGATCATGCATAACCTGGTCTGACCTGAGCAAACCATTTGGCAAGTTGTTTTTCGTCCTTTTTAACCCAAAATAGTTCGGGAACAATTGATATGGAATACAAAAGAAAACCCACAGCTAGTGAAAGGTTAACAACTCAAATGGATCATCAAATGCTACTCTATTTCCATAAAAAAAATTTCAGTTCACTGGACCCGGGTCACTGAACAAAGCGCTATAACGCCCACAGTCGCGTCAATAAAAGCAAAAAAAAAGGTCGATCCTTTTTACCAGAAATTTGTTTCAACTGCAGTTGCAACATGGTTTTTCAAATATGAAAACGGGTTTAACTGGTGGAGTCCTTATCTTTCAAATGATTTTCACTATGAGTTTTTAATAGAGTTTATTATTGACCGCTCCGTGCAAGCGTTCATGAAGCAGGCGGTGACGTGAAATCGCGTGGCTGCGTGGTACGCGCTCAGGTGTGTAATTGGAAACGGCGGTTGATGCGGAATGAATGTGATAAAAGATCGGTAAGTGATCCATGCTTAGCCACGAGCTCTACTGCTTACCATCCCAACATAACAGGATCAAGAGGAAGCATGAGTCCACAGGTAAATAACGAAGCCTTTTCTGTGTAATCTCGTCCGGTCCTGGTACTGTATCACAATGTAACATTCGCGCCCTTACCGACCCTTAAGGCGGTCGTCGTCCTCTTCAGAAGATCTCAGCGTCACTGTTTGATCCTCCTTGTATGTTCCGTTCAATTCTGATAAATTCGGTAGATTTCGGTCTGCAGAAGCGCGCATGATCACGTATGAGTCTATAGCTAACTAACGAAGCCTCAGTCGTGTTGCCACTCGTCCGGTCCTGGTACTGTAACATTGGCGCTGAGGTCGGTCGTCTTTCTCTTCAGATGTGGGATCGTTATCACTATCAACGTCACTATCTGATACTCCTTGTAACTTCCGTTCGATCCGGTCAACTTCGCTCTGCGGAAGCAAGTACAGTCTAATACTAGAGTCATTAGTGCTGACATCGATGTCAACCTTATCAACAATTGAGTACGGAGAGTTCTTGTTGTCCCTATACGCTTCTTGGAATACAAAAGTATCCTCTGAATTGCTGTTATCGAGCCAAAGAATATCGGCTGTTTCTTCCGCAAACTCCAATTCCGTTGACGTCGTACTCTTTACAAGCAGATCTTTCATCACCACGGCTAGAAAAAAGCTGAACTGCTCCCTCCGTCTGGCATGCTTCACAGCGACGACATCACGAGTGGAAAATAGTACTTCGTATTGTAGCTGTGCGGTAAGTGGGTTGTCATTTGCCTCAGCTGAAGTTGGCTCACCAAGGAAAGAGGTGGTTGATACTGTTGATCCTGGTTCTCGTCGTTGTAGCCCAAAGGATATAGCATACGTGCATTTTAGTAAATTTATATTAGAATATTCCCTATTCTCTATTTGTCATGCGCTTTATTGAAATATTCCGTATTCAGTATATTTTTCAGGCAAATATTCAATATTCCTCAGTTTTCAACTACGATATTCAATATTCAATATTCCGCTTCTACCCACATTTTTACCTGCTTCAAGTCATTAACACTACAATCACAAAAATGTGATCTTAAAAAGCAATATCGTTAGTATATAGTACAAGTGAAAACTCAACGAAAATACTCACGTTCTCGACACGACGACAAAACCCACGAAATGTCGTTCTCGACGAGACTAGGACGGCAAGCACGCGAATTGGAAGTTCTTGTGCGCATGCTTAGTAGTGAAAATTTACTTCCGGTAGCCGTCCTCATTCCTCCCGTCCTTGTATCTTAAGGTCCCTAATATCGGACTGACATCGGCCGTGTAGCCGCGCGGAAAACAAAGCCTTCGTTTCAAAATTGCTACAAAGTATTTTCTTGTTGAGGAATAAATATATGGCGCATAAGAACTTCATCCTTATTTCAGGCAAAATTTCATGTTTTTGATAAAATCCCTATCAACTGATAATTGTAAATGTCTCGGGTTGTTGGAAAAATAAAATGAATACGCGCGTTCATTGTCTGATCCAACATTGAAGTAGGGGACAGTGGAAGTCTGCTCCAACGTCTTCTGACACTGGTTGTAGTTACAAGCTACGCGAAGCCGACCCAAAAGGCGTTCTTTAGAAAGCGTGCATGGTTGAATTTGGTCTTTGCCCATTTATGTTCCTTACTTGAGTCTGTTCTTCCAAGTTCAACAGGGTACCCAACGAGGAATGTGTCCGAGGTTTGAGTACGGCCCGAGGCCGTAGGCCGAGGGCCCTACTAAAGACCAAGGGCACAGTTTTTACCTATACGGACCGACCTAGGCCGGTCAATAACTTATTTTTTTTCCCTACTTTAATTCTGCGATTCGCCGTGAAAATCATTTATGTACAGCTTTCCAAGAAATTTTTGGTTCTTTAAGCTGAATATTTCAGCTGAATAAATGTTTAGGGAAAGGAATCTTTTCCCCCGAATTTACCAGCTGATTCCTCCTTTCGGAAAATTTTAGCTGATCTTATTTCGTACCCAAAACGACATTTTTTATCTCCCAGGAAAAAAAGACGTTAATTTTAATTTCGGGGCGACATTTTAGTTAAGAAAACACGACTAAGGCCTTCCGAACTGCTTTTCACTGAACGATTTTTTCGGTCCTCTTGAATTCATCCAGAGCCAAAACTTTAACTTTGCTTTATATTTGAGAACAAAAATTTAAGAAGTGACTAACAGAGCTGATAGACCTTAAGGGACGGACCATTAGATTTTTGAGGGGTGGGGGGGGGGGGGGGGGGGTTGGGGTGTGTGTGTGTGTGTGTGTGTGTGTGTGTGTGTGTGTGTGTGTGTGTGTGGGGGGGGGGGGGTTGGACAATTTTTTGGTGCAGGATATTTTTTTCTACGCTCGAGACTGTGCAGGATTTTTCTTTTTGGCATGCTTTGCTTGCATGATATTTTTTTTGCGAGTCTATATGTTTTAATGCCTGACACATATACGTGTTAGGAATACTGGAAAGGCCATACTAGAGATAGGAATACTATAGCAAGTCAGATCTGATGTAACAGCAGCTTGATAGCATGAAGCCTGGCCCGCGCGGTGTTGTAACTGCCCCTACAATTATTTTCTTTACACCAGCCCCCTGTTGATGTCGCTTCCACAGCCCTTCGTAGTACACCCAACCATCTTACAATTACAGGGGCGGCGTCGGAAATATAATGTTGGTGGGGCGAATCTCCTGTGTCGAGCGCCGAAGGCGCGAGCTGCTAGGGGTCCGGGGGCATGCTCCGCCGGGAAATTTTTGAAATGAAACTCTCTGAAATGCTATTTCCAGCGTTCCTGAGACCGGAGAGCCGTTAGGCGAGTGGTTTCACTGCCAAATTGAACAACTGCGAGCGAACTAACGAGTTGGCAGGAATCATTTTACAAAATAAAGATAAACAACCTAACACTGAACAGCCTGTTGCAAATAATTTTGTGCGAGGAACAATTAAAGCCTTAACATTTTACGTCAATAAATTGTGTCACTGAAAGGGCTCACACAAAAATTCTCTTTAGCTTTAATCATCGCTATAATCTTTTAATATTAACACAGCACAACAAAGAGCTGTCATTCAGCAAATTTAGAGAATCGCGCTAGCGCTGGGTGATAATCGCAAACTAGAGCACAATAGCCTTACACAAAGTCAAATATAAATTTACTAGGCATAGTTTACAAAGCTAACCTCTTTTCCAATCTGAAATGTCTTCGAATAAATAGAGGATATTACATGGCCGCGCGAAGATCCGAAATTTCTCTTCAAGTGTTGAAAAATATTTCACGAGTGAGCGCAGCGAACGAGTGAAATATTTTTCAACACGAGAAGAGAAATTTCGTATCTTCAAGCGGCCATGTAATGTTCTGTTTATTATATAAACACCAATGAAATCAAACCATTTCACTTTAATATTTTTTTGTAGTCCTGAAGTAGAACAACGTGTAAGAACTAAAAACATGTTATTCTCACGTGTGAAGATAACATGTTATTCTCACGTGTGAAGATATGATGTTTACGCGCGAAAGCTCACCTGGTATTTCATTGGTGTTTATATAATAATCAGTTGTATCTTTGACTCAAGTTGTTTTCAGCTCAGTTTAAGACCTTTCTCGCCGGCGACAACTTTGCCGGCGACTGATTCCGCCGTTCATGGATTTTCCCGTGAAACTACGACAAGTTATTTGTCCTTTTTTGCCTCGCACTTACATGTAAATTAAGGCAAGTTCAGCTGATTGTAAACAAAATTTAACTGACGGAAGTACATTCTTCTCATTGAAGAATTCCATTTTTAATTGCATTTTTCACTAGCAGCGCCAAAAGTTTGACAAAATTCACCGCGTTGCGTTTACTTGATTTTCATGGTCTATACTCTTATTTACCATAGAAATGAGCCAATCAGCCACTTATGGATATGCGTTTTGGCAGAAGAAACGGAATCTTTTATGAAAACTACAAAGGTCGTCTTACAGTAAGAAGTTGTAAGCTGATGATTTCAGTCATTCAATGAGAAAAAGTGATGACGCTCGACGCAACATCACCTGAAGTTCGTTTTCAGTTTATATGATACCAGAATGAAATGTCACACCAGGTCATTCTGGAATGAGTTCACCCCGGTTTTCAATCCGAATGAAATTGCAAACCGTGTAGTCTGGGGCGAGTGGCGCATGCGTATCGTTGCGCGAAACTTGCGCCATCTTTGTTTTCTGATCTGGCGCGAAAACTACGCAAGTGAGAACCTGACTCGTCCCCAGTCGTCTCTCATTATTAGTATTTGGCGTGGAAGACTAGAACGGGCTGTTTAACGAAGGGGATGACGGGAAAGAAGAAGGGAGAAGGGAGAAACGACTGCCAAATCGTGTGTCGAAAAGTTGGCAAAGCAGTCAAAAAGTTGGTATTGGCTTTTTCTGGCGTTTTTTCGTACTTGTACATGTGAAGAATTGTAATACGAGTAGATCAGTGTAATTTCTGCGGTGTTGGAAGTTAAGAGAAGCTTTTTCTTCAAGTAGCCTTTTGGATTTCCAAAATGGCGTCCGGCGGAGCCGGTGGAAGTGACAAAAATCCTCATCTTTCTTCTTTTATAGTAAGACTTTAACACAATATATATTTTCACGATTGAAAAGCATTGAGTTTAAGGCGTACATGCCATGTATTTTCTGTAGATGAGTGCTGCGTTGTGCATGTCTGTATTAGTCTATATTGCTGTCCGGGTGTTTTAATAACATATTTTTTAACCTGTATATAAGAGAGTCGGGATGATTTAAAAATTGCAAGACAAGAGAGTAGGGGGGTAAGGGCATAGGGTGTTGCATAAAGGTGTCTGTATTGTTGTCAGGATATACCAAAACTATGTTTTAATATCATTTTGTTTAAGCTGTATATAAAAGATCCAGGTAGATTTCAAAACCACAAAACAAGAGGGCAGTGGCAAGGCATAGGGGGATACCAAAACTGTGTTCAAATATAATTTGTTTATTTTGTATATTAGAGAGTCACTGGTAGATTTAAAAACCACAAAACAAGAGGGCAGGGGCAAGGGCAAACGATGTTGCATTGAGGGTATCTGTATTGTTGTCAGGATACCAAAACTGTGTTGAAATATATATCATTTTGTTTACTTTAATTTGTACACGAGAGAGTCTGGTAGATTTAAAAAAACACAAAACAAGAGCGCAGGGGCAAAGGCATAGGGTGTTGCATTGAGGGTGTTTATTGTTGTCAGGATACCAAAACTGTGTTCAAATATACAGTCAAACCTCTATTAAGTGGTCACCCTTGGGGAATAGCCAACTGACAGCTTAGAGGTGACTGCTTAAAAGAGGTCAAGTTTACAGTAAATACGAGGAGTGATTTAATTCCAGGGATTTGTTAAGTGACCGCTTAATAGAGGGTGACCGCTAAATAGAGGGCTGCTTTTAAAATAGAGGTTGGACTGTATATCATATTTTTAATTTGTATATGAGAGAGCCTAGGGACAAGGGCATAATGTGAAGAAAACAAAATATGTGAAGGCAGAGGAAAGCAATACAGGGTTTGCCTTGAAAATCGAAGGTGTCTGTATTGCTGTCAGGATATTGAAACTGTGTCTTAATATCATTTTGTTTAATTTCTATATAAGAGAGTCGGGTAGATTTGAAAACCACAAAATGAGAGGGTAGTGGGCAAGGGCATAAGCCGATTAGGTGACAAAAACAAAAACATGAAGGCAGAGAGAAAAAAATATATGTGGGGTAAGGGTTTGTTCTTGTATATGAAATTTTATAACAACTGGAGGGCAAAATAGTTATGTGGATTAGCAATGTGTTTTATGTTGCATTGAGGGTGTCTGTAATGCCGTCTGGACATCAAAACTTTTTATTACATTTAATTTGTTTGATCTGTATATCAGAGAGCCAGGCAGATTTAAAAACCACAAAACAAGTGGGTAGGGGACAAGGGCATAGGGTACCGCACCAAGGTTGCTTGTATTGCAGTCAGGATACCAAAACTTTGTTTAATTAATATTTTTGTTGAATTTGTATACTATACTTATTCAATAAAGTGCCTACCTTCAAATAATCGCCCACCCCAAATAAGTGCCCACCTCGATTTAAGTGCCCACTCTGAAAGCCAAAACAAATTAAGCGCTCACCCTCCCCTCAAAAACATTTTTGTACTAGTCCATCTTGAAGTAAGAGGGGCATTAATTCTGTTCCCGAAATTGGCTTTTAATTTAATTCCTTGACTGACTGTTCAAAGCTCAGATTTTTAATGAACTGTTTATACTGTTTATGCCTTATTCATGTTTGAGTCTGAGTTTTGTTTTATTGTTTTATTTGGTTGAAGCGAAATATACTTGTTATCCTTTGTTTTGTTATTCTGTAAAAATGTTCTCATTTTCTGAAAATGTTGAAAAAATAAAAAGCACCAACCCTCAAATGACCACCCACCTTGAATATGGCGAGCACCCAACCTCAAGGTCCCAAAATGAAATAAGCACCTGGGCACTTATTGCAGTAAGTATGGTATAAGAGAGTAACCACAAAATAAGAGGGTAGGGGCAAGGGCATAAGGTTAAGAAAACAAAACAAAAACAAAATATGTGAAAAAATAATATAGGGTTTGTCCTTATAATAGTTACAGTATATAACATCTGGAAGGCAAAATAGTAATGTTGACTAGAAAAAACTTTTTCAGGCAGATGAGGGACATACATGTACAACCCAGTACAGAAAAGCAGTGTACAAGATAATATATGAAGTACAGTTCAGTGTTGCATCGAGGGTGTCTGCAGTGAAAAACTGTGATTTTGTTTAACCAGTATATGAATAAGCCCCAAAACCGCAAAACAAGAGGGCAAAGACATAGGGTAAAGAGAATCAAAACAAAAACAAAATATTTGACAGAGAGAAAAGTATAAAGGGTTTGCCTTTATATTTAAAAAGATTTCAACATCTGGAGGACAAAATAGCAATGTTGACATGGTTTTGTATTTTAAGAGCTTTTTTCAGGCAGATGAGGGACATACGACCATCAAAGCAGTGTACAAGGCAACATGAAATACTAAACAGTTTACAGAAATCAGTCTTGTATTAGCTTGTATTTAATGAAAAATAAAATAACATGACATTGTAGAGTTGATTTGCTTTCTTTGAGAAAGATGAATCTCAAAAAAATAACTACATTTACTATCTTCGAGTTCCTTTTTATTAAGTCCATCCTTTTGGCTTCGATGGCAGTTATTTTCATGTGCTTTACTTCTCTCCCCCGACATCCCGTACAACTGTGTAGCGTTGTCTTCTTTCTTTCATAACCATACTATGTATGTTCTGGTGTGAGCTGAAAGGACGCGAAGGCATGCACACTCCATTGTATCTTTAGCGATCATTTCAAGGCCAGCACATCCCGCAACCGTTAAACATTCGTAGCCCTGAATTTTTATTAAAGAAACGAACTGATATTAAAAATATTATAACACTACTACTTGTTCAGATGGCAACATATGCAAATCATAAAGTTTAAGCTTATAAATTATTCAAAATGTCCAATATGTAGCGTGAAAATGCGGATTAAGATAACAATAGAAGCTACAAACCTCGGTCAGGCGATGAGTGGATAGCCACTGTACGTGATTTTTGGTCTCGCCGATCGCCACGCTTCTTGTTCGAATTATTCATCATTTTTATCCAGCCCTGTTTTCTCATAAAATGCTCAACCGAGCTCGGCTCTACATAGAATATGAGGGCAAAGTAACTTCCGACTCAAAAAGGCCCGATGGAACGGCCTATTTTCCAAATTTAGAATTTCACCACCGTCCGCCATTATTTCGTCCGCCATCTTGAAAACAGGATCTGCCAGTCGTCTCTCTTCTTTCCTCCTTCCCATCACACCTCGCGCTCCTCTCGTTAATTGAGAGACGACTGGGGACGAGTCAGAGTGAGAACGACTTAGGTTGAGCCGGTCGATTTTGTGATGTGAATACAGTACGTATTTCATTTTGGAACGAAACTCATTCCGGTATCATGTGTATAGCCCCTAAGTAATTACTTTCGCAATATAACTGTTAAATAAAATATTGTAATTGATAGCGTAAACTGAAAGCATAAAGTCTAGCAAGCATAATGTTCCGAGCATAAGCTGCAAGCATATTTTTATGCTTCCTTTAAAGATAAGTCCTGCATGTTTCCAAAAATACATAGTATTTTTATCATATTTTTGTTAACTTTCCATTTCCACTAAATAGCTGTTATTCTGAACTAAAACGACTCTGAATGTTAAAACAGTTATTTTCCAAGAACCAACTAAGCAACTATATAGTAAGTATAAATATGTTCAAAGCATAAATGTACCAAGCATAATTTATACAGTATTTATCATATGTTTATTTACCAACCATTATCTCTTGATTTACGCAATTTCAATAATTCATTTCAAATCCTCTTTTGACGCCATAGGACGAAGTCCTGTACGGAAGGTTTACAGTTACAAAGTTACCGGCATTTACAGTGGTTGGCCCTTCAGAAATATCGTTTTCACTAAATCACCAATAATAAAAATAGCTTTCTTATTGAAAACTTTGAGAAGAAAGAAAGGGTTTATCATTTTGGACGAACAACCTGACTATCCAGGGTATCTGATTGTCGAAGGAAGGAACTGAAAGGTAAGTTTCAGTGAAAAACAAATTGATTGATCTTATCTTGTGTCATGTTCGTATAATCTTGAACTAAATGTGCCTCACTTTATAGATCGCAAAGTTGTTATCTTGAGAAAAACTATAATTTTTTATTGGCCAACTGGTCTTTATTCGGAACATGGCCGGTTAACACGGCACTAACACGTCATCAAGAAATCCTTTAATGACTGAACAAAAGAGAAACAGTGGAACAGTAGTTTTGTTTGTAAGCTTTGTTCACGAAGAACCTAAATTTGCTGATATCTTCTTCTTGACGTACGTGCATAAATGACATTAAAATTGACAAATTAACCCTCAAGGAGGGCACTCCCTCTTAAGGTTTTTCTCCGATGTTTTCCAGACCATTTACTGTTAGCACAAAATTGCCGTCTTCAGTAGCTGTTCGCTATTTCTTAAGGTGGCTCCATAGGGTTATTGCTGATAACATGGCACGCGAGCGTTACTTTTCGAAAGCCGATTTTTTTCTGACTTCTGACTTCCAGTTCTACAACCATCGTTGTTAAGATAATGACTTGAACTATGAAATTACAACTGCCCAAACACAGACGCTTTTCAGTGTTTATGCGGCGTTGATTTCGATTTTCTGCAATTTCCTTCGGTGAAATCCTCCTAAAATTTCGCATCATGTAGAGCCTGTCCAGATGAAACTTTCCCTGACGAAAAAAAGTAGGGGTTACAAAGGCAGTTTCTTCGCTACTTGCCATTTAAAAATTGGCCTTATAAAATTTTACGATAAACGGGCACTAAAGAAAACTAACAATATGTTATCTCTAAGCCAAATTTTGCGGAATTTCACCGAACGAATTTTAAGATATTTCAGAGGAAAGTTTCTATTTTTGTCTCCCACAACAATAACGTCATCAGAATAGGAATTCACCAAGATCGCTATTTGAGCATGCGTGAACTTTCGAAACCAGGCGCGAGGTTTGAGCGATACAGTGAGTCCTTCCCGCTCTCCGGAAGCAACCGGACGCACTGCGGTCTTTATGTTTAGCCGTTTCAGGTGTTGAAGGAAGCACAGATTTCATTTTCTTCAAGGGGTGTATATTTCACTCTATCTTTCCTCGATTATTGTTCCCAAATCGCAAACTCGCATTAAGCCGCCATGTTTGTTTTGACTTGTTGTCATTTAAAGCTCACGCCATTCGTACCCAGTTCTCGTGCGGCCAAAATACCCTTAAGACACATTTTGGTAAAGTTTGAAAAAAATTGGTGGGGGGGGAGGGGGGGGGGGGGGGGGGGTGGGGGACGCTAACAACTACCCCCTCCTCCTTGTAGTGTTGGGGTATTAATTTGCGAATGTTTTTTTAGTTTTCTCTCATGCCCTGTATGGGTTTGGTTGTGTGTCTTTAAAAACATTAATTAACACTAATCACAGAAGACCATTAAAATTGTGACTTTTAACCCTCGGACGTACATGCAAACGTATAACCCCACCGTTGTACAAGGGTAGGGGGGGGGGGGGAGTGCATCTTGGATTTGACTTAAAATTCAACTTTATTGGGAAAATGAGGAAATTGCAAATATTTTATGTTAGAGTTGCATACATACATACATACATACATACATACATACATGTACATCATTGAGCATCCCTGAAGAGGGCTTTTTAGCATCAATATCAAAAATTTAAATACAGAAAAATATATAAATAATTATGTACAAAGTACTGTAAAAAACTATTTACAATATCATTACGCTTTTTTTCTCTTTTTTAAAGACATCAGGAAAATGCGCGTGGTTTGTGTTCTGCTTTTGGTTGTCTCCATGGCAATGGTTTTTGAATCGCGTCAGCTTTATGGCAAAGCGGATTTCAAGGTGATAATTTACCGTAATGTCACTTTAATTATACGTTTTATACCAATCAATATTAAGTAACCATGTAACACCAGGATGTATCATTCATATGAGCCAGCTAACACCAATACTTTTGATACTCATTCGCAATTTGCTTAGAAAAAGAAGAACAATACATATAATGTTAACATGGTGTAGCAAAAAAAGCGGATGTAATTTTTTTAGGGACATACTGCAAGAAAGTAGCCGAGAATCAAGGGACAAATGAATGGGGCGATAAAATGTTTTGTTCTCATTGCGGTCCACATTGTTGATCAGGAATGGTTTTAATTGCTCAATCCAAAGAGTGATTTTAAATCTCTCAGGGCGCTTTATTATATTGAAAGCAGATATCGAAGATAAAGTGTAAGTGTTCGTAAACATTTACACACCAAATAAAGACAAAAATGCAGCAAAATTCTTTAAAAGCCTAATGATATACAACGCTACAAAAAGACGATTTAGACAGCGAAGAAAACGTCATTATTGGAGGAGATTTCAACAGTCCAATAAACACAATTCTTGAAAAAAAGAGTGGTATAACGGTACGAAGAGAGATAATCATAGAAAACATCGAATGTTAAAAAAGAGATTTGATCTATGGTGCCAAAGATCGCCAGAAGTATTTGGTTGACTGGATTAATATTGGTTAATATCTGATATCCTGCAGTACTTCGTCCGGTATCAACCCCGCTATAAAAACAGATCATACCACACTAGAATTGACCTAATTTATACTGACATAGATATCCATCAACAAAATGATCTGGATTTTGGAACATGAATGGTTTTCTGTTAGAAAATAAGGACTATGATAATTATTAAAAACTAAATATTCCGAAATGGAAAACGACGAGTAAGCCAAGCCAAAGAAAGAAACGAGAGAGAAAAAACACTTCTACAAAGAGAATGCGAAGAGCAACACGATTGTATAAAAACGATCCTAATGCTGTAAAGAGACACTTGAGTTGTTTTACGAAAAGAAAACTAAAGGTATAATAATTCGTACAAGAACTCGATGGCATGGACATGGTGAACATGGGTCTATTACAACTGATCCTTTTAATATTCTCAATAAACAATAACGCTTTTACAAGGTTCTGTGCACGGATAGAAAAGTACTGACAGAAATAGGAAAAAGTGTATGCCCTCTTAAGCGATCTGAGCATACCAAAATTATCAGATGATGATACTAAAACAATCTTGTGAATGTGATCTCTCTTGAAGAAGTAATGCTGTCCTATACAGATTTCATAACAATAACGTTCCTGGAAATGGAGGAATTTCGATTGGATTTAAGAAGATCTTTTAGGATTTAATTAGTGACTCCTTTATGAAAAAAAGTTTCAGTACATATATGTAAATTGATCTGAAATATCTGTGCAGAAATCAGAGTATACTTTATATATTGAAATTTTATAACATCTATATGATACGTGTATATTTTGAGATTAAAGACACTCACTCTGGTTTCTCCTTGATTGTCAAAGCAGGAGGCAGTTAAAGCAGAATCAAAGAAAGTGGAAGCATGGTTAAAGGAACTTGCAGCTCAGCAAGTTCAGAAGGAAGAAGAAGAAGTTCAAAAGAGGCTGGAAGATGCACTTGTAAAAGCCAGGAAAGAGTTCATGACAGAGACGGCAGAAGCTGTGCAGCAGGCTAGAGAAGAGGAACGGGCAATAGCGACTGAGGAGGCCAAGAAAGAGGCTCAAGTTAAAGAGGATGAAAGGAAACAGTTACTTTTGGCTGCAGAGAAGGAGAAACAGGTATATATAGTGGGTACATGTAGAGTCTTTGTTTGAGCCAAGTGGTCCTTTAGCCTGGCTGCATTTATAATTTTCAGTTTGAATAGCGAGGTGCAAATAACAACACGTTGTTTAGGGACATATTCTGGTCATTCTGAAATCAGAATACTCTAACCAAACTATGTTTTTTACTTCATCATACAACAAAATTTCTCCAGGTACACATACATCAAAAAATGATGCCTAAGGGGCCGATTACATGGCGAAATTTAGCCCGGGCTGACAGCCGTAGCCGCCATCTTGTTTCATTGAAAACAAATCATTGCGCATGCCCAAGTGCACTTGGGTAGCCCGGGCTGAAATTTCATTCTGATTACATGAGGTTTTTCATCCCGTTTGCCCGGGCTGAAACTTTCTTCATGTAATCGCAAACGTCATTGTAAGAAGATTTGTTCAAGAAACCGGACTGAAATCTCAGCCCGCCTAACCGAGCTGAAATTCGCCATGTAATCGGCCCCTAAATTTTAATTATCTAAGCATCAGGTAAGGCTTTTTTGGCCCTACCACACTATGTGGCATTTTAGCAACATGTCAAAGCCCTTAACACGAGGTATTAAATCCAGTTGTTAATGCTAACAATAAATCACTCAAAATAGGTTATACTAATGATAAATGTACTTTCTGTAACACCGAATCTGAATTACTGCACCGCCTTTTGTTGTGGTAATTTTGACACATGTCAATTATTCACATAAAGACTGTATTTTTAAAATTGATAAATATTACCATAGCAACAACTAATACTCACAGTATGCTACCGAACGATCAGGACAGTGAATCTTTTACATTTAACCTAAATACTGCACATACCCCATGTTAACATATTCTCACAACCAATCGGAGTATGTTCTCTATATTGAAATTTTATGAAATATATATTTTAAGTAGTAGATAAAATATTCGCGTCCGATCTGTATGGGCGTTTACATCGGCTCGCCATTGTAAACGCCCATACAGATCGGACGCGAATATTTTATCCTACTTGTGAAATGAAAACAATAAATTGAATGCAAAGTATTATTATGCGATTCGGTAATTGGACATACATGCCAAAATGCTGTACGTCCCACAGGAGAGAGTGCATGGGACAATAATAGAACTATTAACAACTTTCAGTCACTGCCAAACCGTATGGCAACAGCTCGTTTTCAACCTCCGAAAACTGAAGAGGAAGAAATGTCCTTACTGCCTGAAACAGTACCTACAAATACCAAATACAATACAAAATCGGCGGTGAACGTTTTTACTGCCTGGCAGAATACGAGAATGAACAAAAAAAGATCAGTTGGAACGGATTTGAGTCAACCAATGTCGAGGATCTGTCAGTCCCGCTGGAGCACATGTCCGCAAACAGTTTAAACTTCTGGCTCAGCAAATTCATTTGTGAAGTGGCGAAGCAAACCGGGGAACGCTACCGTCATAAGAAGCTGTACCTACTTGTTTGCGGCATTAATCGCCATTTGGGAAATGTATAGGGGAAAATGGCGTTTAACATACTGGAGAAAAGTGATAGGAGGTAAAACGACTTTCTTTGAAGCAATATTTCATCACATTTTGTGTTTATTTGTATGTTCCGAGAGAAAAGTTGACGGGTAAATGAAATTTAATTTTTATGACGAAAATATGTCCATTGTGTTTTTTATGTTAATCAGTACAGATCTGTATCAAAAGTTAATGCATACCAATTAGCTGAGCAGGATCTGTATCAAAAGTTAATGCATACTAATTAGCTGAGCAGGAGTCTGTATCAAAAGTTAATTCTACTGTTTAATAATTCATCAACCCCAGCCTTTCCTTGATACCTATTCAATCCCTCCCTGTGCTTTAAGACAGTTGATAAGTATTGGGGTTTACAGTTGTGCACATGTGATCTAAATACTGTGCTGGGATTGGTTTTCACTCTCATGAATAATTAATGAATTTTACAAGATTAAATACATGTACACTTACTATGGTTTCTCTTTGATCACTAAAGGAGAAGGCAGTTCAGAAGGAAAAAGAAGAAGGCGAAAAGAGGCTGGAAGATGCACTTGTAAAAGCCAGGGAACAGTTTATGACAGAGACGGCAGAAGCTGTAAAGCAAGCTAGAAAAGAGGAACGAGCAATAGCAACTGAGGGGGCCTTGAAAGAGGAGAAATGGATGAAGGATAAACAGGTAAATGTAGCATAGGTATATGTAGAAACTTTGTTTGAGCCAAGTGACCTTTCAGCCTGACTGCACTTACAATTTCCATTTTGAATATATATGATACAGGTAACAATACGATTTTAGACAGAAAATTTCTTGAGACAGTTACTCGAGTTTCACGCACTAAGCGATCATCAGACTGATGATCATCAGTCTGATGATCGCTTAGTGTATGAAACTTGAACAACTGTCTCAAGAAATTTTCTGTCTTAAATTGTATTTTGCTCTGCATGTATTTGCATCGAGCACCCCTACGACTGCGTAAAACGCTATTTCTATTGTTTCTCTGTTTATGATACATGTGACTATATTTTAAAGTGCCAGTTGGATGAAAATTGACCTGTTTCTTTTGGCTATTTTTTGACTTAGAATAATTCATTGGAGTCCAAAATATTTTTTGAGAGGAAAAAATCTACACTTACCACTGTTAACGTAAAAGTTTTAAGGTCTGAAATCACGATTTAGAGCATCCGCCAATACAAATTGTCGTTCCTCCGAATTCCTTGGACCATACATGAAGTACTTACCAGCCAAACGGCTTGTGACGTAAAAAACAGACCGATTTCTCCGATTTCTGTGCGTTTATATGGGAAGCATGGGAGAGTTTAAAGGACGATTTTGACATATTTACGCAAGGAAATTATCTAAACGAGAAGTATACTGATGTGAAAACAATCGAAGTCCTGCAATATGTCGCAATTTTATTTGGAGCTTAAAGTACGTCAAGCGGTCGAATTTTTGGACACTGATTTTGAAGCTGAAGTTCCTATAATTTCGAACACGCTGTGTTTTGGCGAATAATTTGTATGGGAAATGTGGCACATTTCAAAGGACAATTTTGGCAGATAAACGCAAGTAAAAGAACTAAAGCGAGAAGTATTCTGATGTGAAAACCATCGAAGTTTTGCTGTCTATAAACAATTTGAATCTGCATCTGAAAGCACGTAAACACGCATGAGTTTATGGATTTTGTTTTCAAGTGTTCAAGCTGATTTCTGTATAACCCCATACATTAATCACGCATGTATGCACTATTGTTTTTCTTTAAGCGTTCTGTTGTTTCAGTTTTACAAACAGTATGCATAACTTATATATAGGGTTGCACGGAAATCTTTCCCTTTTTTATAATGGCTTCATAAAATGTGAATTCGACAACTCACTGAGTTTCCTAGTTGAACTGAGCTTTTTTTCAAGTGGAAAGGAAATGGCTGAATTGAAAGCAGGTTGCGAACCCTTGCTTTTTACCTTCTTCCCTCATTTATCTAAATAAATCACGAGGAGGATCGATTTTCTTTTTGTCATTTAAGTAACACAAACAAAAAAAGATGATTTTCTGGCAATGGACTCCCGAAAAGCTACAAAACGTCGAGAAATAATTCAACAGAAATACGACTAAGCTACACAAAACTAACTCTTACCTTCTGTTGACTTCTCGCTGATAAAACCCACTTCTCTGGGAATTTTTTCCAAATGATTGGCACTGCACCGGGCACAATAGTTCGTCGATCTCCCTCGAAATGAAAGCTTTATTCGAAGCAGTGCTCTTTGAAATGGTCTGAGTAGACGACAAATCTACCTTATGGCTTAAACTCTTTGCGATGTGTCCGTTCAAATCTCAACTACTTGGCTCGTTCGCTTGGAAGTATCGGACTTTTGTCTATCGAAATTCCTGCATTAATTCCTATCAGCCTCCTACTCACACCCATAGACAACACATCGAGGCCCTTGCATTTTTTTACCTCAATGATTCGGAAAAACCGGCAAAACAGCCGAAACGAACAGGTGTTAGCTCTGGCAAATTCTCATACAAACTACTCATTTGAAGTTCCCGCGTTTGTCTGTGACATAACTTTCGCTGGTGAGCCTTTTCTTTTCATTTGGAACTTCTGGAACATGCAGAACAAATTAATGGCAGCCATGAAAATGCGGTAAGTAAAGCCGGAAAAAGGAATCTTCCCGAACTCTCATTAAACAACGGTTTGGTCAGGTAAATAAATGCACGATTTTCTTTCGAAATAGTCCAAAAAAAAAATAAACATGCAAAAATTTGATCGAACTGGCACTTTAATATTCAAAGACACTGACTCTGGTTGTTCTCCGTAACTACCAAAAGACAAGGCAGTTAAAGCAGAATCAACGAAAGTGGAAGCATCGAAGAAATAAGTAGATCTCAAATAGCTGTGCAGCAATCTGAGTATACTTTATATATTGAAATTTTATAAAATCTATATGATACGTGTATATTTAAGTTTAAAGACACTCAGTCCAGTTTTTCCTTGATTGTCAAAGGAGAAGGCAGTTGAAACAGAATCAAAGAAAGTGGAAGCACGGATGAAAAAACTTGCAGCTCAGCAAGTTCAGAAGGAAAAAGAAGAAGGTGAAAAGAGGCTGGAAGATGCACTTGTAAAAGCCAGGGAACAGTTTATGACAGAGACGGCAGAAGCTGTGCAGCAGGCTAGAAAAGAGGAACGGGCAATAGCAACTGAGGAGGCCAAGAAAGAGGCTCAAGTTGAAGAGGAGAAAATGAAACAAATACTTTTGGCTGCAGAGAAGGAGAAACAGGTACATATACTTGCATAGGTATATGTAGAAATTTTGTTTGAGCCAAGTGGCCTGTCAGCCTGGCTGCATTTTATAATTTCTAGTTTGCATATACAGTCAAAGCTGTAGTAGGGGTATCGAAAGGTCTTTGCGAGCATTTGCGAGCACTGTGTTTTTTCTTGCGAGCACGAGCAGACATCAAATTTGTCTTGCGAGCAGCGAGCACTTTAGAAAAAACAACAGGCGAGCAGCGAGCACTTCGAAAAATTTCCGCCAGCAGCAATCCCTTTTTTTAATTTCACACATAGTTTTTATTAGGGTGCACCCAGTAGTCTGACCGACAACATCGCGATCCAACCAATTATAGCTAATTATAGTAATTCATTTTTTTCATTTTTTCATTCATTTCATTAATTTATTTTGTCATTAACCACATTAAAAATATATATAATAATAATAATAATACAATACACTACCTTTGATGCCAAATGACGTCATGCTTTCACGTGGCTGTCTAAGTCTAGTAGCTTCTAGTAGCTGCCTTTAGTAGCTTCTAGCAGTGTGTTTGAGCTAGTTGTCAAGCTTTGTAGCTCTTTGTCGCATGGAAGGAATGTTTTATCTTATCATAACTGGTTTAATATTGACTGAAAATGAATCAAAGCAATGTAGCATTTTCTAGCTTACTCTAGGAGCTTCAAGGCGCTTACATGGATCAAACAAGCCTGGAATACCATTCTCAACAATGCAGACCTGACAGTCAATGTGTCTATTCAATTTCAAAGTCCACTTTAGGTTATTATTTCCTACCTTCTTCGCGGCCGCTCTAAAGGAAAAACCCCTACGCGCCTTAGCTTCAACAAAATTTAAACAAATTTCATATCAGTAGAAAGCTTAAAGTGTCACTATGATCAAAAATATACATTTTCTGTTCTCTTCATATTTTAAAAATATAAGTACTCTTTACTTACCTTGCGAAGTTTCAAGTCAAAACTCGTACGCGAAGTGCCATTATTTTAACTTTACATTTCGAATTGCTGCCATTACTCAATTACAAAATGACCGGGACCGAACCCTGAGAGTTGGATCGAGTTGGCCTAAAGATATTGTGACGTCAATGACTCAACACGTGCCTTTTGGCTTTGTTGTCTGTGACCTGGAGGGAACCGTGTTGAGACATTGACGTCACAAATCAAGTCAAGTGTACCAGATTGCAAGTCAGTAGTACGTGGGCTCGGATTTATGAACGGAGTAATGGCGGACGGATTTTACGTGATTTTCGTGGATTTTTGGCCAGCTATTTCTGGGCTGTATAAGAATATATCAATCTAATTTATAGCAGTTCGCATTTGTCTAAACCTATTAGATACATTTGCGTTAAAAACAGCGGAAAAGAAATACAAAAAATTTCGTCGTAGTGGCACTTTAATAAAGGAAACTGGAACAAAATCTGTTTAGAACTACATCTAAAGTCAACGATCCCGAAGTGTCTCACAATCAATTACGAGTTTACCTCTCTGCTGGTGGAGAGACAATCTGTGATTGGTACCGTTAGAGAAGTGCAATTTACAGATGAAGTTTTTCATATCCATTTGCACTAAAAGCTGTACAAAGAACGTCTCGAGCGTAAGTACAAGGGGGGTTGAAGAAAGCGACATGGATAAAGAACAATTTGAGCAGGAACAGGATCCTCGTGTCAGAAGAACCTCTTTTGAACGAACTTTAAAAGTTCCAAATCGTTTTTAGTGAAAACATGGCCTTAATTCGCTAGGCGTTTATCTACTCCCTCAGAATAAAATATAAGTGCTTTGATGACGTCTCGAACTAGCTAACTTTTTATTGAATGTCCGACATACTAAGCACTCGACCATCGCTCCTCAACTTAGAAAAATAACTCGAACTACTGTATGTCGTGTTGTTTTGGTATATTTAAACTTCGTCCAATTCTTGTATGAAGTCCTGAAGTCAGTTCAGTTTAGCCCCTCAAGCATAGAGTTAAACAGCAGCTGACAGCAGCCCATCCTTACGACATTAAACAATAATCAAAGGAATTCGACCATGAACTGACGTTGTTCTACTGAAATTAATTTGTCAAGCAGAAAGCCACGTCGATAGTATTTGAAAGTGAATTAACGAAATGCATGTCATGGCTTTTCCTAATAAGCTCTGAAAATGCATCCAGCTACTTCTGTACTTAAACCTCAATGTTGCGTCCAAACGATTAATGGGCTAAGTGGTAGAGGAACTCAGAGGTAAGGATGTCTCCTTTTTTATTAAAGGGTGCAAATTGAAACTACTTAATTATGGAGCATTCATAGTTCATTTATCGTTTTATGATAAATTTGGTAAAAATTCTCTTAACAACCATCCTACAAATATCAATACTGTATTAGCTTGTATTATTATAATGAAAAATTTCATTTCTGAGAGCCTCCTCTCCCATGTTATTCCATTCAGAATTTATGTCTCATCCTTTCAATCTCACACACCATCCCTATGGACACCCTGTGATATATTTCTCTCTGTAAATGACAATATCATGACAATACATTTATTTCTGTACTTAGAAACCTACAAACCACGATTTACGGAATTTCGAGCAATCGAATAAATTTTAACCAGAATCCGAGCATGCGAGCAATTGCAAAATTTTGCGAGCACGAGCAAGCGAGCACTCGTCTAAATTTTGCGAGCATATCGAGCAAAGGCCACATTTTGCGTGCACTTGAAAATTTTAAGGGACCATTCGATACCCCTTCTAGTAGGTGGCCCTCTATTAAGCGGTCACTTGACAAATCCCCGGATGGAATTAAATCGCTCCCCAAATTTACTGTAAACTTGACCTCTTTTAAGCGATCACCTCTATTAAGCGGTCAGTTGGCTATTCCCCGAGGGTGACCACTTAATAGAAATTTGACTGTATATGATACATGCATATTTTAAGATTAAAGACACTTACTTTGGTTTCTCCTTGATTGTAAAAGGAGAAGGCAGTTGAAGCAGAATCAAAGAAAGTGGAAGCACGGATGAAAAAACTTGCAGATGAACAAGTTCAGAAGGAAAAAGAAGAAGGTGAAAAGAGGCTGGAAGATGCACTTATAAAAGCCACAGAAGAGTTTATAACAGAGAACCGGTAATAGCAGCTGAGGAGGCCAACCATTGTGTTATTTGTTTATACTACAAGGCTGAGAAATTTCTCTTTTTCTAACACTTACACGTGTGATCATTGATACGCGACCAAAGATTACTTTAAAATAATTTTCTTAAACATAACGAAAACTCACCATCTCTTCTTCATCTTTTCATTTTTTTTGAATATTAATTAGAAACTTTGGTAAATAATTTCCCAGTAGCACCAAGGAGCTCTTTATACTGCAACAAACCTTCATCTTTGGAGGTTAGTGCTTTTACAGATGGAAAACATTGGCGTGAGGCCATTTTGCCATTTTGCCGTACTTGCTCACGGAGAAGGAGCTTTCAATAAAACTTTGAACATTTTTCCACTTTTGTATGGTTTCTCTGTCCTCAAAGTTAGGAACATTACTGCCCACTTCCTCTAGATGATAGACAAGGACGCTAGTTAATTACTACAAGCAACGTGTCTCGCTCCAAGTCGGCGCCATTCTTGACTTTCTGTTACTCACTTTGGCCAATAACTTATTCGTCCATTTGCTTGTCGAGTTGTCTGGCGTCGTAGCTAATTAAAATATTCGCATTGGTTCCTTTGCTTTCAACCCAGCTCGATCGTACAAGGATACAATAGCTCTTCATACCTTTTGTTGGCAATTTCTGAACTTTCCTTCAGTTATTGTATTTCATTGTTGTCAAATTCGGGAAAGCTATCCGCCATTGTTTCAGACAACAAGACAAAGCTGTATCTGTTGCCACGCAACTGTTATTTCTACATGTAGGTATTTTTAAATTAGGCTGAAATACAGCTTGTCTCAGCCAATCACTTTTCAGAAATTTCTCAGCCAGTCGTATAATTATTAATATATATAGATAGGCTGAGCCTAAAAGCGTAGCTCTCTGAACAGAAAGCCGATGATAAGCTTAACTAAAGTGAAAGGTCGGAAACACAAGAATTAAGATTGACGACCGGGCTATTTTTCAATTTTAGCAATTCTCGAAAACAGTATTACGTGACCGTCTGCACAGAACATTTAGACCATACAAAAGTTCACAAAAACAACTTTTTCTCGGTCTAGAATAACTAGTTTGACTAATTTCCGAATAAAATACACCTCTTGCGTGTCAAAAATTGCCCGAGAAACTGATTTGGAAATCAAAATTGCAAAAAATACACAAACATATGGCATAAGACGACGCGAGTGAAGATAGAACTAGAAAATTCAAGTCTTGTTTTGCTTACATAAAATCGCTTTTCAACTTATGTAATGAATGAACAAATACATCAGTACAAATGGACAACACAAGCTTCTTTCGAAACATTTTATTCAAATCTCCATAAGTTTATGTTTAAAAGCAAAACGCGTATCATTTATAGCGCATCGAGGCCGAGCTGTCTTCGATGAAATTCAAAAAATCGATACGACTGAATTTAAGCACATTTTTATAAACAATTCTGCAAAACTAACGAGAAAACAAAGAAAAAGTCAATCACAGATTGATATCAACATAAATTCCCATCGAAAATGTAATTTGTTTTACCTTTAAGTCCCTCGAATGCTTGGAAATTCTTTAAATCTCCGCTTCTTCGGTTCTGAAATCCCAAAAACAAACATCTCCCCGCATTGCTCCCGCATTGATAAAAACGTATAAAGTTCCTCGAAGCAAGATTTTATCCCTGGAAGCTCTTCTTTTTTCACTATAGCGGCTTCTGAGTATCCCTTAATTAGTATCCCTGTCTTGAGTAGATTTAACCAAAGTGTTTACCTAGCTGACGTGACATCGGTCGTGTGGCCGCGCGAAAAACAAAGCCTTTTCTTGTATTTTAATGACTTTTTATTTCATTCCACTTCATTAAAGTTGAATATTCAAAAGTTGGGTTCCAAATTGCTAAGACCCCGGATGTTGGGTGACGTCATATGCGCATGTAATGCGACGTCACACGCGCCCGCGGGCTAGTCCTGTGCAACGCTCGGACGCTCGGTCACACATGTTACGGACGCGCGCCCGCGAAACATTCCGCTAGCCATGACCATAAAAAATGACGGGCATGGCTTTTTTGAGTATGCATGACTTTTTAAATTTTTTTTATTTTTTCACAGCAATTACTTTACGTTTACGTAAAAACGGTCAAGTACAAAGTACAAGGACTGAAGCATCATTGACTACGTCTTAATATTGTGTCTTAATATGTCGAAATACAGTGAATTCCCGCTATCTCGAACTCTAAAGAGAAACGGAAAATTGTTCGAGATAGCGGGGGTTCGAGAAAGGGGGGTTTAAGATAGCGGGGGTTCGAGAAATCGAGAGTGGTGTCAAATTTCGTAATGTTCAACAAAACTGAACTACAGTAATACAATATGCAAATCAATGACATGTCGGTGCTCAAGGTCTGCCGTAAAGGTCTCTTTATTCAAAATTAGCAATCAATGCTGATTTAGCGCGTAAAAAAACTGTAGCCATTATGTACAACAAATACTGTATTAACCTAGAGCATCGGGCAGTCAAAATGAAAATTTAAAAAGCGAATCAATACTCTGCAATACAATGCAATGTAATGACTGTACTGTTTAGTTGAACTGTAAACAGTATTAACCAAGAGCATCGGGCAGTCTAAATGAAGATTTAAAAACCGAATCGATATTCTGCAATACAATGCAGTGTAATGACTGTACTCTTTAGTTGAACTGTATACCGTATTTCAGTTTTGGACACCATGGGATACTCCTTTCGGCGAACCTTTGTATCCTGTTGTCATATACTCAACGTCATAATACTGCAGTTTGAAATAAGGGTTGTTAATTTAGACTACGGGAAGTCGCACTTCGAGGTATCGGGTGATTCGAGATAACCGAGTTTGAGATAGGCAGTAGTAAATGACTGTGAAAAAGTAAGCACAATCAAGGGGAACGGGTTTTAGTTCGAGATAGCGGGGGATTCGAGATAGCCGGTGTTCGAGATAGCTGGAGTCTACTGTTTTAACAGTTGTGATTGGGTCTTTTTGGTGTAGTAACGTTGTAGCAGATGCTCAATTAACTGCGGGCTACATTAAAACGTTTGTTTCGCTGCCTTCCTTGCCCCAAGGTCGACACTCATTTGTAAAATGGTTCTTCACCAGCGTGGCGTTACCGTGCATTCTGCCTAAGCTGGACACCTTCAGGACCAGCTCTAGCTGAGCGCCTTAGAGAGGTGTCCGCCTTATAGTATGTCTAGTTATAGATGAATAAGTGATTATTAGTGACGGACGCACCCTGTTAAAAGATTGTTATTATTATTAAATTCGGCCAGAACCAGCCAATAAGTGATATCTGCCTTAGGGAGGTATCCGCCTTACAGCAGCGTCCGTCTTATGAAAGTTCACTGTACAGTACATATAGCCTCGTTCCCAGGGGTTTACTTCTTCCTTCCCTTGCTCCAGAAGCGGGACGAATAGCCTTAGAGCTAGCCTGGGGACTTGCCTTTTACGGGACATTAACCGTTAGGGAAATGGTCAAAACTATTGTACTCGGACAGGACCCACCATTTAACAAAAAGACTGGTGGTCTCTTTATGTACTCCCTCTCCCCCACCTAAAAAGATGGTGTCTTGTTAGTATAGCCCCCATTCTATCAGGAGTAAAACTGAGAGAAAGATAAAAACATTCCTGTGCCATTTTTCTAGCAATGCAAGTTTCATGCACACAGAATATTAAACTCTCATCTCTAACTTTTAGGCCAAAAAATTGTGTTCATTACACTCATCAGATAGGTGGTATCTTGTGTAACCCCCTACCCCTACACAGGGTGGGTCCTCGTCGAGTTTACTTGTTATGACCACTTCCATTAGAGGCAAGATCATGGGTCACTTGAAATAAAACGGTAACATCCTCTTTTTTGAGTGATGCCCTGTGAACGTATAATGACTGTATCGTTTATAAAGCTGGCCTTATAAAAGCGAAAGTTAATAGAAAACTTAGCCATCACTCTTGATTGGACTATCCTCGCTATCACCGGGGAAAAATCTATGTCACGCTGAGTGTAGGATGAGTTGGCCAGTCCAATCAATTGGCCCAGCCATTCCAACAGGATGGATATCAGATTTGTATTACCTGATATATATGCGCTAAACACCTTGTTTATTTCAATCATAACGAGAATTTTACAGCCATGCTCCGTCACGCGTGGCCAGTATTTTTGGAAAATTGAATAAAGTTTTCAAGTTTACGCGTCGGTTTGTAAATTCAATCCGAGATTCGTAATTCCCGTGAGAATTTTACCGCATTTTCGGAAACAAACAGCAACAAAATATCATTTTATTTGAAATGTTACATATCCGAACAATATTAGTTTTTTTATGCATGTATCGAAGTTATTTTTTCCGTTAACTCGTGACTTTTAAAGCGTTTTCCAGAGAGATCTTTAAGGTTTCATTCAAATCTCGGACGTTACAAAGAAATATTCAAATGTTCATTTCAGTCTTGTGGATTACTGGTCACGCGTGACGGATCATGGCTGTAAATTAGGTGAGCTTCTTGGTAAAAGACACCCTTGGCAGTTTGGCCAAAGTGCCCTATACACCTTATTCCAAAATGGCGACCAATTTATTATTATTTTATATGCATATTAATTAGCCCTCTTGGCTTCATTTTCGCTTGAAAATTCTTTTGTATTTTGCACATGCTGACGAGGCCAAGAGGGCTAATTTACACGGATATAAAAGAATAATAAAATGGCCGCCATTTTGGAATAAGGTGTATCTTGGGGTAATAAAGTTGTATAAATGTTGCATGCCCGGGACTAAGCCCTCACGACTTCACATAAATTTGGACGCATCAAGTGTTCTTAAAATTTCCCAAGTGCTTATAAAACTCAACAATGCACGAACAAGTTTTTTTATTTCTTTTATAAAAAAAAGCGGTTATAATGAACCTTGCGTCACACGCGTGCTTTATCGAGTTATAATGAACTCGGTTTAACCAATCATCACTTTTACGCTGGTACCTTGCTCAATACTAATGAAACATCATCTCTTTTGACATTTACCAAGCTATTTTATAAGTTTTCCTTTACTTTTTTACTAAAAAATTACAAGTTTTTTGTTTATACTTGTATAACTTTAGGGGGCACAATATTAGTTTATCTAGACGTGCCCCTCTCCTCTCCTTCCTAATATAACGTGATTTAATTTAATTATTAACATCTGTAAAGGTTTGGAGTAAACAAATAAATGAAAAATGAAATCATAGCGCGCGCATTTCCTTGAGCATTCTATGATGTGGTGTAGATCATACTTGGCGGCGTACTTCGGCTTTGAAAATATACAGGGTTGAAATATACACGTTTGAAATATACACGTTTGAAATAAACACGTTTGAAATATACACGTTTGAAATAAACACGTTTGAAATAAACACGTTTGAAATACACACGTTTGAAATATACACGTTTGAAATAGATACGTTTGAAATAGACACGTTTGAAATAGACACGTTTGAAATAGACACGTTTGAAATAGACACGTTTGAAATAGACACGTTTGAAATAGACACGTTTAAAATATACACGTTTGAAATATACACGTTTGAAATATACACGTTTGAAATAGACATGTTTGAAATAGACACGTTTGAAATAAACACGTTTGAAATAAACACGTTTGAAATACACACGTTTGAAATACACACGTTTGAAATATACACGTTTGAAATAAACACGTTTGAAATAAACACGTTTGAAATAAACACGTTTGAAATACACACGTTTGAAATATACACGTTTGAAATATACACGTTTGAAATATACACGTTTGAAATATACACGTTTGAAATAGACACGTTTGAAATAGACACGTTTGAAATAGACACGTTTAAAATAGACACGTTTGAAATATACACGTTTGAAATATACACGTTTTCATGGTCACAAAGTGTGGTTCAAGTATGTTCACGGTTCAAGTGCTTTTAGGATGTACTTAGAAGCGGTCCTAGTCTAGTGTGAAACCGCCAATTTAGTTAGGACTTTTCAGCAAAACTTATACCCCCACCGTGTTACAAGGAAGAGGGTGTTGCTACCACCCCCCTTCCACCCACGACTTCCTTTCTGTATTACTTTTAAGTAATGTTCCACATAAGAACTACGGTAAACTTCATTGTTCTGCGGCATTGGCTCTTTCCCACATAGAATGTCTTTGATTTCAAGAATAGGGGAGGAGCTGATGGTTTATAATTATATTTCAGTATAAAAAGAAAGAAAATCCATTTTCGTCAAATAAATTTTAGCAAATGTTCGTGTTTAACCAATCAGAACAGCAGAAGACAATGGTTAATAATTTTGCTTTTCTGATGAAGTTCCTCAAATACAATTTCTTTAAAAAATTGCCTGTTGTGCGATTGGGTCTTAAATTACATGAAATCTTTAAAAAATCAAACAAAATGCACCTTGAACCCTAACTTTTTAGCGGTCGTTGAGTCTAGGCCAATGAGATCGCTAGTTGTAACAATGAAAAAAGTTGACATTTCATCGTGCATTGCCGTTAGCACTTTCCTTCTTATGCGGATCATTACTTAACATCTATGGTGACACCATATGACCATTTGTATGCAGTTATGTACCCGCGAAGTGCGGACAACTAATAACGACGACACGAGAAATATACATGCGGAAGGTTTATTGTAAAAATGTGGTTGCTGCACTTGTCTAGTAGTTGCACATGGTTCAAACCATGTTGAACTTATTGGGGAAAATCAAAAGCTATAAATTGCAACGCATTGTTTTTTCCTACATGGTGACAATAACTCGTGGATTGAAATTACGATGGTCACTTGACAAGTGCACTCGTGTTTTACTCGGGACACCTTCGGAAACTTCAAAACATGCCATTTTGTGTCCCAGATCATAGTGGAGATATACAACTTCATGAGCTGACACTCCAGAAAGGTAATTAGGACGGAATTAGGACATGACAGCAGGCTAACTTCGTATAAATGTAACTCTGATATATCTTTGGTAATATAATGCTTTTCATGATTTGTTCAGTAATGGTCTTAGTAATAGATCAACAACGAGTGCGAGGGTTTCATCAGGGTATCCAAACACCTGATGAAACCCGAAGCACGAGTTTTTGATCTGGCTTCTCAAATCAAACAATACAGAATTATTCAGTGTTTTTTGGGCTTTGTCCTTTTCAAATGCCGTCACATGCATAATTTTATTAAGCTTGTTGTATTTCGCCATTTGGTATGAGACCATGTGCGAAGCAGAAGCGTCTCGGTTTAGGGAGGCCAAAACGGTTGTCGAAGAAGAATATCTAGTCGATAAAGCTATTCCCCCGTCAACGAAATATAAAAAACAAATGGGCAACATCCATTTTCTACGAATGGCAAACTACTCGGACGGTTCAAGTTCCCGTTCTCTGAGATTCGGGAGGAATGTTTAAGGACTATGATTTACACAAGTTTATGTCACTTTCTGCTCGTATTGAAGAAATGGACGCATTGAGTTTGAATTATTGGCTTAGCAAATTTGTCATGGACGTGGCCAAAAAGTCGGGAGAGAGATATCCACCGAAGACTGTTTATGGCATAATATGCGGTATCCGACGCTTTCTAGAAGAGAAAAAAGGTGCTGAAGTATTAAATCCTCTTAATGATGGCGACCGAAGGTGAGAAAAATGGTTAATTATTTTTTAAATTAAAATGCCGATGTCATGTTGAAGTTCCAGTTATAACACTCAGATTATTGTTTTGAAGGTTTATTAGTAATCTATGAATATGCAGATTAAAAACAATTTTATCACTAGTGATGAAAACGTGATGAAACACTAGTAATGAAAAGGTGATGAAACACTAGTGATTTTCAACTGGTGTTTCAATGAGTTTCTAACTCATCCACCGTTTGAGAAGTAATGACGCATGTTGTTTGCCAGTTGTTAATGGTTTATAATTAGTGGTTGATTGACAACTGAAGATAATTAGTGGTTGATTGACAACTGAGGATAAGAATGGCCAGGCCAGGCCCTTTTATATACGGAAAATTCCTTTTAAGGTGAATTGAAGTAATATTTACAAATTAAGATAGGTAAAAATATATTTATATCCGCGATAAATTATTCAGAGGCCATATTTCTCTAAACACCTAACCAATCCCCTGCAACGCGACGTATAGCTTTTCTAATATACCCCAAGTTAAATTGTTATTTATATTATCATATATATTTCTTAAAAGTAACTTACATTGATATGTTAATATCAGAATCCATGAACTCCATTATTTTAAAGTTGAGAGGCTCTTAAGTTTGCCAGGGATATGTCTTTGAGTTTCATATTTCTTTCATTTAAAACATCAACTAGGCTTGGCGACCTTTTCAGAGTCAATATTCGCTTCAAGTAATTTCGATACCTCGAACTTTGAAAGGCGTACAAAAGAGGATTGACGCTTGAACCAAAGTACAAGATAAATCGCACAGCGTGGTAAATAACATATAAACTTTCGTAGTTCTTTTCGAGAAATTTGAAGTCATTAAACGCAAGATACAGCTGAAAAAAGACGGACGGAGAATAACAGATACAAAAGCTTAGAGTTACTGAAACCGATGTAACTGCTAGTTTCTTTTTAGCCGTTAACTGTGCTGGATCTGTAACGCCAATTTGCCCTGAACAAACCGTCTTTGTAATGTAGATTCCCTTTAAAATTTCTGCATAGCAGTAAATCAGAAGACATGTAACGCACACAAACGTTAAGGCAACTAACAGGATATATGGCTTCATAGATGGAGCTTTTTCTATTGCCCATGGATTCAGGCATCTCCTTAATGTCTCATTGAACTCGCTGAAAGCAATAAATGGCAAACAGCATAACAGCGACACAATCCATACGATACCAATGGCGAAGCCAACATTATCTCTCCTTAATTTGAATCGGGTGTCAAAAGGCCGTACCATGGCGAAGAATCTTTCAGTGGCGAGTAAAATTAACGTCGTAAACGCTGCACTTTTAGGTAATTGAGAGAGAAAGTTCCCTGTGAAAACTTTGCAAATAAATTGTCCTCCACGTCCAGTTACGTGACTGCTAGAAAGATCCACCACCAAAGGAATCGGGCAGAAGAATAAAGCAATGAAGTCAGCTGCAGCAAGGTTGGTGAGAAGATAATTTGTTGTCGTGTGCATGTTCCTGTTTCTGTATACAATGAAGACGACAAGAAAGTTCCCTACAAATCCCACAACTATGTTAAGCAAGTAAAACAACCCTAATGTGATATTAAAGGGCAACAGAGAATGATATAAATTGGAAAACGAGGATATATTTTCCATATTTTCGAAAAGTTTGTTTTTCTTTGCTGATGGCTATCTTAAGTGTGGCACAGTGCAGCTGTTCGTTGTTGTTTGTTCTTTTTTGCTGGTGGCTGTTTTAATTTTTGTGACGCAGTGCATTTGCGTAAGCATCAATTTAAACGTTGTAGTAACAGCTGCCACTAAAACTGCCCCCGCTGTTTATAACCTGACGGTTATACGCACAGTCACATTCCGTGAAAGCTAAGTTACGGTCCGTAGAATTCCTTCCGACCGTGACGTTAGAGTTGATCCGTACGGAGCGTACGGTTTGTGAACTGAACTGACGGACCGTAATCAAGAAACCACGGTCCGTGAATTGCATCTCATTAAGGAGACTTAGTATATTTTCGTGTATTGCGTTGAATCGTGCATACCCCAAACGGTTCGTCGATCCGTACGGAGCGTACGGTTCGTGAACTGAACAGACGGACCGTAATCAAGAAACCACTGTCGTGAATTGCATCTCATTAAGGGGACTTAGTATATTTTCGTGTATTTCGTTGAACCGTGTGTACCCCAAACGGTTCGTCGATCCGTACGGAACGTACGGTTCGTGAACTGAACAGATGGACCGTAATCAAGAAACCACGGTCCGTGAATTGCATCTCATTAAGGAGACTTAGAATAATTTTTGTGTATTGCGTTGAACCGTGTGTACCCCAAAAGGTTCGTCGATCCGTACGGAGCGTACGGTTCGTGAACTGCACAGACGGACCGTAATCAAGAAACCACGGTCCGTGAATTAGAGTATGAACAGATCATAGTCATGACCGCGACTGTTATTGACTATCTGTCACTCAATTCAAATGCAAGCCTTCTTGGCTTGCTTGCACAGAACTGATGACTCTTCCCGGGTCAATATGCATCTCTCTGTATGCGTGCATAAGAGCAAGGGACGATAGCCGCTCTGTAAGCATAGTAGATCGCATGTATGTTTACACTCTTCTCATGGTGCTGAATGATCTCTCTAGTGTCGCAGTCGATACTGGCATGGTTAGGAGAATGGTGAGCACAGTGGCGACATTCGGGTAAAGGTCTTCACTTGTGCAGCTTAGTGTATAAGTAGCAGAAATTACGGCCATTCGGCTACTGAACAAAAAAATCACGAAAAATCCTGTTAAGCCCGGGCTTAATGGCTTAACGGCTGGCTACGCGCCTGTACGGAAATCTTTCCGATATCAATACTATCGTACTTGTTTATGTAACCTTGAAGCGCGGGGTTTCCTTGATATAGCCGTGATTTCCGCTTTTCTTCTGACATCCCTCGTTCTCACCGCTAGGCCATGCACTGACAGACAAGCAAGAGAACGTAAACACGATGCCGACCAAAGGAAGTCAAAATGCACTCAGTCGACGCTTGATGCGATGAACGCGCGGTCGAAATCCATACAAGCCTTTATACGAAATTGCTCACTTCAAGGTCAAAATGACGGTACTTTTTTTCTAAAGTTATTAAAATGTTTTAACGTTCCAAGATAGAATAATAACCATAGTATTGGAATCCGAGTGTGGATTTCAGAAACGTAACTCAGAAATGCGCGAAATTTTGATTTTCCTTTCAAAAAATGACCTTTTTGCTGTGATTGTAGGGTCAAATTGGGAGCCTGGTGACGAGTGAAAATGCTATACAAGCAAATGTCACCCAATTTTTTGCCATGATCACGTTATGTCGTCAGCTTTCTTCAACACTACTTTTTGTTACTCCAAAATAATGTAAGACATGTTTGGAATTGAGTTCGTTTAGCAAAGCATTTAAAAGCTTGGTCATGTATTTACGGTATGTCTCTTAAAGAGATCAGGAAAATCGTTGTTTTGGATGAACACGATTTATGTCTGACAAATCGTGGTTTTGCAGCGACACATTCCTTTTACTGCAGAAGAAATTATGACTTCCATGCTCTTAAATTTTTAAATAACGCAACTGATAATCCCTCATATTGTGACGTAAACATTACCCATTTATTCCGTTCGGGCATTTACTAATGCTACGTCATCATTATCCATTTATTCCGTGCGCGCCCTGTTTAGGCAAATTTTTGCTTGAAGAAATGAGCTTCATGAGCTACACTTTATATATTCAAGTTTAAACATCTTTATATTTATGTATCGGCCGTCCCCCCTTGGCGTGAGATGCTATCCTCTTCTTAAGGTTTTTCTCCGATTTTGTTTAAAAGCATTTATTGTCGTCTTTTGTGGCTGTTCATTTATCCCTGAGACACGTTTTGGCAAAGTTTGGAGAGAATCGGTTGCTATGGTAACGAGATATGATGTCATAAGTAGCATGATGTCAATCCATTTTTGAATAAACAATGCTTGTCTTTCACGGCTTGTTTGATAAAAAAAATAAAATGCGACCAACAGCAACAAAATTCTTAATTATATCATGTTTCACAACTTGAGCAAAAATTAAGACAGAAAATTCCGCATTTTTTTTATAAATTTGAATTTTGGAATGGTGGACGGGATTTCGACGGTTTTCAGCCAGCTATTTCCAGGCTCAGTAAGCTTATATCGTTGTAAATTATATCGATTTGTGTAATTATGAACCCATTGAATGAAAAGAAACAAAAAAAAAAAACGTTTTTCGTCGTTATTCGCTTAAAAAAAATTATATCGCTCACATAAACTATTGGACGTATTCGAGAGTGTTCAAACATAACGCGTCTGTTGCAATAATACATTAATTTATTATATGACAGACTGGTCCACGATGAAAAGGAGCATTCTGATTGGTTCCCTGAGCGGTCCGAATTTTGCAATACGGACCGCTAAGATGGACCGTTTACGAACTCATACACCTTATTAATAAATGGCGGCGGATTTATTATTCTTTTGTATTTATTTTAATTAGCCTCACAAACCTCGTTAGCATGTGCAAAATTCAAAAGAATTTACACGCTAAAATGAGGCTAGTGAGGCAAATTAACATAGATATAAAAGAATCACGAATCGGTCGCCATTTATAAATAGGGTGTATTTCGCCGAATTCTTTTTCTCAAACAATGAACAAATGAAAACTGTTTTCTATTTCATGTTTGGCGGACAATTTTGGTTAAACTTTTTGTAAAGTGGCTTGAAAAATGCAAGAATATGCTTAGCTTTGGCGCGCGCGAAAGCCAATAATGGTTGCATTAATTAATCTGCAAATTATTAAAAACGCCATTATAAAAAAAACTTTATAAAACTGTAGCTTGTTCGGTCCGTATTGGGAAATATAGGGATGATATCTGTTTACAAACATTCTTTTTGTTATTCAAATGTGCCAGCCACTGGAACAAAAGAACCCTTTGTTTCGGCAGCCAATAAGGCTCTGGTTGGCACATTAAGAGC
The DNA here is from genome assembly GCA_024195265.1 of Dendrophyllia cribrosa. Taxonomy (NCBI): domain Eukaryota; kingdom Metazoa; phylum Cnidaria; class Anthozoa; order Scleractinia; family Dendrophylliidae; genus Dendrophyllia; species Dendrophyllia cribrosa. Next base: position 34,486,377 of record JAJLRJ010000001.1, read on the forward strand.
GCCTGTCCGTAAAAATCAGACAAATTTGAAATTTTTTGGCAAGTAATAAAAATTCGATTTCTTTCATATTTTAAAGTTCGATAGAATAAGGTATAACAAAAATCACTTGATACTTTTTTCGGCCAAATATCTTTTTATTTAAAAGAAATATTCAAAAAACGAAAATCCGTTAAAATCGTCATTTGAGGTGGAAAATTATTGCACAATTTTGACAGTCTCGCTTGTAAAAACAAGTAACGCTACAGCATTTACAACATGAAAATCATATTTTGCAATCTTTAATTGTCTAGTAGAGTGATTTAGGGAATTATTTTGTTGTTATTTGCTTGCAAAATAATTTTATTTCGAAGACATATATTTTACTTCTTTAAAAGTACCTCGTAAACAAAACAACTTTTCACCATGTGCTAAACCTTCAAACGGATTAAGTTTCTGTTGGTTAATTTTTATAAAGATGATCTCAACATTGCCGTAAAAATTTCTTTGGGCAAATGATTCAGAGCGACGCGAGAGCATTTCAAAGTTCGTTAAAATTAGAGTTATTTGACCTTACGAGGTCAACAATCAATTTGCGGGTCACACAAACATTTCACTTTCCACCACATGTCTTAGCATAAATAAGGTTAAAGTAGCCACATAGAAAAAATGTTTTGAAATTTTCTTACCTTATTTGTTGTAGAAGACTTATCCAGAGATCATTTTCTTGCATTTTTTTCACCGTTCATCGCATGTCCTTTAGTCTTGTTTACAACGTCCGATAAACGTCGGACAACAACAACGTAATATTAAACGGTCGGGTCAGCCAATCTTTGTTAAACTTTCGACACTTTTCAGTACCACGGCATCTATTCAAAGGGCTAAGTACCTTTTGGAGCGTTCCTCGGTTTTGTAGTGCGCTAAAAGATTTGCAATGTTACTTTGAAGTACAAACCAAAACATGTCGGACGTTTGCTTTCAGTCTTTTTACAGTTATGTCACGCAATGCAGTTTTGTTTGCATTTAAGGGGGTAGGGGTGCGGATAAGGCAATTAAATTGAAACACTTTTGCAAGAGTAAAAAACAACTGTTTAGAAATATATTTCAGCACCATTTAATTTTCTTCGTTGGTCAATATGTTCTAAAATATAATAATTGGTAGCAATAGCCTTTTGCGAGCAACGATTTTTAACTCCTCTCCCCAGTCTTGCTTTCCATATTGGATGCTTTTTTCTCGTTTCCTAAATTTACCTTCTTACCATACGAGTCGAGGTGCTCTACTTGATGGAGCTGCCCCTAAAAGATGGGTATACCAGGGCTTCCTGTGGATAGCATCATGCATGTGATCTCTTTTTCACTATAAATTTCCAGTTGCGGATCCAGCTTGCTCATAAGGAGAGGGGGTGGGAGGGGGAGTGAAAATGGTTCTGAAAAAAAGTTCGGTCCCTCGAGTCTTTTTCTTCGCCAAAAAAGGGATGGAAAGGGGCCGCTTCCCTAGATCCGCCACTGAACTAAATTTGACAACTTTAGTTTACAACTACTTGATCCTTTACATTTCTAGTAAACAACGCTGCTCGACATAAAATAAGTTCGATGTCATCCCAGTCAGGTCCGGTAAATTTCAAAACAGACTTGTGAGGTCTTGTGATTAGAGATGTCCTTTGTGCGCGATTTCCGTTCCACGCACTCGATCGCGAATGTCATAACCACAAACTCCACCAACAAAGGACTTAAACGAACAAGTGCCTTCCATTTTTGTGTAATACCTGGAACTGAACTCGAATCTTTGATGTACAAAAACATGCACTTTAGCGCCGCCTTCAAGTAAACAAAGGCACTAGGTAATTAGCAAAACCAGGTAGTGTTTACTGTTTTGTCAACTGCATTATTTAAACAGCATTTATTGTTATTCTCGACAATTGGCGATTACTGTATTAAACTTAGTAAGTTCTTCAATTTTTAGATATTCTCTCGTTATCAGCTTTAAAATCTGAGCGGGTTTCTAATTATTTTGCTACTGCCAAAAAAAATACTTAAATTTACTTCGTTTGTAACACCGACAATGGATTAGCCAAACATTAGTCCCATTGAGTCAAATTTTAAATTGAAGGAAATGCAACAAATGGTTCTGGATTAAGGCGTGACATGAATTGGAAGTAAGGCTGGGAGAAGACCCCCCCCTCCACTCCCTCTTCCCCCTCCCCCCCTCCCCAACATCTATGGTACATATCATCGACGGAAAATTCACGAGCGAGGTAAATGGTCCCACGAACCACAGGTAACCCAAACTCACAGTAAGATTATTGACAAGTAGAAAACATCCAAATAAGTGCTCTTTTGAGGCTCTCTCTCGGTCAATTGAGAGACAAAGAAAACATCAGTTGCGGTGTGTAACGTTTGACAAACGTTTACATCACTAGTTACACTGTACAAATTGATATATTTTGGGGGCCGTGCATGTGGCGAATATTAGACTGATTTTCCCTTTTTCGCATAATGTTTCATGAAGACAGTATCCTTCTGATAAAAAGAAAAAAAAAGAAAAAACAATACGAAAAAAGGACAGAAATAGCTAAATACCACAGTGATCTTAATCAGGTAAAAAGCTAGTGATACCATTTGCATTTCACACATTTCGTTTATATTTTATACTGTGCAACGGCGAATGAATAATCTTTCCGGAGTGAAGGCGCTTAAATGTGCTAACGTAACTGAAAAGACTTTGTATTTTTTTTTCTCCGCTGCAAGAGTTTCAGACATAGATTCGGTGTTTCCAAGCTCTTTAGCCCTACCCCTACCCCTACCGCGCTAAAATGTCGAAGAACAGCTGCATTGCGTGACGACACAAATAACTGCCGTCACGATCACGGCTTAAACGGCCCGACATGTTTGTTCATTCAGTACTTCTCAAGCAGTGATTAGATTTATCTATCCGTTAACTTCAAACCGAAGAACATTCGACAATGCTATAGCCTTTAAATAAGATGCCATAATGCTGAAATGTGTCGAAAGTTTAACAGAGTTTTGCGTGCGACCTTGCATGGCAGTCCGCGGCCGGCGTGCTTCGGACGTTATAAATTAAAAATACGATGAACAAAAAAGAAGGGATTTATACACAAAAATGGTCTCTGAATCTGTCTTCTACCGCAAATGAGGTAAGGAAATTTCAATGTTTTTCAATGTGGCTATTTTAATTTCATAATGGGTTAACACAGAAGCAGAAGTTGGAATATTTGTGTGACCCGCAAATTGATTGTTGACCTCGTAAGGTCAAATAACTCTTAATTTTAACGAACTTTAAAATGCTCTCGCGTCGCTCTGAATCATTTGCCCAAAGAAATTTTTACGGCAATCTTGAGATCATCTTTATAAAAATTAACCAACAAAAACTTAATCCGTTTGAAGGTTTAGCACATGGTGAAAAATTGTTTTGTTTACGAGGTACTTTTAAAGAAGTAAAATGTATGTCTTCGAAATAAAATTATTTTGCACGCAAAGAACAACATAATAATTCCATAAATCACTCTTCTAGATATCTAAAGATTGCAAAATACGATTTTCGTGTTTTAAATGCCATAGCGCTACTTGTTTTTGTAAGCGAGACTGTCAAAGTTGTGCAATAATTTTCCGCCTTAAATGGCGATTTTAACGGAATTTCGTTTTCTGTATTTTTCTTTAAAATAAAAAGATATTTGGCCGAAAAAGGTATCCAGTGATTTTTGTTATACCTTAATCTATCTAACGTTAAAATATCAAAAGAATCCAATTTTATCACTTGCCGCGATATGTTTGGTTTTTACAGACAGGCGCTCTTAATAACAATTGACGACGTCATTGATATCTTCCCTATTGGTCTCGTTATGTTTTTGAACCTTCGGCTTGGTTTAGAAACTTGCAAGCAAGCGAGTTCAATAACATCTATATACTGGTAATGATACATTAAATGTCATTATGCCGTATTTCATACTGTTTAATTTTACGGAGGAAAATATGGGACACTAATTAAGAGTAATACTCTGTAAAATTCGAACTATGGCCGGCCACCGTACCTCACCGATTTGGCTGAAATTCACCATGTACACTTGATTCAGGGTCCTGAATTACGGAATGGATAGTTTAAAGTTTCAATTCTTTTTACTTTGGAAAATATTAACGAGGCCGTTTTGGGGTGACCTCGGCGGGCCGCCATATTTTCGGCATATTGGTAGATCGAAGGTGTTCTTGAGACTTCGACTCTTAGCCTGTTATCGAAGTAAAATGATCATTGCTGATACTGATACAAAGAACTATCCTTCCTTGTTGCATTTATTTAAATTAATCCGAAAAGGGAAAAGTTTGAGCCACCAACGACTAAAAGGTCCGAAGGTTTACTTTTCGCATTTTGAATGTTCCTAAAATTACCAGAAATTCACCAGCCGATATCGTTCCTTGCCATTTCGATTTAGAACTAGCCTTTTTGCCTAAACGTAGATTGTCTATATATAAATTGATTTCATAAATAAAAAAATGGGGAAAATGTAACAGAGCAGGAAAAAGTTTGATAGATCGCGGTGCGGTATAGCCATTTTTCGTAACAGAATTTAGGCAAATACCGGCTCAATGTTGCTCGAAAATTATTAATGAATGAATTGATATCCCCTGATATCGAGTGAACGTTATACGAAATGGGATCTGTAATGGAAATATAATAACGGTCTGTTATTCATTTTGTTATTCATATTGCGTCATATAAATTAAAACATCGAATGCGAAATATCAGATATTTTGCTCTCAGTTCCCTTATCTAAATCACATAATTAAGAAATGAACTCGGAAAAACTAAAGTTCATTATCACATTTGTTCACAAAATGTAATATTATGAATCTTCAGTGAAAGTGTAAAATAATTTTCTTCTGCCTTTTTGGTAGTCACGTTCGTGAAATGTTTCGTGTTTTCGAGGAGATAAAGCGATTGCTTAACGGCCAGGCACGCAATATTCGAAACTCGCTCACTCACTCGGTATATCATAAACATATAAAATAAAACTACTAAATTACCTTGTAGTTCGAACTAATGAATGAGTGTTCCGTGAACGTGAATCATCCGCAGCGCTTGAAAAGGAACGTTGCGCGAGTGAAACAGCTACGAAAGCTTATATGTCATTCAAAATGCTGGGCGATTTATTTTGTACTTTGGTTCAAGCGTGAATCCTCTTTTGCACGTCTTTCAAAGTTCGAGATATCGAAATAACTTGAAACGAATATTGACTCTGCAAACGAGGTCGAGGTCTCTTGACATCAAAATAATGGATTCTGATATAACAATATCCTTTTAGGGTTTTTCTCCGATTTTTTTCAAGACCATTTACGATTAGCACATGCCATTTTCAGTAGCTGTTCGTTTATCTTTGAGACACATTTTAATAAAGTTTGGCGACAACTAGTTGCTATGGTAACGAGATATGACGTCATAAGTAACATGATAACATAATATCCTTTTAAAGTGCACCTAAACCCTATTTTTTTTCTTTTTATCAACTAAATGTACATTGAAAAGTATAATAGTGAAATATTTCTTGTTTTTAACGTCGCGTTAGTGAGTTACAGAGATTTGAATTTACAAAATGCTAATTAGATGACGTCAAATGCAGACTTTACCATTATTACTACTTCAATTTACAATACGCAGTTCACAGCTTAAGGATAATAAATTTAAGAAATACTAATAAAAACAGTTTATAGTCAATTGATTTGTAAAAAAATATTACTTGCAGGTGGAAACAAGTAGTTGTATAATAAACGAGTCTGCATTTGACGTCATTTAATTAGCATTTCGTAAATTCAAATCTCTATAACTCACTAACGCGACATTAAAAACAAGAAATATTTCACTATTCGACTTTTCAACGTACATTGAGTTGATTAAAAGAAAAAAAATTGGGGTTTAGGTGCACTTTAAGGTTTTTCTCCGATGTTTTCAAGACCATTTACAATTAGCACATGCCATTTTCAGTAGCTGTTCGTTTATCCTTGAGACACATTTTAATAAAGTTTGGCGACAACTAGTTGCTATGGTAATGAGATATGATGTCATAAGTAACATGAGGTCAACCCATTTTTGAATAAAAATGCGTTTTTCACCTTTTTTTCTGTGAAAAAAAAACATGTAAAATGGTACAAGAAGCATCAGAATGTTTAATTGTATGTCATTTTGCAACTCTAGCAAACAATATTTGCAATTTCCTCATTTTTCCGATAAATGTGAATTTTTAGTAAAATCCAAGATGGCGGCCATCTTGGCGGACATTTTGGATGACGTCACGGACCCCCAGCAGCACCACAACCTATAATATTTACCTTATCTTGTAGAGCACAACGCGGGCTATCTATTAGATGTAAAATATTTCCGAAATTTTGCAACATCGCAAAAACCCAAGGGAGGGGATATAAGTTTGCGTGTACGTCCGAGGGTTAACCTTCTTTAAAGTTCGTTTCATGTGTTAGGTAATAGATCAACAACGAGTGCGAGGGTTTCAAGCGGCCTCGTGCTTTCATCTGTTTCTCGGTGTTTGGATACCTTGATGAAACCTGAAGCACGAGTTTTTGATCTGGCTTCTCAAATCAAACAATACAGAATTATTCAGTGTTTGGCTTTGTCCTTTTCAAATGCCGTCACATGCATAATTTTATTAAGCTTGTTGCATTTCGCCATTTGGTATGAGACCATGTGCGAAGCAGAAGCGTCTCGGTTTAGGGGCCAAAACGGTTGTCGAAGAAAAATATCTAGTCGATAAAGCTATTCCCCCGTCAACGAAATATAAAAAAAAATGGGCAACATCCATTTTCTACGAATGGCAAACTACTCGGACGGTTCAAGTTCCCGTTCTCTGAGATTCGGGAGGAATGTTTAAGGACTATGATTTACACAAGTTTACGTCACTTTCTGCTCGTATTGAAGAAATGGACGCATTGAGTTTGAATTATTGGCTTAGCAAATTTGTCATGGACGTGGCCAAAAAGTCGGGAGAGAGATATCCACCGAAGACTGTTTATGGCATAATATGCGGTATCCGACGCTTTCTGGAAGAGAAAAAAGGTGCTGAAGTATTAAATCCTCTTAATGATGGCGACCGAAGGTGAGAAAAATGATTAATTTTTTTTAAAATTAAAATGCCGATGTCATGTTGAAGTTCCAGTTATAACACTCAATGGACGCACTGAGTTGGAATTATTGGCTTAGCAAATTTGTCATGGACGTGGCCAAAAAGTCGGGAGAGAGACATCCACCGAAGACTGTTTATGGCATAATATTCTCAAAAGCTAGTTAGACACGTCATAATGAAACTTTCAATTTTGTATCACTTGCAGCAGACGAAGTTTCAACAAAATTTATATGACAGTTTTCGAGTAAATCAAATATCATTTTTAAGGCATGATAGGCCAAACAGTATTAAAAGAAAATAATTAGAATGAAGCAAAATATTTCCAAAATGCCCTTGCATATTATTTTAAAACAGCCAGCCGTGGAAATAATGATTGCAAAGAAAAGGACGATTGCGTTGCTATAGCAACCGCTTGGAAACCAGTGACACATACAACTTTGATAACATTTTATAAACTTGGTGAAGTATGAAAGCAATCGAAGCATGTCTTCCCTGCGAAATTTTGATTTTTAAAACATACTCCCCGTGCACGGCAAAAAAGAACTGAGTCGAGCCTCCTTCAGCCTAGTTATACTCGTTTTTAACCAATGAATACGCGCAAGCGTAATGAACGGGTTATCGGTAACGGTGGCTAATTCACTCACTCGCTCACTCGCTTCTTCCATCAGCTGTAAACTTAGTGACGTGATGTTTTGTTACGAATGCGTTTCGTAACAAGAACGACATGAATCCAGCGATAACAATAACTAATTTGTTGTAAACGAATATAAACAACAATAAGCTTAAAGATATTTCGCATTTGGAGTCTTCAATGCAACATTAAAGTCGATCTAAAAGGATTTCATTCAACCGAGACACGTGTTTTAATGTTCATCTACCTTGAAATAGTTAAATTTAATTTAGTCTTATGTAAGTATGTGTTCCACATGTTCAGCGGCTTAACGTCCAGAAAGACAATCGGGAGGCGCGAGTTCAAGTCCCGCTCTGGACCTTTTTTTTTTTATTTTTATTCGGACTGGACATTATGAAAGTGATGTACTGTTTTTTTTTTTCTGCGTTCGTCAAAAATCCTTACGTTTAATTTTAAGAAATATCGAACCGTGTCAATGTGAAAACATAAGCTTACCGCAATATTGTGTTACGCGTTGGCAATTCTTATCCACGGGTTGGCTCTTAGGAGTCTTTGATTACATATTTCATGTAATTAATATATAGATTTATTTGCACATGTGCGTTTTAACGAGTTTAAAATTTTAACTCCTGGCGTTATGTGTTTAAATAAATGATTGATTGATTGACTGATTGATTGATTGATGGATTGAATGATTTAAATAACTTGAAGCGAATATTGACTCAGAAAAGGTCGCCAAGAGTTGAAGTTTTTAATGATAGAAATATGGCACTAAGAGACAAAGAATCCTTTAGAGTGTCTCAGCTTAAAAAATGAAGTTAATGAATTCTGATATTGAAATATCCTTTTATTTGATTTTTAATTAATTTTATATGATAATCTAAATAACAATTTAACCTAGCAGCTGCACTGTGCCACACTTATAGCCATCAGCAACGAAGAAAAACGCACCAGCAACAAACAAAAACCTTTTTGAAAATATGGAAAATATATCCTCGTTTTCCAGTTTATATCATTCTCTGTCGCCTTTTAATATCACATTAGGGCTGTTTTACTTGCTTAACATAGTTGTGGGATTTGTAGGAAACTTTCTCGTCGTCTTTATTGTATACAGAAACAGGAACATGCACACGACAACAAATTATCTTCTCACCAACCTTGCTGCAGCTGACTTCATTGCTTTATTCTTCTGCCCGATTCCTTTGGTGGTGGATCTTTCTAACAGTCACGAAACTGGACGTGGAGGAGAATTTATTTGCAAAGTTTTCACAGGAAACTTTCTCTCTCAATTACCGAAAAGTGCAGCGTTTACGACGTTAATTTTACTCGCCACTGAAAGATTCTTCGCTATAGTACGGCCTTTTGACACCCGGTTCAAATTAAGGAAAGATAATGTTGGCTTTGCCATTGGTATCGTATGGATGGTGTCGCTGTTATGCTGTTTGCCATTTATTGCTTTCAGCGAGTTCAATGAGACATTAAGGAGATGCCTGAATCCATGGGCAATAGAAAAAGCTCCATCTATGAAGCCATATATCCTGGTAGTTGCCTTAACGTTTGTGTGCGTTACATGTCTTCTGATTTACTGCTATGCAGAAATTTTAAAGGGAATCTACATTACAAAGACGGTTTGTTCAAGGAAAGTTGGCGTTACAGATCCAGTACAGTTAACGGCTAAAAAGAAACTTGCAGTGACATCGGTTTCAGTAACTCTAAGCTTTTGTATCTGTTATGCTCCGTCCGTCTTTTTTCAGCTGTATCTTGCGTTTAATGACTTCAAATTGCTCGAAAAGAACTACGAAAGTCTATATGTTATTTACCATGCTGTGCGATTTATCTTGTACCTTGGTTCAAGTGTGAATCCTCCTTTGTACGCCTTTCAAAGTTCGAGGTATCGAAATTACTTGAAGCAAATATTGACTCTGAAAAGGTCGCCAAGAGTAGTTGATGTTTTTAATGAAAGAAATATGAAACTCAAAGACATATCCCTAGCAAATTTGAAAGTCTCTTGAGTTTAAAATAATGGAGTTCATGGATTCTGATATTAAAATATCAATTTTGATACTTTTAAGAAATATATATGTTGATATAAATAACAATTTAACTTGGGGTATATTAGAAAAGCTATACGTCGAGTTGCAGGGCTAGGGGTTGGTTAGGTGTTCTGAGAAATACGGCCTCTGAATAATTTATCGCGAATATAAATATATTTTTGCCTATTTTAACTTGTAAATATTACTTCAATTCAGCTTTAAGAGGAAGTTTCCGTATATAAAGGGGCCTGGCCTGGCCTTGCCATTCTTATATTCAGTTGTCAATCAACCAATAAACCATTAACAACTGGCAAACAACATGCGTCATTACTAAGACCATTACTGAACAAATTGGAAAAGCATTACCAAAGTTATATCAGAGTTACATTTATACGAAGTTAGCCTGCTGTCGTGTCCTAATTCCGTCCTAATTACCTCCCTGAAGTGTCAGCTCCTGAAGTTTTATTATCTCCACTATGATCTGGGACACAAAATGGCAGGTTTTTAGGTTTCCGAAGGCGCCCCATGTAAAACACGAGTGCACTTGTCAAGTGACCATCGTAATTTCAATCCACGAGTTTTTGTCACCATGTAGGAAAAAAGAGTGCGTTGCAATTTGTAGCTTTTGATTTTCTCCAATAAGTTCAACATGGTTTGAACCACGTGCAACTACTAGAGAAGTGCAGCAACCACATTTTTACAATAAGCCTTCCGCATGTATATTTCTCGTGTCGCTGTTATTAGTTGTCCGCACTTTGCGGGTACAAAACTGCATACAAATGGCCATATGGTGTCGCCATAGATGTTAAAAGTCGTCGACTGTTATGAACAAAGAAAGGCTGTTGAAGTTACAACCACTGAAACCTACTATTTATAAAGTCATTTTCTCTGCTATCTGACCGTCTGGCTTCCTGACTGACTTTAAATTTTCGCGAGAACCACGTTCTGACGCGCGGGGGAACGATGGACGTCCAAATTTATGTGAAGTCGTGAGGGCTTAGTCCCGGGCATGCAACATTTATACAACTTAATTACCCCAAAATACACCTTATTCCAAAATGGCGACCATTTTGTTATTCTTTTATATCCGTGTAAATTAGCCCTCTTGACCTCGTCAGCATGTGCAAAATAAAAAAGAATTTTCAAGCGAAAATGAGGCCAAGAGGGCTAATTAATATGCATATAAAATAATAATAATTGGCCGCCATTTTGGAATAAGGTGTATAGGGCACTTTGGCCAAACTGCCAAGGGTGCCTTTTACAAAGAAGCTCACCTTCATTAGGCCTACTCCGGGACCTAAAGTCGCCTTAAGTCGTCTTAAGTCGCCCTTAGTCTCTTAAGGTCGCCTGAAGTCGTTAAGCTTAAAAAAGGCCTGTATACCTTAAAATTGCCCTAATTATAAAAGGTTTCACTTTTACTATTTCTTGAATCTATAATAATTTTATTGCCCCAAATCTCTTTTTTAGTTCCCATATCTGATTATATGCGGCAAGGTCATGACCCCATGCAGTAAAACACCATGCTTCAATAGTCATGCACCATGCCCTAGTTGCTTCAATTATATTTGTTGAACCCTATAAAGGATGGACCATTTTATTTTTGAGGTGGAGGGAGGAGGGGGGGGGGGGGTGGCAAATACCAACCCCCTCCCCCCACCCCCTCCCCCCACCCCTAAAAATAAAATGGTCCATCCCCAAGGAGGGTACACTCAATCATCTTCAAAACATTGACAGCTATTTAATATTTACTGTGCGAATCCAAAAACCGTGAACACTTTGATTTGATGTTGACATTTCCTATTGTGCAGCAACCAATCAGAAGCGACTCGAAACCGCAAGAAACCCAAACAAACGGTTAGTGAACCGAACAAACTGTAATCAGTACTCACTGTTGAGCATAGTAGCTGATAGATGGTCTCAATATTTGAAGCAGCAAACTTCTGTTCTCTTTTGCAGTTATACCGTTGTAAAATGTAATTTTTTTGTTTTTTCTGCTTTCGCGGTTGATTGGTTTGCGCGCGATCTTCTTCTCAACGGTCATGTCACGCCGTACAAAGCTTTCCCCCGTGATATTTCGTTGAAAAAAAAATCGACCAAACGGCCAAGGTTCGATTCGGAAGTTAAGAAATTTGAAGCCTATAGAAGCAAAAAAAAAAAAACAAAAACAGACGGTCAGGTTTTCAAACTTTATTATTTTTCGATCCACAGAAACCCTCATCTGGTGACCTGTGATTATCAGATATCATCGAAAGTTCTCCGCCGCCTTTAAATTTTGCAAGGCCGTATTGCAATTAGCCACACACGGCAAAGTAGCTAGCTGCTGAGAAATTCCGGATTCCAGTGCTTTTTTCGCGACAGGCTTCGCGAATTTTTTGAAAACGGCTGATGCCACAGCCCTCATCGGTTTAAAAATATTGTCGACAATGACACCTGTTCCTTTATGCTTGAAGACGAACCTTCCTAATTTGGGAATTTAGTTTTATCGACTGAGTCGATAAGGTAAATTGACCACCGTAAAAAGATTCAAATAGCTGACGTTTCGAGCGCTAGCCCTTCGTCGGAGCGAATCAAGGAATTGTAGGTAGTGTGTGGTTTTATATAGTAAGCGGTGGAGCTACGCTATTGGTGGAAATTTGGTGACGTGAAAAACAAATGTAAATTAGTTGAATGAAAAGCGTTCGTTGATTCCGTGGGGTTTGAGAGTGCCGATTTGAAAGACGATTTTTTGTTCTAGATTTTTACGGCTTTCTGTGTTACCCTGTTGTAGGGAAATGCCGCAGATTGTCATGTGTTGTTTAGAATGGTTAGTAAGATTAAAATGGCACGCGACTGGTTTGGATGCGTCTTTGTCATTTTTTTCAACGTCTCGGAGATGTTCACGAAAACGGTCGCCCAGTCTCCTCCCTGTTTCGCCAATGTATATCTTTTTGCAAAAAGTACATGTTATGCAGTAGATAACATTTACGGAGGTGCATGTAAAACGATCAGTGATTTTAATAGATCGTTTGGGTCCTGTTATTTTGTCCTGTTATTTTGTCCGCGGACAAAATAACAGGACCCAAACGATCTATTAAAATCACTGATCGTTTTACATGCACCTCCGTAAATGTTATCTACTGCATAAGTGGGAAATAAGTGGTGTTGTTTATCAGTACACTGGAATATTCCTGCTGGAGCAAATGGATCATCAGTGTTTGTCAATGGTAAACAATTAGAAACTTTTCAAGCTCAAGCAACAACAGGATATAGAACAATAGGGCTTGGTGAAATTCTCCCAAATACCAATGTCCCACTAGATGGATCAATTCAAGCTTTTTTAGTGTATAAACGTTATTTACCTGAATATATCATTAAATCGCATCATAAAATGTTCTGTGAAAGATATTCAATTGATCATGACAGGGTTGTGTTTTAATTCATTTCCAAAAAGTTTGTTGAAAAAATCTAAAATAAGTTACTCCAATGGATTGTTGTCTGATACAACATATCAATCAAAGAGGAAAAGATGGGCTGCCAGGTGTTGGTTTTAAATTAACATCTTCAGGTGATTATGATATAGAAAACAAAAAATTGGTGAATGTTGGAGTTCCATCCGATTTAAAGGATGCAACGAACTAGGGAACCGGGATGGAAGCACGCATATGACTGGAGATTTGGATCTTCGGGGAAACAAATTGATTTGTCCTGGGGATATAGAAATGAATCGAAAACATATCACCAATATGGACACGGATGAAGACAATGATCTTTCTGCTGTCAATATGGTGACTCTGAAAAGATTCCTTCCTGATGCTCCGTCTCCAACTCATGAAGTCGTCAAATACCACAGGAAAAACAGCAAGACTTAATTCCATGTGGTCGCTGCTTCGCTAAGTTTATTTTCAGTTAGATAACGCAGCTCAGATAGCGCGTGACATGTTGTGTCTATCATGTCGACTTACTTTATTCGTGACATTTCTCGGCAACATTTCTCGGCAACATTTCTCACCAAAGAAAAGTAATTTTTGAAATGCTTTTAATCAACTTCTGATCTGTCGAAGAGCGTCAATAGTGTCGCTATCATCTGATCTTGTTCATGAGATAGATTTCTCTACACATTAGGGCCGATATGTATGATTTTCAACATTTCTCACTTCAATAACATAACAAAAAATGAAATTTAATTAAATCATTTTACTGCCATTTTGGTGAGAAATGTTCATAAATAGCCACACGGTTCCTGTGCTATATGAAAACGAGTACAAAACAAAGATAACACACAAGCGATAGAATTCCATGCCAGTTTATTTTTAAAAAAGCTATTGGCTGTCCGGCAGGTCTCTTCGAAATAGTGAGAAATGACTAGAAATAATAGTGAGAACTGTTACAACGTGTTGCTGTCACGCAATGCTTTCAAAGTAAATATATAATGTGGACGCTAGGCATTCCACTCCATTATTTTGCCGTCCCAAGGCATCACTCCTACCATAGAACTCGCAATAGCGATTTAACATCGAGACTTTCATATTTAAAACGGCGTAAAACCAACTTTGCAATCAGCCGCATGTGAAATCATTAAATTTTCGTCAAAATTCTAAAACGAATGGTCGAACGTTAACCCGGCGACCCGCCTAGGCACGCACAGTACTGCAATACACACAAAGAGAACAATTAACTACTTAATGTGCACTTCCGTACCTACAATTTACCCACCTTTCTTTGTGCTTTTTTCACGATTAAAACCTTTTCCTTACAAAGACGTTTTCGGACAACCCTGGCCAATACTCTTGGGACACTTCCGAAATAACTCTGCAATTTTAAGCATTCCCCCTTCCCCCTCCCCCCTCCCCCCTCCCCAGTGCAATGTTGACCTCACGGGTAACAAATTGTTTTCACGGCAATCAACATTGCTGTGGGGAGGGGGGAGGACTGAAATGGCATGTGATAACGACATTCAGAAGCATACTGAATAGTAGGATAAAAATATATTAGGGAAGCGTATTTTTGCGTGTAATTTCAGTGAGTGTCCCAAGAAGTATTGGCCAGGGTTGTAGTTTGGATATGGGAAACAATACAGTTTATAATGTGAAAGACCCAACAGATCTAGAGATAGACCAAGCAGCCAATAAAAAATATGTGGATGATGCACTAGAAACGAAATTAGGTAAAAACGATGATGGATATTTTGACGCTAGAAATAATATGATAGTTAATGTAGAAGATTTTGATGAAGGTTTTTCAAATATGGGCGATGTTATGAATAAAAAATATATTGATGGAGAAATAAAAAAGTTAGATGATAAAAAAACGGATAAATTGGCTTCAGAAAATATGTTTTTAAGATTGGAAAAGGAATTGCAAGATTATGTCAATGAAGCAAATATCACGTCAACTTCCCACTTGAAGGATCAGTTCAGATATTTAATGGAGGATGTAAATGAATCCAGCTCTGAATATAACATGACCGTGACGGGAATAACTGATTTTGCCGGTTCACCGCATTTATTCAATAAAAAAGCATATAATTTACAAATCACCAACAAAGATTCCTCCAATTTATATTCTGGAAGACTTGGTTTCAACATGTATCAACTTCCAGAAGGGGAATATACAATTTGCGTTGAATTCTTTCCAGCGGCCATGACGGATGTAAGTGTCAACGCGGTTAGTGCCGCATTGAACGTAAATCGACAAGCAACTAAAAAGTTTTTAAATTGTACGCGATCCATCATTCACATGCATAAATGGAAGATTACGCCACCTGAATGGCTCTATTTTGATCTGAAATGGAGAGGAACAGCTGAATCACCGTCAACAGGCGACGCAAAGTTGATTATTTATGGTGTAAAAGGTTCTCAACCAAATGTCGAAAGTTCCGTCTACGATTCTCTTTTTAGTTTTGAAAATCAGGAAATGGTGATGCAGACAGATATTAATCTGAATGAGCATCACCTGATTGGCTCCAAATCATCTTTTTTCTTGAGTGGGCATATGGGGATGATGATGATGATTTACTCATTCCCATTGATTGTACATTAAAATCAATTCTTGCTTCTGTTACGCATCGAGACTACCCAGTTTATCCGCCCATCAGCGTTGAAATTGCAAAAAGAACCTTCACATCACCCAAAGACGGAAAAACACAAACCATACCGATTAATCTCCCATTGAAGGCATTGGATTCTATTCAGATCCGACCCTTCACCGAAAAACCCCCACAAAGTTTAGTTATAGAGTTTCTTTATTGTTTGAAGTTTAATATAATCAAATAAAATGCCTAAAATTGACATCTTCCAGTTCAATCATATTGACCCAAATATTGAAGAGGAAAAACTTGAAGAGATTAAAGAATTGTACAGATATTATCACAAACGTTCCTGGTGTTATAAAAGATTGACCAAAAGACTCAAACAATCCTACTTGTTTGATAATTTAGCCTCGACTGCTCTTGTTGTCGCTGAAACAATAGCAAGAGGAATAACACTCATACAACATATGAGAAAGTTTTGATTGACCCGAGAGCTTGCTTGAGAGGGGCGAATTTGATTCTCAAGCATTCATGAATGAAATGAAAGTGATTGATGGCATCGTGGCTGATTTGTGCCTGAATTTCAAAAAATATGAAAAAGATTATGAAAAGACTTTAAAATGAGTGATTCTGAAGGGACTTGGTATGACTCACAAGATGAAAATTTAGCAGAAGAATTGGATTCAGATTGGGAACAAGAAGATGATGTGGCAGCAGACCCGGATTGGTTGCCACCAACTTTGGACGATGCGTCTTCAGATGATTGCACAACTTCGGATGAAGATTGAATTATTAAAGGTTTTACTTTAATAATTTATGCTGATCTTTCCTCGTATTCATCTTCATCTTCATCCTCGTAGTCCTCTAAATAGCTTTGCGGTTTGATGATTTCTTCAACCAAAACTTCCTTTGCCACAATTGACAGGGTTTGGAGTTTCCCAAGGAAAATTTGTCTGAATCTGAGGACCGCAGTTCCCCTGAAGGGAACACCAATGATATCATGCGGGTTGAGTTTTCTTTTTGATTTTTCACCAACCCTTTCAAAGAAAGGAGCTGCGATTCTTCCTTTTTGTGCATAAAGTTTTGCATAGACTTTTTGGAAATCACTTTGATCCGTTTTAAGCGTCGCAAGTGAATGCGGTTCAACTTTCAGTTTTTGATTCAACTTCCATGGCTGTTTCTGATTCCTCTGTCAATTCTTGGAGTCTTGGAGTTTCAATTGCTTCAAAGTGTTGACGGGTTGCGTCATTTTCAACTGTCAAACCAATAGAAAAATTGTTTTTCTTTTCTTCATTTAAATGAGCATATATTTTTAATTTGCCTTTGCAAATTACGACTGCTGCTTGATCATCGTGCTTTTTTGGAAGAACAATGAAGGAAAACTTTCCTGATTTTTTGATTTCTTGTTCGTCAACTGTGATTTCTTGCGGGTTAAGGTTTTCAAGGCTTGTCATTTTAATAGAAATTATAAAAAAATTATTTTTCAACTTTCCTGGAAGTCTTCAAAAGAACGTTTGTTATCCTCTTGGCATCCTTTATGCCATTCCAAGATCTCTTCTTGAGTAAGCTGGGTGAGGTCTGGATAGACGATTTCAAACTTTTCCCCATAAATTCGGAATCTTCCATCCTCACGCGGGATGTCTCTGATTGAAATATCGAAAAAGGTCTCAATTCGATTTCTGGTGAAAAACCAGTGTTCCTCGCCAGTTGAAATTTCCCTGACGCAAATCATTTGTTTGTGTTTTCAGCTTTTAGAGGATCTGCTCGATTAGGATTTGTTTTGATAAGCAGCATCTTTCCATCTTTGTGTCTTTTGATAAATGAATGGTTGTTTTGAAGTGCATAATATATTGCCTGGTGGCTAATATCGAAAAAATCTGCTGACTCTTTTATGAAATTGAATTTTTCTCCATTGATGAGGATTTCTGTTTCTATTACTTTTTTTCCCGTGAGATTTTCAACGAGGAACACTTTTTTATCTTTTCGTCTTGTGATTGATGGTTTTTTGTATCTGATGGCATATTTGAGAGTTGGAAGATAGATTCCACATTCTCTTGCTGCTTTTGAAAGATTGGTGAATACTTGAGCTTCCATGTCAACCGATGAAATTCTGATTCTCTTTTTTCCATTTTGTATTCAAAAATAAAAACTATATAAAATGGAGAAACTGAAAGTTGTGGATTTTAAAAAATTTACAAAAGAAAAAAGCTTGCAAGGATATTCAAGATTGAGAAAAGCTGAGTTGGTTGAGTTGATTGAAAACCAAAAGGTTGAGTTGGTTTCCAAAAAAACAACTGGGAAAGGAAAAGGAAACCGAGTCATTCCGGGGGCTCGTAACCGCCAAAAGCCAAAGAAGAATGAGAATACAAGATCCACTTCAAAAGCAATTTTGGATCTTTCCAAACCTCCAAAAGTAACAAATGAAAAGAAAATGTTTCAATCATATCAGCTGAAACCCAAACAAACAAGGCGACAGAAAAGAAAAGAAAAGAACTTTGAAGCGCCGTCCCCAGTTGAACCTGCGGATGAAAAACCAAAAGAGAAACAAATAAAAAGGATCAAAAAGAAACTCCAAGAGGTGAATAAAAAGTTGAAAAACAATACAAAACAGAAAAACGTCTTGGTTTCAACCAAAACTTCATTCGAGAAAAAGCTTAACGAGTTAAGAGGTAAACAACAAGAGTTCAATGTTGAAGTAGGCCCATCTGCTTTGAAACGGTTTGCAAAACAATTCATAATCAAGGGGCGAAGAGGAATGGATCTGAGAACATTCTTCAAAGAAATCAAACCATTGACGTTGAATATCTTGAAAGAAAACAAACAAACAAAAGTCAAGTTGATTTTGGTTTGCAATATGAAAAGAACTGTGATGACAACTGGTTAAATTATTGAAGATGATGCTCATTTCCATTCAGGCATTGAAATTAATTTGAAAGCAACAGATGAAAATGAGTTGTTTGAAAATATGACTGGGAATACCTTTGAATCAATGGCAACCTTTAAAGGAGAGGATCAAACTGGAGATTTGACAGAGTTATTCAGCTTGAAATTCACGTGGTTGATTTTAATCCCCTGAAAGGAAACAGTTGGATCGAGCTTCCAAAGAATTTGAAAGACAAAAAAGCCATCATCAACATGAAAAATGCTGATGATAAATGCTTCAAATGGGCAGTCACAAGAGCACTGAATCCAGTTGGCAATCACCCAGAAAGAATCACAATTGAATTGATTGAACAATCAAACAGTTTGAACTGGGCTGTAATTGAGTTCCCTGTTGAATTGAATGCAATTGAGAAATTTGAGCGCTTGAATCCAGATTGCTGTGAACGTTTTTGGTTATCAAGATGTTATTTATCCATTGAGAATAAGCAAGAAAAAGAGTGAGAAAGTTGTTGACCTACTCCTGATTTCAAAAGAAGAAAACAAGCACTTCTGCGTTGTGAAAAGCTTGAGCCGGCTTTTGTCAAGCCAAGTTTCTAACAATAAAGAAACAAAATTCTTCTGCCGCAGATGCATCAATCATTTCCCAGATGAAAAAAAAAACTAGCAATTCACCATGAAAGCTGCTCAAAAATGACGCCGTGAAGATAGAAATGCTGAAAAAGGCAACGTCGCCAAATTCAAGAATTTCAATAGAGCAATGAAAATTCCGTTTGTTGTTTACGCTGACTTCGTAGCCTTGAATGAAGCAATAAACGACGTTAAACTAAACAATGAGGAAGCTTCACCCATCAATACCAAAAACATAAACCATGTGGGTTTTGTTTCCAAGTAGTCTGCTTCGATGACAAGCTTTATTCCCCAGAGCCTGTTCTCTATCGATCGCAAAATGAAAATAAAGACATTGGTCAGATATTTGTGAATAATTTATGTTGGAAGAAAACATAAAGAAGATTCATGAAAACTTCAGCTGGGCTAAGAAGATGATCTTCACTGATGAAGACAGAAAAGATTTTGAAGAAGCAGATCACTGTTGGATTTGCCAAGGACGCTTTAGTGAAAAAGAAGTGAAAGTAAGAGATCATTGCCATTACACAGGAAAGTTGCGTGGCGCAGCGCATAATAAGTGCAACCTTCAGTTCCGCAAACCAAAATTCACTCCTGTTATCTTTCACAATCTTGCAGGATATGACTCACATCTGTTCATTAAAAATCTAGGAAAGAGTAAAGGAAATATCAAATGCATCCCAAATAATGAGGAAAAATACATCAGCTTCAGCAAAACCATTGAAGTTGAAAGATTCCAAGACAAGGAAGGAAAGGAGAAAGTGATTTCCTATGAACTTCGCTTCATTGACTCGTTCAAATTCATGGCTTCTTCTCTTGAAAACCTTGTCAAGAATCTTTCTCCTGAAAATTTCATCCAGACAAAGATAGCATTTGGGGAGAAATTCAAACTGCTCACAAGAAAGGGATTTTACCCCTATGACTGGATAAACCGTTTTGAAAAATTCAATGCGGCAACCCTTCCAAAGAGGGAAGAATTTTATTCGATTTTGTATGACTCCAACATTTCAGAAAAAGACTATGAACATGCAAAGACTGTTTGGAAAGAATTTGAGATGGAAACAATGGGTGAACATCATGATATCTATCTGAAATCTGATGTTTGCCTGCTTGCAGATGTTTTTGAAGAATTCAGGAAAGTTTGCATGCAGAACTATGACCTGGACCCGGCTGGGTATTATACCGCTCCAGGTCTTGCTTGGGATGCTGCTTTGAAAGAAAGCAAAGTTGAGCTTGAATTGTTGACTGACCCAGACATGCTTCTTTTCTTTGAGCAAGGAGCAAGAGGCGGCATCTCAATGATTACGCATCGTTATGGGCGAGCAAATAACAAATATATGGGAGATAAGTTTGATCCTCAAAAACCCTCAACATACCTTCCATATTTGGACGCAAACAAACTCTATGGATGGGGAATGTTGCAACCATTCCCAGTTGGAGATTTCAAATGGATGAATGAGGAAGAATTGAAAAACTGGAAAAACATCCCTTGCGTCCTTGAAGTTGATTTGGAATACCCAGAAAGCTTGCATGATTTGCATAATGAATATCCTCTTGCCCCAGAGAGATTAGTTATTAATAATGTTGAAAAACTCGCCCCTAATCTCATGGGAAAAGAAAAATATATACTTCATGCGAGAAATCTGGAACTCTATGAAAGCCTTGGCTTGGTTGTGACAAAGATTCACAGAGGAATAAAATTCAGAGAAGAAGCATGGTTTAAAAGCTATATCTTGAAGAACACTGAGTTGAGAATGAAAGCCAAGAACGCTTTCGAGAAAGATTTTATTAAGCTTATGAATAACTCGGTGTTTGGAAAGACAATGGAAAATATCAGGAAAAGAGTTGATGTCCGTCTGTTGAATGATGAGGAGAAAGCAAGAAAACTCGCGTCAAAACCGAACTTCCATCATCTGACAATATGCATTTTGGACTTGTCAAAGTGGTTGATGTATGATTTTCACTATAACTATGCGAAAAAGACATGGAAAAACGCTTAACCGTTCTCTGACAGTCTTGTCTATGAAATTCAAACGGATGATTTCTTCAAAGATATCAGTGAAGATGTTGAAACAATGTTTGACACAAGCGACTTTCCCAAAGATCATCCTTCTGGGATTCCCACTGGGAAAAACAAGAAAGTCATTGGAAGGATGAAGGATGAAGCTGGTGGAAAGATCATTGAAGAGTTTGTTGGGTTGAGATCAATATTATACAGTTATAAGATGTTTGATGGCCAAGAGAATAAAAAGTGTAAAAGAATAACAAAGGCTGTTACCAAAAATAAGATTTCGCATGAAGATTACAAAAAACTGTTTATTCACAAAAGTTAAACAAATGAAAAAAATGAATGTTATCAGATGTCATAATCATGAGATCTTCTCAGAGACAGTCAACAAGTAAGGGTTATCGGCCTGAAACGAGGGGATATCAGATTTATTCACCTCTGGTTCCACCCGAGGGCGCAGCCCGAGGGCGGAACCAGAGGTGAATAAATCTGATATCCCCGAGTGAAAGGCCGATAAAATGCTTATTTTACACATTGGTGAGGTTTTCTAAAACAAAGAAACTATTAATTTTTCGGAGAATTACATTCCGTTCAATTCAAATGCAATCGAAATGAAATGAAAAAAAGCATGATTCCGCAAGGCCGCATTGGGATCACGGCACATTACGAAGCGAGACGGTAAACATGTTTTGCTTTTGCCAAATTTGCATTGAGCACGTTGCTTCGTTATGAGTAGAAGGAGGGAAAGAGAAAAGAAAATGTATGAACAGTACTCGTGGTCTCGCCATGGCCCAACTGTCCGCCTTCATCTTTCGAAGATCAATGGAGTGGTTGCGGTGTGTTTTTCAAGGAAAACCGGCGGAAACATATTCAGGTTGAAGCGTAAACGAGGCGTCATATATTATTGAAGACCCGAAACCTGAATCAAGGTACGATACCATTGAATAATGTTATTAACATTTCGCTTTTTGGTCGCGACCGGCAAGTTAATTACGTAGGAATAAGATTGATGAAGTTGTCTTTTTATGTAAACAAAAAATATTGACCGATGCTAGAGTGTTTTCCTTGTTATGCCCTATTTTGTCTTCCCGTTTCTGTTATTCTATTATAAGGGGAATAAGTCGAGGGGAATAACTGGAGGGGAATAACTGGAGGGGAATAACTGCAGGGGAATAACTCAGCCCCGCACTCCCCTGTTACAATCAAAAGCCGCCACCAGCTTTTCAGACAGTTATTATTGGCGGGGAATATTCGATATAATCCCCTGCGAGAACAAAGGAAACCGAGCCATGTGGAAAATAAGATCGCTTTGAGCGCAGATGATGACAAGAGATATATTTGCGAAGATGGTATGAGAACGCTTGCTTGAGGGCATAAAGATTTGAAAAATAGCGGGTGAAAATGGATGTCATTTGTGGGTTCGCATAAAAATTGGGCGTTGAGAAATTTATTTTTTTTGAAATTGATTTTTCTTTCCGCTTGATTTCAACAGAGTTTTAGGGTTTGCGTTGGAAAACAGCGTGACTTTTTTGGTGACCTTGGGAATTTGGATGGGGGGAGGGGGTTTGGAAAATGGTTGGAAATGGGGTTGGCCCAGAATCCGGTGTTTATAACTACTAAGTTCGAGTAACTAACCTGACTGAGTTAGCACTTTACTAATGTGCACTTGGTTATAAACTCCGGATATGACCTCAAAGATCATATGTCTGTCCACGTGCACAGCTCATGCCATACACAACGAACAAAACATTTGAAAATATCATGCCACTGTTGCGTAGACCTAGGCGCGATAGCAAAACCATCTGCCAGAGGGAACATGGCCAAACCATGTGAAAAAACTAACGCAGCATAACGGATCTGCCAAGATATGCGGAGTTTATAACCAAGTGCACATTAGTAAAGTGCTAACTCAGTCAGGTTAGTTACTCGAACTTGTTGCTACACTGTGCTGACGAGCCGAGATAACGGCGAAATAGCTATCCACAGTTGCATTTAACTTTCGGCGTATACCAGCAGCATTTTCGTTCACGGTCCCTTGCATTCTCGTTTTCTTTTTTAAAAATAGGAAAGGAACATCTTCCAGTGACATTTTCGTCACAATCATCCCAGTGGGGAGAGTTGCAATTTTGTCACAGTTATATTTCTAGCAGGGGGTTTGACATGGCTTTTTGCTCTTACCAGCTCAACACGATTTTCAAAAACAATTGCCATTGTCTTTTCGGCCCAGCGATTGGCCAATAGCCCATATCTCCTAGTAACGGCCGAACCTTTTCGCACTCAGTTATTTTTTAATGATAACACCATTTGCTTAGCGCCCGCGCCTGGGATTCGACAAAAAAACGGTAACCGGTCAGATCGCCCCATGGTCAGATCGCTTCCAGTCAGATCGCTCCATCACAAAAGTTAGATCGCTCCACAACAGAAGTTACTTCGCTCCATGCTATAACTACTGTAACTTTAGTGTAAAGTGTTCAGTATTGCTTACCAGATCGGTCAAGATGTAGGTCGTTGAGTTAATTTGTAAAGTGAAATAAAAAATAAGAACTATAAACTGTGCTAATTTGTAAAGTGAAAAAAGTAAAGATAAAATAAAATAAACTATAAGAACTTGGCGTCTACGATCGCGCTTTAAGAGATCGAGCGACGATGCTGGCGACCATAGATCAACACACACTCGAAAGGCTCGAAAGTACCGGAAACTTACGCGCCCGTTAACTTATCGGGGCTGTTATGGGGTTGTTTTTTGGGGCCGCGAGGCACATGTTAAATTTCATAATTATGATAGTCAAGATCAATTCAACGGACCGAAGCACATGTTAAATTTCATAATTATGATAGATCAATTCAACGGACCGCATAGGGAACAAGGATCGAAATGGACGAATAGAAAATCAATTACCAATAATCGAAACGGACCAATAGGAAATCAATTACCAATTATTCGATCCTAGGGCTTGGTTACCAAGGCTTAACGAATGCTGTCGCTATTTATGAATCGTATGCAGCGTTTTGCAAGCAATGTCCACAAAATATATGGGTTGAAACGACCAGAAAAGACACAGAACTACTAAAATGTGAGTAATTTACGTTTATTTCAAATAAATTAAACTTTATTCAGTCGAAATGCACTTTTCCTATAGCCCATGCTTCGAACCCCCGCTATCTCGAACCCCCGCTATCTCGAACAATTTTCCGTTTCTCTTTAGAGTTCGAGATAGCGGGAATCCACTGTATTTCGACATATTAAGACACAATATTAAGACGTAGTCAATGATGCTTCAATCCTTTTACTTTGTACTTGTACGTTTTTACTCGGTTGGGAGACAGAAGTAATTGCTGTGAAAAAATAAAGAAAAAAAACCGTTATGCATGAAAATAATAATAATAATAATAATAATAATAATAGCAATAATAATAATTATACTACTGGCTGAGAAATTTCTGAAAAGTGATTGGCTGAGACAAGCTGTATTTCAGCCTAATTTAACAAATATCTACATATAGAAATAACGGTTGCGGGCAACAGATACAGCTTTGTCCTGTTGTTAAAACAATGGCGGATAGCTTTCCCGAATTTGACAACCATGAAATACAATAACTGAAGGAAAGTTCAGAAATTGCCAACATGAAAAAGGTACGAAGAGCTATTGTATCCTTGTACGATCGAGCTGGGTTGAAAGCAAAGGAAACAATGCGAATATTTTAATTAGCTACGACGCCAGACAACTCGACAAGCAAATGGACGAATAAGTTATTGGCCAAAGTGAGAAAGAGAAAGTCAAGAATGGCGCCGACTTGGAGCGAGACACTTTGCTTGTGGTAACTAGCGTCCTTGTCTATCATCTAGAGGAAGTGGGCAGTAGTGTTTCTAACTTTCAGGAAAGGGAAACCATAAAAAAATGGAAAAATGTTCAAAGTTTCATTGATAGCTCGCTCTCCGTGAGCAAGTACGGCAAAATGGCCTCACGCCAATGTTTCCATCTGTAAAAGCATTGACCTGCAAAGATGAAGGTTTGATGCAGTATAAAGAGCTCCTTGGTGCTACTGGGAAATTAATTATCAAAGTTTCTAATTACTATTAAAGTGAAAAGATGAAAAAGAGATGGTGAGTTGTCGCTTTGTTTAAGAAAATTATTTTAAAGTTATCTTTGGTCCGCAAGGTAGATTTGTCGTCTACTCACACCATTTCGTAGAGCACTGCTTCGAATGAAGCCTTAATTTCGAGAGAGAATGACGAACTATTGTACAGTGCCAACCATTTGGAAAAAATTGCCAGAAATGTGGGTTTTATCAGCGAAAAGTCAACGGAAGATAACAGTTAGTTTTGTCTGGCTTAGTCGTATTTCTGTTGAATTATTTCTCGACATTTCAAAGCTTTTAGGGAGTCCATTGCCAGAAAATCATCTTTTTTTGTTTGTGTTAACGTTACTTAAATATCAAAAAGGAAATCAATCCTCCTGGTAATTTATTTAGATAAATGAGGGAAAAAGGTAAACAGCAAGGGTTCGCAACCCGCTTTCAATTCTGCTTTCAATTCTGCTTTCAATTCAACTTGCTTTCCACTTGAAAAAAAGCTTAGTCGGCAACTAGGAAACTCAGTGTGTTGTCCAATTCACATTTTGAGAAGCCATTGTAAAAAAGGGGTAAGATTTTCGTACAACCCCATATATTAGTTATGCATACCGTTCGTAAAACTGAAACAACAGAACGCTTAAAGAAAAACAATAGTGCATACATGCGTGATTAATGTATGGGGTTATACAGAAATCAGCTTGAACACTTGAAAACAAAATCCATAAACTCATGCGTGTTTACGTGCTTTCAGATGCAGATGCAAATTGTTTATAGACAGCAAAAACTTCGATGGTTTTCACATCAGAATACTTCTCGCTTTAGTTCTTTTGCTCGCGTTAATCTGCCAAAATTGTCCTTTGAAATGTCCCACATTTCCCATACAAATTATTCACCAAAACACAGTGTGTTCGAAATAGGAACTTCAGCTTCAAAATCCAAAAATTCGATCGCTTGACGTACTTTAAGCTCCAAATTGCGACATCTTGCAGGACTTAGATTTTTTCACATCAGTATACTTCTTGTCTAGGTCATTTCCTTGCGTAAATATGCCAAAATCGTCCTTTAAACTCTCCCATGTTTCCCATATAGAAGCACAGATATCAGAGAAATCGGTCTGTCTCTTTAAGTCACAAGCCATTTGACTGGTAAGTACTTTATGTATGGTCCTAGGAATTCGGAGGAACGAAAATTTGTAATGGCGGATGCTCTAAATCGTGATTTCAGACCTTAAAACTTTTACGTTAACAGTGGTAAGTGTAGATTTTTTCCTCTCAAAAAATATTTTGGACTCTAATGAATTATTCTAAGTCAAAAAATAGCCAAAAGAAACAGGTCAATTTTTATCCAACTGGCACTTTAAAATATAGTTACATATATCACATATATGCAAAATGAAAATTGTAAGATCAGCCAGGCTGAAAGATCACTTGGCTCAAACAAAGTTTCTACATATACCTATGCTACATTTACCTGTTTATCCTTCATCCTTTTCTCCTCTTTCAAGGCTCCCTCAGTTGCTATTGCTCGTTCGTTCCTCTTTTCCAGCTTGCGTAAATGCTTCTGCCGTCTCTGTCATAAACTGTTCCCTGGCTTTTACAAGTGCATCTTCCAGCCTCTTTTCGCATTCTTCTTTTCCCTTCTGAACTGCCTTCTCCTTTAGTGATCAAAGAGAAACCATAGTAAGTGTACATGTATTTAATCATAAAATATATATTTCATAAAATTTATATCAAGATAGAGAACATACTCCGATTGGTTGTGAGATTTTCAGATTTCAGATTTTTTTATTTATTGCACTATGTCACTATGTAATTTACAAAAAAAATTACAATGCGTCATAAAAAACAACAACAACAACAACAACAACAAATTTAAATTACAAAAATCATTAAAGTTGGAATGTGCGCAGTGTCCAAAGTAGCTTAGGCTTTCGAGTTGGTCACTGCCACGTGAGAATATGTTAACATGGGGTATGTGCAGTATTTAGATTAAATGTACATATACCTATGCTACATTTACCTGTTTATCCTTCATCCATTTCTCTTCTTTCAAAGCGCCTTTAGTTGCTATTGCTCGTTCCTCTTTTCTAGCTTGCTTTACAGCTTCTGCCGTCTCTGTCATAAATTGTTCCCTGACTTTTACAAGTGCATCTTCCAGCCTCTTTTCGCCTTCTTCTTTTTCCTTCTGAACTGCCTTCTCCTTTAGTGATCAAAGAGAAACCATAGTAAGTGTACATGTATTTAATCTTAAAAATTTATATCAAGATAGAGAACATACTCCGATTGGTTGTGAGAATATGTTAACATGGGGTATGTGCAGTATTTAGATTAAATGTAAAAGATTCACTGTCCTGATCGTTCGGTAGCATACTGCGAGTATTAGTTGTTGATATGGTAATATTTATTCAGTTTTAGAAATCCAGTATTTATGTGAATGATAGACATGTGTCAAAATTACCACAAAGAAGGCGGTGCAGTTATTCAAATTCGGTGTTACAGAAAGTACATTTATCATTAGTATAACCTATTTTGAGTGATTTATTGTAATTGGCATAAACAACTGAATTTATTACCTTACGTTAAGCCAAAACTGTCTGCCATCTTTTCTCCTCTTTCATGGCCCCCTCAGTTATACATATACCTATGCTACATTTACCTGTTTATCCTTCATCCTTTTCTCCTCTTTCAAGGCCCCCTCAGTTGCTATTGCTCGTTCCTCTTTTCTAGCCTGCTTTACAGCTTCTGCCGTCTCTGTCATACACTCTTTCCTGGCTTTTACAAGTGCATCTTCCAGCCGCTTTTCACCTTCTTCTTTTTCCTTCTGAACTTGCTGAGCTGCAAGTTTTTTCACCCGTGCTTCCACTTTCTTTGATTCTGCTTCAACTGCCTTCTCCTTTGACAATCATGGAGAAACTAGACTGAGTGTCTTTAAACTTAAAATATACACGTATCATATAGATTTTATTAAATTTCAACATATAAAGTATACTCTGATTGCTGCACAGCTATTTGAGATCTACTTATTTATTCGATGCTTCCACTTTCATTGATTCTGCTTTAACTGCCTTGTCTTTTGGTAGTTACGGAGAACAACCAGAGTCAGTGTCTTTGAATATTAAAGTGCCAGTTCGATCAAATTTTGACATGTTGATTTTTTGGGAATATTTCGAAAGGAAATCGTGCATTTATTTACCTGTCCAAACCGTTGTTTAATGAGAGTTCGGGTAGATTGCTCTTTCCGCCTTTACTTTCCGTATTTTCATGGCTGCCGTTAAATTTGCATGTTCCGTTATTTCCAAACGCGAAGAAAGGCTCACCAGCGAAAGTGATGTCTGAGACAGAGGCGGGAACTTGAGTAGTTTGTATGAGAATTTGCATTGCTAACACCTGTTCGTTTCAGCTGTTTTGCCGGTTTTTCCGAATCATTGAGGTAAAAAATGCCAGCCGGGTCTCGATGTGTTGTATATGGGTGTGAGAAAGAGGTTGATTGGAATGTAGGAATTTCGATAGACAAGAATCCGATACTTAATCCAATTTTAAGCCACAAGGTAGATTTGTCGTCTACTCAGACCATTTCAAAGAGCACTGCTTCGAACGAAGCCTTAATTTCGAGAGAAAATGACGAACTATTGTACAGTGCCAACCATTTGGAAAAAACTGCCAGAAATGTGGGTTTTATCAGCGAATAGTCAACGGAAGATAACAGTTAGTTTTGTCTGGCTTAGTCGTATTTCTGTTGAATTATTTCTCGACATTTCAAAGCTTTTCGGGAGTCCATTGCCAGAAAATCATCTTTTTTTGTTTGTGTTAACGTTACTTAAATGACAAAAAAGAAATCAATCCTCCTGGTAATTTATTTAGATAAATAAGGGAAGAAGGTAAACAGCAAGGGTTCGCAACCCGCTTTCAATTCTGCTTTCAATTCTGCTTTCAATTCAACTTGCTTTCCACTTGAAAAAAAGCTTAGTCGGCAACTAGGAAACTCAGTGTGTTGTCCAATTCACATTTTGAGAAGCCATTGTAAAAAAGGGGTAAGATTTTCGTACAACCCCATATATTAGTTATGCATACCGTTCGTAAAACTGAAACAACAGAACGCTTAAAGAAAAACAATAGTGCATACATGCGTGATTAATGTATGGGGTTATACAGAAATCAGCTTGAACACTTGAAAACAAAATCCATAAACTCATGCGTGTTTACGTGCTTTCAGATGCAGATGCAAATTGTTTATAAACAGCAAAACTTCGATGGTTTTCACATCAGAATACTTTTCGGTTTAGTTCTTTTGCTTGCGTTTATCTGCCAAAATTGTCCTTTGAAATGTGCCACATTTCCCATACAAATTATTCACCAAAACACAGTGTGTTCGAAATAGGAACTTCAGCTTCAAAATCCAAAAATTCGATCGCTTGACGTACTTTAAGCTCCAAACCGTCGACATATTGCAGGACTTCGATTTTTTCACATCAGTATATTATTACTTCTTGTTTAGATCATTTCCTTGCGTAAATATGCCAAAATCGTCCTTTAAACTCTCCCATGTTTCCCATATAGAAGCACAGATAGATATCAGAGAAATCGGTCTGTATCTTAAATCACAAGCCGTTTGGCTGGTAAGTACTTCATGTATGGTCCTAGGAATTCGGAGGAACGAAAACTTGTAATGGCGGATGCTCTAAATCGTGATTTTAGACCTTAAAACTTTTACGTTAACAGTGGTAAGTGTAGATTTTTTCCTCTCAAAAAATATTTTGGACTCCAATGAATTATTCTAATTTAAAAAATAGCCAAAAGAAACAGGTCAATTTTCATCCAATTGGCACTTCAAAATATAGTTACATATATCACACATATGCAAAATGGAAATTGTAAGATCAGCCAGGCTGAAAGATCACTTGGCTCAAACAAAGTTTCTACATATACCTATGCTACATTTACCTGTTTATCCTTCATCCTTTTCTCCTCTTTCAAGGCCCCCTCAGTTGCTATTGCTCGTTCCTCTTTTATAGCTTGCTTTACAGCTTCTGCCGTCTCTGTCATAAACTGTTCCCTGGCTTTTACAAGTGCATCTTCCAGCCTCTTTTCGCCTTCTTCTTTTTCCTTCTGAACTGCCTTCTCCTTTAGTGATCAAAGAGAAACCGTAGTAAGTGTACATGTACTTAATCTTAAAATATATATTTCATAAAATTTATTTCAAGATAGAGAACATACTCCGATTGGTTAGTTGTGAGAATATGTTAACATCGGGTATGTGCAGTATTTAGATTAAATGTACATATACCTATGCTACATTTACCTGTTTATCCTTCATCCTTTCCTCCTCTTTCAAGGCCCCATTAGTTGCTATTGCTCGTTCCTCTTTTCTAGCTTGCTTTACAGCTTCTGCCGTTGCTGTCATAAACTGTTCCCTGGCTTTTACAAGTGCATCTTCCAGCCTCTTTTCGCCTTCGTCTTTTTCCTTCTGAACTGCCTTCTCCTTTAGTGATCAAAGAGAAACCATTGTAAGTGTACATGTATTTAATCTTAAAATATATATTTCATAAAATTTATATCAAGATAGAGAACATACTCCGATTGGTTGTGAGAATATGTTAACATGGGGTATGTGCAGTATTTAGATTAAATGTACATATACCTATGCTACATTTACCTGTTTATCCTTCATCCTTTTCTCCTCTTTCAAGGCCCCCTTAGTTGCTATTGCTCGTTCCCCTTCTCTAGCTTGCTTTACAGCTTCTGCCGTCTCTGTCATAAACTGTTGCCTGGCTTTTACAAGTGCATCTTCTAGCCTCTTTTCGCCTTCTTCTTTTTCCTTCTGAACTGCCTTCTCCTTAAGTGATCAAAGAGAAACCATAGTAAGTGTACATGTATTTAATCTTAAAAATTTATATCAAGATAGAGAACATACTCCGATTGGTTGTGAGAATATGTTAACATGGGGTATGTGCAGTATTTAGATTGAATGTAAAAGATTCACTGTCCTGATCGTTCGGTAGCATACTGCGAGTATTAGTTGTTGATATGGTAATATTTATTCAGTTTTAGAAATTCAGTCTTTATGTGAATAATAGACATGTGTCATAATTACCACAAAAAAGGCGGTGCAGTAATTCAAATTCGGTGTTACAGAAAGTACATTTATCATTAGTATAACTTATTTTGAGTGATTTATTGTAATTGGCATAAACAACTGAATTTAATACCTTGCGTTACTGGATTTTGACATTTTGCTAAAATGCCACACAGTGTGGTAGGGCCAATAAAAGCCTTACATGATCCTCAGATAATTAAAATTCAGGCATTATTTTTTGTGCAAACAATAATGACTTTTGTAGGAGGTTGTGCTTTTTTGCTTAATTATCAGTAGAGGGTAAAACTTTCTTGACTTCTGTTTCGTTAAATAAAAAAATACCGCCTTTGTTTTGAAGTTTTTAGACATCGTGACGGCATCATTAAATTTAATCGTAACACCACACCATAAGTTTCAACCTTACCACAGAAGAGATCGCAGCGCATAGAAATTTCAGTAAACGTAGACTGTCTAAGATTTTGTTATCAAAGCGACTGACAAAGATGGCGCAGTAATCTGTTGGCGGATCAACCTTTACCGACAACGAGCCTTTCGCATTCTGACTACTAAATAGGTCAAATCAATCAACAAGGTTGTCTTATTCATGTGCTTTTCTGTCACAGAAAATGACTGCATGAACAAGTTTGGGCCACATATATTGGTGTTTGCTGGCTCATGATACATCCTGGTGTTACATGGTTACTTAATATTGATTGGTATAAAACGTATAATTTAAGTGACATTACGGTAAATTATCACCTTGAAATCCACTTTGCCATAAAGCTGACGCGATTCAGAAACCATTGCCATGGAGACAACCAAAAGCAGAACACAAGCCACGCGCATTTTCCTGATGTCTTAAAAAAAAAAGAAAGGCAAGATAAGATAAGGCACTAAAATGGTGGCACCTGCTGGGAAATACAGTCCCGTTTCCAAAGCTGTTCCTCTAAGCTGTTAGCCGTCGGGTCCTGAGCATGGGAGCCAGTTATGGCGAAGCATCACAACATTCGATCCAGCCCAGGCCCGTGGTTCCTGATCCTACGTACGTCGTTTCTACCCTGATGTTCCCCAGATACTCAAAAGTAAAGGACACAACATTTTCAATCCACCGTAGGAAAAAAGATGGCGGCTGTTCATTTTACCACAATACCTTGCGGACCTAAAACAGCACATAAGGCACAAAGAAAGCCAAATTTTTACAATATTTGTTCCAGTACTTAAGGACAATGTGTAGACAAGGTTTGAAGATTTTGTAACTTTTCTTTACATTTTTATGAACATTGTTAAGGTTTTTATGCGCTAAGAATTATGGGTAAATGTACCAGTCGCCATCTTTTTTCCTACCGAGGATTGCAACATAGCGGAGGAACACAGTTGCGAAGGACGCTAATACTTATCAATTATTGGACGAGGTTGAGCAAAATATAGTGATCTGTCGGTGGTTAGCAGATCGGCTTCGCATTCGGCAAATAATTGATCTGCGAGTCACTAACAAATCACGATATTTTGCGATAGCCGAGTTCAATAATTGTTTTATTATTCGATCTCGGAGTTTGTTTTTCAATTTAATATTTATTCATAACTGCTAAAACAGTGCAGAAATGGGCTGTCATTTCAGAGGAAGGGAGAAGAACAACTATTCGCAGCAAAACAACTTTGCACCGTTATGAGCATGAGCAGAATTATTCGTAGGCAGTTTATTCGCAAGTCACGTGATGGGCCCTCGGTCAATGAAAAAAGAAAAAATACATCGAATGATAATACATTGTAAATAATACTATACCCATTCGGCTTTGCAGTCGTTTGTTTTTGTTTTCAAATGACGAGTTCACTCGTGATTGGCTCTTTCGGGAATTTTCGACTGCGTTAAATTCAGTCGTCGAGGCATTGGGCGCGCAATGCATTTTGGTGATGCTGGGCCTTTGAAGGGAGGGTTTTACGGTTCGGCGCATGTGCAAGCCATGACATAAGCCATTTAATTTCATTGTTTAGACCAATCGGAAGCGAGTAGATAACACTGGCGGCAAATTTGCCCCTGAAAATGTCGCGGTCAGTCAGCTGATTGAATAGATGATTATACATACCCATGTGCGCCATGAAAAACACCAGAGCGTCGAATAAACATTCCGGATCAAAGGTTCTATTCAGTGTTGACTTTGTCTTTGTAATCCATTAAAATTTTCTGTGAAGTTTAGTCATCATTCGCTTTGTTTGGACTTATTATAGTATGCGATTATTGAAGTAAATGTGAGTGGTTTTTTAACCGATAAAATTGGTAAGAAAGCGAATAAAGCATTTTAATCTGTGCACATGCGCCGAACCGTAAAACCATCCCTTTAACCACACACATCGATGCAATAATTTTCAGAAATGTCCTTAAATGAAAAAATAATAATGCAAATTATGTAAAAATGTACAATGCGATCTACTTTTTCACTTAAGAAATGCAAAGTACAATGAAAGTGGATTTAATGTTATTAAAGGAAAATATCAAAGATGGTGAAATAATAGTTTAACCCTCGGGCGTACAAGTGGGGAGAGGGAGAGGGGGAGGGGGGTGGCCCCTTGTACTACGGTGGCCCCTTGTACTACGGTGGGGGTATAAGTTTGCGTGCACGTCCGAGGGTTAAAAGTCACAATTTAATGGTCTTCTGTGATTAGTGTTAATTAATGTTTTTAAAGACACACAACCAAACCAATACAGGGCATGAGAGAAAACTAAAAAACGGTCGCAAACTAATACCCCAATAGTACAAGGAGGGGGTAGTTGTACCCCCCCCCCCCCCCCTCCTTCTTGGGTTTATTCTGTGTTACAATATTTTAATAAAAGGATTTAACCTCTAATAGAAAGCCTGTAATTTCCTCTGCAAGATAAGGCAATATTATGGGTCATGGCCCTGCTAGAGTTGTAAAATAAAACATTTTGCTCCTTTTGGCTTGTACTCGTGCTACTTATGACGTCATCTCTCGTCACCATAGCAACCGATTCTTTTCAAACTTTGTGTCTTATGGTGGCTCCATAGTGTATTTTAGTCGCGCGAGAACTGGGTACGAATGGCGCGAGCTTTAAATGACAACAAGTCAAAACAAACATGGCAGCTTAAGGTGGCTCCATATAGTTTTTTGGCACACGAGGCATGGGTACGAAAATGGCGCGAGCGCGCGTTTGTTTAGTTTGATGACGTCACGAAAATAAAGAGGTTTTTACGGTAACTAAAACGTTTATTGCGCGCATTCCACACGGCGAATTTTTATAAAAATTGACAAATTGGTAGGATTTTCTTTGTCCTCGATCACATAAAAAAGACAACAATTTTTGTACATACACAAACCCAATAAACGTAAAAAACGAAAAGTGAGTAAATTGCCGAAATTTATGTACCATATGTTTTGTTTCTTTGTTAGATTAGACTTACTGAATGTTTCTTCTGTTTCACCAAAAATCGTTTATTTATTATTTATCGTGTAAAAACCAAGAAAATCCGTTGAGAAGTTTGCTAGCCTTGATCAACAAGTCCAACAACTCAATCATTGGTTGTCATGGTAACGAGACAAGACTGCCAAATTAGACTTCTTCGTAAACGAGAAAGTCTAAGCTACGTGTATGTGTATATTATGCCTAGTAAATTTTGAGCCACGTAGCACTGGTGATACAAACAAGGAATCAGAGAATTAACTCTGTGTGTACATTATAGTGCTAAGGTAAACCCATAAATTTCCCTACACTGAGCAGGGTTTACTGCTGGTTTATTTATGGGTTTACCTTAGCACTATAATTTACACATAGAGTTAATTCTCTGATTCCTTGTTGTGTATATTATGCCTAGTATCGCGAAACAAACTTCTCGAAACACAGCAATAAGATCGAGTATATTTTATTTGGAAAACTAGCCAATAACTATATGGAGCCACCACTGTGCTGCCTTGCTTCAACACCTGAAACGACTAAACATAAAGACCGCGGTGCGTCCGGTTGCTTCCGGAAAGCAGGAAGGACTCACTCTATCGCTCAAACCTCGAGCTTGGTTTCGAAAGTTCACGCATGCTCAAATAGCGATCTTGGTGAATTCCTATTCTGATGACGTTGTTGTCGTGGGAGACAAAAATAGAAACTTTCCTCTGAAATATCTTGAAATTCCGTAAAATTTAATAAAGAGATAACGTATTGTTAGTTTTCTTTCGTGCTCATTTATCGTAAAGTTTTATAAGGCCAATTTTTAAACTGGGTCAAAATACACAAATTGGCAAGTAGCAAAGAAACTGCCTTTGTAACCCCTACTTTTTTCGCCAGGGAAAGTTTCATCTGGAAGAAATTGAAGAAAATCAAAATCAAAGCCGCATAAACACTGAAAAGCGTCCGTGTTTGGGCAGTTGTAATTTCATAGTTCAAGTCATTATCTTAACAGTGATGGTTGTAGAACACATTTTGGTCATTGTTCATTACAGTTTGTTAGCTTTGAGTGAACGGAAAGTCAGAAGTCAGAAAAAAATCGGCTTTCGAAAAGTAACGCTCGCGCGCCATTTTATCAGCTATAACCCATATGGAGCCACCTAGGAATAGCGAACAGCTACTAAAGATGGCAATTTTGTGCTAACAATAAATGGTCTGGAAAACATCGGAGAAAAACCTTAAGAGGGAGTGCCCTCCTTGAGGGTTGATTTGTCAATTTTAATGTACGTCAAGGAAGAAGATATCAGCAAATTTAGGTTCTCCGTGAACAAAGCTTCAGATAAAACTACTGTTCCACTGTTCCTCTGTTGTTCAGTCATTAAAGGGTTTCTTGATGACGTGTTAGTGCCGTGTTAACTGGCCATGTTCCGAATAAAGGCCAGTTGGCCAATACAAAATTATAGTTTTTCTCAAGATAACAACTTTGCGATCTATAAAGTGATGCACATTTAGGTTCAAGATTATATGAACATGACACCAGATAAGATCAATCAATTTGTTTTTCACTGTTAAACTTACCTTTCACCTTCCTTCGACAATCAGATACCCTGGATAGTCAGGTTTTTCGTCCAAAATGATAAACCCTTTCTTTCTTCTTAACGTTTTCAATAAGAAGGCTATTTAATTATTATTGGTGATTTAGCGAAAACGATACTTCTGAAGGGCCAACCAAATGCCGGTAACTTCGTAACTATGGCGTCAAAAGAGGATTTGAAATGAATTATTGAAATTATTGAAATTGCGTGGATCAAGAGAGAATGGGTTGGTAAATAAACACATGATAAGTACTGTATAAATTATGCTTGGTACATTTATGCTTGGTTTACTTTATGCTTTGAACATATTTATACTTACTATGTAGTTGCTTAGTTGGTTCTTGGAAAATAACTGTTTTAACATTCAGAGTTTTAGTTCAGAGTAACAGCTATTTAGCGGAAATGGAAAGTTAACAAAAATATGATAAAAATGCGATGTGTTTTTGGAAACATGCAGGACTTATCTTTAAAGGAAGCATAAAAATAGGCTTGCAGCTTATACTCGACACATTATGCTTGCTATACTTTATGCTTTCAGTTTACGCTTGCAATTACCATATTTTATTTAACAGTTATAGTGCAAAAGCGCGCGTAATATCGTCCGATACTTAGGGGCTATACACATAATACCGGAATGAGTTTCGTTCCAAAATGAAGTACGTACTGTATTCGACCGGCTTAGCCTAAGGCATTCTCGCTTGCCTGGTTTTCGCGCCAGATCAGAAAACAAAGATGGCGCAAGTTTCGCGCAACGATACGCATGCGCCACTCGCCCCAGACTACACGGTTTGCGGTTTTCATCTTGGAAGTTCGTTTTCATTTTATATGATACCAGAATGAAATGTCATACCTGAACGAGAATTTCATTCGGATTGAAAACCGGAGTGAACTCATTCCGGAATGACCTGTACGGGAACAAAATTTCGTCTCGGTGTCATGTAAACAGATACAGAGAAATATATGGAGATGGAATGAACTCGTTCCAGAATGAAAGTCATCCCGGTATATTTCTCTGTATCTGGTATGTATCTGGTATATTCTCGTTCTGGTATGATATTTAATTTTTTTTATTTATTTATTTTTTTTATAAATTTTTAGGTAACTTTTATTTTTATTTGCTTGCAGGTACAAACATTTTACAACACTTACTGGAAAAAAAGTCAATAACAACTTGAACTTAAACTACTACTAATTACAATACATACAATAATACTTACAAAATTTACATTATTACTATCAGGTACATACATAAATTCCTTTACTTACAAGACGTTGGCAAAAATAATCGTAAGTTTATTAAGACGATCTCTTTTAGGAGCATTTTCAATAGTTAAATAATTAAATAAGAGAATTGGATTCTAGTTTATGTTTTATATTTTATATTTTGTACTTACTTTATTCACAAAATCTAGGAGAGTGATTGATCTGTTATGGAGTTTATTAGTGTAAATATAATAGCGCATATATAGCAAGGTGTAGTTAAATAATCTTAAAAGAGATTTACTGGCAAATGATGTACTGGGGAATAATCCAAATAAAATTTCTTTCGTAGATGGTTGTAGGTTGGTATGATTGGCCTCGTTGAACCACTTTATGACCCTACGTTGGAAAGCCTTAGAAAATTGGCAGAATATAAAAGTATGTTCAATAGAATCCTCATTTCCACAGTATAAGCAATTACTATCTTGTTTGATTCCAAAACGACATAATTCTTTCTTGGTAACTATGATTCTGTGTATAAATTTGTAATTAAACTCTTTCATTTTATTTTCTTTACATTGACGGTTGAATGATTTAAAAATGTGCTCCCATTCGGACTGATTTAGATTAAAATTATCACTCCATTTTTGGGGGCCAGATACAGAGAAATATATGGAGATGGAATGAACTCGTTCCAGAATGAAAGTCATCCCGGTATATTTCTCTGTATCTGGTATGTATCTGGTATATTCTCGTTCTGGTATGATATTTAATTCTGGTATCACGTAAACTGAAAACGAACTTCGTTCCGAGATTAAAAACCGCAAACCGTGTAGTCTGGGGCGAGTGGCGCATGCGAATTTCACGCGAAACTTGCGCCATCATTTTTTTTTATATTCGGTGATTTAGTGAAAACGATACTTCTGAAGGGCCAACCACTGTAAATGCCGGTAATATCGTAGCTGTAAAGCTCTCGTACAGGACTTCGTCCTATGGTGTCACAAGAGGATTTCAAATGAATTATTGAAATTGCGTGGATCAAGAGAGGATGGGTTGGTAAATAAACACATGATAAATATAAATAATGCTTGGTACATTTATTCTTGGTTTACTTTATGCTTTGAACATATTTATACTTGCTGTATAGTTGCTTAGTTGGTTCTTGGAAAATAACTGTTT
Source organism: Dendrophyllia cribrosa (assembly GCA_024195265.1). Classification (NCBI taxonomy): domain Eukaryota; kingdom Metazoa; phylum Cnidaria; class Anthozoa; order Scleractinia; family Dendrophylliidae; genus Dendrophyllia; species Dendrophyllia cribrosa. The sequence continues at coordinate 34,525,192 of JAJLRJ010000001.1, forward strand.
TAACTTTCAAAGTTTTAGTTCAGAATAACAGCTACTTAGCGGAAATGGAAAGTTAACAAAAATATGATAAAAGTACGATGAGTTTTGGAAACATGCAGGACTTATCATTAAAGGAGGCATAAAAGTATGCTTGCAGCTTATGCTCGGAATATTATGCATGCGAAACTTTATGCTTTCAGTTTACGCTTGCAATTACGACCATATTTTATTCAGTTATAGTGCGAAAGCGCGCGTAATATCGTCCGATACTGATATCGTCCGATTCACATGATACCGGAATGACTTTCATTCTGGAAAGAGTTCATTAGATCTCCATATATTTCTCTGTATATGTTTACATGATACCGAGACGAAATTTCGTTCCGTACAAGTCATTCCGGAATGAGTTCATTCCGATTTTCAATGCGAATGACATTCTCGTTCTGGTATCATGACGTTTCAATCTGGTATCACGTGAACTTAAAAAGGAACTTCGTTACGAGATAAAAGCCGCAAACCGTGTAGTCTGGGGCGAGTGGCGCATGCGTATTTCACGCGAAACTTGCGCCATCTTTGCTTTCTGATCTGGCGCGAAAACCACGCGAGCGAGAATGCCTAGGCCGAGCCCGTCGATTTTGTCATGTGAACTTCATTCTGGAACGAAACACATTCCGGAAGGAAACTCGTTCCGGTATCATGTGAATAGCCCATACTGAAGTCGACGAGGCCGTATGCCGAGTTCGTAAAAATCAGGCGATATTACGCAAGATTGAGCACTAAATATAATTCAACAAATTGATAACAAATCACAGTGTCGAGAAAAAATCATTGAGATATACAAACTTTTATTCAGTAAAAAGAGTTATTACAACATTTTACCGCGCCCTATTTATTACACAACAAACAGCGAATGAAAATTTTGCCACGCTAAAATTAAGTTTTGAAGCGAACAGAAATTGAGAGTTTTATACGGAGAGCTTTCGTCTAAGTAAAGAACAACAGAGTAATAACTACACAAATTAAAACACAGTAAAATGGCAGAGAATTCCTTAGTGGCAAGCGTTTGTATCTTAGAAAGTTCAATCCAGTCAGAATAAAAATAAATAAACAAACACACGGCTACCTGAACAAAGCGGCGAAAAGTCTGAAAGAAAAAAAATTACAGCTTCAAAAACAGCGTTACCTGTAGTTGATGTGGCTTTTCAGCGGAGCTCTTTACTCATAGAACCTGAGCCCGTCATTTTTCATGGTCATGGCTAGCGGAATGTTTCGCGGGCGCGAACTCGCGTAGTGTTAGCTCTGTCCGTCCGTCGGTTAGCTCGCGGGCGCGTATGATGTCGCAAAACATGTGCATTTGACGTCACGCAACATCCAGGATCATAGAATTTTAAAACCAAAGCGGGGCTATGTTTTTCACGCGGCTGTACGGCCGATGTTACGTCAGCAGTAAGCATTTATTTTTGTTGTGTTTAGCGGAGAAAACGGTTTGAAAATCGTTTTTCCCTGCATTTTTTACTCAAGACAGGTTTCACTTTTGTCAAAGAGTGGTCAAGAGCGCATTTGAGGCTGCGTAACTGTGCAAGTCAAGCGTTTTTGGAGGAATATTGAACTAAGTACTTAATTTTTAAACCTGATTTCGTCTTAGGAAAATTGAAGCTGGCAGATTGTCGAAGCATTTGTTTAGAGCTAAAGTCCTTTAACCCATTGACGATCGTGCCCGCCAAAACCGGCCGTGATTTTGCAATAACACACATTTAAAATATTTAAAATAGAAAGAGAAAGCTTTAAAGAATACTCAGAAAAAGAAGAGCTTTAAGTGATGAAATATTGCTTCGAGTAACTTTTTACCCGCGAAGAAGCGGAGTTTTAAAGAATTTTCAAGCAGCCAAGGGACTTAACGGTAAAAAATGGCAATTTATGTTGATATCAATTTGTGATTGACTTTTTCTCTGTGTTCTCGTTAGTTTTGGAGAAATGTGATGAATAAAACGTGCTCAACTTCAGTCGGATCAGACATCTTAAATTTCGCGATGTGCTCAGGCAGATAGCTCCTCGATGCGCTAATGTTACGCTTTTTGCTTTTAAACATAAACTAACGGATATTTGAATAAAATTTTTCAAAAGAAGATTTTGTTTTCCTTTTATTTGTGTTTGTTCATTCATTATTGTAACATAGGTTTCGGAAAAACGATTTTATGTAAACAAAACAAGCCTTGGATTTTATAGTTCTAACTTCACTCGCGTCGCCTTGCGCAAAGATGTCTGTATTTTTAGCAATTTTAATTTTCAAATCAGTTTCTCGTGCATTTTTCGATACGCAACAGGTGTATTTTATTCGGAAATTAGTCATACTACTTATTCTAGACCGAGAAAAAGTTGTTTTTGTGAGCTTTTGTGCAGTCTAAATGCACTCTGCAGACGGAAATTTTCACAACAAAGGTTATGAGTGAAAAAGTGCCTCAGCTGGAAGTTGAACCCGGGTCTCTTGATGACCGGACAGATGCCTCAACCACTAGGCCACTGAGACAACCACACTAACGCGAACACAAACAACACATTTATGGCTTCATAGTGGAAAGCTCTTGGGAGACATTAACACAAATTCTGCAATTAGGATCGCGTCACTTTACCCAGTCGTTCAGCGATTCACAGTCCACTCCCCAAGGAAATTAAATTACAAATTAGTGTGGGAAGGGAGATATGGACAACTGATTACCTCACTGAATCTTTGGATCACCAACCTATTCTCGTTAGGAAGGCGGTTCACAGCGATTTCTGAAATATATACATAGACAGTTAAATTGAGAACAGAAATTTTCACAACAAAGATTATGAGTGAACATCGAACTGCCTAGACACACCGATTGAGTAATGAACATGAACAGGAACGAAGTAAGCGATTACAAACCGGTGAATCGCTTCGACAAAACGAAACCGATCAGAAAAGGCGACACCGAAGTTGTTGGACAAAGTGATTTTGTTTATAGACGCAACGACAGAGACGGCAAGAATTACAAGATCAGCAAAATTATCGGTTGAAGAGCAGTCGATCAGCCTTTACACTAACAAATCAAAAGTCAAAAGATGGACGGCTTTATTTAACTGACGTACGTCACAAGAAAGCAAAAAGCAAATTTTATTGGCTTTCAAAAATAATGTGATCGGTTCTCGATTCGGCGTGAACTTGCGTGGCTCTTGAATGAAAACTACATAAGCGTATGTGTTCGGTAGGACGACGGAAACCTGACATAAGGTAGTTTTCTTTGAAAAACATTCTTAGTTACTGGCGAAGACAAGTGAGGAAAAGAAGAATGAAAACGCCACGATAAAATCGCCAAAACAAACGTGTTTGCCAGATGGGAAAATGTGGCAGCACTTCGGTCTACAGCGGTGAACGAAGAAACTCTCAAACTTCTAAAAGGACACTGAAAATATCTCGTCATCAAATACTGCAAGTTGTTTTTGGCTTTTTGCGTGCTTTAGTGGCTTCATGCCGAACTTTGTATATGAATGAGTTTGAATTTCAATCGCACCTCACAAATTTTCAGCGTGAGCTGCAGCAAGAGCGTATTTGCGAATACGCAAAAATTGTCTTCACGGAATCGAATCCACTGCAAGGACAAAAATTTCGCTGAGGGATCAAGGTACACTATTAGCGTAATGATGTAGCTTCAAGTTTGTTCTTATTGGAGCCAGTAGTCTGCCACAAACGATAACTCTGAACTTAAGTTTATAACCAGTCAAGAACTTGATCAAACTAACTTAATTTAAGCTTATATGATACAGTTTGCCGATGGAAGCCGTTTCAAGTTGTTTTGCAGCTTTATGTCTTTCATAGAGACGTTTTCTTACGAAGAAAGGTACTCTTTTGTCAATGCTGAATTAAATTGTTAGAGTTAAACGAATTTGCCGAGTAACTCGGGTTTTTATAACTTACAGCCTAAAAGCTAAATACCGAAACAATAAGCATGCAAGCTTACTCGAGAAAATTGTCAATGCTTTTTGATTCGCAGCTAATCAGTGTTTTGCTAAATTTATAACTAAATTTCCTCGGAGAGTTTTTGTAACCTGACATGTTAACCCATTTAGCTTCAAACGTCTCCTCTGGATAATTTTTGATGTAGAAAACAACTTTTGTAAGCGTATGCTAGGCCGATGCTGGGACTCTCAAATTTAGCGGGCCGTACCATTGAAAAATACGGCCCGCTAAATTGACCAATCACAGCACGCATACTAACTAAGAGATATAATAAATGTACATTTATTTTATACATACTGAGATTTTCTGATAGAATTTCGCGCGTGAAAACCCCGTTCGAGAATTCTCACAGCCAATCAGAATGGCGAAACGACTTTCTCACACGTGAGATAAGCGTTTCGTCCAATCACAAAGCACCTGTCAAAACATATCAGTATTTTCAAAAGCGCTTGTACTGTCGCTGGCGCTAGCGTTTTCATTCACAAAAATATTTGCTTGAACTTTTAATTCTTTTTTCAAAACTGATATATTCTTACACAGCCCAGAAATAGCTGGCCGAAAACCCACGAAAATCACGTAAAATCCGTCCGCCATTATTCCGTTCATAAATCCGAGCCCACGTTCTACTCGTTTGCAATCTGGTTCACGTGACTTGATTTGTGACGTCAATGACTCAACGCGGTTCTCTCGGTGTCACAGACAACAAAGCCAAAAGGCACGTGTTGAGTCATTGACGTCACAAAATCTTTAGACCAACTCGATCCAACTCTCAGGGTTCGGTCCCGGTCAGTTTTTAATTGAGTAATGGCGGCAAGCCGAATTCGAAATGTAAAGTTCAAATAATGGCACTTCCCGTACGAGTTTTGACTTTAAACTTCGCAAGGTAAGTAAAGAGTACTTATATTTTCAAAATAATGAAGAGAATAGACAGTGTATATTTTTGATCATAGTGAAACTTTAATCTACAAATTCTCCTTCCTGGTCTCGAAAAATTGCTTATGGTATTTGCAGAGAAATTTGTTGCTACATCTTCAATATTCATGTTTTGTGATCAATTTCATAATTTTCATGACCTGAAATATAGTATGGTTACTGTTGGAAAAATCTTGCACCACTTTCTCAAACAATTGAAATTAAAACCAATCATGTCTTGCTCACACACATTTTCCCACGCTTGGCACTGGCTACCTGTAATTGCTCCGAGTTCGCATTGCTTCATTGGTTTGTGAGTGTTTGTTGTGATTGGCCAAAGTGATTACTCTGGTTTTGTTTTTATAACACTTGATTGAAAACCAATCTATTACAATGCTACATGTAATTACTACTATGGTTATTGGTATGTTTTGTACTCTACTATTCCCGTGTTACCGAAGGGCCTGGTCGCACTACAGTCAAAAACAAAAATTAGCCCGTGCAAAAATCGAGGAAAACAAAAGAAACCGCTCCAGTGGGACACGCTTTTTGTGGAATGTTTTTGTTTTTACGTCATTTTGCACGGGCTAATTTTTTTGCACTGTAGTGCGACCAGGCCCGTAGTCTCATTTCTGTTTTTGGGTACCATTAAATTATTTTTACTCGATTGTACCACCATTGAGTTGTTATTCTTTGTACAGCATCACTCTTTAGTAAACTCCTTCGATCTCAATCATTCAAGGGAAATAGTGAATGGGGTTAGCAATTGTTTGATACCCAGTATATGGACAAAAACTACAGCTATCTAAGGGTAACAGGTTAATTTGGAAGATAGCACTTACAAGCTTCAAAATTGGAATTTGAGACAGCAGGAGTAAGCTGAATTCTTGATAAATCAACTCTCACCAAATCAAAATAAACAAAACACCACTGCATATTGTCCTGGACCCAGGTCCACAACAGTACTATACATCCACTTTCAGACCAATTTTCCTTCTGACAAAAATTAATAGAGGTGGGGTGGGGGGAAGAAAGAGCCTGAGGGTCTTTTGGTACCCAGTCCCAAAGCAATTACAGTGACCCACAGCTCAAAACCCAAAACTGACCAGTACCAGTTCCCATTTATTTTATTTTAGGAAGACAGGAGACTGAGTACAAGTTAAATGGAAGAGACTGGGAACGAGAAAGTCTCAACTTTTCGAGCAAAATTTCGAGGCCATTGTGGCCATGCTTAAACCAGAATTTCCATCTCTCCCTTCCTCGTCGCTAAACTTTTGCGGTGCACCCTACCCCGAGCTTCGCGAGGTTATGCGAGACACGTATTTCTAGTAAGTTATTTATTGTATGGCCTTTTAAGCGCTATTCTAAAAAAGAATATAATAAAAAACACCGGAAGAATTTTTCAACATCCGCTTGCGCGCGCAAGAGGTCATTCGAGGTCGTGTTCACTGAACCAAAACGAACCTGGTGAAACCACAAGAAACACTTTCTTTGACAATGAGACAATTTTTGTCTTTATTACGTCAAGATGTAGGGCAAATTCGACCACTTTAATTTCACAAAACACACTGACCTGTGTATACAAGTGTTTGACCCTTAAAAAGTTTAAAAGCTAAGGCAAAGATGGGCGTAGTTTGTGATTGAATTTTGAACACGTGAGAAGAACTTGCAGTGATTTCAGTGACATTTGCGATTAATGTTAATCTTCATCGTCGCTCTCAATAACATAACGTCGCTTTTTCCCTTGTTTGATCAATTTCTGGCCATTGAAGATCGATCTGAAACTGGCATCAAGAGATACTGCTGATATTAGCTCCAGGAAAAAACGCCATTTGAAGCTGCTGAAACGCTTGCATTTTTCACAGCGAGCGAATTAGTTTTTACGCTTGGCTTCCAGCACTTTTCGTGAAAAGGCAAATTCATCGTCCTCCAGAATGTTCATCTTGGACCCGAAATCCGACAGAAACCTCTGGATACTTCTCTGCAGTCCCGTCAAAGTACTTCGCTCGTATTCCTTTCGTCTTTAAAGAACTTTCTAAGGAGGTGGTCAAGTTCTTCCGGTGGTAAGTCCAAAATCTGAACATTTGTCTTGTTTATCTCGCCAAGAAAACGGTAAAAACACTTCACATCACATGACGTTTTTATCAGTGTTTTCACTTTTCTGTTCTTGAACAAACGTTTGTAATTCCTCTTGACTGTTACTGAAATTTTCGTCTCCGTGAGTGGTAACTTTGGTCATGATGTTTTGCTCAGTTTTGGCCTGTTTTTCCTCATCTAGATAATAAAACTCGCTCTCGCTGTGGCTCTCTTCGACGCTCATAGTAAAGAAGTATCGGTATGCTATTATTCTTCTTTCAGTTATTGAAAAGATGGTAATATTTTGTCGGTATTTTTTGTTGTTTTCGCCCTCGCGCTCGTATCTTTTACTTACGACTCAAAAGAGCCGTCGAGCCGAGAAAAATTTTCACAATGCCCGGTCATTACAAGAAAATCTTGCCCGCTCAGCAGCCAATCAGAGCACGCGTACTATGGTAGCCATATAATAAAGGGGTGTCTATGATTATGTAATATGACGTTATTTGAGGAAAAGCCTTCATATTGTTTTGTTTTCCAGATAATCTTCTATCGATATATATTAAAAGATTTAGCGGAATCGGCTTCCAAACGGCCATCAAATTTTTTCACAGCCAAGTATCACTTGCAACCATCTGCTCTTCTATCAGAATGTCTACTGAGGCAACCGTTGACAGCTCAGTTTGTGTGCCACGGTGATGCTGTGCGATGTTGTCCTCGGTGCCTCGGGAACTGTTATTCCGCTTCTCTTCCTGTGAGGGATCATCATCTTGTTTACCTTCTTCAAGTGTAACATCGATGGCGCCACTGTCTTTAACAACGCTAAGAATGGTGGGCATTTCAATATCTCCCGTTTGTAGCTGGCTTTTAAGGACGTTTGTTGCAGTCATACCACTGATATCCCTTTGTAGATCGTTGAGGGGAAGAAGCAAAGCCAGACAGCAAGAAATCGACCAATGTGGATTTCTTCGCCATTCCGTAAGGTAACCATATAGGAACACTGCGTACTGAACTAAATGCAGAAAAAGGAAAAAAAAAAAAGAGTTCACTGAATTATTGAGATGTGATGATGACAAATCGTGATGCAAATATGTCAGCTAGCTATCTTAATTAAAACTACAGAAGACAACTTTCCGTCAACCAATGTGTCAATATGTGAATCATTCCGTTGGATAGTTAAAGGAGCAGTGTCATGGGAAATTGGTATCATTCCAAAAACCAAAAATAACTATTTTTTGTATTAACAGAAACCGAAAAATAATGGTCTAGTTTTTTTTTATAAATTATCGGCACCCTATCAATATGCAATTTTCTGCATAAATTAATGTTTAAACAGAGAAGTTGAACTTTCTTCCACATAGAATATCTTTGATTTCAAGAATAGAGGAGGAGCTGATGGGTAATAATTATATTTCATTATAAAAATAAAGAAAATCCATTTGCGTCAAATAAATTTTAGGAAATGTTCGAGCTTAACCAATCAGAATAGCAGAAGACAATAGCTAATAATTTTGCTTCTTTGATGAAGTTCCCCAAATACAATTTCTTTTAAAAATTGTATGTTGTGCGATTGGGTCTCAAATTACTTGAAACCTTAAAAAATTAGACAAAATGCACCTTGAACCTTAACTTTTTAGAGGTTTTTGAGTCTAGGCCAATGAGATCACTAGTTGTAACAATGAAAAATCTTGACATTCCATCGTGTTTGACATTCCATTGCCGTTCAGCGCTATCCTTCTTATGCGGATCATTACTTAATTTTAAGATCATTTTAAAATGGAGGCCATTCGGAATGATGACGCAATTCGCGTGTCATATCACGTCATCACGTCACATGACTACCTTAACTTAGGTATAGCTTTAATATTCTTGAAGTTACGCAGAGGCCGGTCCCAGAAGACCAAAAAAAGCCAAGTCTGAATAAGGTAAAATGAAAATGTAGGTAAGTGGCATTGCCGAAGGATAAAAAGCATCATGTTACACAGCAAACATGGTGCATGGCAGATACACATTTGTTCTAATGCTGTTTGCGTTTTACTTGGTAGGCAGAGTGTGAAGCGGGAAGGAGGAAAGAGGATCTGAGGATTATGTTTTTCTTCACACTTGAATGTAATTTGTTCATTTACTTTTATTTGGTAAACAAGGTCTGTTTCAGGTATCGATGAGCTAGAAATTTGTAAAACTGTATACGTGAAAAGGGTTTGGCTGTAAGAGGAATTCCGTAGTTTCTCCGGCTTCGCCATCTCCTAGCTTTGTACCTTCAAGCGTAATGAAGCTATGGCAATGAAAAGTGAATGGCTATATATTTCGTCGAATGGTAATCTAAACTGCTTGGCCAGTAGACGTTCAGTAATATAGCAAGTAAAGGGGTAATATATTCATGAACTCCGAACATGCCATTAGCTCATAAAGTTGTAAGGTGAGTGCAGGCACTTTCAATGCCCTCTCTCCTTCTTCAATCTGAATAGGGTTCAAGTATTAGACAAAATCTTACAAACAAATCCTAACGTACATATAAGAGGCTACTAACATTCTTGGAGTGACTACAATGCTTTAACGAATGTCTGCTAAATAGTATTAACGGTGTTATCTCACCAACGAGGAGACCAATCACCAAAGTATTTGCCCCAAGTACCAATATCTTGAATAACACTGCGTCCAAGTAAGGATCAGTGGAAGAATTTGGAATATTCTCTGCGGGAATTTTACTCACTGCTCCAACACCAAGATTAAAAACAGTAACGGCAAGAGATGTCGCCATCAATCGATTCTCAATTATGTCTTGCATGGGGCTCATCCACGAGAATAGTACTCCATACATTCCGGCGATGACCCATGCCAAGCCAATATAGGACCTGCTCTCTTGTCCCACCAGTATCAGACCGGATGTAAGGATAACTTTGCGAGACATTTCAACAAGTTCCCAATACCACGTACGCGTTTTATAGTTTTCAAAGAGAAAACGCAATCCTGAGATCATTTCCATGCCAAAGCCTTGATCCTCACTTGCCTCGTCGTCTGCTGTGGCTAATATGGCTTTTCGTTGTCTGCTAAGGGCGATGAAAGTAGCAGTTGGGAGGGCAATGATATACGCGATAGAAACGTACGCTACGATTACCAACTGATTGTATCTTACATCATGGCACTGTATGCTGTAATCTGCCTTCAGGTAATTATTACAAAACTGTTCTTTCTCATCTCGACAAAGTGTCCGGCAAGCAAGTGGTAAAACACTCGCTGTCGTGGAGCAAGTGTTTAGGAACGTCACGTACAGGAAGAAAAACAAATTTTTGTACACAAGCTCTTTTGTGTTTGAGATACGTTTTGCTTTTTCTTCGTCCTCAAGGTCTTGTTTTCGTAGAATTGTCATTTTGCGGACTCCATAAGCTACGCCAAATAAGATGATTATAGCTGCATTTGTTGCCGTCATCGCAAACAGGTTTCCAAATGCATCCATATGTATTCCCGGGTAGAGGCATTGAATTGGTGCCATCTGAAGTATATTTAGCTGGAGTAGTTCTGAATATTTGCCGATAACTTCCATGGTCTCTGGCCATTTTATGTACGAAAACACCTCTAGCAGTCCATAAGTAACCTGATAGAAGCCAATCACAATTTTAATTTTAGACAACATCATGTCTATTACTGAAAAATTTTGACTCCCGTCGTGTTTCACCTTTCTTTTAATGCTCCACAAAAACACTGCAGTGATTATTAGGAATATGGCTCCTATAACCGACAACTGTCCTATAATACGCTGATCGGATGGACATTGTTTGCACGTCTGTAGTTGCTTGAAATATCCTGGACTACAAACTGCGCAGAGTGGACCTTTGTACCCATTTTCGCATGGTGAATCCAGACCTCCTTTGCACGACTCTTCTCTTGGGCATTTATAAGGCGTTGGTATCGGATGAGAGAACTGCACGCTGGAAGCGTCTAACGCTGGCGATGTTGCCAACAGATTTTTGATAAATTGTTTGTAGACTTCTTTATTTGACTTGTTACGCCATTTCCACCAGTGACCAGGTTTCAAAGAAGCATAATCGTCTTGGCATTTCAATCCACCCAGTCCACATTTGTGGCATTTTTCAAACATATGGGTACGATAAAATCCTTTTAAACATATACAAGCACGGTATCCAGCGAAGAAATCAGACTCTGTTCCTGTTAAAAATGAAAAGAGTCATTAACATTTGTTGTTGCTGTGCCCCTCACAGTTATGTTAACCACATAGTATATATGAGTATGGTACCTGCACACTCCATAGGCGCAAAATACTATGCGATTATACCAAACACGTTTTTTAGATTACGGCAATTCAGGGCACTCCTGCCAGTTCAGCCAAAGTTTCCCATTTTGGGGTAATGAAGTTACATAAACGTTGTACGTTCGGGACTAAGCCATCGTGGCTGGACTTCAATTTGGACTTCTTACTTTCGCCATCATAAGCAGACGGTGTAAGTGGTCGTAACTACAGCAGCTCAATACAAGTTTTAATTTGTTCGTAGGAGTCAACCACGTTGCGAACTTCACTTTCTGGAAACATGAAATTGTATTTTCATTTGCATTGGTTGATATACATTTATGTGAGTTCGTAACGCATTGGAAGATGAAAACTGCAAACATAAGAACCTACAGAATCTCTTCGGAGGCTTTCTACAGACAGACAATTAATTTGATTCGTGTATTAGGAGATCTTATATTTAGTGGACATGATCATTTACCTAAGGGACAAGACTTGCAGTCTTGACTTTGTGTTCCTGGTGCTTTATCAAATGCAACATAAGAACCATTTGGACATTTCTTGCAGCTTGTACCAACATGTCCTAGACTGTCGGAATAAAAACCTCCTGAAAACGAAAAGCAATATTCATGCACGATAAGGTCTTTACTATGAGTCTTTCGGTTGTAGAAAAATAACATGTACCGAAAATTATGACGTGTTCTTAAAGTCATATAGAATTTTGTGTTCATAGATAAACGCCTGGGAAAGGCTACTGTGTGATTGTCGAGCCAGTACCGCGCGGCGACTTACGACTTACTTTACCGAATCTCTCACACTCAGCTTAGTTTTAATGAACATATTGAAAATTTATTTAAGAAGAAGCTTACACAGCGCATTGCAATTTTGAAGAAAATTAGGCGTTATTTACCTTTAGATGAACGATTTTTTTTTATTTTAATGCCATGTTTAAGCAAACTTTTTAGAGAACTTCATTGGTTACCTTTTTTCCACGAAGCTAAGATCAATCAATGTGTTTTAATTTATAAGCGCTTAAATGGCGATTACTCCGAGTATATGTCAGAATTACTTAAGCGTAATGTTGACCTACGATCTAGTGGAAGACAAAGTAGACATGGGTCTTTAAATTTAATTTGTCCTAGGTATAAACGAGAAACTGAAAGTGCTAGGACTTTTCAAGTGTCAACAACTAGGTTTTGGAATTCACTTCCTAATTATATTAACCCTCGGACGTATAAGGGGGGGAAGGGGGTGGTTGTCCCCCTTAAGGTTTTTCTCCGATATTTTCAAGACCATTTAACAATTAGACCCGTAGCCCGAAAGGGCTACGGGTCAATAGCCCATGAGGCGAAGCCGAATGGGCTATTGACCCGTGGCCCTTGAGGGCGAAGGGTCTAATTGTTTTAGTATCACCCAACTAGTCGGACAGAAAAAGGCAATAATAAAAAAAAGCAATTGCAAGTTGAAGAAATATTTATTTGGGAATAAAACGAAAAATAAAACCGGCGAATTTCGCTACTCGATGACTATTACTATTAGACCCCTAGTAGCGTAGCCAATCAAAATGCAGGATTTGCATTAGTCCACTAGTTGGGTGATACTAATTACGATTATCCTTGAGACACATTTTAGTGAAGTTTGGCGACAACCGGTTGCTGTGGTAACGAGATATGACGTCATAAGTGATATGAGGTCAACCCATTTTTGAATAAAAATGCGTGTTTTTTACCTTTTTTCAGTGAAAAAAAATTAAAGGCAACCAAAAGCATCAAAATGTTTAATTGTATGTTATTTTGCAACTCTAGCAAACAATATTTGCAATTTCCGCATTTTTCCGACAACTTTGAATTTTGAGTAAAATCCAAGATGGTCAGGCCATCTTGGATGACGTCACGGACCCCCTGCAGCGCCACAACCCATAATATTTACCTTATCTTGTAGAGCACACCGCGGCCTATCTATTAGATGTAAAATATTTCCGAAATATTGCAACATCGCAAAAACCCAAGGGGGGGGGGGGGGGGGGAGGGTTGTAACAACTGCCCCCCCCTAGTACCACGGTGCAGGGGGTATAAGTTTGCGTGTACGTCCGAGGGTTAAGAATAGCTCCAGTTTAGAAATTTAAAGAAGTCTTTATATAAGTACGAATTTCTTGTATTCTTATAATAATATTGATCATTTTACTATATCTTAGGTTATTCATACTTTAAATTTTATATAGGATGGTTTTTATTGTTGTTATTATTATTATTATTTATATTTTATTTACATACACATGTAATTATCTTTAGTTTGTTAATAAGAGGGCCACGAGTTCATCAGTTCACTGTCAATTGTTACCCTCATGAAATAAAGTTGATTAAAAAATCTAAAGTATACATCCTACAAAGCTGTTTCTAACATGGTATGTGAATAATCTTTCACAAAAAGTTTCAGGTTTTAACGAGGTTGTAAATGTGTCACGCAATTCGTCACGCTATTTCAGATAAGACGATTATAAGCCGATTTCATGCCTCTTATAGTGAATACAATATTTTGTGATGAGATTTTTGGTGTTATGAAGACTTTAGAGTCTTAAAATTTTTGGCCGCCATGTTGGTGTCCCTAAGTGGGACACCAAGATGGCCGCTCCATACATTTCTTACTAAAAATGTCTATACTCATTCGCCTATAACTCTTGAATGAAATGCTCTTGCGCTTCAAAATTTGGCCCAGATGTGTAGTTTTAAACTGTCAACAATTCCATAAACATTTTAGAATCGAAAACTGCTTCTGAATTTGGATATGAAGTCAGTGAAAACACTCTATTCAGCAGTTCTTCGTCATCATCATCGTACGAAAATGAGTCTAGAACTATCTCATCAGATGTCAATTAAGAAATTACTCAACTACAATTCACGCTTTTTTCTTATTTAAATACCTAAGTCTCGCAAGATAAACGTAAGGAGAAAGTTATGATCTTGGATACTTTCGTGAATTTGGCACCAGCTGTGGTTAACATAATAATATGGAATACCTGGAGGGCATTCTATGCATCCGTCAGCTCCTCGAGTGGAATAGTTGGCAAATGTACCCGATGGACATGGTGCAAATACATCGTTCATAGGGTCATTGTCAGGTAATTGTCTGAACCCAGAAGAAAAGAGAGCAGAAGCAACGACTTGCCTCACGGAAGGACTCCAATGGACATTTCTGATTACTACAGCTTCTTTTTCAGAAGTTAGAGAATTCCTAAAAAAAAACCAGATAAAGCTAAATTTAGAGTCGAACTGATACAGATGATAAGAGACTTTCTCACAATTTTGTCATATCCTGAGATCGGTTGTATCAATTGCAAAAAGTACGTGGGTACGTTTTTTGTCATTCTTCATTTTTCATTTCCGTTTTCAGTGTCATCGATCTCCACCTTATTTATATTCTAAAAGCTACCAGATAGCTACAGTGGTATTCAGAGTGGTACCCAAACCAAATAATTAACCCTTTAGCCAGTTCGTGCTCGTTTCGACCATTCAATTTTTTCCATTTTCTACTCCTTCATAAAGAACAGAAAAAAGGAAAATAGTTACCTTTTTTTACTTCTTCTTTAAACTATCACAATGAAGGAGTCGAAAACCCCCAAAAATGAATGGCGTAGACGTGCACGGACCCAGTTTATATTTTATGTTTGTACCCGTAAATAAACAGAAAATACCATAAGATAAAATGGGTTAACTTTAAGTTTTTTTAATAGCAATGTTATAGAGATATTGAGTCTCAGCTTACCTTCGACTTGGAAAATTTAATTTGATGGTTTTACTCTTACTTCTTGATACTCATTGTTAACAAAACTAAGAGAATGCTAATAGGTACGCACCAGAGGCTCACGGTGCAGTTGGCAGTTTCTCAATTAGGGCTGATAACACAAATTTAGACTTGATATATACTTTAAAATACCTTAGTGTCCTTATTGACCAAACCCTATCCTGGAAAAATCACATCGATTCCATAGGCAAAACGATTTCCTCTAGATATGGTATGCTGCGCCGCGCGCGTAAGCAAGGTGCTACCGAAGTTCATTTGTGTGACACTATACAACACGATGGTGTTGCCTTTGTTTGACTACTGCGCAGCCGTTTAGGATGGCTGTGGAGTAGGCTGTAAAGGCTACCAGTAGACAAACTCAACTGACGTGTCGCATGTATAATCGAGGGCCGATCTATACGGGAGCTGATGAGCTTCACGCCTGATTTAGCTGGCCTAAACTGCAAGCGCGTCGGGACTATCTAAAGTGCGTCCTTGTGTATAAAACTTTACACGCTATGTCTCCAGCTCAATCTACTAACTGAATTTACACACGCGCACCAAATACACTCCTTTAACACCAGGCAACGTGACCTATTGCGTTTATCTTAAGCTAAAACCACCAAGTATCAGGGCAGCTTTAGCGTGTTTAATGCTTTGCCCATTAAAATAAGATAAAAATGACCAGATCCAGCTTTATGTGCTAATCAGATGTCCCTGGATAAATAAGAAAATATATAAATGAAAACACTCACACATATAGTTTGCATTTTTGATAAGAAGAATTGTATTCCAGTGTCCCAATCGTTCTATTTTCGATCACCCTGGGAGTAAAAACAAACATAAATGATTATCATCTTGTTTAGTACTTAAAAACGTACATGTACTGTTGTATTCCAAATACATGGGTCTGTTTGTCAATATTAAAGTTTTAGCTATGAAAATTCTTTGAGGAATAAAACAATTAAGACCGAAGCAAGGTCAAGTAAATGAGAATGAAAAGGGTTACATTTTATTTCCAAAAGCCGTCTTGAACAAAAGATTGCGGGAAAAATGTCTCAGTGTTTAAAGCTCATATCATTTACTTTTGCTGAACGTAGTTTGATTTGCAGTTTAACATAATTCCAGCATGTCTGCCTGGTCTTTGTAATCAATTTGTAAAGGTCAACGCCCGAGGTGTACTTAGTACTTTTGTAGGGGGATGCTCCGCCCCGAGGTCCAAGCTCGTACCCTTTCATATACTGTTTTTGACAGAAAAGGTACCCTTTCGTATACCTTTCATTGAAAATGGTTCCCCTTTCATATAGCCCTTTTTATATAATACTTAAATGGAAGTTTTACCTACCTTTTTTATACTTCAACTCGTGTTTTCGCTACCCTCTCCTATTCTTCACGAAATCGCTACCCTTTCATATACTTCATCTCGTGAAATGCCGACCCTTTCTTATACCATCCTGCCTCAAAAAGATACCCCGGCCCTTTCGGGCGGTGCATCCCCGTATAGTCCATTATAGGGAGTCCCCTCCCGGAGGGGGGGGGGGGGGGGGGGGGGTCAACGTTTGTATAAGCAAAGATATGAGCTTATCCGGTTTGCGATTACAGTTTTTCGTACAAGGTCAAAATATGACAATAATCGTAGTGAAATCTCCGTCAAACATCCATCTTTCATTACAGAGCAGATATAAAGTATGCTACAAAAGAGGCATAGTGCGCGAAAGGGGGTGTTGGCGAGAAAGGTTGTTAACACAGTTTTTTGTAAATGTCCCATTCAAGTTAAAGAGATACGTCACAGTTTCAAATTTAGACCACCGATGCCCATAAGCGACTCAAGACTCAATATCTTCATCTTCGTCCGTAACAAGAATCTGCCAGTAGGAAACATGTAACAAATAATACATTGAATACAAAGCATCTTTTATAATCATGCAAGACAGTATTTAAATACTACAGGCTGATCTACTACCTTTGAATGCACTGGATTTGATATTGTATCTTCGAGTTAATCGTAATGTGCAAAAGAAAAAAGTTTATTATGGCAGCTTGAAAGTGGCCTCGCAAAATGTAAGACGTATTATACTGCGAAATCGTGCCGAATATCGCCGAATACTTAGCCGACGAGATTAACATGCATCGAATATTCCGTAAGATTGAGCAATATATTAATTTCTTTTCTCTTTTATTTAATACATTACTGACAACCCACAATTTCAAGACAAAAGATCGTCCAGATGACTTTTGTTTGAAAAAGCTTGCAACATTATTTTACTAGCCGTGCTTAATAGCGGAGCTCTGCGGGCCGAAGGCCCGCGCGTAGCCCCTTACTCATAGAACCTAGAACCTATGCCCGTCATTTTTCATGGTCATGGCTAGCGGAATGTTTCGCGGGCGCGTGCGTGTGCGGCCCGCCGCGGCCCGCCCGTGTTGGACAGGGCTATTTCGCGGGCGCGTATGACGTCGCAAAACATGCGCGTATGACGCCACACAACATCCGAGATGTTTGTTTTCATTACGAATTTCACAACCAAAGATCAAGCGGAGATTTATTAAAGAATTTCCAGGCAAGCGAGGGACTTAAAGGTAAAACAGAGTACATTTTTCGATGGGAATTTATGTTGATATCAATATGTGATTGACTTTTTCTTTGTGTTCTCGCTAGTTTTGGATAATTGTTTAAAAAACGTGCTCAATTAAATTCAGTTGTTTTGATTTCTTTCATCGGAGACATCTCGGCCTCGATGAGCTATAAATTGTTCGCGTTTTGCTTTTCAACATAAACTTATGGAGATTTGAATAAAATTTTTCGAAAGAAGATTGTGTTGTCCATTTTCATGTGTTTGTTCATTCATTACATAGGTTGAAATGCGATTTTATGTAAACAAGTTCTAAACTTCACTCGCGTGCATGGTCTTATGCAAATATGTTTGTGTATTTTTGCAATTTTGATTTCCAA
Source organism: Dendrophyllia cribrosa (assembly GCA_024195265.1). NCBI lineage: Eukaryota > Metazoa > Cnidaria > Anthozoa > Scleractinia > Dendrophylliidae > Dendrophyllia > Dendrophyllia cribrosa. The sequence continues at coordinate 34,543,111 of JAJLRJ010000001.1, forward strand.
ATCAGTTTCTCGTACAATTTTTTTATAAGCAACAGATGTATTATCGTACTAGTTATTCTAGACGGAGAAAAAGTTGTTTTTGTGAACTTTTGTACGGTCTAAATGTACTGTGTAAACGATCGCGTAAGTCTGTTTTTGAGAATTGCTAAAATTAAAAAGTAGCCAGTTGTTTTGATTTCTTTCATCGGAGACATCTCGGCCTCGATGAGCTATAAATGGTTCGCGTTTTGCTTTTCAACGTAAACTTATGGAGATTTAAATAAAATTTTTAGAAAGAAGATTGTGTTGTCCATTTTTATGTGTTTGTTCATTCATTACATAGGTTGAAAAGCGATTTTATGTAAACAAAAAAAGACTTGGATTTTATAGTTCTAAACTTCACTCGCGTGGTCTTATGCAAATATGTTTGTGTATTTTTTTGCAATTTTGATTTCCAAATCAGTTTCTCGGACAATTTTTTACAAGCAACAGGTGTATTTTATTCGGAAATTAGTCGTACTAGTTATTCTAGACGAAGATAAAGTTGTTTTTGTGAACTTTTGTACGGTCTAAATGTACTATGCAAACGGTCGCGTAAGTCTGTTTTTGAGAATTGCTAAAATTAAAAAATAGCCCGGTCGTCAATTTTATTCTCGTGCTTCCGACCTTTCACCTTAGTTAAGCTAATCTTTTCATCGGCTTTAATTTCTGTACAGAGAGCGACGCTGTTAGGCTCAGCCTATCTATATATATATTATTTGTTAATACATGACAAGCAGAGAAAGAAAGTTGCGCTAAAATTTCACAAAAGTGAGAGTTTCATACGGTGAGCTATCGTCTGCTTAGAATAACATAATGCAAAGAAACACAGCTTTAAACGTTTGATGCTAACGACACGTCCAGTTTAGGTAACGATTTTATCAATGTTTAGTTGTCCGAATGTGCAATTTGTAACATTTACTGAGCTCGCTAGCTGCACGCTTTTTTAAAGAGCTTTTCGCTCTGCCCTAGCCATGTGCTTGTTCAGTTTGTTTTGATTCTTACAATACATTTCTTTTGTTTAAAGGGATGGTTTCACGGTTCGGCGGATGTGCACAGATTAAAATGCTTTATTCGCTTTCTTACTGTTATAGCAAATTGACGTTAATTGTTTGAAAAAAAAATTTAATTCCAATTCCTTTTAAAACAAGTGAATATCGCCTATTTTGGCTCTAAAAGTTCCCGCGCGCCGCCATTTTGGCCCAATATTATCTGATAATGATAGCCTACTTTCGTCCTAATCCAGGCATAAGGTTGACTAGAGAGACATGGCATCGATTATTCCAAAACGCTTAAATACTAATGATGGATGTTAATGATGGCATCGACCGTTTACGAAAAGGATCAGCATCGGTTACAAGTAGAAAACAACTTTACCTAAGCAAATTCAAATTAAGCGTGCAGCGGCTATTGTTACTTCGAATTTACCTAGGTAAAAGTTGAAACGTATAACCGCGGCTATTGTTGTTTCTTCTGATATAAGCTTACAGTCAAAAAAAGTACTCGAGCAGTTGACTTACATTCTTAAAGTCATATTTGGAACAAGTCTAAAAGCCTCCGGTTCGATTGTTATTATAGGGTTATCCGATAACATTCTTTAAAGAAAACAGTAAAAAAGGAATTAACACCCAAGACTTAAGTATATGTAATACAATGGTTTCTTCGCGTATTTTGGATAAATATCTTGAGTGGTATTTTGAAATTTTAAAATATTACGAGCTATTTTTATCCCAAAATCACCGTAGAAACCATTGTATTATTTGTTTATACAAGGCGGATAAATTTCGCCACTACCAAAGATTACTTTACTGCTTCATATATTCATGTTAATAGTAAGTTTTCTAACAGCCCAATAGACCAATTCCGATATATTAAAATTCATACTTGGCTCCGAGGCTTAGGGGAATAAAACAAAAGAAATCATATCGAGGTTCAGGGATGAATAATTTATTTCTTTTGTTTTATTCCCCTAAGCCTCGGAGCCAAGTATGAATTTTAATATATCGGAATTGGTCTATTAACAGTTGTCTACTTAGTAACCTGGCCTTTGAGTGGAAGTAAGGCTGAAGTTGACCTTGTTTTGGAACAGACGTTTCTGCTTTTCATTATAAATCATGTTGTTACGTAAGAAGATGGGTTTCTATCAAATTAAAGTCGATCGACGCCAGCCTCACTTTCACTTAAAGGCCTGGGCCCGGTTGTTCGAATCGAAAGCCGATTAACGCTAATCCCGGATTAAAAGTTAACCGAGGATTTTATTTCTCTGTTTAAAAATGTTTTCAAAAGATCATTTGTAGAAATTTTTGGAAAATTTTCAATCGTTGAATTGTTTAACTGTATTCAAAATTGACGCTAATCCTAGGTTAGCTTAATCGTGCTTTGAACAACCCGGCCCAGGAAGCTGAGCACAAAACTGTAAAATGGTCTAGTAGAGACTTCGGAGACTAGAAAAACATCGACGTAAGGCTGTTTTGTCATTATCATGCTCGCGGATCCACGAAGAAAGCTTTCGATGAAACTATTTATGATTTCTACAAAAATAACTTTTAATCCTAAACAATCACCTCAACGAATTCGGTCTCAAGTTTTAAATTATTAATGCGAAAATGTACGATAGGCTTAAGAATGAAATTGACACGATAAATCTTTTACTATTTTACCTTGCAAGAACTCTACAAAAATAGCTCTTACATGTATTTGAAAACAATCTCAACCAATCCGGCGAGTGACACAGGAAAAAAAATGCATTTTACGAAGAGGGCGCGTTGCTATATATGGCAACAACCCACTTAATTAAGCCTCGTTATGGACTATTTTGTTCTGAATAAATTCAAATCAATATTTTCATGCAGAAAGAAGTTCTTTACTTATTTACTACACTCACATTATCTCATCATGAAGGCGTTTTAATGCTGGTCTCGGATTCAGGTTAAAGAAGGCTCGATGTGGAATATTTTCAAGTCTTCCGTGGCTTAAGGAGCTAAATGAATGACAATGCACGTCAGGTGACCGAGTTTCAGTAGCCAATCAGAGCGCGCCAACAATGCTATCCACTGTTTCAGTATATACTAACATTTATTGTTCCGACGTTTCTTCAATTAGGTGTAATTAACTGAAACGGACACTATTTTGTAATTTGAATTCAGCTACTGCAGATTACAGAATCCACTTTTATTGCAGTGTACGTATACTGATGAAATAAAACGCAGTTGAAAGAATTAAATGAGGACTTAAAGGGCATTCAGTCCCACCGAAATAACGAAATTGTGTTTAATACTTAATTTCCATGTTATATCGCCAAATGCCACCCAAAATAAACTAAATTGGATAAAAAGATTCTTTAGAGCAAAACAGATACAGAAGTTTGGAGAAGAGGTGCAGGATTGCAAGGATTAAAGTGGATTACAGTTCATCAATTTTGGTTTCGTGACAGGCGGTCAAGAAATCAAAGTTTTCATTCTGATGGAATTTTGAGTTTGTCAAGGTGTTGTTTTCTCTTTTTATTTCATATTTCTTTCCTTTAATCAGTTTGGCTATTTTTTCCTTCCTGTTTCAAGATAATAAAGCAAGCTCCTGGCCAAAATCAGGGAAACACGGTATATCAGCCGGGACACCTATTCCAGTCATTTTCTTTATTAATATTCAGTATTTCAAGTTAAAACTTACACGTGTATCAGATTAGCCGAGTATGGAAATGTCTTGTTTGTTATGAAAGCTATCTTGTTATGGTGCAAATATCTGCCAAACAATAAAAACATTTATTTTACTACATGATTGTAATATTTTACCGGCACGGTACAGAAAACCGGGTACCAGTATATTGCCCAGGGGTTCACGGTTAGCGGGTTTGAAATAGAGTCCGTTTGTGTCATTCTACCGTCAGCCTCGTCGTGTCATTTCCTAAACCAACAAGTAAATTATTTTTGTTAAGTTTAGTCGCGCCTTAGTTGTCAGTATGGTATTACCTAATGACTTATTATCGACAGGTTGTGGCGTTTTTTCAGTCGTTTAACTTTCTTAGTTAAGACACCCTGCTACCTTTAGATTTTTTGTAGTGCTTTGTCAATCAATAAAACGTATCGTGGGCCTGGCTGGCCAACGCCCCATGCCTCTAAGCCTTCTGTGTTTGTTCGGCTGTGTAGTGGAGGCAAAATATCATATGTTTAGCTAAATGTTCAGTATATTCTTACGTATTTGAGAAAAAATAGTTGTTATTGTCATTATGACAGTTTTACATGAACACACACACACGCACGCACGCACACGCACGGGAAAAACTCTCCGTTGTCCATATTAACGGGGTTCCGTATTAAAAAGAAGACATTCTAGACAAAATGTATTGGGTCTTTGACCGAAACCAAGAAAAACCGTCTATAATTATAATAGGGTGTTCTTATTAAGCGGGTGCGCGTAAAGCGGGGTTCGACTGTATTTATACTTCTTGAAGGTTTCAGATTAACGCCCATTTGACACATCGCTTTTTTCTCCGTGGACAGTTGACCAACCCCCTATTAGACTAGTTTATTACACCAAATATTTTATGGTCATGCGTAAACTTTTCGGCTTTTGATCTCGGAACATTTCATAGCGTTACTGCTATACAGCTCTATAAGATATTCGAGAGAGTAAACTATTTCGTCCATAAGCCAAGGCCTGAAAAAATGATTTTCGTTGCACCCTCTTCGGGACATAGTGACTTTGGTATCAAATTAAAGTTAGTGGCCTGTATTTTACGAATCTGCTTGTTGCCAATTATCTAACCTGGTGGTATAGTGGGATTCGGTGTACGGAAAAGTGCAGTCCAAAGATGGATGTTCATGGTTCACTCTTCTGCAGCGCTTGCAGACAAATGCAGAGCATGGTATCCATGAACAGAGATCAGCATGAAGTACATAAAGAAACTGGCTGCACACACATGCCAAGAGATGAGGCAGATGTTAGGAAAGTGATGTAAGTTGTGCGAAACTGGTGCGACCCATTCGAATTGTATGACGATCTCATCAGTCTCTGTTCGGGGTATGTTGCTGACGAGAGCCTGATCTTTTGGGTGCAAAAGAGAAAGGGAGTTAATCGCTGGTCTCTTTCGTTTCAGATCGTCTTCAAACCAACAATGTTGGCTTCTATGAGACGCTGTCAAAGCTCAAGTTAGGCACGTTTCGCGACGTACAGAAAAAGGCATCGGTGAGAGTGAGAAATGTAATTCTCATAGCAGACAGGAACTTGCTTGCTTGCTTACTTGTTATTGGTCAGAGTCAACAAATGAATCTTTGAGAGCTACTGAAACATGAACTTGGTCTCTTCCCATGGTCTGTGGCTATGTCAGATGGCTCGCTGGCTAAAACTAACAAGGCAGCTCTCTCGAAACTTCTAGAAGACGGAGAAGAGTGCTTGACAAGCATACTGGCAGAGATGATTCTAACTAAAATATTGACGCTTACAGAAACATCAACAAGGGTAGAATTTGTCGCTGATCAGTATCCTGATTTGTCAAAAAAAAAAACACTGAAAAAAGTAAACGAGGTAGAGACGGCCATTCCTTTTTGCCATAAGTAGTCGACAGTAGCCCTACCCTCGCCAGTGGAAGAAGTTTATGTCAAATGGGACCAACAAAACCAGGCTAATGCATTTTCTCGTACGAGTGGTCAACTAGAAAGTATGCCGGGAAGATTGGAGTCCATACTCTCTATGTTACTCGTGGAAACAACTGTTCGAAGATTGAAGATGTTGGTGGAAAGATTGTGCCCAGTGTAGCCTCGCAGCTCTGCGGCAACCAAGAAGAAGCCGACACACAGATGTTTTTGCATGCGTATTATGCCTCGTCCTTTGGGCACACATCAAGTTCAAGTTCAAGTTTATTTATTCACACTTATTCAATTACAATACACCAACAATAAGGGAAAAAAAAGAAGTATTGCATCAGTTGCCATCTGATCATTAGATATTGATGTTAACGTTCTAGCGTGTTACCACCAGGCAAGTATGTCAGCATCCATAACATTGATGAGTGGAACACGATGCAGATCTCGCCTCACCAGTGTGCCAAACGTATGTGAACAACTTGGTCCAGTTATATTCCAGCTGCTACCAGGTCTACATGCTTTTACCGTATGTTACACTGTTTTTACCTTCTTTAGAAAAGGCAAGAAAAAAGCCTTGAAGATGGTGAAGGAAAAACAAGACATGAAAGACAAACTTGGGGGTATCAGCGAAGCAGTGCCACCAGGAGATGAAGTGATCGCCAACGCATTTCGTGTGTGCATTGTACAGTGGCAGTGGCGAAGAAAGAATAAATGAGATCAGATATAACATGTTTGCAAAAGCAAGAACATGCAGTCTTACCAGCTTCCCCCAACAAGAGCAGCTCTTAAACACCATATAAAGTGTGCTAACTATCAAGCCTATCTGTGGAAGAATTCCTTCTCAGGTATATTAAGGCATAGGTCAACAGTTATTTTCAAAAAAAGGTAGGGGGTGGTCTATCTTTGGAGGCTTTAGCCATAAAAACATAAAACTTTGGAATACTGAAAAGTTTGCAAATGCAGTAATTTTAGCATAAAAAAGATATGCAAATTAGGTCACGTGACTTGATACGGCCACAAAAACCAAAATCAAAGATGGGAACAGTTTATGAGAACCGTAAATAAACTTCACTACTACCAGATAAGTCCTAAGAGAAGCAACAAAAGATCTGTGCTTGGCAATTATTAAATACTTCATTATGTTTGAAAATAAACGGTACTTTGTACTAGTGCCCAGACCCCTATAACAGTTATTTCTTTTTTCCGGCCTTTCTTTTAAATTATCTTAAAGTTTCCAAGCACAGAAATGATCTACCTTGTGGCCTTAAAATCATAAAGTTGATGGCAGACTCCAGGAAATAGTAAAAAGTGTTTCCATTTTGTGTATAATATTTTTCAGCTAAAAATAGCCTTGACAAGTCACGTGTATAATTTCCATATTTTCTGCGTACGAAAATGACCACAATTGCAAACTGTTTGTTCTGCCAAAGTTTTTCGTTCTTATGGATAAAGACTCAGAAGATGGACCACCCCCTCACTTTTTGTGTGAAATGGAAGGAGATCCATGCCTTAATTTACTTGAGTTACTAAGGTCCATTGAAGATCAAAATCCAGATGGTCAAGGATGGCAACTAAAAGACGTAAGTGGTCTGGTCCCATGTGGCCCCTGCCCCTTAGGATGTAATGCAGCTTGTATGCTGCAGCTGCAACACACCATGTGATTCAAGACGCTGCTCCTTGCACAGAGGGGTGTGTCTGCAATGAGGACTTTGCAAACTGTTCTTTAGAACAAAATGATGAAGACAAAGATGAAGATGAGGACAATGAGGAAGATGTGCATGAGTATGAACGTCTTTGAAAAACATGAAAATGAAAAGAAAAATGGAGATGCCTTATGAAGTTAAAACCTTGCAGCCCTCGAGTAAACTGAATTACAGTCAAATAAAGAGTACATCATTAGTAACCATGTTGAATAATTCGTTTAACTTTTTGGAAAGCCATGTGGTTCAGCACTAGTTTTGACTGTTATTGTCGCTTACGGCAATAACATGTAATGCAATGTAGTGTTTAACTTGTGATGTACTCTGCTAGCTGAGTATACAATTTATGTTTACAAACATTGTATGCATGATGCCATTGGCAAGTTCCTGGTTGCTAAGCGAGATTGTTACGACGAAAGAATAATTATTACAAGTAGAACTGTTCATTGAAATATAAGATCTTTAGCAAATTGGTTGTTAAATGTTTTGAGTAGTTTCTCTTTAGAAAATATACCTGAAAAGCAACTTCATGAGGTATTTGGACATTTCTAAGTTTTCCTAGCAACCGTTACCATGACAACAAGACGGCTAATTCTGGAGTGTCCAAGTTGATATTCTAAGTGTGGTGCATAACTGTTGCATATTTGGTGAGATATGGACCAGTGGTTGATGGCACATGAATTTTTACAATTTCAGCAAAATAATGCTTCCTTACTACCCTATAAGTATTAACTATGGGTGCCCTGTTCCTTAAAAGCATGATGAAGGGGTAATAATGAAAATTCCAATTCATGAGTCTATTCTGGACATAATGGAAATGTTTTGACTGAAATTTTATAAATATCTGCTAATTAATCGAAGTTTTGATCATGAATTGGCCATAAAAGTAAAAACCTGCATACCTTTAAAGATCTCCATGGCAACCGTTTCCATAGAAACATGAAAATGCATGACACAAAATGCAAATTGTTGGGGACGGTGTAAAATGTCAAATTTGAATCAAATTGGTGTTTTCAGCAGAATTATGGATCATATTATGTTGTGTGGAATTCACAAGGACCAAAATCCCCCAACCCACCCCACCCCCCCCCCCCCCCCCCCTCCCCCTAACATGGAAATGGTCACATACCTCGCATAAGCACAGGTAACATAATTGACAACAAGCAGATTCGTAAAAACAGGCCACAATCTTTAATTTACGGTGTTTTGCGGAAAGTTGATTCTTCAAATAGCAATTGACTTCACTCCGTTATTACATCCACCCCGTTAATACGACCATGACCCGTTCGTGGTCGTATTAAAGGGGTTTCACTGTTCTACTTTAGGTATTTCGAAAAAAAATAATATATAGAATCACTTAAGAACCATATTGAGCAATTATACCGTTACACCTACAAAATGGTTAGTCTTGAAAGCGAAGAAAACACACCCGCAGAAAGGATTTGAATATTGTTGGAAGCCAAGATCCTGAAAAAAGTAACAGAATTTGTTATGTTTTAATTTTAACCTAGTAAACGACCAGAAAAAAAGGTTCATCACGTTAAATACAAAAGGTATTTCTACCTTAACTCCATTTCCTTAAAGGCGCTATGCATATGTCAAGAACATTTGGCCGTGTTTTGGCCAAAACTGTGCTTAACACGTATTCCAAAAATTCTCTTTGAACTTTAAGAGGAACATATAAAGTGAATTCGTACAACAACAAGAAGAAGAAGAAGAAGAAGAAGAAGATTATTTTATCAAAGCGACGAGTAGATCAAATAGAATTTGTTAAAATTAACTGAATTTTATGATTTCTAAAAAAAAACTTTGATGCAAAATAACCAAAGCAAAAGTGGACATTTTACTCAACCTGCTCAGGGACCGCGGAGCCCACTTAAAAGTGGAAGGGCTAATAGGATGAAATGGCATTGAAAATTATTTTGCGAGCGGCCGGCGAAGGCGCGAGCCTTTATGGGGGTTCTGCGGGCATGCCCCCTCTACCCCCCCCCCCCCTCCCCCCCCCCCTCCCCCCCCCCCCCCCCCCCGCCCCTCCTAGAAAATTTTGAAATCTTGATGCTCTAAAACTCCATTTCTAGCGTTCTGAAACGACAATTTCTGTAAAAAATGTTCGGTAAATTGATGGTCATGTGTGGCTTGTTGTCCATTAAAACAAATGCGCGTGTGCAGACAGAAACACTTGGTAATCGATTTTATTTTTATTTTATTTTTTCAAGCTTAGCTTATAATCAATTCATATAGAAGAATCGAGGATTGCCGTTGGAAGTCTTGAATGAAACTATCTATTGAATTTGGCTCGACTTGCTGTATCTATAACAGGTTAAATTATCAAAACGCGGTCCAGCACTTGTCCAAACGATATCTGTGATTCGCTAAGAAAACAATAGATTTGTCCCGCTGGGATAGGGATTTAGGGATAGGAGCATTGTTCAAGTGATATATCAATTGTATCGTTCGCCAATCACAGACATCGTTTGGACAGCTACGGGTTTACCCCAAAACTGAAGGACTACTAACCTGGTATACTTTGAAAAAAGCTTGTTATCTTTCTTGACATTATGGTTGGTTTTTAAAAGCCAGAAATTCGAAACCAAACTTAAGTTTTAAGGTAGTGTTGCATTGATATGTACACGTTGAGAGCACATGGGCAAAAAGCCTCTTAAAGCTCATTCCCAGCCCCCTCATTCATGTCATTCGTGTTCGCAATACGGAAGGAACGCCGGTAAGAATAAAAGGCAAAGTTTGTTCAGTCTTCGAGAAGCAACGTTGTAGGTGTTTGTTACTTAAATTACTATTTTCCATTGGTAGCTCTTGCTACATTTTAAGGAAAAAACAATCAGTCTCGTGAGCCCTAAAAACCTTTTTTGTCAACCCTTGCAAAAAGGTGGTAGGGCTACAGCCCTACCAGCCCCTCCCCCTTCGCGGTGCCTGCTTCTTATCACAACTTGCTTGTCATGGAAACGTCACATGTCATACAAACAATTTACTTCCAAATCGCCCTAAAGAACAACGAAGAGCTGTTAAAGCCTTGGCCTCTTAAAATGAAAACCGCTTTTGAAATTTTTCAAAAACTTTTACTTGAAAATCCTCGAAGGATAAGTCATGCATCTTGTCACTTACAGTTCCTGGAGGTTTCTCAGTGTAGCAAACACTCGTTTAGGCAGATATGTTATATTGTTTGAGGAAATATCTCTGGAATATAATTGTCATTTAATACGGTAAACAAAAGATTTTATGATAAAATTGAATGCTAGTCAAAAAGGTAACATGAAAACTAAAAATATATAGATAGTGAAACAATAGAAAAATATTTGTGATGGTCCTATGGTTGTAGTTTGCAGAGGTAAAATGAATATAAAATAGGTAGGAAAAATTATAATCAAAATAATGAAATGTTAGATATTTACTTCCTTGCTATTTAATATTCATATCCATCGTGAGACAAATGACAATATGACGATAAACTTCATCATTAAATGTTTTTAATACCTGTAATTGTACTTACAGGTGAAATAGACTTGTTAGTGTGGAAAACACTCTTTCAGGAAGAAATGAAATACCATTTGAAGCCAAAGATCTGTTAAAATAATAATAACAATAATTATTGCTTTAACAAAAGAAATAGCAATAGCTACGGCATGATGAGTTTCATAATTTGAAAACGTGTTTGTTCGGACATCTGTCGCTGGAGCTTCTTTACACTTACAGCCTATTAAGTTTTTTCAGCCTTGAAAACACTCCTTCGGAAAGATTTTTTTATGGCGTTTGAAGACAACAACCTGTGAAATACATAATGTATATAATCTTGCTTACGATTCAAGTGACCTATAAAACTAAGAATTACGTTACCCCAGCTGCCAAGCGCCAATTCACTTCTTTCTCGTCCTATCTGATCTTTCTTAGTTTCTGTAGTTAATTTTCAACTACAGATTTTTTTTTCATTATTGATCTAACGATTTGTTTTACAATAAACCAATCGAGCCATGAACGGCTGGGCCTTTTTGGATGCTTCCAAATGAGCAATGTCCCTGAAAACAATGAAACCTGCATATTTTAACGACAGCCAATCACAAAACAGGTGTAAATTTAACGGCGCGCAAAGTTTGTTTGGGTGCCAACTAAATATTGACTGAAACGAACTCGTTTTTTGATAATAAATTTTTCTGATTGAATGTGTCAAATTAATTTTGTGGGGGAAGAAAAAATGTTCAGGTGCTGACGGCGACTGGTTTGAAATGTCAGGTCAGTGAAATCATTAATAATCAATAATGATCACGGGATGCACGGGATACAAGGGATACACGGGCTACGGGATACAGATTTATAGAGAGAGAATTCTCGATCTCTATAATGAAAGAATGCCACAAAGAAATGTTTCTACTGTTGTACAGGTCCGGGGTACGGATCAGTCTAGGTCACGTGAATAACACTTCTCTTTCTCGTGGGCAATAATTACCAACTGGAAATCATGTAAACCCAGTTGTTAAGGGTATATAGCAGTTAACGTTAACTGCTGGATGGCCGAATATATATACACAAGGAATACAAAAAAGCGAAACTTTAGTACAGTTCAAAATTAACAATGTCTTGCTTTGTATTGTTTGTTGTGTGCTGCCGGTTCACCGATAGCTACTCACAGATATTGCAGATTGGTCATTTTGCTAAAGACTGTATCAGGCAGGAATTGAATAGCGTTTGAAGACAGATCACTGTAAGGATCGGAAATAATTAATTACTTTAATTTAACAGTAATAATGCGAAAGCGCACGCAATATCTCGCCATTTCTTACACAACAAGCAGCGAATGAAAATTTTGCCAAGCTAAAATTAATTTGGCGTAATTTAGCGTTGGGAGAGTTTTATACGGAGAGTTTTCGTAGTCCACGTAAAGAACGGGACAGAGTAGTAATTACACAAATTAAAACAGCAAAATGGCAGAGAATACCTTCTTAGTGACAAGTGTTCGTGTCTTATAGATACTGATTCTGAATTTAAAGTTTTATTAATAGTTCAATTCAGAATCCAAAAAAAATTTAACAAGCAGACAGCTACCTGAACGGAGCGGCGAAAAGTCTCAAAGAAATGCAACGAGAGCAGTAAGTCTTGCAAAAATTCACAGCGTAAGGACACAATAAACGTTTAAAAAACTGCAGTTGATGTGGTTTTTAGTCCTTTCTATCAACAATAAATTTTCAAACATTGAGGTAACTTTCCTACAAAATGCGATATCGACCACCAGCGCCGGATATATGTCATGTAGAACTACCGATATCGAGAGCGCTATGACCATATTTGGACAGTGTATCAATGCGTTGAACTATGATCAATGTACAATAAACGTTTATAGCCAGTAGGACTACGTGAAAATATGCTTTCGATATCAAACATATAGATAAACAAGCAAGCAATTAAATAATCCTAGATGCTTTTAAACTAAATATTTCATGTTTTATACTGAAGTCATCATCATAATTAATAGCTATTGCAAACGTTCGAGACTTCATGGTATACAGCTATTTCAATTAACGTTGTCGGGTGAAAGCTCAAAGCTAAAAGCTCAAAGCCTACAAGTCAAGACCAAACGAGCAAACCGAGCGCCTGTTCCAGGCATGCAGATAGTTGGGAGCGGTGAAACATAAAGAAACGGCGCGAATGAGCGATGCGACGAGCGGGAAAAACGTTTATTTTGCGCCGCTCCAAACTATCTTGGCTTGTAGCTTTGAGCTTTCACCCGACAACGTTAATTGAAATAGCTGTATAAACAAATAAGCCCACTATAGCAATAACCGCGGACAAAACTAGTTGAGAGATATTGAAATTTCGCCTATATTTCTTTATTGTCCTGAAAAGCCCGCAAACACCATTATATAACTGTTCGCCCTCCCCTTCCCCTCTACCAATGCTGTTTTCGGAATCATAGGATTTTAATGCAGGTCCGGTTTTCAGTCTAAAACAACATTGCACGGTGGTGGTAAGGGAGACAATTTGTTCAAGTTTGATTTCGATTACGAAGCAAAATTGCAAAACCGATGGAACTGTCTCAACAATTTTGTTCGAGGTAGTTCCTCGCAGTTGGGTTCAGCTATTTTTACTTACAGTTCCCTCAAATAAATTAGTGTGGAAAACGTTTTTTTCAGATAAAGATGTAATTGCATTTGATGTTAGCATCCTGAGAAAAAAACAAGAATCTGTTATAGAATGCAATTTTTAATGCTTGGTAGAAAAAGGTGAGTGATTGTTACAGGCGTCAACGTCTTGGCTATAGTTTAACCATGTGCCCGAATTCTTATTTGTTGCTCAGTTGGTGTCACTTGTTCAGTCAGTCAGTTGGTAACACGATACTCTCCCTAGTCTTCCTTAACTGCAAACTGGTATGTTTGATTTAGGAAATGTTGATAAACAACAAACAATCCCTCTCTTTTACTACGGTAGGCGGTAGGAGTAAACTGTACGTCCGAGGGTTAACATCCGATTCGGTTCCATTCGATTCACGCGAAACTAGCTATTTTTAAACTTGCAATAAACGCTTACCACCCTCTATCCTAGGTAGTAAGATGCAGTCATATTTAAAATTATCAAAACAAATTACGACACTGGAGTCAATTTCTGTCTGGTCTGCATTTGTTTAAATAAAAAAACAATATCCCCCTTAACAGTACAAGAGGCCAGACATTCTAAAATAATTATTGCACATGTATAGTTGTTGCTGCTTCTCTTGTCACTCACAATCTCCTAAGTTCTGTGGGAAACATTTTTTCAGGTAAATAGGTAATAGCATTTGAAGACAGATACCTGTAAAAAGATAATAATTATATTGGCATTTAATTCATTAAACCTTATAAATTAAGTAATGATCCGCATAAGAAGGAAAGTGCTAACGGCAATGCACGATGGAATGCCAACTTTTTTTTCATTGTTACAACTAGTGATCTCATTGGCCTAGACTCAAAGACCGCTAAAAAGGTAGGTTTCAAGGTGCATTTTGCATGATTTTTTAAAGGTTTCATGTAATTGAAGACCCAATCGCAAAACATGCAAATTTTGAAAGAGATTGTATTTGAGGAACTTCGTCAAAGAAGCAAAATTATAAGCTATTGTCTTCTGCTATTTTGATTGGTTAAGCACGAACATTTCCTAAAAATTATCTGACGCAAATGGATATTCTTTATTTTTATACTGAAATATAATTATAAACCATTAGATCCTCTCCTATTCTTGAAATCAAAGACATTCTATGTGAGAAAGAGCCAATGCCGCAGAACAATGAAGTTTACTGTAGTTCTTATGTGGAGCGTTACTTAAATGATTCAGTATAAAGCAGTACTGGACATCACAAGTTGGATGGTAATCTATACATTGTATTAATACACAGTTTGTACGAGCTGTTGATATGTTACTGACATTACCATAAAATATGCTATTTTATAGTAATGATACACTGGCTGTGGTCACACTGTAGAGTTAACGCGTGATTTAGCCTCGGAAATCACACTTTAGAATAAATAAACCAGCTTTAGCATTATTTGTTGTATGGTTCATCTACAACGAAGTCAGATAGCGACAGTGACTTTATAATGATTACACAAATATAAAAACAGTTTTGATTTATCGGTTTTGTAAATTATCTTTATTCCATTCAGTGGCGTAAATAATTATTGCCTTTCACACAAGTTTTTGCACTGTTTGTGTTTCTCTCTTGCATGATCAATTAAATTCTTCTGATTTTGTCTCGACTTTCTCGCCACCTCACTTCTCGGAAGTAAATCGAACTACAAATTTGAAGATTGTATTTAGCTTGCTGTTGAATGCTTCATATACAGCTATTTTAATTAACGTTGTCGGATAAAAGCTTAAAGCCAGGACCGCAAGTTAGTATGGGTAGTTGTAAATAGCCTTTGCATAAAAATCCCATCATGACTACCTTGCGGTCTTGGCTTTTCGCTTTTTCATCCGACAACGTTAATTGAAATAGCTGTATTAAGGAAAAGTTAAAGCGCGATTAAACCATGCCTTTAATTAAAATAACGATTAACTGTTAATTGACTGTAAAAATACCTTCTCCTAAATAACGCTTCGAAATTACGCTCATAGACACAACTACTATGAAAAGCAATCAGGACTAATTTTCAGAATAGCTGAAGTTTATCAGGGCAGTAAGCCAAACATCGACCGTCACTAACGAAGTTTGACAATTCGAACGTCCCATTTCTTTGAAAGCTACGAACATTTCTTCAGAAATAACCAACTTCCATTCTTTGAAAACACTACTGAAGAATTTGCTTGTTGTCAGCCCGATTAAAATGAAACAATCGGCAATTATTTTCCACTAAGCTGGACAAATCACTTTTGAAAACAATTATGGACCTTTTACTGCTATATTGTCGAAATATGCCAACATTATTTTTTATCAGATCATTTTTTGTCTTTGGTATTCCATAATTATCATTGGTACTTGTATGTTTAGCTTCGATTAATTCATTGTGATTTTGAGCACAAATGGGTCAAAAAGGACACCATTGTTCTTTATTTTTCCTCATTAATTAATTAAAATTGCGTGGAAAGCTATACCTCATATGAAAGGGTAGTAAATACGCTTACCGGAAAAAATAAAATAACCTTGCATAAAGTAGCATAAATTAGCATAATTGTTCCACAATTGCCTATAAATGTGGATAAAAAACAATATTGGTTCAAACTGATGTGTTGTACAAAAAAAGGTTTGAAAGCAAAAAGTTCCCTTGTCATATAAAACACCGGGGTCTTTTGATAGTAAATCAAAATCGATTTACATGCTAATAAAATTTTCGCGCATGAAATTTGATCTTATTAATTATACATGCAACACGATACGTGATAAGATAAGATCTCGCGTCTCGTCTCGATTTTGGTTTCCTCTCGGCACAAAAACCATTATCTTTCCAAAAGTAAGCCAAGACATTTATTCGAAGCAATACATGATTTCAAAGGTAAACATTGCATTGATGTCCTACTGTACTTACAGGTATCTAAGATTTGTCAGATTAGCAAAAGCTTGGCTAGGTAGTAATTTGATGGAATTAGAATCCAAACGTCTGCAAAATGAAATCAAGTTAAGCGTTATTTTAGTCTACTTTGTTCTTTTCTTGTGTAAACAGACAGACAAAAAAAATGTTGCACTTGCATTCACCTTTCTTTAGCGATCACTTACAAATAAACTACATTTTTAAGTGAGGCAAACAGTTTCTCAGGCAGAACTTGAATAGCATTTGAGGATAAAGACCTGTTACAGTAATAAAATTCAATAAGAAAAATAAAAAAAGACACAGAAAACCTCTACTAAGGACTAGCTCCTAATGATGGCCACCTATCATCGTACAACTGCCATGTTATATATATTTTACCAACTTCTTATTCACCCAAATCCCTAATTGATAACATTCCCATCACGGCCACTTCCCTACAACCGCCATGTTTTAATGTTCCGACTTTTTATTCACTCAAATCCTCTAATTGATAACCTTCCCATAACGGCCACCTGTACACGACCCGAAATGATCCCCGACCCCAAATGATGGTCAGTGATCCCCGACTCCGAAATTATTCCCAAATCGACCTGAACAAGATCCGAAATGATCCCCGACCCCAAATGATCCCCAATTTTTTTTCACATTGACCCCGAAATGATCCCCAAGGAATTATCGGAATGGAATGGGATGACGTTTCTATCCCGGGGATAACATTAAAGAGTTTTAATTCCGTTTTTCGGTTAATGCAAAATATTTTCAGTTCTATAAATGGCTAATCGCTTGCACGAGTTATTTTCAGTTAAGGCGGGACACCACCTGAACGCCATTTTTCGGCCACTTTTAAGTGGCGGAGCCATGTTAAAACATGGCTTTATATTTTAATGGAAATATCTCGTTCACGTTTCAAGCAATCCAAATGCTCTTGGCTCATCTCATGAATCTATGTTATGGATTTTTCTCAAAGGATTTGTAAAATTTAAGGAAATAAGAAATATTGAAGATTTAATGACATTTTCAATTAGAATTTGTAGTTAATAATTAAGAGCGCGCGGTTGCCTGTTAGGATCATAAAAAATCCGTCAACGACCCATTTGGCGAATCGCTCATATTTTGTCCAAAGATTCCCTTGGGTGGTTGCTTTTAAGAAATCATGTTTAAAAGTTCCAGTGAATTTTTTTTTTTTTTCAGAAATTCGCGAAAGTTCGAAAGAGTAGTCAAAGTCTAGTTTTTCGCTCATTCATATGCACAAAATGAGGTGCAAGGACGAAGCGCCGCTCAAGCCTAAAATTAAATTCAATTGAAGTCAAACTTTACACAAACTCCGGCAAATATGTGTTATTTAGTAAATTGTGCGAGAGCTACATACAGTTCACACCACGTCATCTAAATAACCAAAGGAGCAACCTCAGTACCAGCTGGATTTCTTAATATTTTGATTTTTGTACGCGATTTACGGTGTGCCCAATTAGCACTGACTTCAGTGCTAAATGATTCGAAAGTTATACAAACTTAATTATTCATTCTTTCATTTATAGGTACAGTGTACTCTGAAAATAGAGAGATGCTCAATTTTCTTGTGATTTTACTTACGTGCTTGTCGGTACTTACAGATCTAAAAGTTTTGTCAAGTTGGCAAAAATTTGTTCAGGCAGAAATTTTAAACCGTTTGAAGACAAATACCTGTTAAATACACGGAAGGAAAATAACAAAGGTCATTTAGTTTCGAGTGTTTTTCTTTAAATTCCCTAGTGTTAACACTGGTGACGTAGACTATATGCGTTATTTAAGAGCAAAAATCAAACAAAATCGCAAATCATCGGCAATGCCAAAAAATATCAAATTCGTTCTTCTTTTGTATATAGGTAGCCCTTAGCAAGATTACAAACGCTGTGCAATTTGCATACGACCTGTCTCACAATAATCAGAAATCGAAAACCTGGCTCTAATCTTATGAAATTCTGAATAAAGTTACATGGTCGAAATCGCCATCTTTTTACCTCCCGATTGAGGTAAGAAAGAAGAGCCCTATAGTTTTTTTCTTTTCTTGAAAAGTCGCAGATCAACTAAATTTGAATGAAAACACAGTATTTTGTCAAGGACAAATTATATAACAAATGGGACGAAATAATGGTTTTCCCAGCTCACTATTTGTGATACATGAGTGGAGTGAATAGACCAGTTTCGAATTCGCTATGGTCGCTGAATGAAAGCATTGAAGGCGCATTTTTACAGGGTTAGCCTTAGCGAGAAGATGACTTGTTTAGAGCTCTGTCTTTTGTTTAATTTTCAAATTTCACGCACCTTCTGCCGGTATTTGTCAATATTTTACATCAGGTCGAGTCTAACCCTGTATCAATGTGTCATTGGTGTTTGAATTCAGCGGTAATTTTAAATACGAAAATGGCTTATTACACGCGTAATTTCAATCCTGTCGGAGCTCGACAAAATCTTAACATGACATAACCTGAACTTCGAATTTGCTCGTTTGTCTCGGAAAGAAATTAATATTTCAATGAAAAACATACACAGCGTTTGTAACCTTGGCTAAAGGTGCTGTTATACGTAACTATTTTTTCGTGAAACTTATCTCGCTAAAAAAAATTGTTGCATGTTGCACGCACGATTTTTAAGTAACACGCCCTCGTGCAACTAAATTCTTGCCTTGTTATACGAAAAGTTCAATCGTTTTCTACTTCTTCTAAGTTACATAACAAAAATACGTGTGTAACATGGCTCTTGCAACTTGTTTCGCCACACTTTAAGGTAGTGTTACACGGAACGATTAGCAACGACGATGTTTAGTGCAACATGGGTGCGCGGACGATTTCCTTCGCAACTTTTGGGTTGCGAGTTTTTAAATCAACTTTAATATCTTGCAACGCAAAAACACGAATTTTGCTCAAGTTCTTTCGTGTAACATATCTGTCGTTAATTTTGTTACGCTAAAAATCGCCGTTGCGAATCGTCCCGTGTAGAACCTATGCCCGTCATTTTTCGTGGTTATGGCTTGCGGAATGTTTTGCGGGCGCGCGTTCGTAACATGTGTGTCGGTGCGTGCATCGGAGCGTCGCGCAAGGTTAGCTCGCGGGCGTGTATGACGTCGCAAAACATGCGCATATGACGCCACACAACATCCGGGATCTTAGCGATTTTGAAACCAAAGCGAGGCTTTGTTTTTCGCGCGGCTACACGGCCGAATGTCACGTCAGCTGGGAAAACACTTTTAATTTTTTGCTGTGTTAGCGGAGAAAACCGTTTCAAATTAAAGTCGTTATTTGTCTGCATTTTTTTCGCGGTTAGCTACTCGAGACAGGGATACTAGTTAAAGGATTCTCAGTAGCCGCTATAATGGAAAAAGAAGAGCTTTGAAACATAAAATCTTGCCTCAAGGAACTTCGTACGTTTTTATCAATGCGGGAGCAATGCGGGGAAATGTTTCTCCCTCCGGATTTCAGAACTGAAGAAGCGGAGATGTAAAGAATTCCCAGCAGTCCAGGGACTTAAAGGTAAAACAAATTACATTTTTCGATGGGAATTTATGTTGATATCAATCTGTGATTGAATTTTTTTTGTGTTCTCGTTAGCTTTGGAGAATTGTTTATAAAACGTGCTCAAATTCAGTCCTTTTTTATGTTTTTCATCGAAGACAGCTCGGCCTCGATGCGCTATAAATGGTTCGCGTTTTAAAATTTTTCGAAAGAAGATTGTGTTGTCCATCTCTATGTGTTTGTTCATCCATTACATAGGTTGAACAGCGATTTTATGTAAACAAAACAATACGTGGATTTTATAGTTCTAACTTCACTCCCGTCGCAAATATATTTGTGTTTTTTTTGCAATTTTGATTTTCAAATCAGTTTCTCGGGCAATTTTTGATACGCAACAGGTGCATTTTATTCGGAAATTTTGTTTTTGTTTTTTGTGAACTTTTGTACAGTCTAATTGTACTGTGCAGACGTTCGCGTAATACTGTTTTTGAGAATTGCTAAAATTAAAAAATAGCCCGGTCGTCAGTCTTAATTCTTGTGCTTCCGACCTTTCACCTTAGTTAAGTTTATCATCAGCTTTCTGTTCAGAGAGCTACGCTGTTAGGCTCAGCCTATCTATATATATTAATAATTATGCTACTGGCTGAGAAATTTCTGAAAAATTTCTGAGCCAAGTGGTTGGCTGAGACAAGCTGTATTTCAGCCTAATTAATGATAATACAGTGGAACCCCGTTAATACGGTCACCAACGGGCCATGAAAATTTGGCCGTAGTAACGGGGTGGCCGCATTAACGGGGTTTCATTATAAGAAAATGTATGGGTGCGCGTTTCGCCGGGACAAAAAAAAGTGACCGTAATAACGAGGTGACCGTATTAACGAGGTGACCGTAAGGCGGGGTTCCACTGTATATGTATTTACTAACATTTTTACAATAGTTTTGCTAAAACTGTAAGAAAGAATCTTAGGAAAAAGTTTCTATCATGCAAAACAATTTTATTTTCAACTCCTCCTGCTTTTAAAACTTGGGCACCATGTTTGTGGCCCTACCGACATTCAGCTGTCATCTTGTCCTCGTCAGTGCACTGTTTTAACAAACAGCACTGTTTGTAACACCGCAAAAACACAAAGGGGGGAGTTAATTCCCCTCATCTCCTCTTGGACCACGGTACGGGGTATAAATTAATTTGTCGTACGTCCGAGGGCTCATAACGGGACTTATAAGAGTTTTGAGTTTTGAGTGGATGCAACAAGATGAACTTACCCAAGGCCGAAATATAATTATTTAAAACCTACCACTATTTTATAATAAAGGAGCTTAAAAAATTGATTGAATAAACGTACAGTTTTTGCAAACTGCTGAGTTTGGAAAATACATCCGTTGTAAGGTTTTGAATGTTGTTAGAAGACAGCTTTCTATAAGAAATACCCACAGAAAAGGGAAAATATTTTGTTTTAATACTGCTGGATCCGTACGTGGGGCAGACATGTAAAACAAATTCAAACTCTTTACAGAATTAGTAATAGAGGTGAACGTTTCCCATATAAGGTATAATTGACGGACGTTTAATGAAATCCGGGGAGTTTTTATTCAAAAGATTTCCTAGCAATGAAATCGATAAGAAATATTTTAAGTAAGCGTTACTACTTCTCTACTTTATTTATCTTTCAAATGTAAAATACCTTTTATCTCAAGCCATTTCCATACGCAAATCAAGACCATACTAACTAGCAAAGAAACGAGAGCTCTGCGTGGCGGCGCACTCGTTTTGCTGAAGAATCTGTGGTCAAAGACTGAGGCGAATTGAATTGATTGGAATATATTTGGCCACCGAAGTGACGAGTTTTTATTTTAAAACAACAATATAAAATAAACAAATATGTCTTCAGCAAAGGTGGGGGAAAGAAACCGCCACTAAAAATATTGTAAACATAAGGACCCACTCGTTAGAAATTAGAGGATAGGCCGGCGGACGGGGCGGTGGAGGCAATTTGTTGACTTATTAAAGTACAGCCGAGGAGACGTGCACGGTGTGATGGTGAACGATCGAAAGGGGCGAGCACAAAGGGGCGGATCCAGGAAATTCTGAAAGGGGGGTGGTTGTACACCTCAATAACTTTCCACTGGACGACGAGCGTCGTATGCGCGAACTTCAAGGGGGTCCAGGTACATGCCCCACGGAATACCCTCTAAAATACCATTTCCAGCGTTCCTGGGACTCGAAAAGCGTTTGTGAAGTCAATATATAAAATCTGAAGTTTACCTTAATTCTCAACTAGAAAACCGAAAATAATAACGAACAATTTTATTCTATTATCTTTGTGAACCACAAAGGAGAGACATGAAGAGTCAAACAAATTTTAAAAAATGCTGCTCAAAGGGGGGGTTGCAACCCCCTCAACCCCTCCCCTGGATCCGCCCCTGGCACATGGCAAGACTAGCGTTTAAGAATGATAGTGTCCGACAATTCCAAATAAAAATTGAATAGACTTATATATTTAGCAAGACCAAACTTGTCTCGAAAGGGGCATTATTTCACCTTTTTCACTTACAGTTCCCGCAGATTTGCCAGTGTCGCAAAAATACCGTCAGGCAAATATGAAAGGTTGTTTGAAGACAATAACCTGTGTTAAGTTAAGAAATGTTTATCTTAATTACAATAACATAAAATAAACACTTGCATTGAATATTAGTTTCTATATTGTTAAATTATTTTTATTCAGTCAAATTGTTATAGATATGGCTCCTATTGTATATACTGTATATACTGAATGATGCATTTTTTCTTCCTTTTCATTGGCCGAGAGCCCACCACGTGACCAGCGAATAACTGCCTAAGAAGATTTCTGCTCATGCCCACGACTGTGTGAAGTTGTTTTGCTGTGAATAACTGTTCTGCTTCCGTCCTCCACAATGGTAGGTCGATTTCTGCTCTGTCTTAGCAGTTATCAACAAACTCGGGGATCGAATGATAAAACAATTATTGGACTCGGCTGTGGCAAAATATCGTGATTTGTCAGTGTCTCGCAGATCAATTATTTTAAATTAAACGAAGGCTTGTTATCCTTATACAGTACAGCTATGAAATGCTCATTAGTTACAACCACTAGTGGATGTATACTGTGGTTGTAACTAATTAGCATTTCATTTTCATTTAATATGTAGTCTACAACATTCGCGTCCGTTTTGTATCAGATCTACAACCATTCGTCTTCGGCTCGTGATAGTAAATCTGATAAAACAGTTAACATGCTGAATGTTAAAAGTCAAGCCAAAACTTATAATCAGTTCCTAGGCACTTACAGGCTATTGAGGTTTACTAGTGTTACAAAAACTCCTTCAGTTAAAATTTTGATACGATTTCCAGACAAATTCCTATGCAACAATTTAAACAATAACAATTAGCATTACCTTGCATGGGTGTCTCGAACAAAAGCTTTCTTAAATTCATTATGAGTTGCTTTTCACTTACAGTTCATGAAGACGTGTTAATGCGGCAAAAACTCTTTTTGGTAAAAATGTGATATTGTTTCCAGACAACTCCCT
The DNA here is from genome assembly GCA_024195265.1 of Dendrophyllia cribrosa. Taxonomy (NCBI): domain Eukaryota; kingdom Metazoa; phylum Cnidaria; class Anthozoa; order Scleractinia; family Dendrophylliidae; genus Dendrophyllia; species Dendrophyllia cribrosa. The sequence goes on from JAJLRJ010000001.1 coordinate 34,566,447, forward strand.
ACCCAATAATCAAAATGATAATAATTAGAAGCATGTCTTTGTAAGATAGGTACTAACTGCATGATATTCATTATGTTTTGGCCAAAAATAAATTTCATTCGTTATTCTTTCATTAACTTCTCCCGGCCAGGTGTCACAAATGTAAAGTTAGTTCACAGAAACGTAACGGATCTTTTCGAAATCGCCGACCGACGTTACGCCATCTCCAATCTCCCTTTCGTAAACGGTCGATGCCATCATTAACATTCATTAGTAACCAAGCCTTTTGTAATGGTCGATGCAATTTCTGCTCTAGTTTATGCCCGAATTAGGACGAAAGTAGGCCATTATTACTAGATACAACCGATTGATACAAGGCTTAGGTAAAAAATGGGATAGAATCACCCGTTATAGATGTATCATTGAGACATTTTATAATTACATTTTCTGTGGGTTTACCTGATCAACGCAGTGGTCTAGTGGTGAAGGAGGGATCTTAGCATAAAAGAAGTTCCGGGTTCGATTCTAGGTAGTTTTATTGCATTTTTCCTTTTCTGATAGAAATATTTTTCTATGACTGGTTACAAATCATTTCGAGTGTCGCTCAAATGGCATCGACCGTTTACGACAGGAAAATTTGGTACGCCTACGCAGTCAATAATAATGTCCGGTTTTGGTGGTCGCAAACGTCGTGTTAGTGTGGACGATATGCGAAAACGCACTTACAGGACTTATAGTGTGGACGGAAAACTTTTGTTGTGTTTTTGTGCCAACATAGATTATGGCCAGAGTTATACTAAGAACTTTCATGGAAAGCATGGTCCGGTACCGTTTCCTGTGGTCATTTACACTTGTTTGATTTTTGTATTGAAAACAGTTATTCAAGTATATGCAGAACTGAGCGCCGTAATTTAGCAAACAAAATCTTGTGTTTAAAAACCCGAATGTGTTTTCTACACACGATGTATCATGCAATCTTTGTAATTACTCGTGGCGAAGCACACGAGTTGTAAATCCGGTTCTGACTTTTCTTCTTTTTTTTCGTTTCACATTAGCGCATGCCAATGTATGCACGCATATTCAAGTTTAAGTCGACGACTATATGGCTTTCAGCCATGAAATACATACCGCGAAGTCTCTCCGTGTGTTGACTTGAGAAGCAAAATAAAGAACTCGACAGCGTACAATTGCACGTTTTCAAGACAATGCAAGGCGTTCATGGATGGATAGGACCGTTTCTGTGAGATTTTCTGTGAGATTTTTGCTCCGGCAAGTTTTGTGTTTGTGAAAGTGATGAACTGTTTTTTTTTTCGTTCGTCAAAAATCCTTACGTTTAATTTTTTAAAAAAATATCGAACCGTGTCAGTGTGAAAACGTAAGCTTACGGCAATATTGCGTTACGCGTTACGCGTTAGCATTTCTTCTTTACGGGTTGGCTCTTAGGAGCCTTTGATAAGACATAATTTTAAGCTTATGTTTCTCCGTAAAAGCACTCAAAACACTCGGGAATCAATGCTGCAATGAGTTAAAGGCGCCACGAGTTCAAGCTGTGTACAGCTTCTTGTTTGTAATGAAAACAAAACCTCGATACTTTCTAAATTTGAATTTTTAAAATCAATCTGCATCCATTAATTTTCTTTCGAGTGAAAAGACGGGAAACATTAACATACAGGTAACGTAGATATGTTAGTGTTGCAAAGACTCCATCAGGTAGAATTGAAATAGCATTTCTCAGCAAATCTCTGTAGAAAGATAAAGCAACAATTGCTTTAATTAAAGCCTGTCGCTGCTGTCTAGAACGCTGCAGCGAAATAGAAAAGTAACGTGACTGCAACACAATCATTTTCCCGCGAAATTCTATGCCAATTATGACGCCAAAGAGTCCTGTTGTTTTATTGGCTCGCAGTGTCAGGAGGTGATATAATTTCCTGTGGAGGCTTGTGTTGTTCGTGAAACTTTACGAGCTTAAATCTCACATTCGATTTTGGGGTGAATATGTCGCAATTGACCGAATTAATAAGGTATGTATATTTGCCAAAAATCCCAGGGGTTGAATGTAAAAAAAGCGACAATGGACTAAATCTGAATCCGAAGTTTGAAGATTCTATGATCCCCGCGTTTTTTAGAAAGGGTTTGTAGAGGTTTGCGGCCAGCGGCATATGCATATTGAGGTCACATGCGCGCTATCGTTGCCATGGCAAAATAATCCGTATGTAGATTCAGCGTTTCTTTGGTCTTGAAAATCCTTCTGATTTTCGGTATGAGTTCGGATTTTCTGAAAGAAACTCACCCGAAGTTTGTTAAATAAATCATTCTATTTTTTCCTCAATGAGCACGTGTGAGGTAAATTGGCTACAGTACAGGGATTTAAAAGGCTGACGTTTCAAAAGTAAGCCCTTTGTGAAAGCGAATATGATTCGCTCTCACGAAAGACTAACGCTGCTTAAAACCATAGTTAATAGAACAAACTGGTTATGAAGCTCAACAAATTTCAAAAAGAGTGTACAAAGCTGCTTTGTTTTATGTTGAACGAACCGTGACCCTGCACATTGTTTTGTTGAACGTGTGAGCCCAAATGTTTCTACTGGTCAGTTGCTCATATGCATTTCAATACCTTTTGTATTTTGTGCAGGGTCAAGGCAAACGAACAAGAATGGAGAACAAAAACATATAACAAAGGACTTACTGAATTTCATTACCAGTTTATTCTATTAACTATGTTGAAACGTTAAGTCTTTAAATCTCTCTACGGTGGTCAATTTACCTTATCAACTCGACCGATACCAACTTTGAGGTCTATCCTAGTATGATCTTGTATATTGAGTTTTTGACAAGTTTATGGTACATGATACCTTCGAGTCAAAACTTACAGACTTTCCAAACTTTTTTTTTTTCTTTCTTTCTTTCTTTTTTTTTTTTTTTAATCCTTACATAAGTCATACTACATTACGTTTTTTAACACATAAAATAAAAAGGAGGAAATACTACTAACAAGGAATAAAGTAATAAAAAATAATAAAAAAAAAAAATAAAATAATAGAGCGGTCGAAACACAAAACCATTAGATAAAAATATACAATAATTACTTACAGACTTTCCAAACGTTTAAGACTGGAAAATACATTCGTGGGAAGGTTTCTAATGTCATTAAAAGCAAGGCCCCTTCAAAATTAAAAAGGAAAACCTACAAATTAGAGTTGTGTAGAAAATGATAGGATGGCTGAACTTTCTATGACACTTATTAATTTTTATGAACTTTGGATACCGTAAACGCCCTATTTAGCCCACCTCTCTAATAAGCCCCCTCTTGAGCTTCAAGTTTTTAATGAGCCATTCTCGCTATTTAGCTCTCCGCCACCACCCTCCCCCATTTTAAGGAGAAAATTACCATATTTCCAGCATACTTGCCAGTAAGCTATAATATCAAACGACAGCGACCCCAAAGCAGCTCATTTTACACAGATGCATACCGGTAATATCGGAAACCTTTTAAACGAATTCTAGTATATTGCCACCTTTGAGACAATGACTTCCATTTCAAGTTATACTTTACAATTTGCTCTTAAGGCCGCATAACTTCCTAGACGGACCACAACCCCTCGCATTTTCGATCGGCGTTTCGTGGTAGGCACAATAATAAAGCGTATTATCATTAGTCTTACGATCTAGTCACTTGGATCTGCTCTGTTAGTCTTCATCGGGCGATGAGGTCGACTAATTTCGTGTCACCATTAGTATCACGATGGTCAGCTGTGATTGGTGGAAATCGATCCTTATTATTCCGGTGAGAAGCTGCTCTCTCTGCGGTCTGCTATAGTACCTTTCTGTTGTGTTTCTTGACCGTTGACATCCACATTTCTCAATTTGTGTCCTTGGTTGTGTTAAATTTAGCAATTATCTAAATGATCAACGGGTTTGATTCTCTGATGAGTGTTTTCTAACTATAGCACTGTCACACAACCTCGATTTTTTGCCAGCGTTTTGGTTGTAATAATGAATGGAATGCCGCATATACGCCCCATTTCACTTACAGTGTGTGCAGCTTTGTCAAATTGCCAAACACCCCATCAGGTAAGTACGTTATCGCGTTGTCCTCCAAATTTCTGTGAAAAAGATTACGTCTTGCTGTGTGTCACAGACAGTAGGCATTATTATTTACTAAAGTCCGTGTAGGATAAGAGAATCAGACAAATCGCTAAATGCTATTTTCCCTGGGTGAAATCCGAGTCCGTTACAGCATATTTCAGGGTTTCGTCTTCTAAAGTGCTAGTTGATGCACCTTTGATTATATTATTACGATGGACACTTTACCTAATCTTCCCAATTGATAGCGGAGCACTAACCGGGCCGAAGGCCCGGCTGCGGAGCCCCATACTCATAGAACCTATGCCCTCATTTTTCATGGTCATGGCTAGCGGAATGTTTCGCGGGCGCTGTCTGCAACAAAAACATGTGTGTCGGAGATGTGTGTCGGAGATGTGTGTCGCGCAAGGCTAGCGCGCATGCGCGTATGACGCCACACAACATCCGGGATCTTAGCGAAGGACTAGCTCGCGGGCGCGTATGACGTCGCAAAATATGCGCGTACGACGTCATGTTGAAACCAAAGCGAGGCTTTTTTTTCGCGCGGTTACACGGCCGAATGTCACGTCAGCTGGGAAAACACTTTGATGTTTTGCTGTGTTTACTGAGCGGAGAAAACGGTTTAAATTAAAGTCGTTATTTTCCTGCATTTTTTCGTGGTTTGCTACTCAAGACAGGGATGCTAATAAAGGGATACTCAGGAGCCGCTTTAGTGGAAAAAGAAGAGCTTTCAGGGATAAAATCTTGCTTCGAGGAACTATATACGTTTTTAGCAATGCGAGAGATGGGTTCGTTTTACGGATTTCAGCACCAAAGCGGAGATTTAAAGAATTTCCAAGCACAGTAGTCGCCGGAGGGACTTAAAGGTAAAACAAATTACATTTTTCGATGGAAATTTATCTAGATATCAATCTGTGATTGACTTTTTGTTAATGTGTTCTCGTTAGTTTTGGAAAATTGTTTTTAAACGTGTAGCTTAAATTCAGTTGTATTAATTTCTTGAATTTCATCGAAGACACGGCTCGGCCTCGATGCGCGTTTTCCGTTTTGCTTTTCAACATAAACTAATGGAGATTTGAATAAAATTTATCGAAAGAAGATTGTGTTGTCCATTTTTATGTGTTTGTTCATTCATTACATAGGTTGAAAAGCGATTTTATGTAAACAAAACAAGACTTGAATTTTATTATAGTTCTAACTTCACTCGCGTGGCCGTATGCAAATATGTTTGTATTTTTGGCAATTTTGATTTCCAAATCAGTTTCTCAGGCATTTTTTGACAAGCTACAACTGTATTTTTTAACAGTAGTCGTAATAGTTATTCTAGACGGAGAAAAAGTTGTTTTTGTGAACTTTTGTACGGTCTAAATGTACTGTGCAGACGGTCGGGTAATACTGTTTTTGAGAATTGCTAAAATTGAAAAATAGCCCGGTCGTCAATATTAATCTTAATTCTTGTGCTTCCGACCTTTCACCTATTAGTTAAGTTTCATCTTAGTTAAGCTTGTTCAGAGGGTCTTCAGAGGGCGCCGCTGTTAGGCTAAGCCTAACTATATATATTACTTTAATTACACGGTCTCCGAGGCTTAGTCGGCTCGTTAAAAGCTCGTTTCCCGACTGCTATAAAGTACTTGAGTTACCACCAAATGCCCTTTAAAAACACTCGTGTTTAGATTTGCGATTTTAAAATCACTGAAAATCCTCTATTAAGCTCCCCTTTTTTGGAGCAAGAAATTATTACGATTATCGGTAATTTCAGTTTTATGAACTAATGCGGACACGAACTCACATACAGTACTCGCGAGCTTTGGGGAAAATATTACCGGTACTTGTACTAAAAAAATCGCAGTTACGATAATCATGAATGTATAACCCTTCATTGATCAATCAAAGTATGGTTTGTGGATGTTAATTCATTTTATTCACTTGTGGGAACCTATAGAAATTTATGAATTACGTAAAAAAAATAGTGGTGAACGGCTAGCGTTTCGCTAAATTTATAGCCCTCATCCCTCCTCAAATGCATATAAAATAAATAACCCCCGTTATAGAGGATTTACGGTAGGTCAACATTTTTTCGAAGATGTGAAAATATCCTTCAAACGTCGACAGAGGCCAATTCGAGTTTTTTTTAAGCGAAAATTTACACCTTATATCATATGCACTTTTTATAACATAGGCTATAAAAAAAATAAAATAATATAATATACTTCAATGCAAATTATAACGAAACTTACAGATGAATCAATTCTTCAAGGGTACTGAATACACCGACGGTAAGTTTTTGAATATTGTTTTTAAGCAGTTGCCTGTAAAATTATTGAAGAGAAAAAATAACCGAAGAGCAGGTGGGATAACTGATGACTCGCTGACACTAATCGACCGGGGGATAGCCGGTTGATAATGATTGTAGACATATTGAGTAAACTACCCCCGGACGATTGGTGACGGACGGTGAAATCCCCCTGTGTGGCCAGCATGGCTGGTTCAGTGACCACATAATTGAGACATCCGACGGTAATCTGGAAACCCATGTTCGATTCTTAGCTAAACAGCATTTCACTCAATTCCTCAGTTGGATAGACAAATTCGGCTAACGCACTGTTGTACTCAATTCAAACCTTCTGGGAATAACATTCTTTGTTCACAATATTTCCATATAATTTCCATGTCAATACTTCATTGATATGGAAATATGACGAACAAAGAGTTCTAATCTCAAAAGGTTTGAATTGGGTACAACAATTTGTAGCCGAATTTGTCTATTCCGCCGTACATCACCGAACGAGCGAGGAGCAGTGATAGCAAAATGTCTCCTTGGAGCTTGCTAGCGTGGTCAGTTCATTCGTTAGGTGGCCGGGTGGTTAAGGCATACGACCGGTAATCTGAAGACCCAGGTTCAATTCCTGGCTGGAAAGTCTGAGTGTTTTTGAACAGCCACCACAATATTGCATCTAATTTCAGTTGGAGGAAATTGAATTTGTTTTCATCGGTAAAAGGGTGAAATTTTGGCTAACGAACTGACTCATTCACAAAGGAAAGTGGTGAATTCATAAAAATGGCAAGGATTGATAATTGAAAATTCAGATTCAGGTGGCAAGGAGTGTTTTTTTAAGGACGACTTTTTAGTTCAATTAATTTGATCTAATAGTAATTAACAACAAAATAAAAATATAAGAGGAATAAGACAATAATAAACCGAAGTCTGATTCTCTTACAGATCCCACAGTTTTGTTAGTGAGGCAAACACTCCATCAGGTAAGAATCTAATAGCGTTCTCAGACAAATCCCTGTAAAAAGAATTGTTTTTTTTTTTCTCAACTTTTTATGGCATCAATCAGTCTTCTCACTTTCCCAGAATGGTTGTCTTCTATTGATCTCTATTCCGCTCTAAGAATTCGTTCTCCCGAACCAAAGGAATGTAGTGAACTTGGCCTGAGGGTTTTTTTATGGGCATCTAACAGAGGTATGGTTATAAAGTGCTGATTAAGGCTTGGTTCTCACTAGCGACATAACGATCATAATCATAATTATAACGTTGTTATAATCTAGTGGAAACACATACGTACAAGTAGTCGACTTTAAATTCTTTTCTCGTTTGTTTTGAACACGGCGCTTTAAAAATGGCTGCTATACAAACCTACGCATTTATTGCGGTAATGATGGGCTTTCTCGCATCAACTACATTTAATCAGGAGTTTCTTCGCCATCGCATTATAATGATACACTGTGTACTAATTCTTTTAATTCTTGAATCACAACGATACCACCTGAGAAAAAACAAGTTCCAGGCATTTTTCATTTTAGTTTTATCTAAGATTTATTTTATAATATCGGGAAACTTTCCACGAGGCTTGCAAGACGTTGATCAAAATTCGACGCCATGTTGGAATAGCATGAACTGCACATTACTGGAACAAGGACGTTCATTGGCCAAAATAATCATAAGAAAATGACCGATCATTTTCTTATGATTATGATTATGTCGATCCTAAGCGTCTTTATGATAATGTTTTTCGGCGTTCCCACTACGACATAAACGACAACGCCCCTTATGATTATGATTATGATCGTTATGTCGCTAGTGGAAACCAAGCCTAAAAACCTAGATCCTCGAAAACGTTTATGCGACCATAGCGGCAACTCCAAGGATAGTCTGTCTACAGACCGATTTATTTTTAGCCCAGCGTGAGCGAAGCGAACGCGTGCGAGTGCGAGCGCGTAGCGCGTAGCGCGAGAACGAGCCCCTAGGGCGACAGAAAAAATTTTCTCGTCCTCCGGGCTCGTTCTCGCGCTCCGCGCTCGTTTCGCGCGCTTGGCTCAAAAGGAAAAGTCTGTGAACAGACTACTCCAAGGACGATATTTTTTAGATTCTCCTGATCGTTCTACTCACCTAGCCAAATCTTGTGGTTATAAAATTTGAAGCTGTGGATAAATCCTTCATTATAACCGTCATACAAATAAAAGCTTTTAGCAGTACGTCCCATATTACTGTTTTGTTCTGTAGTACTTTCAATACAAAATGAAATCTAGACCTTTCGTGGATTTTTTAAAAGTTATTTTAGTTGTCCTTGGGAGTCTAAGAGGTGAAGATCACTGACGATTGAAAAATCCGCAATCATGTAGAAACATGTACACATTTTAAGTATTTTTGGCGATCGATCGCAAAGAATAGGCATCTGGTCCATGACCGTTAACAATATTGATTCAAGCTTCGACAACTACCGAAGACACAAATGAAACAGCTTACAAAATTTATCCATCGTCTTATAAAGCGTTAATATTCTCAAATGACAGCATTTAAACCCAATGCCGCTTCGTCAGTAGGTCACGTTAAATTTAGAAAGGTAACATTACTATTAGAATGATAATTAGAACCCGTTGACTCTCTGGTAGTGTTTGTTCTAAAAATAACTGAAGACAAATAAGGTGTGGTGATATACTCTCTTAGCCTGGATCCTCTTGTCTTCGGTGAATCTTGATAAATCCATAAACTGATAGAAATAGCTATTACATCGACGCCTCACTAATGAAAGGGCGTCATAGAGTGGTTTTCAATTGAGTATCGAAAGTAATTTCGCGATTGCTTTGGTTTTGCATTGCTACGCTTTGTGATTGGCTAAAAAATCTCGCGCCACTTTATCAACCAATCAGAAGTAAAACCAAAACCAATCGTAACTTGCTCGGACATGTTTTCCTTTGTTTGACGCAGGCGACATGTATTTGTTTCGAGTTCTGATTGGTTCGTTAGATTGTCTGTCACTGTTGTGATTGGTCAGAGTAATTTAATACTTTAGTTTTGGTTTAAGACACTCAACTGTGACTCGCTCTAACTTAATGACGTGAACGCAACGCACGCGTATACTTACAGCCTTCTTAAATTTTGAAGGGTGGAAAACACATCCGCTGTAAGGTTTTGAATATCGTTATTGCCAAGTCTCCTGGATATATTGATTAAAAGAGGGCAAACATTTTAAATTTGTATTTTTAAATGAAAATTAGAAATATTATCATTTGTTATATACATTTATTATTACTTTTAATTTTTATTGTTATGTATAAAGTTATGTATAAGTCGAGAAATACTTTAGGGGCTGTAAACGTATTTTCTGTTTTTTTACTTACAGTTCTTCCAGTTTGATCAGTGTAGCAAAAATCCCGTCAGGCAGAAAGTCAATAGCATTGGAAGATAGATACCTATCGTATATGAAATTTGTCAGCAGGTTTTTAGACCCTATTCAGATCTTTTAAACCGAAAAGTAGGATATAACTGGTGTAATAATAATAAATAATAATAATAATAATAATAAACTTTATAAACGTGTCATTGATACCTAGTTTACATATATGGTAAACTAATTGGGGATACCTCAGTGATCTAAACCCCTCTCTTATCTAACCCGTATAGATCAAGAGATACTTCATAAACAATTGACCAAATACATAGATAGAGATCCTTTATAAATAATTGACTAAATATATAGAAAGAACTTAAAAATATTTAATATAGTAAAATAATTAATAAAATAATAAAATAATTGTTAATTTTAAAATCATTCACGACATAAGTCGCACTGATTTGATATTCAATTCATGAAGCGGAGTAATTTCAAGTTCATTTTACAGATGGTCTTGACCCTAAAAACATTTCTATACACAATTTAAACTATTATTACTGGATGCGAAATGCTATACATTTTTGGCCTGTAATTTGAACAAAAAAACATATTAGGCACATGCACACTCATCCTCCTGCCTCCGAAAAAATTAAAGAGGGGTTTGCAACGGCTTTTTTTGAGTTCGCGAGCCTGGGGGTGGACACATTGTGCCTCGTTACTTCAAGAGGATTAAGGCTATGACAATAAAACCTTGAGATAATGGTACGTCCAAAAATGTTTCCTTTGCGGTTCGTAAAATGGGACGATAACGTCATATGACGTGTGAATTACGTAATTAGTTCAATACAGCCGTCATCTTGGATCCGCCATCTTGGATTTCTCCAAAATCTCATAAAACCGTCCATATTGACTCAATAAAAAAACGCTAAATGGCGTAAAATTGTAAGAGTTATAACGAAAGGTAATTTAAAAACAGGGCTTTGTTGTCACGGAAACAAGTCACGTGAACAATATAATGTCATACCAAATTGTTGCCGGATAAATTTTAGGAAAAAGTTTGATAGCGTTTGATTTAATATTAAAAACGTTATGAGTGTTGAAAGTTAACGCGGGCACTTTGTGTCTCCTCCTCGCCTACCAGGCTAAATAGAGTTAAATGATGACTAATTGCGATACTATGCCTTCGTGATATCATTGGTCTGCAAGATGCTCTACTTTTCTTAGTTTTAATATAACTCACAGCTCTCGCAGGATGGTTAGTGAGTCAAAAACTCCATCAGGTAGAAGTGTAAGAGCATTTCGAGACAAACCCCTAAGTAAAACATAACTTGATGAGTTTTGTATGCGACAACACAGCGCATGAAACGCTTTTTCTGTAGCATTTAAAGACTATTTTTTCCTGGTCTAGATCAATATTTTGTATGACTCCTGGCTTATTTCTTATCTCCTCCTCGGAAAAAATATTGTCGTCCATTGCGATTGTTTCCTTTAAAAAAGAAGGAACGCCAACATATATAATGTGCCTTTGTAGCTCAAAAATATATTTTCCCACCAGTTTTCTATAAGAAGTACTGTTTAGAAATGTCACATCTGCAAAAATGTCCTACAGGTGACTCCACTTTTCTCTTTTGTACTTACAGCTGTCGCAGCATGGTCAATGAAGCAAACACTCCGTTAGGTAAAACCATAAGTTTGTTTCCAGTCAAATCCCTGCGAAAAACGTAAAACATTGTCAAGTGTTCCACAATAAAGGCTTTTGACTAGTTTTAGCTAGTTACTTTTCTATGGGACAAGATCATAAAATGCTAGTAACCTTCTGGGCATCATCTAACAATTATAACAATTATATATATGAACAGCGTCGAAATTTATTATTTTCATAATAACCTTTGTTTGGCCTAGTTGCAGTGAAATTGCTGGCCATGTTTTCAAACATTCAGCTATATATCTTAAGCAAACGCTGTGTAGTGTTCCAGAAAGCGCTGACGTTGACCGGAAATCGCTTTTTGGTACTTCTCCCGATCATTGTCGCCATACTACTGATCGAGATATCTAGCTGGATTTTTGAAAACCATGTCACCCTAAGTAAGCGTCTGTGAGTATGTTTGGCCATGGCTTTTATGTCGTTCTCTGAACTCCACCATATAAAAACTAAAGACTGTTGCGAGTCTTTTTTTCTCTCGTTCTTACTCCCTTTCCCTTTTCTCTCATCTAATTTATTCACAAATTAAAGGAATAAGAAAAGTAATACCTCGATGTTCCGTTAAAGTCTATAACAATTTTCTTGGCACACTTTTTGTTTTCACGAATTATTTCTACTTAAACTAAAGTTAAACAAAATATTCCAAGAATGACAAGTATATTTTGAAAAAGAAAGTCCCTCAGAAAACTAGAGTGTGACATGGAAAACCAGACCGGGGGCAGAAAGGAAAGACAAAATGAGCTATTTTTGGCAATATTATGATAGGAGGCGCACATTAACGTATACATAAATAAAACTACCAACAAATAATTTACATCGTCTCAGTAATCGTTGGAGCGCATTTCGTTATGTTAACGAGTGACTTTATGTTTGAACACCAAAGATCGTTTCCGCGGTAATCGCTCCATCCAGTCCGACACACAGGCCCGCAGTCTATAATTATGTAAAAAAAGAAAAGAATTAAAATCGTTGAAAAGCACTTCTTGGGAAAATGAAATATCTAATTGTGTCGAATTTTCACAATTCAATTCTCGAAAACTGATAACATTGCTAAAACAATCATTTTTATTAAAATAACATAAATAAATCGACTATGTTTAACGAGGGTAACACTTAATATTCTTGTCAGTGACTGACAGTGGAAAGTGAACAACGTAAAGTCAACGTACGAGTTCGTGTTTCGGTACGTTTTCAAACTTTTATGCACGTTAACGTGTGTAGACAAAAACGCGACAGTGGAAATCCAGCTTAAAGCAGTGGACCGCTGGTAATTAATTCACTTATAAACCTTTGAATTCCCACCATGTTTGCCCGAAATACCTTTTATATACATAAGTTTGCTTCAAAGAGCTTATTTGTTGTTTGGTTTTGGATCTTTCCTGTTTCTTTTTCCTATACCAAACCATCGTTTACAAATTTACTTCGTTCTGGTTAGATAGGAACATATTTAATCTTACCGTTGATAATAACTGAGAACGTGCTCGAGTCAGTTTCAAACTTGTTTATGGCCTGGCATGTATAGTTTCCTTCCTGGAGGCGTTTTTGGGGTAAAGGTATGGTTGCCGTTTTCGTTGTGTTAATCAACACGGTACCGTTTTTTATCAGTGCAGTGTGTATTGGACGAGTTCCAGAGACTTGGCACGAAATTCTGAAGCCTGGCAATGTTGTGATAAAGCCGGAAGCTGGAAATATTACCTTGGGAGAGCCTAATAAAAATAAATCAAATTCATATTATTTTATGCTGCCAAAGATGTTTTGATACATTCTTATCTTCGTCATAATTTTTATGCAATAAAAGTTTCTAGCGTATCAAGAAATGGTGTATAGTACCGCGCAAATTTTTTAAGCAATAGCTACAATAGCCTTTTGTCCTCAGTCAGTTTGTGAGAATTTTGTCGAGACCAAGCCGACTGAGCTTGTAATGATCGTAACATTTTCTACGTCACAAGGTTGTATTGTTAGGGGGTGAGAAGTGTAGATTGCTCTATTAGTAAGGGGATGTTATTTTCACTGGGGTACCGAGGGGAATGTTTTACTCGCGTCCTTTTCCTGGGGACTAGTTCTAGTCGTCCGCCTTAGACAGGTGTCCACCGTTTAGAGAGGTTTAGTTACAAAGACGTTAACCAGCCAGTCACTGACGTCCATCTTAGAGAGGTGCCCGCCATACAGGGGTTTTCGCTTTGAGTTAGTTGACTGTATTTTACGACATTATTCTTTTTTTTTTCGTTGTAGGTTCTTTTTCGGTCGCTCTTGGCCGTAAAACGGTTAAGAAAGAGAAACGGTGTGGTTTACCTTGTACGGCGAGGACGCCGTACTTTTTATTCCACATAACAGCATAAATGAGTAGCAGGAAAATCAACTTCATTTTGCAGTTTTTCCCAGTAAAATTATCCACTTGATTCTTCTCTACAACCATTATTTCTGCAAATATCATATAATATTTACATAGATGAATATAATTTGTAAACGTTAAGTTGTTGTTCAACTCCACAAACGTTGAAATACTGAAACCTGATACTTCTATTTCTGTTCAGTCGACAATAAAACTGCTTTGAGCTTCCTGAAAGTACTTTTACCATTTTAGTTTTGGCGCTAAACGGCAAAATGTATTCCTTGATCGAAATGTTAACATGGCTGTTCCAGAAGTTTTTTTTCAAATTCACAGCTTTATATCAATGGCAGAACGGTTTCTAGTAACATGCAAGGTATCTGTTAATATTACCTGATCATATGGCTTGTCTTGATATTGTACCGCTAGCAGTCGCTGCTCTAACCTGAGGAGAAAGTGAACCACCTTATGCTTACAGCTGTCGTTTACAATAACGTTTTTTGCTCAGTTTTTGTTCAAATTAGCTTTAATGATTGACCGAACTGATATACATCAGCTGCACTTTCTTTGCTGGAAGCCGGAATGGTAGATTCATATTTGGCGTGTCTTTCACCCCATTGGCTATGAAACATGTAATTGTTTTATCAAGCAGCTATCTCCAGCAAAGGTGAACATAATATAGTTATCCATTTTGTATACCACAAGTACTGGCAAGCTTTTGTTGATATCAAAAAAAAGTTGTCATTTTATTTCTTAGCCATTTTATGACGAGACCAAAAAGATGATAACCTCTAATGTCCAGCTCATCTTGCTAGTTGCTGCCAGTATATCTTGAATAACTGATTCACAAATGAGAATTCATCGAACAGCTTTCAAACGCTGATAATTAACTCAATAACAGCCACTCGTTTACTAACTGTTGACCTCCCAGCTAGTATTTTAAGATAACTTGAGAAGCTATATATTCTTATCGAAAACTAAAAAGCCCAAGAAAGGAAACCAAGGTATTGTTTCAGTGGATATAACAAAGCGAAAGAAGAGAATAAGTACAACCGGCGTTTCTAAACACAATGGGAGGATTTTATTTAGTCAATATCCCGTCTTACGGTAAACCGGTTTGTTCCAACCATTCATCTACAGCTGTTAAAAAAAAACATTTTTTTTCAGCAGAAAAAAGCTTCATGAGATTTCTTACACATTGCGGGTGAACGTCAGGACGACACATTTAAGCTACAACACAGGGTGACCACCGCAAGTAATCTCGGCCGAGAAGAAAATAGGAAAAGAACTGGAAACATGCCTTGAAGGGACACTGTCACCTATTTTTAGTATCACTTTGAAAGCCCAAAAACATATTTGTTTCAATGGAAACCTTAAAATAATGGTCCAGTTCTGTTAACAAATACTCTACCAGTGCACAGAAACTAATATTCCTTATCTTTGGCTGTGGATGGCCAGGATGGAAATGGATTGCAACTTGAAAAAATTGGCCAATTTTTTCAAGTTCTTCCAAAGAGTCGTGGGACAATCGCAGAAAAACTTATTATGATTTGTTCTTCCTTGAAGAAATCACTTGATATTATCTTCTTGGTGTTCTAAAAGCAATTTTATGTTTGAGAAAAGGTACTTTGTCATATATTTAGTGTATTTTGACCAAAGCACAGAAAAATCTGCGTGACAATGCCCCTTTAAGGTGGCTCAACTGGGTTAAAAATTAAAAAATTCGCATTACTTTCTGTTAATTCGTCGATGCCAGCGTTTTTCAGACAAATTGAAACAATAGTTTTACCACATATTATTCATATACCATAAAATTACATTCCTTGAAGGTTTCATCCTGTTTGCTTCACTAGATTTCAGTTGATGTGATCAAAAGCAATGTCTTAAATATGCTTATTTTACTCACAAAAGTAACACTTTTGTTAGAGAAGCGTTTATTTAATTTTAAAACTGGCTAGTCGATTAATTTTTTTAATTCTTTTGATCGAAAGTTTAACATGTAATGCACTATCTATGTAAATTTCAAGTGCATTGAATCATTTCGAGGGCGCGAAACAAAATTTAAAGTATAGGGGACTTTTGCATTCGTCTTCCAAAGTTTCATTGCCGTATTATTTGTTGACAGCTGGTTTATTTCAGAACTTTTCTTTTTCCACAATCTACATATTTGTGCGTTTTTGAAACAACACGTTTGCCATGCCTGTTTGCTACGTTTTGCTGATGCCAAAGCGATCGTGAAAATTCTTTTGATAGCACAATGGCAATTAACATAAGGCTGCGGCCACGCACGTGTAACACGTTTAAATGTGGGTTTGTGTTGAAGGAATGGCAAACTTGTTGATTAAAAAGCGCACAAATATGTAGAATGTAGACAAAAAAAAAAAAAATCCGGGCCCAAAAAGTGGATTTAGCCGCTGCATTTACAAAATCCACAAATTCGTTAGAATTTTTCTTTGAATCCGAAAACGGGACAAAGGCATTTACAAAATCCGCCGATACCTATTTCCCCCGACCCTAGCATCCTCTTGTTACCTTTGAACCTTTGTGGGTTTTTTTGTAGATAAATTGAGGTTTTTAAGACCGGTTTACACTTGAATTTTTTCATGCAAGTTTTGTCGCGGCGATTTTTCTCAGCTCTTGCGTTGCAACTCGGAAATGTAAACGAGATGTAATTTCGGTGCGATTTCAGGGCGATTTGTGGCCGCGATATCGCATAAATGGGCTATTATTTTTGCTTTTAATGAATTGGGAACTGTTTTAGAGCATAACTTCTCATAAATTGCCCTGAATCGCCTCAATTGCTGCCGCTCGAAGGTCAGAGCGTTTATAATCTGCACTCTTGCAGTTGTAAAAAAATTCATGTTTTGGCCACTCTTCCAGCAAAATGTCCTCGTCTCCAGATGAGCGAGCCGTCTTCCTTTTATTTCTCTCAGACATTTTGTTTTTAGCGACGTCTAGTTCGAAAAAACCGCTCGTGCAGTCAAAACCTACCAATGGGGACCCATAGTAAAAAGTCATATTTGTCCAAAATCGCTTCAAAATTGCACCAAGTTTCGAACATGTTTGCAACCTATGCGATATCGCGACCACAAATCGCCCTGAAATCGCACCAAAATTGCATCCCGTTTACACTTGCGATTTGGAATTGCGTCCGCGAGAAAAATCGTCGCGACAAATGCGACAAAAATTGCATGAAAATTGCAAAGTGTAAACCGGCCTTTACTTTCCTATCTCCAGCTGATTATGGTTGAAAAGATCACCGTTATAAAAAAATAAATACTTTAGTGAAAAGAAACACTCAGTATGTTTTAGTGATAACTGAACTATACGTTAAAGTGGAAGTGTTACGGGGGTTTTGAGCTTTTTTGATCAAATTCCCCCCCCCTCCCCGGGATTTCACGAAGAATAGGAAAGGGCAGCGAAAACACGCCGTTAAAGCATAAAAAGGTAGGGAAAACTGCCATTTAAGTATTATAAAAAGTGCCTTTTAAAATATATTAAACAGACGCACGTAAAGGCCAAAAGAAAGGGGTACCATTTTCAATGAAAGGTATATGAAAGGGGTACATTTTCTGTCAAAAACAGACGGAGAGAGGAGGAATAATCTTGACTTAATTGGAAAAACTAGCAAAAGGGGCACATAATCAGTACTCCTCATATGGCTTTTAAGCCTGCAATGTAATTTCCCGGATGACGGCATACTCCTTACGTCAATTGCATGACAGTGGCATAATCAGTTTATCTCCCTTCGAAATAAATTTCATTTATGTAACATAAACGGTACTAACATGGATGTTGTCGGATTTTATGGGATTTTCTAGGGATATGTTTACTTTGTCTGCAGTTGAAAAGGGATGTATTTTGGGGCCAATGGCTGCAGATCAGAATTTTAATCAGCCATTCCGAGTATGGCTGAATATATGGTTATTCTGCCTTTTCAATCTTATGTAAATCTCAAGTAAAAATATTATTTACGAAGCTATTTGACAATTGCCGAAGATACAAAAACAAGGCAGCAAAATTGAAACACTGTTAAACAAAACGCCAGCCGCTCCGAAACCGGATAGCATCCGGCTCAAGTCCTCCCTCTTTCAATCAGAATTGGCAAACATGTGTCGCATGGTATCTGCATTACAAAGTTTCATTTCTTTGCCATTTGAACAAATTTTGACAAGCGATGGGTGCCATAATAAATTGCAAAGAAATTTTTTCCCTTTATTTTAAATTCATATCAAATAACGAAGTAGACTTCAGTAAAAAATGTGTTTTATTTATTCACGCTTCTTTGTATAAAAAACATGCATACAAATCGACTAAATTTTTTTTTAAAGTTCTGAAAGTTATCCGGCCAAGAATCCATTAAATTTTAACTAGTTGCGCAAAAGATAAACACGCGGCCTAATGAAATGACAAAACTGAAGCACGTTTCTACATATATTACTTACATTTGCACTCCAAATAATCTCTAACCTGTCGGCTGGCCTTGACAACGCTATTGACAAATAAGAAGCGCAAAAAGTTCTTGTGTCCGTTATTATCGGAATACATTATCCGTGGATTCATGCAAGTGAGCCAATTTTGCGTTTTTTCTTCTTTCTTGTACTGCTTGACCTTGAAATCCACTCAAAAATTATCTCAGAAGTGCAACTTTTAGCTACAAATAGAATTAACTTTGAATTCTACAGCATTTTTCCTTTTTTATGAATGGATCATGGATGAAGCCACTTCGACCTTATGCTCGCAGTTTCCGAGAAATCTGTTGGCTTGATGGTTGATTAGTTGCATATCATCTGCCAACAAAGTTGGACTGTCCAGTCCCTTTTTATACCGCTTTCACCACGCGTGCATGAAAATGTGAAGCAAAGGTTGATTATTCGCAGCTTTACCGTTCGCTTTCCAACTCTCGTATCTTTTCAAAAAAATTTCTAAGCAGTTAAATCTTAGAATTTATCTTACTTATTTTATTAATCATCTAATTAATTAATTAATTAATTAATTAGTTAATTAGTGGCTTACTTACTTGCTTACTAATTTACCGTATTTATTCTAATAAACTTCTGGGGCTTTTCCCGTTTTCAGGGGGAGTTTATTAGAGAGAGGTTTACTTCATTTCTCTGCAAAGACTTCTGGTTGGAACACAACTTTCTAAAACTTAAAGGTACGTTACCATTATTTTGAAACTGAGATAACTAAAGAGCTTACATTCAAACCTATTTTGACAAAAATTGAAATAAATCTAAGCAAGTTTCATTCATGCACTGTATATATTTTTTGTCTTGCTCATATTTTCAAGCAGGATTTAGGGGTGGAGGTGGCGTTTATTTGAAGGGGGCGTCTATTACAAGACAGGTCGCGTTTCTATTAGAATAAATACGGTACTTACTTACTGTGTTTGTTCAGGTTAGGATACGAGATACTCAAGTTACGACTGCTGAAAGCCAATCAGATTATGGAGACGGTTAAAATTGTAACATGTAAAACTATGAAACATACAGTATTGGTAAATTAATGCGTTCCGTTTGTCTGGCCCCTAGTGCCACTTTTCTCCTACCGAAGGATGGGCTTGCCTCTGTTGGTAGTCTGGCATTGTTCGTCTGCGCATGTTTAACCCTTTCACATCCAAGAATAACCAATGAAAATGAAAAGAAAAGAAAAATTCCGAATTTCATTTTGTAAAAGGACTCAAAAGCCAGACCCGCATTACAAGACTGACGGATTGACCCTGGAGATAAAAGGGTTAAATGGTCGCTCACTTTTTCGAAGAATACGATTATTAACCCTTTCAGTACTCCCAGAATCAATTATGGAGACATGTAGTGTAGTTCTAAACTTTGAGTCTGTTGACGAAATCCTATGGTGTGACCATTCAAATGAAACCTTATCAGCAGTACTTTTGCATGGTACCATTTGTTCTAACTTTTGAGTCTGTGGATGAAATCCCATGGTGTGACCATTCATATGAAACCTCTACAGCAGTACTTTTGCATGGTACCATTTGTTCTAACTTTTAAGTCTGTGGACGAAATCCTATGGTGTGACCATTCAAATGAAACCT
Source organism: Dendrophyllia cribrosa (assembly GCA_024195265.1). Classification (NCBI taxonomy): domain Eukaryota; kingdom Metazoa; phylum Cnidaria; class Anthozoa; order Scleractinia; family Dendrophylliidae; genus Dendrophyllia; species Dendrophyllia cribrosa. The sequence continues at coordinate 34,586,213 of JAJLRJ010000001.1, forward strand.
CTTCAGCAGTACTTTTGCATGGTACCATTTGTTCTAACTTTTGAGGCTGTGTACAAAATCCTATGGTGTGACCATTCAAATGAAACCTCTTCAGCAGTACGTTTGCATGGTACCATTTGTTCTAACTTTTGAGTCTGTTAATGAAATCCTATGGTGTGACCATTCAAATGAAACCTCTTTGGCAGTACTTTTACTTTTTTTTTTTAATATTTTACAAAATGAAATTTGGGATTTTTCTTGAATTTTGACTTTTGGCACTCTTGGGAGTTAAAGGGTTAATTTACAAACAGGATGTCTATCAATAAAATAATCGTAACGTCTAGAAATAAGAACGCCGACAACGACTTTAAGCCAACCACCCGCCGCTGATTAATCACCTCCCACGAATAATCTGCCCCATCCCTCCTTCTTCCACTCCATGACGGTAAAACCCGGATGGAGTCACATGCAGCACGACAAACTGACGAATCAGATCATAACGACATTATTATTGAATTAACTAAGGTGGCTCCTTATAGTTTTATAGCCGCGCGCGATGATTACCGGCACAAGCTTTAATTAATAACTTTGCGCGCTCGCTCACTCGAAAATGTAAAGCAAAAAAAGCAAAATTAACCGCAGATTTTCTCGCGTTTCCTTCGGTGATGCTAATGCTACCTTTCACATGTTCTTTTTCAAAAGATAATATACGAAATAACGTGATACTGGAAAAACCGTCTGAACGATCCTATCCTTCCAAAATGTTCCTCTCAAGCATTTTCGCAAGATAGCATGCGCAAGGTTTAAAAATTATTTACAGAAGAAAAACTCGAAACATTAGAGATTAAGATTAAGGTCAATTCTTGAGCAGTATATATTGCCACTCTTTAGTTGCTCTGTTACCATAGCAACGACCTCTTTGTTGATATCCTTACTGGTAAATCTCGTAAACCAAAATGGCAAGACCAGAAAATTAGGCTATATTTTGTAGCTCATGATGGTAGTGTAGAATTTAGGAGCCACCTTTAAGAATATCCAGTATATTTTAGATTCTCATATTCAGCTAAAAACTTATAACTTGATGAAATAACAATAAAAGCTATACTTAATGCCCGCTTCAAGGAAGCAATGTTTGAATTAATCACTACCTCAATTGATCGTCCCCATTTAGAGCGATGCCCCCCCCCCCCCCCCCCCCCCCCCCCTCACCCTCCTCCCCTGCCCCCGGCTATTATTCAAAGAAAAAAAGGGATGGCAATGTATAATTGAACGTTATTTAATTAAAATTCCATAATGTTCAATATCAATTATCGATTATTTCAAATATTTGTTCCATAAAGGGGGCCATTATACGTAACGTATATATTAACATAACGTAGCATATTATTCAATCAAGGGAACCTACAGTAGTCATATTCATTTATTTGCAAACCACCATACTTCTCGTTATACCGCGTATCTCTATATAAAGTTCCATCAATCAGATGAAATCCCGGTGGTACAGTTGATGGCTTGTCTACTTTCCCAGCCATGCAGCGCTCTTCTGCAATCTTTCCAAGTCCACTGAAGAGTGCTGTATTGTTGGAGACATCAACTGGGGCGAAGAAGCCGATCGGCAATTCCTCCTTTAACGGATATTCATCGGGACGCAATAGTCCTTTCCAGGCATACGTCTGAGTCCAAACCTCGGCTGGAAGCGGAGAAGAAAAGCCGCACTTACTGAGGACATTCACGGTAATGAATGTTTCTCGGTCTTCTTCACTGCATCTGTATTCCACGCAACTATACGAGAATGAATAGTTATTGTCGCGAATGCCCCAATACATTTTCCGTTTATAAATCGGTACGGTGACAGTTGGGCGTTTTATGGAGAAACCATACACGGTTCGACGATCAGGTGTGAAACTCTTCACAGATATCAGAGGCGCTTCAGATGCTGAATGAAAACTGACCAGAAATCGAACAAAGCACTTTTTAGCTTCCTGGTTTGGTTTGGCATCAGTGTCTGAGGTGTACCAAGACATAGGGTGACCGGGAGGTCTGGAACCGAAGTCATTGAACTCCTTGGTCAGTTCTTGTTTGGTTTCCTTAAAATTAAATTTAAATGACTGCAAATTGTCCTGACTAGAATCGAGACATTTGGTCCGTTCGTCATCGCCGAATATAGGCCCTGCCTGCGTGGTTACTTTTGCTACGAAAGTAAACGAGTTTGATTTTTCTCCGTGTATAATAGACGCTTCTAATTCTGACGTGAGACTGTTTAAGGTTGACATATCAGGATTTAAGTGAATTAAAGTGGCTTCGTAACCGCTATTGGTAAAATTGAATATTTTCGTTTTTGACTGTAAAACCACATTGGAATCACACCACGCCGGAATGCAGGCTATCCCGTCTTTATTAGTCACTTCCTGGGTGAACCCATAATACTGTTCTTGATTGGTATTCTCTTTTCCAATGAGCGTAACCACGACCCCTCGACGCGGGTAAACGTCTTTTCCCGTCAAACTGTTAGTCTGGACTCTAACATAGCAGCGTTTCCACGGTATGTCAATGTTTATAACCGATATTTTATCAGTCTGAATATCACCGATGTAGAACCTCCCGTCACCAAAAGCTCGTTTGCTTCTCGGGCTACTAATGGGTCTCATTTCACCCAGTTGGCGCCACCTTCCTGTCTTTTCATTCAGCCACCACAACCAGGGTGTCATTTCTCCAGAAGAATTTCTCGGTAAAACAACCTTTGAAAAGCAAAAATAATTACAAAGAGGTCTCTTAATGCATTTCAGTGCTAGCATGCTTTAATCCAATCAGAGCGCGGAAAAAAACACTATCTACTCGTTTGGTATATACTAATGGCAGTCATTTCATAAGATCTATAATAGGACCCCAGCTTTGTATAGTAAAATTCGTTTTGACAAATTCCCCAACCAAAAGTAAAAGATATCCGAGGATGTCTCTCGAGCGATGTCCTCCAATTGTCAAAGTCTTGAATTAACAAGTTAATCTGAGTCCCCTATGGAAGTTGAACCTGTTCAGCAGGCCAGGCGTTCTAAACACTGCATTAGTTACAAGGAGATTCATATCAAGCTACAATATCCGATACAATTGTTGAAACACTTCTTTTGGTAGATGCCCCAATATTGATAGTGATAACGTGCATGGTTAAAAGCAGTTTGGACAGCTTGACTCAACAGTGAGGTGGAGTGAGATCCACGCGCATTGGATGGCGAATTTTCATCTAAAGCGAAGTGTTTCTAATATTGTAGATTATTTAGACTGGGTTCTTATTTGACTTTGGTCGTGCATAATAGGGTACTGTTTGGCTTAAAAATACACTTTAGCCTGAAAAATATACAAATTTGACAAACGAGTCCCTGTTAGGTGTTTTAGAAATAAGGGAAGACTGTCAAAATAATTCCTCGCGAAGCGAGGGCCGAAGGCCCGAGCGTAGCGCGGTTAATAAATTTGTGGTCCCTCGGGAGCTGAGCCGCGTGAATTCGAGCGAAAAAAAAAAAAAAAATATATATATATATATATATATATATATACTTGATGGTGTCCTGCAGTTGCCTGGCAACAAAAATCGCGACCGCTGACAATGGCGCACTCTCATGTTATTCATGGCGGCGTGCCGACGCCATTTACCCTTACTCATCAAATGTTTACTCTCGGTGAAACACAACCAATTTCTGATGCAAATAAGAAGGAACACCTAACACAACAACGCTGGATTCAACAAGTGGCTGGAAATCCTTGTCCAAGAAAATTAACCACCGAAACTCCGCTGAACGGTGACTTGAAATTCAGCGCCATCGAGCAACGAAGAGACAACGAGAGCATAGATGACAAAGACTTCGAACAGTCTTGGAACACATTAGATTTCTGAACGAAACCGATCAGGAGAGGCGACACCAACTGGAAGTGTTGGACAAAATGATTCTGTTTGTAGACGCAACGAGAGGCGGCAAGAATTACACGATCAGCTAAATACTCGTGACGAATATCTTTCATATCTGATACGGTAGGAAAAAGCAAACACTGATTACAGAAAAGGCTCAGAGAAGAAGAGCGATTAAGAAATGTAGCTCAAATCACAGGCTTTTGCAAAAAAAAAAAAAGATTTTAAGTGGCTAAACTACTGAGAGGATAATCAAACACTGAAAAATAATTCTCTTAGTACACACTGTAATTTGATGTTTATTGATATTCTCACTAAGGAACTTTTTAAATGATCAAAACTACAGATAAATTATCAAAACTACAGATCATACAGGTGGAAATTATTTCCCAAATATGCAACATTTACATGATGTAGCATTGTTTGTGAATGAACAGTGAGTGAAATGTGCTTTGTAAACGCATACGGTATCTTGAGTTTACAGCCTTCTTCATAAAATAGTTCAATAAGAAATAACATGCGAATGGTTTAGTAAGGAGAATTTCTGTTTACAATTTGGATAAAAACATTTCGTTAGAAAAAAACAATTTTATGTTAGCAAACATGCCCAGCTAATGTGTAGCAACTGTATACACATGACACGTCAACATTATTGCTTCACATTTATTATTGGAACGGTGATCAGTATCTTAAATCTCCTCGCAATATCAGTGTACGAGCAAGTACATAGATTGTGCAAATTGAGAACCTGATCACCTTCAACATGAGTTGTCTGTGGAAATTGAATACAAATTCACTGTAGTTATATGGCTATGTGAACTGCATTGACACCAGTAACGAGAATGTACATCAACAAATTAGTTTTGATTTCGAGATTTTTAAAGGGGCTAACTGGTCATGAAGACCTAAGTCCTGGTCTTAATCTATGAATTCTCTATCCAAGTCTCTATACATTGCTTATGGTATTTGCAGAGAATCTGTTGCTTTGTCTTGAATATTCATGTTTTTTAATCAATTTTGTAATTCCAATGACCTGTATCCAAAATAAAGCATTGTTACTGCTGGGAGAATCTCGTGCCACTTTCACCATTGAGTTATTTTTTGGACATCACTTTTCAGCAGCAGCAACCTCCTGTGATCTCAACCATTCAAGCAAATAGATAATTGGGTTACCAATTATTTGATACCCAGTATATAGTATATATTAAAAGATAGTAACGTCAACTATTTTTTTTTATACAACCTCCCATATTTCCATTTAATATTAAATAAAATCCTACTAAGTAAAACGAAAAACGCCTCGGCCATTTGACCGCGTGGAGGGGGGGAGGAAGGGCCTGAGGATCGTTTGGTACCCAGTCCCATAGCAGTTACAGCGACCCACAGCTCAAAACCCCAAACTGACCAGTACCAGCTCCCATTTATTTTATTTTAGGAAGACAGGGCACAAAGTACAAGTTAAATGGAAGAGACTGGGAACGAAAATGTCTCAACTTTAAATTTTGGGGCCATTGCCAGCAAGCAACCCAACTTCTCCATTTAAATCGGAAATTCCATCTCTCCCTCCCGCATCGCTAAAATTTTGCAGTGCATCCTTCCCCGAGCTTCGCGAGGTTCTGCGAGACACATATTTCTAGTTTTAGGGATTATAAGGGATGACTGTCAAAGTAAACATGCGATAAGGAATAAAACAACTGAAGAGGCCAATTTCGATATATCAAAACTTAGCTCCGTGACTTAGGAAATAAAACAAGACTGTATAGGAACTATATAGTAAGGTCAAGTAAGAAAGGTAGTAGGAATGTGTCCCTTGAGATTAAGAGACGCAGGATGCGATGGCTTGGTCATGTTCTGAGGATGCCCCAAAGTTGCCTTGAGATGGCCCCCAACGAACTGGCCAAAAACCACCTGGCGAAGGAAAGTAATGACGGAACTGGAGGAGTTGGGTTTCTCGTGGGTAGAAACACAGGCCAAAGCACAAGACGGCAGATACCACGCAGCTCTTAAGAGCGCATGTCTGTAAATATCGAGAATCCGACGACAGAGGCAAAATTTCGAATTTATTTTTATTTTACCAAAAGAACCTATTTAGTGACCTATTTTCGAAAATGGGTTTAAAAGGTTCGATTTCATTTTACTTTTTTCAAAATTTCGCTAAGTCGAAAATTAGCCTTTTGAGTCCGCGGGTGCTTTCATGGACCATTGAATTGTGGCCATTTTGGACCATTTTCAACACGCTCCTGTTATCGCAACTTTCGGCGTCCTACAATGCCTTTTACACAGTGAATTCAACATCTATTTAACTTTCTTTTGCAATAAAATTCTGTCGGCAATGGTAAGATTAAAACTCATTTTGGTCTTGTACAAAACACCTATCTTCGCCATGTAAACAATATCAGACAAGAAGGCAAATTTAAGCAAACTTCGAATTAGTTAAATGCAGTCTGGTATACGATTTTTAGGCAAAAAAAAAACAACAACAACACTACATGAAAGCTAGTAGTAAAAAACACAGGATTCTGGCTCACCCCCATTTTCAACCATTTTTCAAATCCCCCATCCCATCCAAATTTCCAAGATCATCATTTATCAACGCTGGAAAACAAGCGTAAACTCTAAAAACCTGTTGAAATCAAGCGAAAGCGTTCTTGGCTTTCATTCTCAACTCAGTGTTTTTCATGATATAGCTTTTCAACCATGCTTCTTCTCTGAATTTTATTCCTCTGTGAATCTTTTTCACAACCAAGCCAAGGCTTTCATAGAGTTTCAGGTTTCTCGAATGAAGGATATATTTTTCTTGTCTCTGAGATTAGGGATGAGTTTTGAACTTTATTAATAACAACTCTCTCCGGGGCAAGAGGATAATCATTATGCACCACTCGTTCAAATCTCCAATTCGGTCCTCTCCTTTGAAAGGTCACCATTGATTCAAGGGCATTCTCAGTCATATTTTCAAACAACTCATCTTCATCTGTTGCTCCTAAATTAACTTCAATGCCTGAATGGAAAGCAGCGTCATCTTCAACAATCTCACCAGTTGCCATTACAGTTCTTTCCATATTGCAAACCAAAATCAACTTGACCTTTGTTTGTTTGTTTTCATTCAAGATCTTCAACACCAATAGCTTGATTGCTTTGAAGAATGTCCTTGGATCCATTCAACGTCGTCCTTCAATTGTGAATTGTCGTGCGAACTGTCTCAAGGCCGATCTCGTTTCTTCAACTCGGAACTCCTCTTTCTTATAGAGACTCTCAATCCACTTTTGGAAGTCTGATACCTTCGTTGAAACTTTCTTAACCAAACATTCACTACCTTCTTTCAACCATTTTGTCCAGTCATTGAATGTGTTGGTAACTCTACCAATGAAAGAACCTTGTCCAGTTCTTGGGGCCGGCGTTGGGGCAGGGAGATTCTTTCTTCTTTTTCTGGGGATTGGCCGCCAAGGGGTTGGTTGAAGAATTGGTGCATTTATCTCAGGAATTGGTTGATCCAACAAGTTTTCTTGGTTCGCGTTTGCTCCATCCAAGAATGCCTGGAGCGTTTCTCTTGTTCTATATTGACTGTGTCCTCTCAAGCCCATTTCATTTGCCTGGGCTTTCATTTCAGGTAATGTCAGTTTTCTCACTGGTTCTTCACCAGTCAGAAGTCTCAACAATTCATTCCTGGTTCTTGCTTTTGATCGACCAGAAATATTTTCTTTTGCGAGTTTTCTCAAGTCCGAAGCTTTCATTTGATCCATTTTAAGAGGAAACATAAAAACATAAAATAAAAAATATCTAAAATGGAGAAAAAAAGAATCAGAACCAGAATTTCGTCGGTTGATATGGACGCTCAGGTCTTCTGCAATCTTTCAAAAGCAGCAAGAGAATGTGGAATCCATGTCGCAACTCTCAAATATGCAATCAGATACAACAAACCATCAATCAAAAGACAAAAAGACAAAAAAGTGTTCCTCGTTGAAAATCTCACTGATCAAAAAGAAGCAGAAATCATCATCAATGGAGAAAAATTCAAATCAATAAAAGAATCAGAAGATTTTTTTTATGTTAACCCCCAGACAATTTATTGTGCGCTTCAAAAGAATCATTCACTCATCAAAAGAAAAAAAGATGGAAAGCAGCTGGTTATCGAACGAAAATTGGACGAAGAAAAGAAAAAACAAATGATTTGCGTCAGAGAAGTTTCAACTGGAGAGGAACACTGGTTTTTCACCAGAAACAGAATTGAGACATTTTTCGATATTTCAATCAGAGACATCCCACGCGAGGATGGAAGATTCCGAATACATGGTGAAAAGTTTGAAATTATTTATCCAGATCTCACTATCCTTTCCCAAGAAGAAATCCTGGAATGGCACAAAGGATGCATAGAGGATAACAAACTTTCTTTCCTTGATCCGCAAAGTCTGAGTTCCCAATGAGGATGTGGATGGTTATTTGTCTGATCCAAATACTCCTTTTGAACGAACTTTGACTACTCTTTGCAACGCATGAATTCGATGAAAATTATCTATTTTTTTTTTTAAAAATTGTTTTTTATTTTTATATAAAATGGTCGATCAAAACCGAATTCAACTCAAAGGCCCTGAAAATACATTTTATTGGAGGGAGTACACGGAATATCAATTTGAACCAACCGATTTCTTCATTCGTGCATGGGTTGCCTCCAATTCTTCTAAACTCAATGTTGTTTGGAGAAACAAAGTTAAAGAAAAACTGGTCATTTATGATTTAATCCGCAAGGTTTTCAATGAGATTGGAATTGATCAACAAATTATAGAAGACGAGGTCCTGGTGCTTTTTGAAGGAAAAAGAACGATCTATGATCGCACAAAAGAAATACCAGGCCACAATGATTTTTTTCCCAAGACAGGTTGGAACATTGGGTGAAAAACTCAAAGAAATACTGGCTGAAAAACTACCTGAAAAACTCAAAGTAAAATTGAGTGAAAAACTCAAAGAAAAACTGACTGACAAACTGGTTGCAAAACTCAAAGAAATTTTGATTATGAGAGTGCTTGAAAACCTCAGAGTTGAATCCACTTCCTGATTTCACAAACGGAAAGTGGACCTGTTTGAATTGAAGTTTTTGTCTTCAATTCAATCTGAATCGCTCTTTTTAAAAGGGAGAGTTTTTGTCAACCACCCTAGGGAAATAATATGATCTGCAAAGGGAAATCATTTCATTTCATGTCATCCCATGGATGGTTGACGGTTTGTTATTTTATTATTTTTTTTTTTCTGAAAAAAAAAATTTACAAACCGTCAACTAATTTCTCTCTTCCCCCCACCCCCACCCCCCCCCCCCCCCCCCCCCCCCCCATAAAATGTGGATATTAGTTGATGAAACAGCAAAACCAGCACTCTGGAAATTGAATCCAAAGCTCAAATTTCATCCCGATTCATTGGTTCTTCTCAAGCATCATCAAAGTGAATTTCCCAAAGTCTATCCGAAACTTTATCTCCAAAACGGGAAAATCAATTGCATCTTCAACCAAAAAGTTGGAGAAAGATCCAAGAAAAAAATCGACCGCATTCAATCATTCGACAAGTTTTTCTCAGCAATATCAAGACCATTTCCCTTGTGGGAAAAGAAGTCCTTGTGAAAGACATCCTTCATCCACGCAGTTATTTCGATGAATATGACGATTTGCAACCTGTTGAAACTGAAAAATAAAACAAATTTCAAAAGGGAAGCATTTTGAAATTCAACCTTCATCCGGTCCAGATTCACAACTCTCGTCAGAAGAATCATCCCAAGCACAGGGTGCCAAATCTGGATCTGCTTTAACGTCATCTTCTGGTTCCCAATCTGAATTCAATTCTTCTTGCAGATTTTCATCTTGAGAATCATACCAGCTTTTTCGAATCACTCATTTTAAAACATCTTTTTCAAACTTTTCAAAATTCAGGCACAAGTCAGCAACGATGCCATCAATCACTTACATTTCATGCACAAATGTTTGAGAATCAAATTCTTCTCCTCTCAAGCAAGCTCTCAGATCTGTCAAAACTTTCTCGTATTTTGTTATTGCGAATTGACTCATTTCTATTTTCCTTTTGAAGTTCTTCAGCTCCTGGAAAGTCTTCAAACACAATACAGCGCCATTGACAACGCCCAAAATAACAGGATTGAGTGTCGCGCCTCCAGCATAGTGCCAGTGACAACAAGAAATGTTGAGCCAAGACTTAGCAGAAGATTAATTTTCTTGAAATGCTTAAACGCTTTCTTGCAACACCAGCAACGCTTGTGGTAAAACTTGTACAACTCTTTTATTTCATCAAGTTTTTCTTTTCTGTTGTTGGGTCTATGTGATTGAAATTGAAGATGCTCATTTTATGAAAGAGTATTAGATTTCAAATAAAAGAGCTAATGTATATTTTCGGCTGTTGCCTAACTTTTGTTTTTTTGCCAAAGAAATTTGAAGAGATCCTCCTTCACTTAGTTGATGATTAATTGTTATTTTTTTGTGGCCCAGGGTGTGGGGTTGATTGTTGTTTACTATATTTTCGACCTCGGATGGTCAATTCAATTGGAGATTGGTCTAGATCAACTGTGCTAATCACATCTATGTTTTTCAAGACACATTTTTGGGGAACAAAAAAATTATTCACGTCGCCATTGAAATAAACATTTGTTTTATGCTTGGCTTCGTCAAAATAAGCACACATGAAAAAGCTGGATTTGGGGCCAATCAGAGAATGACCGTTCATATCCAAATCAGTTTGCATAGTCATTGTCTGATTTTCAAAAACGAAAGGAGAATCATAAACATCAGCAGGAACATCGGAATGAGAACCTGCCACACCATAAATAATCAGATTTGCATCTTCTTCATTCAGTGCTTCAGGGGTTGCTTGCCATTTCAGATCCAGATATATCAACTCAGGCGGAGAGATCTCCCATTTATGCATGTGGATGATTGATCTTGAATAATTCGAAAACTTATTTGTTGATTGTTGATTGATATTCAGGCTTGTGCTCCGAACGTCAACACTCACATTATTCATTGAAGCAGGAACGAATTCAACGCAAAAGGTGTACTCTCCATCTGGAAGTTTTTCCATATTGAATCAGTCTCCCGGAAAAAGAATTATTGACATCCTTGAATATTTTCAAACTGTATGCTTTTTCATTGAAAAGATGAGGTGAACTTGAAGGAAAATCGTTGATTCCAGTCACTCTCACGTCATGCTCAGGCCTGGATTCACCCACATCTTCCATCAAATATCTGAATTCATCTTTCAGGTGGGAAGTTGAAGTGATATGCGATTCATTGACATATTTTTTATGATCCTCTTCTGTTTTTTATTAGTTCCTCTACCACACTTGTTATCTGGATATTTAGTTGTCTATCAACATAAGATTTTGTTGCGGGTTGATGATCAAGATTTGGCGTCGCAACATTCAGAACTTGTTGTGAACTCATATCCAAAATGCCAGTCATTGTTCCACCTGTCAAAGAAAGCTTTTTGGCTGCTTCATCATCAACATATTTTCGGTTGGCTGCTTGGTCGATTGCTGTTGGGTCTTTCACATTCCAGACGAAATTGTTTCCCATATCCAAACCTGGTTCCATTGTAAAAGTCTCTTTTCGGGATACGAAGATATTCTTGACATCATTGAAGGAAACAAGATTGTTATAATTTCCTACCAGATGTTCATAAGACTGTTGTTTTGATTGGACAACATTTAAAAGTTCTTTCAAATCAATATCTTTGACGACTTCATGTGTAGGTTCAGGAGCATCAGGATGGACTTTTTTCAGAGTGATCATATTGACAGCAGAAAGATCATTGTCTTCATCAGTGTCCATATTTGTGCTGAGTTTTCGATTCATATCAGTCTCTCCAGGAAGAATCAATTAGTTTCCCCGAAGGTCAAGGTCTCCAGTCATATGAGAGGTTCCATCAACCTGGAGTGAATCTGCCCTCAATTGGTTGATTTTGCTTTGCAGACTTGTTTCAAGCGTATCAACTTGGTGTTTGACGATTGCGTCATCATTGTCAACTCCTTCTGCAACATTGACCAGTCGTTTTTGTTGGATATCATAATTGTTGTTGACGACCAATTTCAGCCCGCCGCTTTGTTGAACTTGTCTGTTGAAATTTTTTATGCATTCACTGAAGTCAACACCAGTGAAACTTCCCACATTGTTGAATATCCCCATTTTAGATATCTTCGTCAACATTTTTAGCAACGCTTCGTTTTTCTTTGTCAAGGAAAAGGAATTCAAATGGCCCAAGTTTATTAAAAGACTTGGGTCAATCAAATTCTCTTTTGCAATGAGATCCAAGTGGTTTTTTGTTGCTGGTGGATAAAGCAACATGTGTGAACAATTCAAACGAATTTTTTGTGGAACATCATAATAGGACTGGGAAAGATAAATTGGACTGATTCCATGATGCCTTCCATCAGTCCAATGATTTGCAATCAGTTTTTGAATCTTGTCAAGTTCATTGATGAGGTCATCAAAAACAACCACTTTTCTGTTGTTTTTTGGGTATTCCGATGTGTTTGGGATCTCATCTGGTCCAAGAAGTTCAAGAACTTGATATCCAACCTTTTCACTGACGCCTTCCATCAACTTTTTCAAGTCTTGAATCTTATCCTGATGCTGATTGGGAGTGTAGAAATATATTTTATCAAAATAAATGAGAGGTGTTCTTAACATATGCATAAGCGTGTTTGTCTTTCCACAGCGGGTTTGACCAGACACAAGCATACTGAAATCCTCATCCAAAAAATCATTGTATCTGCGGTCCGCGCGCGGATTGTTTGGAGTTCTGTCATAGCTTGGAATCTTCATTTTAAGTGGTGAGACTACATTTTTCTTTTGAGATAATTTCTGGGGGTCTAAAAAATCTGGTGTATGAAAATTGTACCCCACAATAAACTTTCAAACAAAAGTTATACCCCCCACTGCAATTACAATTTTAAAAGTTTGCCCCCCCCCCCCCCCCCCCCCCCACAATTCGTCAAATTAATTGCTTTTACTTCTTTCCTTTTGCTCCTATTCAAATTCCAGACCTTTGAACAGTTGGTACGAATTTGTAGAGTCACCACTGACCGTTTAATGTTGTCCTGTTCACCAGCAAACTCATTACCAGGGTCTCTCTTCTTCACGCCGTCGCACCAGGTTCATGAGGGAGCTTTGGCAAACACGACGGCAATGGCAGCGAGAGTGGCACAAAACAATTATAGGTTTATGAACGAAAACAATGCCTCTGCACGTGCGTTTTACATTTGATACATTTCTTTGTTGTTCCCTGCAGAACAGTAGGGACCTTAAGATCGACGACGGCGGACATCTGTGACGGCAGGCGGAAGTGAAATTACCATAAGAGTTACTTCCGGTTGCCGTCGTTCGAAATCTCCCACCGTAGCGGGCTTGTCTACGACTTGAAGAAGGCCATTTTGCCGTCGCGTCTAAAACGTGAGTAAAATAATGTCTTTTTAGGTCAATTGGAGCGATTGTTATTCATTCCGTCGATAGTCAACGAACATTTAATCTTATTACACCATGTTTGTTGAATATCCGAGTAAACGATTTTCAAGGAAATTTTAACGTTTGTTGTTTACCTTGCTCTGAACAGTTCGTCAATCAGATTGTTTGCGGTTTAAAAATGTACAGTGCCATATCAAAATAGAAATGCATATGGCCAGAGCAAGACTGCTTTCATTTGCTTTGTTTCCAAGCTTAATAATGAAGTGTATATTTTATAGAAAGGAACTTGTGGAGTGGATAGAAGAGCACGATCATGCTCTGTGCAAAGAAATTCTTGTGCTTGAGCCGTTCAAAGCTAAAAAGGGTAGCACTGGCAGACGTCAGATTTGGGATCAGATTGCAAGAAATCTGAACTCTTTGGAACTTCCACGATTTAAGGTCACAAAACGTTCGGTGAGAGAACGTTTCAACCTGCTTAACCCTATTCAGACTGGGCTTTTTTAGGCAATCTGTGACTGGGGGGGGGGGGGGGGGGGGGGTCCTCGGACACCCCCTCTATATCTCTGGAACTAGTAAGGCTAGGACCATGAAATTTTCATACAATGTTCACCTCCATACAAGGAAACCTCACTCCCAGTTTGGACCTGCCACACCCAATTATGACGTCACAATGACGTCATTTTTGTTTTTCCGACGTTTCATTGATATTTTTCCATCCAGATACTTAAAATATCAAATATAACTGTAAAATCATCTCTTTAATATTAAAACATAATAAATACAAACAAGGACACACTTGTAAAGCGAGAAAAAGCAATAAAAAGCGATAAAACTAGAATTTTGAAATTATTGTCCGCCATCTTGGATCCGCCATCTTGGGTCCGCCATCTTGGATTTTCTTTTTTTTTGTTTAAATTAAAATTTAAAAAATATCTAAAAGAGAAAAGGATCAGAATGCATAAAACACGTATCAAACTAATGTCTATTATCCAAACAATGAACTTAGAAGCGTTATTTAATAAATAGTACAAAATGTTTGTCTATAAGTAAAAGAGAGCAAAAAGTTACCTGATGTTAAAAATTTTTGATGTCTCAAGAGCTAGTCCCAAGAAAAAACTATTCTAACAAGAAAATGCACTATAAGTCAAAGAACAAGATCTTAAAATAAAAAATTCACCATATTTTAATATTTTGAAAACCTATGTGTCAAAAACCGGTTTCCATAGCAACATGGTTAATCACACTGACATGTTATGGATACCAAAATGTCCCTAGATAAATTCTAGGAAAAGTCAGAAAATTTCAGCTTCATAGCTATTTCGATGTAAGAGTTATCACAATTTTACTGGAGGGGGGGGGGGTTCGAAAAGCACCCCCCCCCCCCCAGTCTGAATAGGGTTAAAGAGAAATTAGTCAATAAAAAGACGAGAGAAGAGGAGAACGCCAGTGGTATTGAGACTGACATGAGTGAAGTCGAGAAAGCATTAGAAGAGATATCAGAAAAGGAAGCTGATGATGAAAACACATTGCAAAGTACGTGTAACAAGAAGAAAGCTGACTATGCTAAAGCTGTGGAGATGCGGAAAAGAGCTATGGAGAGCATGGGTTCAATACAAAAACGGATGAGCGACGAAGGCGATGAGATAGAGAATGCACGACCAAAGCCGATGAGTACAGGAAGGAGTGGTGGCGATACAGTTGCATATTTACGCTAGAAAAATGAGATGGTTCAGAAATGGAAAGCTGAAGAGGTGGAATTATAAAAGCAGCGCGTGGAAGTTGAGGGTAAAAAGCAAGATGAGTCACGAAAGCAGCATCAAGACATGATGCAAATGATGGGTCAGCAAATCTGCAAGCAGCAACAGAATCAAATGCAAAGTTTTCAGCATATGTTTGCTAGCATGCAACAACAGCAGACCCAAATTATTTTGAAGCTTTTAGAAAAACAAAACTAAACAAGCAAACACAAACTAGTTGAAGTTAGGGGCTATTACATGGCGAATTTAAGCCCAGTTAGGGACTGAGATTTTAGCCAGGGGTAATTTAGTTGCACACAAGAGAGGAACTCAATCAAGGTGGCTCTCAATGTAAAACATTTTTATTGAAATCATATCACATAGTGATTTTGTGAACTGGGCTGAAATTTGATCGTATTAACCGGTACATGAGGTTTTTCAGCTTGTTTGGTGAGGCTGGAATTCCAGCCTCGGTTGATATTCACCATGTAATTGGCCCCTTAAACGTTCAAGTTCCAGCCTGTTTTCACTTAGTTTAAAGGAATTTTGGCCAAGTGTTTGCTTGATGTTATTGTTGTGCATCATTTGCTTTTCATAAGATTACTAACAGGCTGCAGATACACATTGTTACACCACATTTGATTTGTTTTGTTTGTTTATTTCTCATTACAAATAAAATTCATTTTTTGGTATGCATTTAAGTAGTTTTTTTAAAACACTCAAGCAAAGTAATCCGGAAGGGAGGGCGAGTCAAGACAAAAGAATTCTAAAGTTCAATTGCCATATAAACAAGTAATGACATTTCTTAAAATTGCACATACAATGTACATTTTTCCAATGCGTATAGGAGTCAGGCGATCCCAATGCCTATGCGAGAATGAATATGTCATTTTTTCGGAAACGAAATTCGGCCATACACTCGCTTTCGTCCAGTTCCTCCAAGTCGAAATGTTCGAAATGCTGATGTGGAAAAGTCTGGATTCTTAGAGCTGTTCGCATCATACAACAGTACAAATTCATCTTCCGAAATGTAGCCATCGTCGAAACTTACGAGTAAACATTCACAAGCTTTTCAAAATGTTGTCGCTTTTTTAAACGTAGTCATCGTCTCTGCAAACTTTCGACATGAAAAATCGCTGCGGACTGTTTTTATAATACGACAGCCGTCGCCCGCGCTTTCTTAAGGTTATTTTTCGCGCCATGCAACGACGACCTCTCCCCAATCCCCCTCGACCAAGCCTGCCGTCGCAGACACTCGCCGTCGTCGGATCTTAAGGTGACTCGACCCAGTTTTTTTTGAGGGAGGTATCATCCTACTTTGAAGCTCTCTGGTATCCCCACCTTTACTTTTATTATAAGTCTATCACATAGAATGGATAACATATAGATCAATCTACAATATAATATAAAATATTTGGCGATCGGAGTAAATGTCACGTGGTTATAATGCCACGCCCCTTTGAGGTCTGAGTCGAAAATCTGCTGTTACCGGCATTTTTTCGTGGAAATCTCTCGGCTACGCATAGTGCGCATTAATGCCTTGCGCTTAGCAGAGTTTCACCAACATCGCAAAGACACAATTCGAGAAATTCAGTGGTTTCCAAATTTAGGTCATAATTTCACGTTTTAGCCAATGAGGTGGACGATTTCAACAATATTACAATTAACACCTTTCTGCATTCCTTGCCGTTAGGTTGCCTAGTTCTTATTAGGACCATTACTTAAATGAGCGCAAAAGTTCTTTTTTTCAATGACGTTTTCTTTGGCGTTGCCGTCGTGGTTACTAAAGCTCCCTGATCGCACCAGTGGATATTTTCTCATCGAAATGAGTATTCATTCCAATTACATTTTATTTAATATATTATATATTTTTAACATGTGATTTTTTAGATTGCCATTATTTCAATAACTATTATATACATGCAGTTGCTACCTTTTGTATGTCTTAAAATTTAACCCCCCTCCCCCCCAACCCCAACCCCCCCCCCCCCCCCCCCCCCCCCCCACGACGTAATAAACGATCGGTCCCTTACAGTTACGCATCAACGGTCGTAATAATATTCAAATGTCAACTGACAGTATCTGTATGTGGAAAAAATTACAAAGAAAAGATTCGAAGATAAATCTTAACTAGTAGGCAATCTAATATACCTATTTCTTTTCCATGGACGACCGAATTTCTGAGCCAAACCTTCTGAAGGATCTCGTTTCTTGACAGCCGCCTCGAGCCTTCGGCGGCGTTGCTTCGAAAACGTATCAGTAACGATGGAAAATAAAAGAAACATAGCTTTAGTGGAACTTTGATGTGATTTCTTTTGTTTTATTCCCCTAAGCCTCAGAGCCTCCATTGCTTTTGGCTGCTCTGTACCAACCTTTTTTACTACTAGCTTGTAACACTTTCCCACGCATCTGGGTTGTTCAAGGTCAAAAGTCAACGCACAGCAACAAAAAAAGCAAAATGTATACAATTACTCACAACGAGGTTGATAGTTATTACCTTGTCGGCGTCCAGACGAAGCTTGATATTTCCTGCCAGGTCAAGTGGCTCATTGTTTTGGTCCTGGATTTTGATTCTCAGTATCCCGTATGTTTTCAGTGGCTGGACGCTCCCTGATTGGTCCACAGTTGTGAAATCTCCTGGAGCAGAGATCAAGTCACTGGCGTTCCTTGGATCCGTGAAACTCAACCTTAGCTTTGCTTTACCTTTTAATACAAAAATAGGAATACATTAACATGGATGACCTATTTCGTTTTGTGATTTTTTATGTGCTAGTCCTAAATGTAACAAAAAAATGTCGTTGGTTAATGTTTATCGATTTTAGAATTACAATTATAGTTGAAGCTCTTCTTGCTACCACTCTCGAAAGTGACCAGCTCTTTCAGCGACCATTCTCATGAAATTCTGTTAACTGAAATTCTCAGTTGAGCGCTTTAAGCTAGTGGATACTATGGATACTAATCAAAGGCTCCTAAGAGCCAACCCTTGAATAAAAAATGCTTACGCGTGACGCAATATTGCGGTAAGCTTTTGTTTTCACACTGACACGGTTCGATATGTTTTAAAAAAATAAACGGAAGGATTTTTGACGAGCGCAAGAAAAAAAAACAGTACATCACTTTCATAAGAAGAAGAAAAAGGAGAAAGAAATGGACTTGAACTCGCGCCTCCGGACTGCTGTTACCGACACTAAACCACTCGACCACGCAGAAACCATGCTTAACAAGACTAAATTTTATTATTTTAAGGTAGAAACGCATCAAAACGCGTGTCTCGGTTGAAAAATCCTTTTAGATCGATTCCAAATGCGAAACATCTTTAAGCTTATTGTTGTTTATATTCCTTTACAACAAATTAGTTATTGTTATCGCTGGATTCACGTTGTTCTTGTGACGAAACGCATTCGTAACAAAGCATTACGTCACTAAGTTTACAGCTGATGGAAGGAGTGAGTGAGTGAGTGATTGTATACCGATAACCCGTTCATTACGCATGCGCGTATTCACGGGTTAAAAAGGACATTCCATTCTCGTCACCAGAGTCCACAGCAGGTCATCGGGGACCTTTCCGTGCATGTTCTTATAGTGTTTAAAAATAGAAGATGACTGCTGTTTATGTCCATCCACGCGATCGTGTAAATGTCGGCGCGTGTAGCCTACATAACCCGCATCGCACAGGCCACATTGGAATTTGTAAACGACACATTTTTGGTTTACAATCGATGGCTTTGTTTCGTGTACTTTAAGTTCTTTATCAATTTTGTGGCTCACAAACACGGGCTGGATGGTGGTCTGCACCTTCAGGCTGAGGGACTTGAGCTGTTTTCTGACAATATCTGCTGAGACCTGATCTTTATATGGTAGAACCCAAAGAAACTGGAGACATTGTTCAAGTGGTTTTAACAAAGCCATCGATTGTAAACCAAAAATGTGTCGTTAACAAATTCCAATGTGACCTGTGCGATGCGGGTTATGTGGCTACACGCGTGGATGGACATAAACAGCAGTCATCCTCTATTTTTAAACACTATAAGAACATGCGCGGAAAGGTCCCTGATGACCTGCTGAGGCGCTTCTCGGAACTTAAGAAATGTACAAATAAGTTTGACTGTTTATTGTACGAAATGTTGTTTATCAAACAAGAAAGACCCATAGGCCACTTCGAAAAATACCATAATAATCTGTGCAGCCTTACCGGGGTGTAATTATTCAAGTCCCCTTTGTTAGAATGACACAATGGAATTCAGAGTACATGTCGGAAATTGTGTGTTCGTACACAAATGTGCATCGCATGCAAATTGCCAAGAAGTTGAAGCTTTGCACGTGCAGTTCGTGCTGAAAACAAAAGAAATTGTAAAAATCAGGCTTACATCAAGCACTACCCAAACCTGCACTTTAAAGAGTATTATGGTATTTTTCGAAGTGGCCTATTCTGAACGTGCAATCGGACTCCATTCCTGCGAAAGTATTTACATAAATTCTTATTTTCGCACTTTCTGTTATGTTAATTTTAGCGCCAACACTGCTTCAAATACTTGTTGTCATTTACATTTCATTCACAAGTTACCTTGACAATGGCGTCATGATGACACCACCGAAACGTCGGTTTTTTTTTGCTTGCTTATGCTTGAACAAAGCGTTATTGATTATTATTATTATTATTATTATTATTATTAAGAAATATCGAGGAATTTTTGTTTTGCATTCGTTTCGTGTTATTTTAATTGGGCTTCAGATGACCTTCGTTTCCCTAGATTTGTATTTCAAGTTGTAGCAAAGAGTATTACCTATTAAAGGAAATATAACCTGCTTACGAGAGTGCTGATAGCGTTGTTGTGTTGTTATTATTGTAAATGGTTTACCTAGTGGTAAATAATAGGGAGCTTCAGCAACGACGACGGCAACGCCAAGGAAAACGTCACTTGAAAAAAGGATTCGCGCTGTTTTAAACTACTTTGCAGTTGTTCCAATTTGTTTAGTTTATCTAATGTCACCTGATTGTCCAGGAGCTGAATTTGAAGGGATGGCTTTCCAGTTCAAATGAAGAAAGGAAAATTAACCGTCGTGTGTTCACCTTATCCACAAAACCTATACTTTGAATATTTGACGTTGTTGTTTTGCAGGGAACGGCAAAGAAATGTACCAAAATGTAAAACGCACGTACAGAGGCATTGTTTTCGTTCATTAAACCTATTGTTTTGTGCCGTTCTCGCTGCCGTCGCTGTCGTGGTTGTTTAATCTCCCTTTCTTTTCGCCCTTGGGCTTTCTTCAGGATTTCTGCCTCTCTTTACTCGTCCCTGTAGTAAGCAAGATACTTCTTTAATATTCGTGGCCGCTTATAGCTTCGTTTTCCAAGACACATACTGATTATTTTCGGAAACGAATCGCTCATATTTAGCGACAATCAGATTCCGTTATCCATTGAAATTTAGCAGCCGTATCTTTACCTGCTAAACCAAACAACAAAACTGGGTTACATTGGTCGTTGATTGCGTTGAAATTGAACCGTTGGTTTTGTTGATGTAGTCGTCATAGTCAACATTAGAAATTCAACCGGAAGTAAAACCTTATGCGTAGAAGGGTAAAATTTTTTACCTTGTTGCGCATCATTTTTAAACGGCCAATCAAAAAATTCAAATTTTTGCCCGTTACCAGAGCTACAAGACACGCAATTTAAAATAAAAAGGGGAACTCTGGGGACGAAAATGAGGACATTCGCGCTAATTGTTTATGCCCGCATGCCACGTAAGAGGATCCCGTCCACCAGGAATATTCTATCATTTTAGTGTGCATGACTTACACATTTTTAGAAATGTTGTATTAAAATTAAACAGAAAATTCTGTGCGCCTATTTAGAGTAATTTTGACTGGCAGTGTCCCCTATAGTTCAATGGTATTATTATGTATATGATCAGCAAGTCCTTGGAATGTCAAGGGTTCCACTTCCGGATGTTGAGGGTGCTCGTAATTTTCTTTTCTGATCAATGTTTCGTAGAGCACATATGCGCTATACTTTAGTACCGTAAAATTACGAAAGTAACGACCCTCGTTACTTTCGGAATTAGCAGCCTTCGGGGCTCGCTGCTTTCCGGGGGTCGTTACTTTCGGGGAGCAGAAAAAAGTTATATAAAGTTGGTGCGACTGAGCGAAAATTTGTTCAGATATCGTAAACTGTTTCTACTCCATTACGCACTGATACGTTAGTCTGCTGTATCAATATCTCAGTGCTGGTAGAGTTTCAAATTGAATCTGAAGAAACGTGCCTGATAATAGACGGTTTTCACGTTACGTCACGGCGGCCATGTTGGTGTACAACTACAAAAGAATTTTAATGAACTTCTTTTGTTATGTACACCAACATGGCCGCCATGGCCTTTGTCATTTGAGTCTCACAGGACTGAAGGTCACGTGAGTGAAAACCATCTATAGAGTGTTTTCACTCACGTTGTCTGCAGCTATGCTAACTTATTTAAACAAAACAAAGTTAGAAAAGAGTTCAATCCCCACAGGATTAGCTTGGGACACCAATATGGCCGCCGTTTAATTGTTTTGGGACACCAACATGGCCGCCGTGACGTCATGTGAAAACACTCTATACGTTCCTGTTGAAAACGATATAGAGTTTGTAATTTTAATTTGAAGAAACGTTCTTTTTAGTACGTTCCTGTTACTTGATGAAAATTCTACGGGTTTTGTTTTAACGGCACGGCGCAACATGTACAGATGAAGCACGAATAGACATTTTAAGGACGTTCGCGCGAAAAATCTTCTACGAGACAGATTTTTTTCAAACTTATCCTACGGTCAGATAATGAGTTACTGATGTCAGAAATGCAAAAAAAATTGGGGGTCACCGAATTGATTTAAGAGATATAGTGTGTTGAAATATACCCTGTTTTTGAAAAGTTAGTCCTCGTAACATGACATGGTGTCCACGGCTTTTAGTTAAACAATATCAAAGATGAATCGCTGGGGGAGAAACTATTATATTCAAATGTTATCTAAGTGGGCCTGATTCGTAAATAATTCGAACTGTTTTCAACCTTTAAATCAGTTAACCCTTTAAAGAGGGCATTCGGAAACAACATACAGCTGAGATATGAGTGCAATTCGACGTCGCGTGGATAAAAAAATGAAAAAAAAAATCAAACTTCTACAAGACAGTTGTTTTTCCTTTTTTCACAAACTGTAGATAATCGGTAAAGAAAGTGATATATGAAGTTTCTGTATTACATTTAGTTTCGTTTACAATAACATTTTAAGTTATTTATTAGTATTAATTAAATAAGTAACTAAGTAGTTAAATTTGTATAGGTTTTTATATAAAAGCGTAGAGACTCTTGTTTAATGCGTTTTTAAGAACCTATTATTATTATTATTATTATTATTAATTTAGAATACAAAATGAAGAAAGGAAGGCCGAGAAATGCTATCACTGTGGAAACCAAGTTTTGGTTTAATACAAGATAATTGATATTGAAACAATATTTCGGCCCTATTACAGACTCATAGTCATGTTATGACATTTAACAAGAAGGCAACTTAAATATCATAGGTAATAAGGCGTGTTAACATTACGTAATATAACTAGAATTGTAGGTAGAGGCTCTAAGTCCTTCATTAATGTTAAGGCTTGAGATTCTTGATATAGAAAGCTTTAACCCAATCCAGACCGGGGGGGGGGGGGGGACTTTTGGAGCCCGCTCGAACTTTGAAGTTGTGTCGTTTCAAAACGGTCGATGCAATAACCACCAAATTTGGTGACTTTTCCTAAAATTTATCTGGGAACATTTTCACGTTAGCGTCCTTTGTCCACCGACATTGACGTTTCCATAGCAACCGCTTTTTGACACCTATGTTTTACAAAATTAGCATTTTTCGCTTTAATCAAAATTATTTCAAAGATTTCTTATTGAATTAATATTTTCCACTTAATTTAGCGATAATTGATCAAATTATGTATAATTGTTTATTAATTAAGGTTAATTAACGGTAATTTTAGGAAAATGTGGAATATGAAATGGCAAAATCCAGGATGGCGGATCGAAGTTTTACTAAAGGTCGTTTCTCTCTATAATATTATTATTGGTTCATATTTGGATTGTAAAACATTTGACCACAATAAACTAAGCTTCAGCAGTCCATTTGCTTTATTTTTCGGTGTTTTTTTACCAAAATAAACACGTTTGGACTAATTCAAGATGGCGGATCCAAGATGGCGGATCCAAGAATTTATTTCACTTGAGAAAGCTTTTTTAATTCATTACGTACATGAAAAGCCATAATTTGCAAAGATAACTGTTCCAGCTTTTAAGAACATGTACACATCACTTCTATGACGTCACACGCTGTTACCATAGCAACAAAGTGTACGAATTCATTTACTTTTACTCCTGCATCAATATGTGAAAGTTTGGTATGAACACTACCGTTTGTTTCAGAGATATGCCTTATAGAACGTTTCAGTTGGTTATTTCATTGTATATGACGTCATAATGACGTCACTGTTATTGTTAACAACACCAAAAGTGTTAGTAAACGTAAGACTTTCATCAAATAGGTAGCTGTTAAAGTCTTGTTGCTATATGTTCAGAATTGAGAAAATATTGATGAGACTGTTTTAGCCAATAAAATCGACTATATGACGTCATAATGACGTCACGTTACGTCATTATGACACCAAAGTATCTGTAGTTACTAGAACTCATGACAACATTATCCTGTGTAAATTTGGTGGCCATAGCATTTGTGAACTGCGTTAAGCGTTAAGTGTTATGTTAAATAGAGATTACATGACTATGACTCTGTAATAGAGCCGAAATATTACATGTCAATATCAATTATCGTTTTTGATATTTAACATTTAACATTTTATAGTGCGCAGGTTTTTATAAACCAAAATTTGTTCTCTACAATGACATAATTTCTCGGCCTTGCTTTCTTCATTTTGTTAGTTACCGTACGTCATTTCACTTGACTGTTGATTGGAAAAATAAATATACTACGCAAACTCTATTTGCATTAGCCGGCAATTAATACCCTGGGGATTATGCAGATGAGGCTATAAAAGAAGTTACATGTGCTCCACCCTATCACTCTTCTCGAGGCCGCAAAAGTGAAGAGTTTGGCAACCCACCCTCCCACCCGATCGAGTAAGTCGGGCTTGATCCTCTCAGCTCTTATCTTGGCCTGGTCTTTGGCTTGTCCCAGGCCAGAGCGATTCTCCATATCTTATTACCATGTCATTGATAACAATACCCAGGGTAGGATATTACACTATTGAACTTTGTCTCGCTCGCTGCTTTCGGGATTTATTAGCGGCCACAATTTTTTAACGTTAACTTTCGGGGGGTCATTACCTTCGGAATCTTATTATAGTAGTATGGTAGGCACCGAATTAACCCCTTTTTTTCGGGGGAATCTCATTAACCTTACGGGGGAATACATTAAAGGCGGTGTCGTCATATGCTCTTGTTCTTATCTCACGAATGAAATGCGCAGGAATGTCATTAGCGTGCGCAGAAATACATTAACTCGGTGACGTCATAAGCTATTGTCTTAGACTCAGGAATATAATGCGGAAGATTCTTATTAATGTGCCAGTTGTCCTAGCTTGATCTCATGAATAAAATAAAATGTAACTGAACCGTTACGCAATTATGCAAGCTTCCATTTCTTGTCGCATAAGTTAACCAGGCATTGTTCTCAGATGCTTTTTCACTGTTGATGCTTTTCCGGTCAAAACTGTGCTGAGCGTACTGAGGATTTGGCTTCCACGTTTATTTTCCGTTCTGATTTATTTCATTAACTATAAAATCTCGAAATAGACACAAGAAACCTACCTTCAAAGGGAGTGCCATTTTTATGCATTAAATTATTCGCAGGAAGTTCTAGGTCGGCCATATTGTCGCCAGAGTGTCCCAGTGGCACTCTCAGTTCTTTGGTGCTCTCAAACGTCACTGGTGGATCATCCTCCTGGAGTGCTATCCTGTGGAATACAGTTTGGCCCTTTTGGAAAGGCAGTATCTGAGTGGTATCAAAGAATCGATCTTTGGGATCTACGAACGTCGCTGTTAAACGATCTACGTCGTCGGGAATAACGAAAGAGAATTCTCCATCTTCGTTGGTTGTATCAACTACTTCGTTTTTGAAGGTAATTGTTACGTTTTCGACTGGGTCTTGATTCGGTCCACTGACAACTTCTCCTATAAAAGTAATGAAATTGATTGTTTAGCGGTGTCTGAATCACAAAGAAGTAGAAACACTTCAAAGTCTGTTTTTTTACAACGGTACAATCGATTTTATCCCTTCCACTGTTAAAATGGTTCACTGAATTATTACTGAATGGCAACTGAATTAAAGGGAACCTCCACTAATATAACAAATTGACGTAAAATTGTTGGAAATAACGTTTAAATTTCAATTATGTCAATAACAAATGGAAATATAATTTTAGTGTACACAAAAATTGGATATGAATATCGCCTATTTTCGCTTTTAAATTTCCTGCTCGCCGGCATTTTGAATATTTATGACGTCATAGGCTGCCTAATTGTTGCAAACAAAAGAACGATTCTTAACAATAGCGGCAACCATATGACGTCATAAAAATTGAAAATGGCGGCTCGCGGGAAGTTAAAGTAATGATTCGCATGAGAAGGAAAGCGCCAACGGCCATGCACGATGGAATGTCAACTTTTTTCATTGTTACAACGAGTGATCTCATTTATATAGCCAAGACTCAAAAACCGCTAAAAGGTTAGGACTCAAGGTGCATTTTGTCTATTTTTTTAAGGTTTCAAGCAATCTAAGACCCAATCGCACAACATGCAAGTTTTAAAAGATATTGTATTTGGGGAACTTCATCAAAATTATTAGCTATTGTCTTCTGCTATTCTGATTGGTTAAGCACGAACATTTCCTAAAATTTATTTGACGCATATGGATTTTCTTTATTTTTATAATGAAATATAATCGTGAACCATCAGCTCCTCCTCTATTTTTGAAACCAAAGGTATTCTATGTGGGAAAGAGCCGCAGAATAATGAAGTTTGCCGTAGTTCTTATGTGGAGCATTACTTAAAAGCAAAAATACACGATATTCATATCCATTGTTTTGTACATTGAAATTTACTTCCTATTTTCTATTAAAATAATCGAAATTTAGACTTTATTTACAACAATTTTACGTCACCTTGTTATATCACAATGGAGTAGATCGGCGCGGAAGCAAATTGATACTTTGTGAGGATGAACTGGCCTAGTCAGTGGACTGTCATAAGGTTTCGATGCTCACCAGTTAAAACCAAGATATTTTTAATGAGAATTAATAGTTATTTCCTCTTTGTTGTAAGAAATTTGCAAAACAATACCACACTTTTTGTAATTTTGTTTTACCTGCTGTTTATTTGTTAAGACGTATACTGTATGACTAAAACGCGCTACGAAGCTTAATTAATTAATTTGGCGTTATTAATTAATTTGGCGTTACGGCCTAAATAAAGTTAAATCTACCGTTGGTTTAAAAAATCGTCGTTAGCATAATTTTCAATGCCACGTTTCTCGCCTGACGGGAAGT
This sequence comes from Dendrophyllia cribrosa, assembly GCA_024195265.1. Classification (NCBI taxonomy): domain Eukaryota; kingdom Metazoa; phylum Cnidaria; class Anthozoa; order Scleractinia; family Dendrophylliidae; genus Dendrophyllia; species Dendrophyllia cribrosa. Next base: position 34,612,850 of record JAJLRJ010000001.1, read on the forward strand.
ATTTATCGTGGAAGCCATGTATGTTTTACTAAAACAAGCGTTTAAATTGGTATCAAATGAGTTGATTAATTAAATTGTACATCGGAAAGCCGAGAAATTCAACTGAAAGCTGACGTTTTAAATGTTAGCCATTGACCAAAGTGAATCAAAGGATTGTGGTTAATGCATATGTGTAGTTTAGCTATAGTAACTTACTCTTAATTAACGCCCATGACCGAAAATACTAATTTGATGACTGAATTTCGCGAGCGCACTGTCATTACAAACCATGTTCAATGGAACACCTTCAAAAACAACCATCCTCAATCAACGTACCACAATACACAATTTATCTGATGCCTTACTACCCTAGCATGCCTTTCACAATTTCTACCCAGAAAAGTCAAAAATGAAAGGGTTGACTTTCGGGGATTTTTTGGTCCGGATCAATGTAAGAGGTAAAGAAAACAATAACCTTCTATAACTGTTTTTTGTTTTAGGCAAGAACCACATCCGCATTCCTTCACGCGGTAGAGTTCCACGGCGCCCAGCGAAAGACCATTACCACAGCTTATCATCACTTTCTCTTGATATTCGACGGGTTTGGGACCACAACAACAGTCTTCTTTGCCTCCACAACTCTGATTAAAGGAAGATCGCTGCGAGCAGGGTTCGTCAGAGCATTGCCCAACATCCAAGACGTTCTCTCCTGTGCTATTAACCCTACACCCGTCTGGAAGGTGTATAACGTGGCTCCTTGGGGTTCGGCTGCATGTGTCTAACATATTCTCTGCAAAAATGTTAAAAAGAAGGGTTATTAAAAATCGATTTCTTTCTCTGGGATCAGGGATGGTGTAATGGTAATAGCCGGCGCCTCCCACCAATGTGGCCCAGGTTGGATTGCCGGACTTGGCGTCAAATGTGGGTTAAGTTTGTTGTTGGTTCTCGCCCTTGCTCCGAAGGTTTTTTTCACTTTCTCCTCAGAAACCAACATTCATTCTTATAACTGTTAGGTGTCACCCTCATGAAACAAAGTTGACTGATTGCTTTTATTTATGCATGTATAATTATTTATTTATCTGTTTATTACAAAAGGAATATAAGCGATAATAACATGACGTTTCGACGAATACAATATGTCATTTTCAATTGTCAATTTTGCAGTTTGACATACATATAAAAACAAAGTGTGAAAATGTCAAACTGTCAAACTGCAAAATTAAAATTTGAATATAACGACATGTATTTGTAGAAACGTGATATCATTATCGCTAATATTTCTTTTAAAACTTTTTAGCAAATCGTTTCTTTTTAGAAATATATATGTTTATCGTGAGACAAATATTTTTTATTGAATTTTTATCTTTTTGAATATTAAAACTTGTCCAATTTCGGTCTCTTTTTTAACCAGGTTTTATCATATTTACCGAATCCGGAAGATAATAAGAATAATATCTAAAGTTTCTTTCGATTCTCACGCTGATGTTCTTTTCAAAGAACAGGAAATTTTGAAATTCTCTGACATTTTTTTATATCAGATAGGTAAATTTATGTATCTATTTAAAAGAGGTTTACTTCCTAATTATTTTCGTGATATGTTTACTCTTGCAAGCCAGTTACATTCTCATTATACTAGAAATTGCAACATTTTTATCTCCTGTAAGTTAATTTTTAACTTACAGGAGTATAATGTGGTCTAACATGCATTCTTTGTGCATTTTTGTTAGCAAAATTTTTGTTAGATACTATTAATAGACTTTTTAGTGAATTTGTGGGGACATTCTTGTTGCATTTTTGTTAGCACATTTTTGTTAGATGCTATCAATAAGAACACAAGAGTCGAGTGGGATATTTTTTGAAAGCTGTTTAGCGAGCACACGATTGTGGCCTGACAAAGCCATATATTCATAGGTTGATTTAGTTAACTGAGATTTTAGAGAACGTTAGAAGAGAGAGCAATTTATTTGGCCGTATTTTATCAAAAATTCAAGCTCTCGCTATTTCAATAATTTCAATACAGTGGTTTCTTGACTTGACCTTAATCTAAAAAAATATGCGTGTTAAATTTCATATACACGCAGTTTTGAAAAATGCCTCGGTATATATATTTTTTCAGTTAGGTAACATTCTGTTTAATGTCTCTCGTGCATAGCAATGATTTTTAAGGCGTACGATTACGAATTCTATGTTTTTTTGGGAACATGTTGCTTGAAGCATGTAGGTAATTGTATCGAGCGTCAAAACGTGTTACGTAAATGTAATCTTATCTTGACCTAATGTAGACTTTGGTCAGATATTTGGCACGCTGAAGCGCGCTTGGCTAACATCCGGGGCAAACATCCTTTGGGATTGTCAAACTGTCAAACTAGTTGCTTCAGGACATTTGGTATTATTTATAGCACTACGTCCTAAAGAAAGGGAAAAGAGAGTTTGAGGTACGCATTTACAATGATGTTTTGTTGGTCGGGCTTAGCAAAGCAGCCCGACCTATAAATTGGCCGTGTGTCCCTTTTTCCGGGGGGGGGGGGGGGGTAGTTTTATTGTAAGGTATATAGGTATGTGTGGCTGTGAAGGGTATAGGGTATGGTTTTGTATAGGGTAAGGGTTTTAGAGTCCCAGCGGCACATGCTCCCCAAAAAATATATAGAGTATCTCCCCCGGTTTTAAGTTTGGCGAGATTTTCAAGTGGTTAGTAACCTGCGGGCAAGTTTTTCTGTTTCAAGTGTTTTTGAGATTAAGAATAGATGAATTTCTATGAATTAATTATAAGGCTGGCGCTTTCTCGAATGACTTCACATTTATATCGTGGTGTAGCGTTTATGAAAGTGTTGAAAAATCCATTTGAAGTCCACAGATCGGTTTAATTTTCCATACTGAGTTTGAAGTCAAAGACATTGCTTCGCGTATTGACCGTATTCACAGATAAAAATGACCACAAAGTGACGTCATATCACTTGACATAACCAGAACTTCAAGGTCATAAAAGATAGCAAACTCTATTATTTGTGAAACCGGGCTTTAAGCGTACATAAGAAATAAAGAATTCGAAGCATAGCCCCAATAATGTAACTGCTCCACAATCGAAGAATCCATTGACTGTTTTACATTCTTCATTACTGGTGGCGTTACGTCAACGAGTTTTAAAATGCTTATTCTTCTGGACAAGAGATTAAAGATAAGAAATATGATCCTAGGAAGTTAAGATATTGTTCTAGAAAATTCTAGAAAGTTTTGCTTTTAACCCATTGACACCTGAGGATTTTTACATTTTTGAGTGATTTTCTGCATACACACGCCCCATAGGATTTCGTGACTTCATATTTGGAGTTACCATTGAAAGTGCTGCTGTTCTAAAACACTGAAGGCTCGAGTTTACTGGAAACGTCATTGTGACGATCTCATTTTGCTTGGTTGATTTGCAATAAAGGGTCCAATATGAATTATCTACGATTTTTGGTAAGTTCACAGCCATTTTTCATCTTTAGTAGCTGCCTGGTGAGCATCATTAAGCTTGGAGGTAGTTCAGAGTCCACTTCTCAATGAAGCGAGTTAGGTGTTGTACTTCGTTTACGAATTTGGCTCGTTGCTCGTTGAACTGGAAAAATGGCCGCCTGGAAACGAAGTAGCTTTGGGACTCGACTCTGGATGAATTTCTCGACCTACCGCGGCATATTTTGGAAGTTGCGACCACAGGAGAACACAACAAGCGCGAAATTTCGGCGGTGGGTCAGAGTGGCTGTGGACTTAGTATATATATGAAAATTGTGGAGGACGGAATGGACGCTGTCGAAAAATCTGTTTATTTCCCAGCATGCAGTGCGGTGGTGATGTTGAAAATCGAGGCAAGGTGAGTATGCACTAGTATAAGAAGCTGTAGCTAGGCCCGAGCAACGAATAAGAGCAAAAAAAATTCACTGCTAAGCTAGGACTAGGACTGAATTTTGCTGTAAATGTTGACTTTTGGGTTTGCCACGATGATTTGAATAAAAAAAACTAAAGGCAAAAACGTGATTTTTGTTGTTTTTCTATGACGTTAAAAACGGTAATTTTTGTTATTGTCCAAATTCAAACGCTGATATTCTGCAAAAATCGCTGACTTTTTTGTGTTTATTGGGTATCTCAATTTGAAAGACTTTCTAGTCAATGCTCACAACTGCTAGTTAAGGCAATGTTCGCACGATTGAGAAAGTTACAATTTTTTAATGCAGTGGAGTCTTGTACGGGCGGTTACGGGCGGTTCAGGTGTCAATGGGTTAATATATCGACTTATCTCAAATTTAATCGCCGATTCTTCTCAATACCCGTGTTTTTAATAGCCGACATCACTGCTTGTTTTAAATTGTACAATGCAAAGAAAATTGATCAGTCTCGATCAGGAAAAGGCTTTCGATCGCGTGAATTACGATTTCTTACAACGCGTGCTACATCGCTTTAACCTGGGACCGCATTTCCGGCGATGGGTTAATTTAAAGTTATTTACACAGACATAACTAAAGTTGTCACGAACAACGGTTGGTTTTCGCCAGCGTTTGTTCTTGAAAGGGGGAGTTAGACAGGGCTATCCTTTGTCGCCTCTCATTGTAGCCGAGACTTTAGGCCATTAGCAAGCTATTCGCCGGGAACCGAGCATTGAGGGAATTCAAATCCCAGGCTCGAATAACAAACAGAGCAAAGTGTCACAGTACGACGATGACACCACACTAATCCTTGCTAATGACTTTTCTGTTTTAAAATAGCTTTCCCAAGTAGGTTTACGAGGTATTTGTCCCTTGCTATAGATCACTGTTAGGATATGACAAGTCGCAATTATCTATCTACTTTGCTCGATAATATTGACCCACTGATTTTTGGATAATTTCTCTAATGACACGATCTCGGAGGATTTCATGCCATAGCCATGATTATAATTATTTTATTTCTCTATGTATTTGCTGCACTGTCCTGGCATATACTGTTAGGGTTTCTTTGGCTCAGACTCGTGTTGCAAAATAAATGGCAATCGGCTGAAGTTTATGTTACCGCTGTGGACATATTAGGATCAGTAAATACACTGTAAATAGGCCGTGATTATGTGTCCACAGCCTGCCGCGTGCAAGACTTGTTAGAAAGTGTTTTTTGATCACGGATGTAAGTATCTATTAAAGATTCAAGAATGAAAATGCAATCATGTGCAGGAGTAATAAGCTCCTATCACGTTCCTATACTGGAATCACGACTTCTTACAGTTAGTTTTAGCTCCTTAGTTTATTCTGTTGTCGAGTAGTGTTTTGGAGCTAGACAAAACTTCCGTTATCTTCAGTATCACGGCATTACGATCACTGCATCTAATAGTATATCCTCTGTACGCAAAGAACAGCTTCAATTCACTTGTAGAGTTGCACCAATGTATCTCGAATTCATTGAGACATACACAAGACTAAACTACGTTTCTTTTGTACAACAAGCGTGTAATTCTCGTGAAGTAATGTTGTGCTCCATGCGTTCCATAATAATGCAGTAATTCCATAATAATGGAGATCAAAGTGCCCTTTGGGCTATCTCCTGTAAGTTTTTCCCATCATGCAGTGCTGTCATATTATGTCCGAATAATGTTTTTAGGCTAGACTGTGTGATTTCTTGAGTCAAATTCCTCTTTTATCAATTTTTTGGACGTCATTGAAAATGGTGATGCTCTCCTCTTGTCTTGTTTCTGGAGCAAGTGTTGGTAGTTTTAACTCGTCTGGATTTCCACCTGGTTTACTATGCACCACCACTTATAAAATAATGGCATTCTCGTCATTTTTAACAGAGTGTAACACATGAACATGGTAACAAAATCTCGATTTGTTGTCTGTTTAGAGATTGAACAAGTTTTCTATAACTGTTAATCATTCATACAATTAATTACTAGCTTTTAATTGTCATTTGCTGCAGGAAAAATGCTATCATCTGTTGAAAGATGGTGGCTCTTAGGGAAGTGGTCATAACAAGTGTACTCGACGAGAACCCACCCTGTGTAGGGGTAGGGGGGTTACACAAGATACCACCTATCTAATGAGTCTAATGGACACATTTTTTTTTATTCTGTCTGCATAAAGCTTGCATTGCTAGTAAAATGGCACAGGAATATTTTTATCTTTCTCTCAGTTTTTACTCCTGATAGAATGGGGCTATACGAACAAGACACCATCTTTTTAGGGCGAGAGGTGGTACATAAAGAGACCACCAGTCTTTTTGTTAAATGGTGGTTCCTGTCCGAAAGACCATTTCCGATAGCTATTTCTATCTGAATCTGGGTTGTTTTAATTATGTGTAACAATATCTTCAACAAAAATAATTTGTTGTCGAAATATTAAATTGACATTGTAGAATTTTTTAAGCTAATAATTTTAAGTCATTAATTTAAGTCATCAATAAATGTCAGTGTTATATACAAGCTATGTGATCTTTTCTTTTGTGATACTTTATGGTCCCGGAGCAAACGTTATCCTTTAGTTTCCATTCCAGCTTAATTCAATACCTTTCTATGCATACATGTGCATCTCATCGTAAATAAACTTTAGCAATTCTTGTGGGATATGCCAACGGAGGGCAGGCAGGAAAATTTAGCCATCTGCCGACATAGTTCGCAGGGAATTAATGTTTCAGTTTTAGTTTTTGGGTGCAAACATAAAGCGTAACGCATTTCGAACAAGCTCGATTTATTTTAAATAATTCGTTATAAAAGTTATAGTGTAAAACCCGTTCTTTATCGCCTACAGCTTAGAAAATACATTGAAGTGTTTATTTCGAAAATATAAGTGGAAATCATGCACTGTTTTCTTGCAGCAACCCGTTCTCTGCATTAGTCAGCTAACTTCATTTCACTCATTTGCCGCCATGACATTGCATTAACTGACAAATTGAACATGGCTGATATTGGAAATCAGTTTCTTTCTGCCTCCAATGACAGAGAAAATCGCTTTGGAAAATTCGTTTCCAAAGTCTTCCCATACTGAAAAGAATTGACAGAGAATATTCGAGTGACAGTCGAATCTACTTTGAACAAACAACCAAAATGGAGTTACACCCAAGTTTCAGAAAGTGTTTCGTGTACTTTTCATGAGAATTAAACTGAACTCAAAGCTGGCCTTGGAAACTGCTTCTCCGGTCTCAGGAACACTGGAAATAGCATTTCAGGGAGTTTCATTTCAAAATTTTCCCGGGGAGCATGCCCCCGGACCCCCCTAGAAGCTTGCGCCTTCGGCGCTCGGCACAGGAGAGTCGCCCCACCAACATTATATTCTGGCGCCGCCCCTGTAATTGTAAGATGGTTGGGTTTACTACGATGAGCTGTGAAGGCGACATCAACAGGGGGCTGATGTAAAGAAAATTGTAGGGGCAGTTACAACACCGCGGCCAGGCTTCATGCTATCAAGCTACTGTTACATCGCATCTGACTTGCTATAGTATTCCTTTCCCTAGTATGGCCTTTCTAGTATTCCTAACACGTATATGAGTCAGGCATTAAAACATATAGACTCGCAAAAAAAATATCATGCAAGCAAATCATGGCAAAAAGAGAAATCCTGCACAGTCTCGAGCGTAGAAAAAAATATCCTGCACCAAAAAATCCCCCCCCCCCCCCCCCCCCTCAAAAATCTAATGGTCCGTCCCTAACACGACATTACTCCGGTTATACCCATTAATTCCTTATTCCTTTCTTATTAAATTCCTTAACTGATTAGAATAGCTTTCCCGAGTAGACCTACGAGATATTTGTCCCGTTAGATTACCATTAGGCATATATTAGGGTTTCTTTGGCTCAGAGTCGTGTTGCAAGGTAAAAAAGTTTATGTTATCGCTATGAAAATGTTAGGATCAGTAAATTTCTTAGTTCGTGATGCAGTGTTAAAGTCTCCAACGTGCAAGGCTTGTGAAAGAGATGTATAAGTGTCTAATATCCAAGAACGAAAATGCCAAAGACGACCACGACAGCTCTAGCAACTATGTTTAGCTCATTTCTGTTCTTGATATAACTGTTTGTTAACAACAGTGACATTCAAGCAAAAGTTAAGATGAGGGGATGAATACTGAGTAAGTTTACAAGAACTAGATTTCCACCTGAAACAGATTTTGACGATAAGATTGATGATGATCTCATTAATGAGAACAGAGAACAAAGTTATTAAGAATTTTACTTGAAAGGAGAAATGAAACTTCTTCGCAGAATGAAATCTAAATCATTCATTCAGTTATATTTAATAAAAAAGGATCCTGAAAATTAATTGCAGAGAGCTCTTGATGCTTTATATCCCATGTAGAAATGAGATTTCAGCAAATAAAACATGTTATATTTGAAAGAAAAGAAAGGAGAATGTACTCTTACATAGAGGATATTACATGGCCGCGCGAAGATACGAAATTTCTCTTCGAGTGTTGAAAAATATTTCACGAGTGAGCGCAGCGAACGAGTGAAATATTTTTCAACACTCGAAGAGAAATTTCGTATCCTCAAGCGGCCATGTAATGTTCTGTTTATTATATAAACACCAATGAAATCAAACCATTTCACTTTAATATAAGATACGAAATTTCTCTTCGAGTGTTGAAAAATATTTCACGAGTGAGCGCAGCGAACGAGTGAAATATTTTTCAACACTCGAAGAGAAATTTCGTATCCTCAAGCGGCCATGTAATGTTTTGTTTATTATATAAACACCAATGAAATCAAACCATTTCACTTTAATATTTTTTTGTAGTCCTAAAGTAGAACAACGTGTAAGAACTAAAAACATGTTATTCTCACGTGTGAAGATAACATGTTATTCTCACGTGTGAAGATATGATGTTTACGCGCGAAAGCTCACCTGGTATTTCATTGGTGTTTATATAATAAATAAAGTTATGGGAGATCCTGAAAATAAGGAACGTGATCAGTTAGATACTGTACAGGGAACTATTTGGTTGTTTTAACCCATGTTTAGATAACGATCACGACGGGACCAATCTTTTTTAAAGTAATGTTGGAATTTTTTCTACAGCAAATGATAATGAAAAGCTAGTAATTAATCGTATGGATGATAACAGTTATAGAGAACTTGTTCAATCTTTGAACTTAACAGAGAACAAATGGCGTTTTTTTACCATATGTTACTCTCTGTTAAAAACGACGAGAATCAATTGACACTTTAAGTAGTGGCGTGGGTTTAGGGAAGGCAACAGTAACACAATGTTTGCATGAAGCTCTTGATAATAAACCAGGTGAAAATCCAGACGAGTTGAAAGTACTGAATTTTTCTCCAGATACAAGACAAGAGGACTGCATAACCATTACCAATAACATGGAAACTTACTTGTCGAAACAGAAATTGAACTCAAGAAACCACGCACTCTAACCTAAATGTCCAATTGCAACATCAAAAACAATATTCAGACATAATCTGACAGCATTGCATGATGGGGAAAAACTTACAGGAGATAGCCCAAAGGGCACTTTGATTTACATACCTACCTGTCGAACTAATATTCGAAACTTCTCAATTCGGTTTCAAGGACTAAGTTTTTCAACTCGTTAAGTCATGAAATTCAAAACAGTGAAAGCATCCGTTTGTTTGGCAAAAGACTTAAAAAATTCCTTCTTTCCTAGTCAAAAATACTCTTTGTTGAGCTACATACTTCTTCTTCCTTTTCTTTTCTTTTCTTTTTAAAATAAGACATTTTATATTTCATGCTGTCCCCCATAATTCGTTTGATGTACCCTATATTGTCAGGAAGCCTATAGTTCATAAGCCCCCGGCTACAATATAGGCTTCCTTGTCACTACCACCTTAAACATTTTGTAGTCTATCGTCTTTTAAGTTATTATAAATTTCTAGTGTATTGTATTATTATTATATATTTTTTTAATGTGGTTAATGGCAAAATAAAATGAATGAATGAATGAATAAATGAAAAGCATGAAACTCCGAGTAGCGATTAAATGTTTTTGAACTAGTCCGACTCCAGAAATTCATCTTTATATATATATATAAAGATAACCGTACATCCTGTGCCCAAGTTCAGGAGTTGCCATAAAGCCATTATGGTAACAACCGGGAGGGCACGTTGTTTACATGATTGTATGTATATATATATATATATATATATATATATATATATATTTCCAAAGGGTCTGGATAATAGCAAATAAGTAATAATTTTCAAAGCAACGACAACTGACTTCATTTTAAAAGACATGTTTCGACAATCCTTTGTCATCTTCAGTTTGAAATTTTAAGTTACAAAGTTGAATTTATACTAAGTAAATGAAAATGCTAATGAGAGAAAACACCTTTGACAAATAAATGAGAGAATGTGTGACAATACGTGATTAAAAAGAAAGTTTTAAATTAACATGATGCAACTGTTGGTTCAAAGAAGGTTGTTCCCATTTGATATGTAAAGCTTCCTTTATGTTCAGTCTTCAGCGCTGGTAATTTCCTTTTAAATACGCTCTTGTATAAAACAGTTTTCCATTCATGCGTTGATGTTACCTTCCTTTTTACTCAATTTAGAAACATTAGAAACGGTTTCAACAATTGGCTGTTGGTGAGATGATCGCTTTCAATTTTCCTTGCGATTTCTCTGAGGAAAGAGACTAAGTCGGCAAAACTTCGGGACCTCTTGATTAATTCCTTTGTTTTTTCATTGTGTGATGTGCCATTATTGCACTAGTCAGCTTAATCTTGAACTTGCTGTGATACAATCACACTTGGGTGCTTATTTGGCTCTCATTGTCAAGGAAATAATGGTTTCAGGAAATAAATGCGATTCACTTGACAACACGAGGCTAGTTTTAGTTCAAATCCTTCCATGGGTCGTTATGAAATCATCGGGGGATAGTTAGGACGGTTTTGTATGTCAAATGAAACACTTTTCTTGCAATCAGTTTATTTCACGAAAGAGTATAAGTCAAAGCCTCTCAATTAAGCCATTTGTTTCCCATTGTGTGATGTACCATCATTTCTGTAGGTGGTGTGATCTTGAACTTGAAATTATTTAATCGCATTTGACTACTAATTTGGCTCTCCTTATCAAGAAAGATAATAGTTTAATTTCGGAAATTGATGCGGTGAACACGAGAAGAAAACGCTATTTTTAGTTCAAATCCTTTTGTCGGTCGCTATGAAATCATCGGGGATAATTAGGACTAATTCGTTTCGTATAAAAGCGGAACACTCATTTCTCGCTAAATCAGTGGAAACTTGTATAGGACAAGACATCCTTGTCGTCAGCTAAACAGTCAAGCCATCAAGAGTGCAGCCTTATGCTACATAAGTCCGATCGTCGTTGGAAAATGTTCCATTGTTAGCGCAAAATGCGTTTGCGCAGTCACCGAAGAGGGCTTACAAAGAGCATGGAATGACGTAGTTAAAAAAGGGAAGCTTGCGACAAGGCAATTTATGGTAAGCGTTTGTTCCTAATGCTCTCTCGCACTTATAATTTGATAGAGGTTCCATGGCTTATGAATTTCAATCGTTTTATGCTTTTCACAGCAATAAAGAACGTGGCATTTTTCTTCAGCGCCATAAGTGCACAAGGCCACCATGACAATCGAGGAAAAAAGCAAGCAAACAGAGATGAAGAAGAGAGCGAAGAAAGCATTATGACGAAGGCATAACTTTAGTGCTAGTCAGACATAGAAATGAAACCGTAAAAGGAAGCGAAATCTCCTAAGCAAGTCATTTAAGTGTGATGTATCGAGCCTTATAACCGTGGCAGTTTGTTGCACAATAACTGTATGTGTACAGAAATGTTAGCTAAGTTACAAGCGACTTTAAAATGTACTTTTTGCAATGATTGATATTTGTTAACGTTGTTGATGTTTAACCTAAATAGACCCTTTACTACTCTAAGTCTTGTGCGTTACGAACACTTTCACTCGAAAGAAACTTTAGTTCAGTCCTTTTTTTTTTTTAATGAATCGGCCATTCTTCCGTTTTGAAATTTGAAATCGGGATCTCTTAGAATAGCCGTCCACTGTCCAAAACCGTGCTTTGTTATCCCCTTTCTTAGAAAATCGTCCTCTTCTGCTGTGAATTTTAATACGCGACGAACTTTTCTACGGACGCGCAAATGCTCCGTGGGTGGGACTTTATTTTCCGGGAGCGAGCTTTTCTCCTGTTCGGTTTCAACTAAACGTGAAGCTGAACTTGAACTTGAACTTGAAGCGCAAAACCTCGAGTTAACGTCCTCATCCACCTCCGATCCTTTGGTACCTTGTAGCTTTGTAGACACTCGTGGGCTTTCACAGCAACTTCGCGCGATCTCTGTTTTTGATAGTGAACTTTGGCAACAGCAGAGCTGTGTTTTTGGTCTTCTGACAAAATTCCTTGCTCTTTGCTAGTGAGCAGGTTAAGGCTTTGCGTTTCGACAATTTGACGATTACGTGTGGGATGAATGTACAGTCGAACCCCGCTATTTCGAACTTGGTTATTTCGAATTCCCCGCTATTTCGAACGGAGATCGAATTCCCTTGGATTTGCCCTTATGCTTTCAGTCATTTGCTATCAGCTATTTCGAACTCGGTTATTTCGAATTCCCCCGCTATTTCGAACTCATCGTTCTTTCTCTACACCTTAAATCAACCCCGTTATTTCGAACTTGTCAAAAACAGAGTACGTACATTAGAGCACAGCTGGAAACGTATTGCACTTTATTTGAGCTCGTGTTGCGTTATTAATGACTTAACAATGCTTGACTCGCGTGCAGTGTCCCGCTAAGAAATTCCAGCTGTGTTATTATTATTATTCAATTTCAAAACAAAACGCACTGTTAGTGAACTGTTCTTGACCGGCTGAAATACTCATGTATGAACTCTGCTGTCTCTATTCTGATCATTCGACATTGTAAAGTAATGTTCTGAATTTTCTTTGGTGATTACAAACGTCCTTTGAGATCTGCTTGATGATTCATCTCTAAGCATTTCGCATTCTTTTACAAATAAGCGTGATAATGTGGGAATCAACGACATCTAACACTCCGTCTAGGCTTGAAAGCTGTTTCCGCAGGACCTCAATGAATGTTTTCTGCCCCGTAAAATGTAGAGTGCACGGCACTTGCATACCTTCTCCATCTCCAAGGTTGACAGGTTTGCCCCTCACGATGACGCTGCATGACGGCGATGATGGAAATGAAGATGAACAACAACAAGAAACTCCCAAGCGACCAACGAAGAGTGAGGTCCATCAAGCAATCGAGACTCTCTCACGCTACAGTTTGTTTGCTGTTGAGGGAGCTGAGATTCGATAGCAAACAAGCCAGTTGTCATTCACGATCGACAAAAGTATTAGAAAAAAGCAAAAACAACAGAACATTCAAAGATTTTTCAATGAAACAGCATCTGCTGATTTATCCGACATATAAAAAACTGTATTTTTATTTAATCAGTGTCTTTCTTCATACTGTACTGTATTTTATTAAAAAATGATTTATTGTTACGAATTTTACGCTTTCCCGGTTATTTCGAAACCCCGCTATTTCGAACTTTTTTCCATTCCCCTTGGGACTTCGAAATAGCGGGGTTCAACTGTATTTTCCAATTGCGTCAAAGACCAATTTGCTCATGACGTCGCCCAATTTGCTGTGTTGGCCTCCATTTCTCGTGACCAAAACAAAGTCGCACTTAGGTTTTAGCATGGGCCTTACGAAAGTGATGTACCCATGCATGCTTGTTCGGTCAGAATCAACGAGTCAAATCCATACTTGCTGGCAGTCTTGAACTTTTTCTGATCGATGAATCCCCCATTTTCCTTCGCTGCGCTTACCATGTCGACTGTCAGATACTGATAAGTCATAGGGCGCGATCCTTTGACCTTGATGAAAAGATACATGGGGTTGACTTGGCCCGGACTGGTTTTGCACATCTTAAGAGCCCGTGACTGTAAATATCGAGAATCACTGGACAGGCTCCCAAAATCGAAAATCCTGATAATTTGCCAAAAAGTTACTTTTGGAGAGCTATGTTCAAAAATATTATTGGAACTTTCTAGAAATGTATAATTTTCGAGAAAAAGGGGAAAAACGAAAATAGCGGTTTTGCCTAATTAATTAGGCAAAATGTCACGTCAGCTCAGTAAACACTTTTGATGTTTTGCTGTGTTTAGCAGAGAAAACCGTTTCAAATTAAAGTCGTTATTTCCCTGCATTTTTTTTTTTTTTTTGCGGTTTGTTACTACTCAAGACGGGGATACTAATTAAGGGATACTCAGAAGCCGAACAACAAGCGATAGAAGAGCGCTTTGTTTTCATGTCTTTAAAGGCACTTGTTACGCAGTCTAATCTTTAAATATTGTAGTCTGCGTTGAGGTGCATGTTCAAGGTTATCATCAAGGGAGGGTAGGGCATGAGCCGAGGGGAGTTTGGGCCGGGATTGATCCAGTCTCGTGTGCGCTACAAGTTTTGATCCTTTGCGCGCGTGATGAGCTCTGCCACTCGACTACCCACGGTGGCTTTTTGCTTATTCTTTGCATTCGCGTACAGACAATGAACCTGCAACGCAGTTTTCAATATTTGAGGATAAGACTGCGCAAGAACAGGTGGCTTTCAAGACACGAACACAAAGTGCTCTGTAATCGCTCGTTGTTCGCGCTGCCAGCTAACGGCTGAATGCGTTGCATTAATGGGGCTATAGGCTTGCACGTGCAGAGGCTTCGCAGAGGCTCAAAGGAAGTTTTCGGCGAGGAAAGAAACCGCTGAGCTACACTGAATCCTGTTCGGAGAAAAGAACTAGCGCTGCAGTGATAGTGCAGTAGTGGGCGATGAGCATGCGATGAGAGATTCACGAGCTGGAAGTTTACTCATGCTCTATGGGCTGCTAAATGCGCTATTATTCCTCGCATGATTGAAGCAGGTCATTGAAGAAAAATAAGATACTGTTCGCGGTCTCAGAAATCTTAAATCTCTTAGTTTTATAGCTGGAGAACAAGGGGAGTCATAGCATTGTGTCTTGCCAGTTCGCCAGCGAATGCCGTACCCGCCCCAGTGCAACTGACATTCTTGCGCGACGAAAATCCGAGTTATAGTAAAGTTAAGGAAACCCTCAACACGGTATAATTAGGTTCAAATCCAACAGTTCCAAGGCTTGTTTTATCAGCGAAAAGAAAAGTCATGTGTTACTACTCACCTGCACGTGCAAGTAATAATTTTCTTTCGTCGTTGACGCTTTCAACGTTCTTCAAGATATTGTAACCCTTCAAAACTGACCGCTTTTGTTTTTTCGGAGCTTGCACCACAAGAGAAGCAAAACTCCAAAAAGACATTCTTATTCCTAGTTGTTTACAAGTTGAAACCTCCCGCACAGGGTACCGTACACCTTAGTCTTTGGAAAATAGAACACCCAAATTGCAATATCTTTCTGTACACGTGACCTGGTCTCCGTGCGCGGTCTGTTCAAAGGCTGGTTTATTATGCTGGCTTTCCAGCCGATATTTCGACGAAATGTCTTTCATGGAAGATGATAAAATAAAATAAAAACAAATGCTGATACTAACAATGGTCACAATAAATGCATGTTGTATTATATATTGTTGGGGCTTCTAAGGTCCCCATAGTTATAAATATAAACTGCGTCACAGTCACTTGAAATAGCTAATAGATCAATTAGTAGTCACGGTGTCGTGTCAAGGGCGTGTCATGTAGTTATAACTCAGAGGTAAGAAACATAGATAATTTAGAGGTTAATTGTTTCTATTTGTGATCAGACTATGAAAAAACTATCCACAGCTCTTAACATGAAAACATTTGAACATCTCCACGTTTGAAAACAAACCGTGGTCGCGATGTTGCGTGACTTTGCCAGTTAGGTGTACTAGAATATGACTTCCGGTTAAAGTTTAGTAAACATTGCTTAATAGTCTCTTGGAAAATTAACATTTTATGAAGAAACTGCAACTGAAAACTGTAGTTGACTAAACCAACTCCGACAATCGACTATTTAATAATTAGCGGTTAATTTTACCGATTTCCTCTATATTTGAGATACTCAAAGCCGAAAATCATATAGATAACTGCTACGATAAAACAAATAAACCATCTAAGAATAGATAAGGCATATTTTCATGAGTCGATTCGGCAGTCTATCGTATTTCCTCAGAACGCATAGTCTTATAGTATTTACAATTTTGCTAATTTATGCAAATTTGACAACAGCGCGTCGGGGAGTTTGAATTGCCCAGATTTTTTGTTTCATATTGTTTCAGTATAAGGGCCGAACTTTATCCTTGTATATATTTTGATTTGATATCGGACATACCAAGATGGATTTCGTGCCACTGAAGTTGCTCAATTTTTGCCTTTTCACAAAATGCTTGAGATGGCATTTTTTAAAGAAACCGTGAAACTTTCCAAATCGCTGCAAAAATTTGAAAAGGACAATGTCTAGAAAGTAGATGATTTATACTAAAGAAAAAAACGTATCCCCGTTTTCTAGCGTTGCACCTTGTTTCAGCACAAGCGTACTGAAGTTGGTCAATTTAACTGTGATTTTTGCATAATTAATTAGGCAAAACCGCTATTTTCGTTTTTCCCCTTTTTCTCGAAAATTATAAATTTCTAGAAAGTTCCAATAATATTTTTGAACATAGCTCCCCAAAAGTAACGTTTTGGCAAATTATCAGGATTTTCGATTTTGGGAGCCTTCCAGTGATTCTCGATATTTACAGTCACTGGCTCTTAACGCTGTTTTCATAGCGGGGCAAATGAAAAGTCGCAACTCGTAATAATTCCTCCATCGTTGCCCAGTGCCCTCTTGCTTCTAACGTTTCGATGTCTAGATCCTGTGTCCACTGCAATCTCATCATCTTTGCCACACTGTCTTGCGCGCTCTTTTCAGGTACAACTCTGATGCGGATAACTTTCGAAGACCTGCATATGATGCGCCATTAATTTTTCTGAACTCGATTAATTCCGAAAGAGCATCTATGTAGCCCAATCGTCCACCATGGCCGAGCTTGCATTCTTCTTGCAGATAGTCAATGAACTTGAACAACAAATTTGGTGAACACAGGCTGAAGTCCATCACCTCGAAGGTGAAGTCATCCTCGTCTTCGCAGCAAAACTTGAGAAATTTGAAACATCTATTCACAATCTGTTGAGCTGGACGATCTTTCTTGTAACCACCGCCACTTCCAGTCAACCAATTTGTGAATGTTTCGCCAATTTGGCCAGAGACTGAAAATGAAGGAATTAATGCTCTGACGGCTTGTTTTGCGGTTACGCGCGATGCGTCATCATCTTTGTCTGTTACCGGTAATTTCTTTGGCACTTGCAACGAGATTTTCGTTTCTTTCAGATCGGGTTTTTCGTAGAAATAGAAGAACCATCTATGCTTGTTATTCACATGTTTCCTGCAGCCACGTTGACTTTGAAATCCTTCGTGTTCACAAACTTGTATTGGACAGTGATACATACGATCTGTTTCGTCCTTTTCCAGTTGAAGTCGTTTTGGTTTGGGTGATGCTCCATCAATGTTCGACCATTCGACTTTGCACTTCTTCCTCATTTTTCCCGTAAAAGAATATTTGACCAATACACTTGCCTTTTCACCTTAGCAAAAACCAACCAAACTGTGGAACCTCTTGCATGTTTCAACTTGTCAAAACATGCCCCCATGCTTGCCGGCCTTTACTACTATTGTGCAAAATTCATGACAGTGTGATGCAACCAAAATGGTGTTGAACTTGTCCAAGCAGGCCTGTGCGTGCCTTGAAATATTGCTTATGTTAAAGTACTTACAGTAAGAAAGAACAATTGTTCCTCTTAAGTACGAAAGGGAATAAGCTGTCCATACAGGTACAGTTACTGTTAGGAACACATGTTCCTAAATCACCAATTTGGGAACGATGTGTTCCATTCACAAGTAGAAATTCGGAACAAAACGGTCCTTAGTGTTCCTAAATTACCAATTTCGGAACAATATATTCCATTCGCAGATGGGAATTCGGAACAAAAAGGTACCTAAATTGTCCCTAAATTACCAATTTGGGAACACCATGTTCCATTCACAGATGCGACTTCGGAATAAAACAGTCCTAAATTGTTCTGAATAACCAATTTGGGAACAATGTGTTCCATTCACACATGGAAACTCGGAACAAAACGGTCCTAAATTGTTCCTAAATTACCAACATGGGAACAATATGATCCATTCACACGTGGGAACTCGGAACAAAACAGTCCTAAATTGTTCCTGAATTACCAATTTTGGAACAATGTGTTACATTCACACATGGGAACTCGGAACAAAACGGTCCTAAATTGTTCCTAAATTACCAATATGGGAACAATATGATCCATTCACACGTGGGAACTCGGAACAAAACAGTCCTAAATTGTTCCTGAATTACCAATTTGGGAACAATGTGTTCCATTCACACATGGGAACTCGGAACAAAACGGTCTTGTTTTAGCTTAGGGCCTGGTCGCACTACAGTCAAAAACAAGAATTAGCCCGTGCAAAAATCGAGGAAAACAAAAGAAACCGCTCCGGTGGGACACGCTTTTTGTGGAATGTTTTTGTTTTTATGTCATTTTGCACGGGATAATTTTTGTTTTTGACTGTAGTGCGACCAGGCTCTTAGAATGAACGTTTTGTTCCTACTTTATAAAAACGTTGGTCCTCTTAAGGTCGAAAGGACCAAAATAATAAGGAACAATTGATAATAGGGGAACGTTCCTTAACAAATATGGGAACAGCCAACAAAATGGAAAACAAGTTTAAAAATGGGGTAAAGTTTTGACAAAAAAGCCAGGAAAGCGAATAAAAACCATTTAGGTGGGATGGAAGCAGTCCCCAAAATCTGGTAAAATTTATGGCCCTCTCAAGTAGAAAAACTTGGCATGAGATGTTAGATGTCATGTGACCATGAATCAACCAATCAACGCGCGCGTTTTCTTGAGAAAAACTCCAGCTACATAACAATAGCACTTAGTATAAATCTACTAGCGTTCTATCACGAATGCTGTTCTCTTATTGGCTACGCTACTCACTATACTCACTATCTATCCTGTTGTAGAAAGTGGGTGTGTGTAGTTGTTATTTATTATTCAATAAAAACGCGCGCCTGTCTTGTTGTATAGTTTTGAACGTCTAGTAGATTTATACTAAAACAATTAGATAATTCGCTTCGCCCTCATCAACTATAACGCGATGGAAATCTCGAGCTCATAATCTGATTGTTAAAGATAAGTGTCTTAGGACGCAAATGATCAGAATGGCAATAGATTGCAACTTAAATTTTTTCAAGTTTATCGCCTTTTCACCGGGCTGGAAAACTCGCTAAAACTAGTACTCAGATTAGGGTTGAAATCTTAAAGTTAGTATTCTATAAGCATTTCATGTATGACAAAAGTACTTAGTTTTAATTTCGGGGCAGGTTTGACCCGAAAACGTCAAAATCGCCAATGTGGCGAGCGTTTGCGCAAGCTCTTTATTTTGCTATACATGTTTATAATATATTTATTTTTTCCCAAACACTTGGATGTATAAAATGAAATAAGGACAACAGCTCTTTCTCGGGAATATTAGCATCGGCTACCTTTACTATGCAGTGTTATAGAGCAACAGAGGTTACATTTGGACTGATTGGTATTCCAGAATCTCAGAGCATTAATTTTACATTAAACTACTTCAAGAAAGAACTCTTTAAATACTATCTTTATCTGTTTACGAACTGAGCGAAGCTGCGTGTACCTTTTATCTTGAGCTCAGCAGGAGAGGAGATCTCTGAACCGTAATTGTTTGTAGCCTTGCAGGTGTATATTCCTTCAGCACCAGTTACATTAGCAATGTACAAGTTTGTTCTGTTTCCCAAGGTAACTTCAGGTAATGGCCTTCCATTGTGATTCCTTGATCATGTTGAGAACAAAAAAAATACGAACTTTAACTATCGGACGTACAAACAAATTAATTTCCCAAGCGTGGTACGGGGGGGGGGGGGGGGGGGGGGGGGGGGGGGAGGATCGAGAAGTTGTTGGAACCCATCCCCTGGGTTTTTGCTGTGCTTTAATATACATTTTATAGACAGCCCCTCGTGTCCTTTGGTAGATAAGGTGGTTACTTCTTTTTGACCTTTTTCAGTCCCATCTTTAATCCTTATGAAGGTCTCCATTTCACCTTTTTTTGTCGTTTCAGTCCAACTAATGCTCATGCGGTTTAAAACCTGCATTATTAATGGTTTGAACATGGGATATCAGTAGTCTGTTGAGTGTGATTGTCTGAATTAGTGTGTTTATTATCACTGACGTTTTGACAACCTGATCGAAAGTCGTGACTCTGAAGATAACTTCCGGTCAGTTTGTCAGTCACTATCAACAACAACAGTTCTTTTCAGAACTACACCAATCCGGACGATCACACTCGACAGGTTTAAAGACTGTAAAAATTATGACATGATTAATCTTACCAGATTAGTCTGATCGGAGGTGTTCCTTCTACTTCACAAGTGAAGTTGACGCTTTGTCCAGCAATACGCGTTTTACCCTTAGGATTTACAGTGATATGTGGTGGCTCTGAAAGGACAATACATCAAGGGAAAAGACTTGTTGTATGAAATTGAAATACCTGGTATGTCAGTATCAATCATGACATGACACTTTTGTTTTTTCGCAATCATTTTGCGTTTTTAAGTCGTGAACACAAAGCGTGGAAGGAATTATAGCAGACAGGGAAAATTATGCAAATTTTCTCTCATTTCTTTCGTCTTCCATTTATAGACTGTAAAACCTAATTGGTAATTCCGCTAACCAGTACATAAGGCTGGTACATTTATTTCAGCACGATATCCCCTCAAGAATAATTATAGCATTACTTGCAGAGAGCAGCTTGAAATAATGGATATCATTTATTCAGGCTACTTAACGAAGTGGAACGAAGACTCAAATTATATGAAAGCAACGGCGCGGTGACAATTTTTCCAGCTCGTGAGCTTCTGTATCCAGTAGGGTTAGCCTAACCCTAACCCTAACCCTAACCCCAATCTTCTTTGGCACTTTTCCCCTTATACTCCCTTTCGCGGTCGCCATCTTTTTTCTGTTATGGTGCAACAAAGCACCACGGGAAGATACCATCCCGGTGGCGGCCTGAATTAATGATATCCATAATTTCAAGCTGCTCTTTGCAAGTAATGCTATTTATTATTCTTAAGGGGGATACTGTGTTGTTTATTTTGCCTGTTCCAAATGCGATTGGTTATGGTCACTTGCCTTACCCGTGGGGACGGTTTTGGAGGGAGGGGAGGATAGGGAGTTGGACGCAGAGGGTGGGGGGTTGGGGTCGGAGGAGCAAAACGTGTAGGAGAGGGGAGGGTCCGAAGGTTGTTTCGGTTGTTTACCATTTACCCAAAAAATCCAGAAATTTCGGTTGGAATGTAAATGAGCTTAAATGGAAAGGCTAACTTGGTCTTTCCAAACGGAAAATTTTCGGAAAAAACGGATTTCTTGAAAGGTAGTCCAAATTCCCAAACGGAAAATGTACGTTCCATTTGCTCCTTGTTACTATTTCAGGTCTTTTGGCTAGCTTTTATCCGTACCTGTGGAAATGTCCGTGGAAATGGAACACGCACATACCATGGAAATTTCCATTCGGGGCTTTAATACATCCCATTTACTGCAATGTTCGACCAACCGGATTTCCCGATTAAATGGTAAAAAAACTTTGTATTCACGAGTTGGGTCGTAGGAGACTTTGATCAAAGCTTTTTAGTTAATTAAGAAAACCGTTGTGCTTCCTCCGAGTGTCTCGATACAATCTAAGAGTAATCACGACAGAATTGTTTAGCCTCTATGAGATATGGCTCGTTCATCCTACAATTATTTGAAGCACTGGACTTGCGAAAATAGCCGAAAATGAATGTCGCAAATTAAAAAAAATTATTTAAAAGCAAACCTGCATCCCAAAGGCGAATGAAAATGGGTTGAGCGTCTGATTGTCTTCTGCTCTCCATTCGTTGTGGAATGTATCCGTTCTTCGTTATAGTATACGACAAACGTTCACAGCTTTCAATCATTGCAAAGTGTCCACTCTTATTGGTCTTCGCCAGTTCCGTGTACGGTGAGGAGCCTAATAAGATAGCGACATCTCGAAGAGGAAATCCAGACGACGATGCTACTTTCCCTTGAATGACACTCTGAAGACACTTGCACTGGCAGAGCACTTTGTCAAGTTGGCCACGGGCACAGCTTTTGTTGCAAGCTTGAAGGAACGGACAAAATGTATAATTAACTTTCTGGAAATTTTATTAACGAGTTTTAGTAGCTGTTTATTGTTTCCTAGGGCTCATTTTGAAGTACAAAATTGTTTTGGCATGACATGTACATACATACATGTACATGCATACAGTCATACATACATACATACATACATACATACATACATACATACATACTTTATTTGATAAGTAGGTTGGATAATTCAGATAATTAAAAGGCAGCCAAAGGGCTGATCAAATGTGGACCAAGTTATGACTGATATGACTGTTGAGTTTTTTGTTATTAAATTCTCTATTTTCCAAGTTACCTTTAATATTTTTACTTCTACAGTCTATTTTTATATATTTCAAAGAATTTTGAGGTGATTTTTCGGAAATCCAAAAAATGAAGATAGGGGATCCAGGATGACGGCACTAGATGTCTATGGCATCATATAACGTCATCTGTAGTCAGTATCGACAAGTGACCTCGACACCTTACCGTATCTTGGACACCATGGGCTATCTATTGAAGGTAACAAAAAAAGCCAAGGGATGTTCTAACAATTCCTCGCCCCTCAAGGCATGGTGGAATAAATTTCCTTTTTTGTAGGTGCAAGGGTTAAAAGGTGTCTTTTGCAATGTAGTTCAATTTGTTTAGCTGTACTATTGCTTTTGATGTCACAGTTGTTCCACATACACTGTACCTAGAACAAGAAAACTGCTTAAAAAAGACTTCACACTAATGCCCTATATTAATTTTACCATAGCTAATTAAGAATACTCCTAAAAATTGATTGATCGTTGATGATGTATATCTGGTTGTTGTTATATCTCACTGGTTGTTGATGATGTATATCTGATGTATATCTGGTTGTTACCTTGGATTTTAAAGCATTTAAGCCATTCTTGACGCGAGACACTTTTGCTTTTGTCCTCATCACACTGTTGAACAAAAGCTAACCTGCACCCCGCCTTTGAACCTCGCAGACTCCACCTTCCGGCCACAGCTTCACTGGGTTCTACTAAACCATTCCTGTTTTTGTCCATTTTGTTAAATCCCCACTACAAAGAGAAAGAAAAAACGACCGGAAGATGAATCCTTTTACTATCGGAGACAAAGTGAAAGTATTGTGGTGTGCCCGGCGTACACTGATGTCATTAACATACAAATGACAACAACAACATCAAACATAGTAGTACAGTTCTGAAGAGCTTCCATCTGAATGGTTACACTGTAGGTTTTGACCACAGACTCAAATGTTAGAACTACCTCGTATTCATTACCACAGTAAACAGTACCATTGAAAGAAGAACTGCTGAATTGTCACACCATGTAGTTAAAAACCACCAAAAGTTAAAAACACCTCGTATGGTATATAAATAAACAGCAGGACAGAAATGTAGTGTTAAAGAGCTCTCATTTGAATGGTCGCACTGTATAGTTTCGTCCACAGAATTTGCACAGAATAATAAACAGCACCATAGGCTCAGAAGTTGAACTATTTTCTATAGCATAATAAACAGTACCACAAAAAAGTACTGGTCAAGAGAGCTTTCATATGAATGGTAGCACTGAAGGATTTCATTTGGGCTTAAAAGTTAGAACCACATTGTACAGCAAAATAAACAGCAGCACAAAACAGTGTTGATCAAGAGCTTTCATTTGAATGGTCGCATTTTATGAATTCATCAATATCGTGTTCATAGTTCATACCATGGTGGAGGGATGTATTTGCAAGTAAGAAGGGAAACCTACAATTGGTAGTGAACTTAGGTACGGTCTGACTCACCATCAAAAGATTTCTCTTGAAGCTATGCAGCTTTATCAACCAATCTTTGTTGCTTGGACGTGCGAAATATATATTCTTTAACACTCGGTTTTGGAAATCTTTGACATACCTAGGGGCGACTTTGGACAGCTCATCCCTGGAGCATTCGTGAGCTGTTTGAGGAAACAACGTAATTTTAGTCTGAAGGCGGTGAACCTTGAATAAGCATACCTTGTGATAATTGTAGGTACTAAGAACTCAATTTAATAATGATGATAAGGCATTTAAACAACGCAATTTCCATGTGTGCATTAAAAGTGCAAATGGCATGGCCAGAAATCTAAGACAAGATGGTCGCGCAGCATGCGCACAACGAACGATTTGCGGACTTTAAATAATTGGCGGCCTTATAAAGGCTTTGTATGAGAAAATTCCGAAATACAGTTTTATCAATGTACAGCAAGTCACTAGCCAAGATATGAACGTCTAAAACATAATAACATATTCCAAAGATCACTCACGTTAATTCTCACAGTACAGCGATTTGCCAAAGTTCGGACAGAGTCGAACATTTTTCGTTCCTTTCTGGCGCCTTGAGTGTCTAAAATCCGTCTTTATTTATCGGTTTTCATTTCGTACATTAACAAGATCGTTGTAACATAATAATTAATAATTATAAAATTTTTATAGCGCTTACATTACAGAGTATCCTTAAGCGCTTTACAGTATTAAAAACTATATATATAAAAACAAAACCTTAAAAAAGAAAACCGTTCGTCCCGGCACAAAATGTGAACGTCTAATCTTCTCGTACGAAGACTGGTCGTCCCATTTGGAATCCGGTCACCTCGCCACCAAGGAGTTTCGTCCAACGATCGCCACCAAGAGAAGTCACCTCGTCCACCAAGCAAAGTCACCTCACCACCAAGCAAAGTCACCTCGCCACCAAGCGAAGTCACTTCGCCACCAAGCAAAGTCACCTCGCCACCAAGCAAACTCACCCCACCACCAAGCAAAGTCACCTCACCACCAAGCAAAGTCATCTCGCCACCAAGCAAAGTCACCTCAACACCAAGCAAAGTCACCTCACCGCCAAGCAAAGTCACCTCATCACCAAGCAGTCACCTCACCACCAGGCAAAGTCACCTCGCCACCAAGCAAAGTCACCTCGCCACCAAGCAAAGTCACCTCGCCACCAAGCAGCCGCCTCACCACCAAGCAAAGTCACCACACCAACAACCAAAGTCACCTCGCCACCAAGCAAAGTCTAGTTTGCTTTAACAATGAATAACATACAATGAAGAATTGAATAATGTCCTTATAAACCAAAACTTAATTTTCTTGCATACTATCGGGCCGTGCTGCTGTTGCGCCGTTGCAAGATAAGTTGTGAGAAACGTTACTTAGTGTGTAACAGAAAAAATGACGAAAAAACGAGTAAACATGTGTCAAAATCACAACGCGCGCACGGTACTTTCATAACATGATAAAATATAATAGGAACGGAAACGTAGAACGCACATTATATAAAGCTTGGAAAAATACGAGAACATGTTCGAACGTTGTTCAAAATGGTTTTAGAATTATCTTTGAACGCTGGACTTTGAACATTCCTCTCCCCAGATTTCGCTCGTCAAATAATCCAAGATGGCGGCTCCACGATCGAACGTGACGGCACAACGATTTCGGCATAAAATAATAAAGGCACTTTTCATATTTTAATCGAACAGTTACTTCTTGGTTGCGAAGTGGCAGCAAGGCGACTACCTTGGTGGCGAGGTGACTTTTCTTGGTGGCGAGTTCGTTGGTGGCGAAACTCCGCGGTGGCAAGGTGACCGTAAACCGTCCATTTGAGCGCTATTTGAAGGCATATGAACAGAGATACCAGTGTAATGTCCCCAATTATATTTTACTATGAGAAAGGGATAGAGACAGACAAGACCAACGGCTTACTGTCAAAGCCCATTGACATGATCATCTGAACTGTTCCTCCAATACATCGCAAAGGTGATAAAAAGTGAGCATCTACCGCTCCCACATGAAATCAGAAGAGCTGCCAAAGATCGCAAGCAATGGAGAAAGATCGTGGCGGACTGTCTTGCAGCCGGCTGAGTGAGTAAGTGAGTGTGAGTGATAGCAAAGCCACTTCATGTTAACACATCTTAAAACAGTTTGGTAAATTTAGCACCCAGCAGATCCCATTTTAACCCATTCACTCCTGAGAATTTTTAAGTTTTTGAGCGATTTTCTGCATTCACACGCCCTATAGGATTTCGTGACTCCACATTTAAAGTTACCATTGAAAGTGCTGCTGTTCTAAAACACTGAAGGCTCGAGTTTATTGGAAACGTCATTGTGACGATCTCATTTTGCTTGGTTGATTTGCAATAAAGGGTCCCATATGAATTATCTACGATTTTTGGTAAGTTCGAAGCCATTTTTCATCTTTAGTAGCTGCCTGATGAGCATCATTAAGCTTGAAGGTAGTTCAGAGTCCACTTCTCAACGAAGCGAGTTAGGTGTTGTACTTCGTTTACGAATTTGGCTCGTTGCTCGTTGAACTGGAAAAATGGCCGCCTGGAAACGAAGTAGCTTTGAGACTCGACTCTGGATGAATTTCTCGACCTACCGAGGGATATTTTGGAAGTTGCGACCACAGGAAAACACAACAAGCGCGAAATTTCGGCGGTGGGTCAGAGTGGCTGTGGGCTTAGTATATATATGAAAAGTGTGGAGGACGGAATGAACGCTGTCGAAAAATCTCCTTATTTCCCAGCATGCAGTGCGGTGGTAATGTTGAAAATCGAGACAAGGTGAGTATGCCCTAGAATAAGAAGCTGTAGCTCGGCCCGAGCAACGAATAAGAGCAAAAAAATTCACTGCTAAGCTAAGACTAGGACTGAATTTTGCTGTAAATGTTGACTTTTGGGTTTGCCACGATGACTTGAATAAAAAAATTTTGATTAAGATTTTGTAGATAACTGTATTATTCATGTACTTGTTTTGCCCCGCCCCGATTAGCGTTCCAGCTATTTGCAGGGCAAACAAATCATTCAACTCTTCCATTATTATACTAAGAATACATTGTTGTGATTGTCTGTTGTTGAATAAATTGTTGTTGTTGTTGTTGTTGCGAGTCAATACTAGGTGAAAAAAAAAAAAAAAAAAAACGAAAGGCAAACAAACGCGATTTTTGTTGTTTTTCTATGACGTTAAAAACGGTAATTTTTGTTATTGTCCAAATTCAAACGCTGATATTCTGCAAAAATCGCTGACTTTTTTGTGTTTATTGGGTATCTCAATTTGAGGGACTTTCTAGTCAGTGCTCACAACTGCTAGTTAGGGCAATGTTCGCGCGATTGAGAAAGTTGCAATTTTTTAAAGCAGTGGAGTCTTGTACGGCCGGTTTTGGTCGGTGTAGGAGCGAATAGGTTAATGTAGCCACTGCCGTCAAAGAAATTCAGTTTACTGTCTCAGCTTGAACAAAACTTACCCTTTTCTCCTCTCTTCTCAGCGGCGGAATAAACAACCTGTTAAAATAACAGCGATTTTTGTTAGCAGAATGTAATTAACAAGATATTCATGGTAATAAATACCGTAAATTGCAGTGGCGTATCTAGGGGGCGGGTGCGGGATCCTGCTCACAAAGACTCTAAAATCTGTTTAAAACCTGTTGAACCTGGTCTAGTCTTTTGTCTATCTTAAGCAATGCAACTTCAGGCAAATTGAGGGTTTTTTTTAATGTTGTATAAACTTTAAGTCATACAGTGGGGCTCTGACTTTTGATTTTCCTGAAATTGGTAAGTGCCTGCTGCATTTCAGCAGCGACGCAGCGCCATTTTAACCCTCGGACGTACAGGGGGGGGGGGGGGGGGGGGGGGGCGTGGTTGTCACCCCCCCCCCCCTTAAAGTTTTTCTCCGATATTTTCAAGACCATTTAAGATTAGCACATGCCGTTTTCAGAGAAGCTGTTCATTTATCCTTAAGACACATTTTGGTAAAGTTTGGCGACAACCGGTTGCTATGGTAACGAGATATGACGTCATAAGTAACATGTGGTCAAGCCATTTTTGGATAAAAAATGCGTGTTTTTCACCTTTTTCAGTGAAAAGGAAGATATAAAATGCTACCAAAAGCATCAAAATGTTTAATTGTATGTTATTTTGCAACTCTAGCAAACAGTATTTGCAATTTCCACATTTTCCCGATAAATTTGAATTTTTAGTAAAATCCAAGATGGCGGCCGTCTTGGCAGCCATTTTGGATGACGTCACAGACCCCCAGCAGCGTCACAACCCATAATATTTACCTTATCTTGTAGAGCACATCGCGAGCTATCTATTAGATGTAAAATCCAAGGGGGGGGGGGGTTGCAACAACCCCCCCGCCCCCCCTTGTACTACGGTGGAGGTATAAGTTTGCGTGCACGTCCGAGGGTTAATACCGTTCTTGATGTTACATAAATGAAATTTATTTCGAATGGAGATAAATTGATTTTGTCACGCAATTGACCTAAGAAGTATGCTGTAATTTGGGGGCAGTTTTTCCAAGCAATTCAAGATCATTTGTGTAACTGTCACGCAATTGAAGTAAGAAGTATGCTGTAATCCGGGGACATTACATTGCTGGCTTATAAGCCATGTGAGGAGTACTGATTATGTGTCCCTTTTGTTAGTATTTCCAATCAAGTCAAGATCATTTCTCCACTCCCTCCCGCGGGTGTGACCCCACCTTTGCTGGATAATACATGGTAAGTTCTCTAGCTTAATGGACACACCAGTCGCCAAAATTCATCACAAATGGATGTGTCACTATTTTCTATCCCAGCAAACAGCTCGCCCAAAGCAATACTCCTGGCCCGCAACACAAATTGATTTTAGGATGAAGGACAAAGAACATATAAAGCTCTCGTAACCCGCGCAAATTAGCCTTATATTTTCTTGTTTTATATTTTCTTGTTCAAAATGGGCTAGAAAGGAGCATGATTTGTTCTCCTTTCAAGATTTAGCTGATTTCTTTTTCTTGGTGTGTTCTTTGTTTGGGAAGTCTATAGGCCGCAATTTGATAAATTTGAGAGCTGCCTATTCTCGAGTATTCGTCCAACGGGTACTAAACGTTTCTATTACTACCTGCACGGGTCGCATAAACAGCATAAAAATAAACGTATCCTTTCAGTGGAGCAATGGACAGATTATCATTTCTTTTCACCATCATTGAAACCTGCTTTAAGCCATGGACCGATTGGTTCAATATGCTACGTTTCTAACGGCTCAGGTGATATGCTGCAAACTGGACATCTCGAGAGTGAAATCTTTCAGACAATGATATTGCCGCTCTCTATCAATTCTTTTTATTAAAATTTGAGATGTTTCAAGAATAATTTTTAGGTTTCTATTCAACATTGACCCGGGTGTTCGATTTTCTTGCGAAAAATATCGATAAAAGCCGATTCAAAGTGTTCGCCAACACCAATCAAGTTCCCATACAAAATTCTTATCCAGATCTGAATTTAGTTCGAACTTTTGAGTCTGTAGACGCAATCCTTTGGTTGTGTACCGCTCAAATGACACCTCGTCGCCAGTATTTTTTTCTTGGTACCCCCAAGCCTCACTTTCGAAGTGAAAACCTGTGACAATCTCATCAATGTATTCTCAAAGGAGCAAAGTTGAAAAGAATACTCACGAATTGTCTTAGGGTTTGCCGGAGAGGAAGCATATTGAAGGTTCGATTTGATCGCTACACTGACAAAGAGGCGATCTTGACCTTCGAAAATGCGTGTCATGGCGTTCATTCAAAAAATCCAACTTACTATTATCAGGGGATAGAATGCGAATAGCACTGGAAGAGCTCTTAAAACTGTCTTTCCTGATCTATGTTCTATACAATAGCAGCTTGAACGATATCAGAGCTTATCACACCCTTAACCCTTATAACAGCTTAAGAGCCAATGTCTGAAATTTTCGAAAATCAGGCGTCACTCACAAAATTTCGGATTTCTTCATATTTTGCCCAAATAATCTCCATAGTAAAGTATTTTCAAAAATAACATTAAAAATTGTAACGGCGTTTCATTTTTTTCGAAAACGGGCAAAGTTTGAAAAACGGCAAATCGGCGGCCTTTCAGTTGTGAAACTGGCGAAAAATTACACATTTTCATCTCGCTCGTACAGAAAAACGCGATGCCATACATAAATAAAATGTTGCCACAACATAAACACGCTCTTGTTCTTCACACTACTGTTATTTACTTTGGATTAGCAGTTGGAATAAGAATATTTCGGCCGTTAGAAGAAACATGATTTCTTCCATTTTAAAAATTAGCAAATTTGAACCAATTTCAACGTCGTGGAAACCCAATTGGTACGTTGAGTTTGAAAACAAAATTAAGACGGTCTTGAAGCACAACATCCGTTGTTTACTGTGGTAAAATATTTCTGGCGGCACTTGAAAAGTGCCCCGTCGAGAGACCAAAATGTGAAGGGTAGTTTGACACCAGGAGAACTTGTGACACGAACCTGAGCGCCGCCACTACGCACAAAATGTTTATCGCTAAAAATAGTTCCTTTGAGATAGAGCCTTTTTCAGAATCGTAAAAACTTCAGAAGAACTTTATCTATGCTTTGCTAACTTAAAATGATATCTTTTAAGCAGTTTGTTGGGATACGGAGTAGAGACACGAACATCATGTTGTGCGACCTTACAAATAACAGCGATCAACACTTACCCGCTTTTTCATCAGAAAATTAAACTGACCCGAACCTTGAATTGCGTTTATAATAAAGACAATCCTGCACTCCGATCCATTATATTGCTGTGTTTGGAATATCTGAGCCTTGTAGATCATATCATAGCGTTATTTACTCCAAATTTGTTAAAACAACAGTATCCTATTTACACCGGTCTTACCCATACTCCTTTGAGTTATGGAAGAATGGCGGCCACTTTCGAATACGGAGGCAAAAAGTTAGTATACAAAGGGAGGGAAGGGCGGGATAGAAAGTGACCAAAAGGAGCGGAGTACAGGCAAGATGACACAAGGCTGAACGCGACGCATGAGCAAGTACGAACCAAACAACTTCTTTCTCGAAGTGATAATTTATTCCTTGAGGTGACTCCTTATATCGCTTTGGGTAAGACCGCTGTAAATAGTATCCTATTTACACCGGTCTTACCCATACTCCTTTGAGTTATGGAAGAATGGCGGCCACAGAAAAGATGCAAACGGGTTCCCCGTAACACAAACAACCGAGACTTGACTAAGGACCGCAATCTTAAACACCCAGACTAAACTAAGGACCCCAACATAAAATACCCACACTAAACTAAGGACCCCAATTTAAAATACCCATACTAAACTATAAGAGACCCCAGACTAAAAGAAGCAGTAGTGGGGCCAACACAGAGTCCTGTCCCATTCTAAAACACGCCTATTACTGGGGTAGGGGACGTTTTGGGGGAGAGGACGCTAGAGGAGCCGTGAAGGACTTCTTTAAGGAAAGCTGGAGAAATATGCTTGTTGCAGGGCTCTGTCATTCCCTGAGTCACGTCTAAAGGCATACCCCTATAATAAACCCAACGCAGGTGGGGAGCAGAATGGCTAATAGGGTTGAAATCATCCGACATCTCCCAGTATGGAATGGAAAAAATGACCGACTAGAAGGCGCTTAATGGGAGGCTACAAGGGAAAGACAAAAGAAAAGGCGTGTGAGAGGGTAAAAGGGGCAAGCGCGACGGGACTCAGGGAATGACAGCTTGGAGCCCCGGTAATCCGAGAGGGAATAAGATTCCCGTTCCAAACAGTCATTCCAAGAGTAAGGGAATAAAGGAAGGCGAAACATAAACACGCGTAAAGGAAAATAGGCTTGAAGCGAAGGGAACAAGGATATATGCAA
This sequence comes from Dendrophyllia cribrosa, assembly GCA_024195265.1. Classification (NCBI taxonomy): domain Eukaryota; kingdom Metazoa; phylum Cnidaria; class Anthozoa; order Scleractinia; family Dendrophylliidae; genus Dendrophyllia; species Dendrophyllia cribrosa. Next base: position 34,644,677 of record JAJLRJ010000001.1, read on the forward strand.
ATACAGAATAAAGGAGGTGCAAAAGGATGTGCGCATGCATAAAACAAATTCTAACGAGCAGCGGTGAAAAAAGGGGCTAAAACAAGGGGCAAAGAACAATAGAGGCTGAATAGAATAAGCCAAAACGTGATAATTAAAACCTTAAACAAGGCCAGGAAACAAAAACGGCCATACAACAAATAAATCCGTAGACGCAGCATGACACAATAAAACAAAACGAGAAGCAAAACGGAGAAGAAATAAAATCGAGACAAAACAAAATACGCATAGGCAAAAATATAGTGAAAATTATAACCTATAATAAAAAACAACTTTAACTGCATTAACACAAAATATACTTGCACAACCAGGATACTTCCTGACAACGAAATAACACCCAGACATAGGATTGAGATAGAAAATTCCCGCAAAACAAACTTAAGCCATGGGGCTAGAGGCGCCAAACATTGAACAAAACAGAAGGCAATTAAATAAATAGCCGAAAACAAGTAGGCAGCAGGAAACGAACAAATATAGCGGAAAACAGATAAATAATTTACCAGTAAGCAAGATAAAACAGATACGAGTATATGTAACCAACAAACCGTAATAAACACTTCTGCTCTGGAGCCACAAACAAAACAATATCAGGGATTGCGTCCCTGTAACTAACATGCAAAACGCTCAAGAGAGTCAGGAAACAAAAGACTTTTAAAAAACCTCTGCTCTGGAGTCACAAACAATACATGCAATACCAGGGAACAAGTAATTAGGCAAATTGCGTCGCTGTAACTAAGAAAAAACGCTCGACAGAGTCAGGAAAATACCAAAAATGCCGTAAACAACTTCTGCTCTGGAGCCACAAACAATACAATACTAGGGAACGAGTAATAGCAAATTTGCGTCCGTGGAACTAACGAAACGCTCGACAGAGTCAGGAAAATACCAAAATGCCGTAATTAACTTCTGCTCTGGAGCCACAAACAATACAATACCAGGGAACGAGTAATTTAGCAATTTGCGTCCCTGCAACTTAAGAAAACGCTGGACAGAGTCAGGAAAACGCCAAAATGCCGTAAACAATTTCTGCTCTGGAGCCACAAACAATACAATACCAGGGAACGAGTAATTTAGCAATTTGCGTCCCTGTAACTAAGAAAACGCTCGACAGAGCCAGGTAAATACCAAATGCCGTAAATAACTTCTGCTCTGGAGCCACAACCATAAAATACCAGGGAACGAGTAATTTAGCAATTTATGTCCCTGTAACTAACAAAAAAAGACGCTCCACAGAGTCAGGAAAATACCAAATGCCGTAAATAACTTCTGCTCTGGAGCCACAACCATAAAATACCAGGGAACGAGTAATTTAGCAATTTATGTCCCTGTAACTAACAAAACGCTCGACAGAGCCAGGTAAATACCAAATGCCGTAAATAACTTCTGCTCTGGAGCCACAACTATAAAATACCAGGGAACGAGTAATTTAGCAATTTACGTCCCCGTAACTAACAAAACGCTCGACAGAGTCAGGTAAATGCCAAATGCCGTAAATAACTTCTGCTCTGGAGCCACAACTATAAAATACCAGGGAACGAGTAATTTACCAATTTGCGTCCCTGTAACAAACAAAACGCTCGACAGAGTCAGGTAAATGCCAAATGCCGTAAATAACTTCTGCTCTGGAGCCACAACCATAAAATACCAGGGAACGTGTAATTTAGCCAATTTGCGTCCCTGTAACTAACAAAAACACTAGGAAGAGCAAGGAAACGTGAAAAACAATTGCCACGAAAAACCAACCTCTGCTCCGGAGTCAGAGAAGACCACTATGAAATAAATGACACGTGGGCGGAGGAAGAAACCACGGAAATGGGAATAAAGAAAAAGGCAAGAAAACTACCCCTTGAGCGGCGCCAGGAGGAGCAGGCGGTTGCACATTATCCTGAGCAGGCTGCTGGACTTGAGGCACTTGAGGCACTTGAGGCACTTCAGCTTCTGGAGCTTGTAAATCTTGGTTCGCTTCGGCCATGATCGAGTTGAACGAACAACTTCTTTCTCGAAGTGATAATTTATTCCTTGAGGTGACTCCTTATATCGCTTTGGGTAAGACCGCTGTAAATAGTCGCTAAATGACAGTTCGGAAGTTTCCCACAATGTGTTGCAAAGAGATTGCGTGACGCGTAGCACGCTGGAATTTTTTTGCGTGCTTATGGTATCGGTCACGGAAAGAAAATTGCCGTGGAAAAGGTTTCAGGGGTGCTTACCATTAAGCCAAGAAAACCGGTATTTTCGGTTGGAAAGCAAATGGTACGGTTGATTTTCCGAGAATTCCGGTTGGAACAAGTGGACAACCTTCAGAGGTTGTCCCGCGATTCCGGATGGGACGATTCAACTGGAATTTTCCTTACCATTTGAATTTAGAAAAAATTCAAATCGCTAAATCGAGTTAACGGTCTGGGTACCAGGCCGGAGAAATGGAAAATTTAAATGGTAAGTGCAATCTCGTCGGTTGGTCAGTAAATTTGAAAAATCACTTACCATTATGTAACGGTCATCCCAACCGGTTTTTTCCTACAAATGGTAAGCACCCCGGGTCAGTGTCATTTATAAAGTGGGCTGGGGGTCCTTTAGTTGTAGAACTTGAGGCTCTAGTGGGGTCCGAGTGCATATCTTCTATATTGAATTTTGACGTCGGGAGGCTCGAAAGTGCTTTTTACATCATTCAATACAAGATATTTTCGAAAACAAAAGTGAAATTCAAAGATATTTTTTTTCTTTTTAGCCACTATTGCACCCGCTTTCCGTTAATAGTTCATCAGAAAATTAAACTCAGCCTTGAATCAGTTGCGTTTATGATAAAGTCAATCATGCACTCCAATAAATTCCTGCACAGCAAAAGTAGAGAAAAAAAGTCGTTCACAGCGAGCGAAAGAAAAGTATGGAATAATCTCGAAAAAAAAATTCTTGCACAGCCTCAAGGCGGAAAAAAAAATCATGCATCACACAAGGCTTCTTCAATCTTCTTACAAGAGAAAATAAAACTGTAAAAGTGGTTAGCAATCTTGCATTACATTGGCCCTTCATTTTCTAGCTTTACAAGGGCAACTATCCTCAAAATCTTCAACGAGGGCCATCGATGGCGCTTTTTTCTTTACTGCCGGCACGGGCACGACGCATTTCTTTTTCCAGGTAGGCTTTCTGCTTTTCATTGAATTGGTAGCAAGGGCTGCTCCATTTCCTTTAGCGCCCAGCCCGCCTTGAGGCTTTGGCCTTTGTTTGAGCTACTAACTGAGCTTGAGACTTGCAAAGAAAGGGAGAAATGCAACGCTTTCGCTGAGGAGGGTGGCGTACTGTTGTTTGGCCAGGTTCATTAGGGTGTGCTTCTCCGATGACCTGGAGCAGGCTTCAAATGACAGATGGTGTTCCAGGGCGGACGGCCATTGAAACACTTTGATGCAGCCCCCGGGAGGTACTAGCCTGCGAGCAAGGCTCTCGGGCTTAGGGGTTGGGAGGAAAGGGTTCGGGGGGCCTCCTCCCCTCCCAAACCGCGAGCCCGGTCCCGACCCCGAGAGCTTGCTTGAGGCTAGGGGGGTACTCGGATATGTCTTGGCTGGGTATGTGCCGCCCGGGTCTCCAAATTTAGACCCCGTTTTAGAAAGAATTTGCACTTAAAATGTTACCCCATTCTAAAAATAGGTCAATTTTTAACACTCTGATTCTAGAAAAATGATACGGAAATGATATGCGATCTCGGATGGCAGAGCCTCGAAACTCGCTGGGCTGTCAGTCGCCTATCCCTGATTGTCCACGGCCTTGTGGACGTTGAAAGTCAGATTCTGGTCAGGAGTACAAGTGGGCGTGTAACTAGACAACCCCCAAGGTCAACACCACTTCTGGAATATCCTGCGCAGTATTTAACTTAGATTTCATAGAAATTGCGTAACTTTCAATAGCCCATTTTTTTAAAAAAGTTATTTCTTTGTTTGTTCGACTTATACATCAAAATACGACAATTCTGCTTCTACACAAATCAGCAACATCATTGCTTTGATTTCAAACAGAAGATAAAGACGATAAAGTCACGATCTACAATTTCTTTATTCACCATCTTATGAAGCTTTCGTGCGTTCGAAATATTATACCTCGTTCTAGGAAATGTCTCTAAAATGGATACCCGTTCGTTCAAGACCAGGAGTCCCAAAATTACGACCCCTTTAGGCGTCACATACCCGTCTAGGTATTTTTGGGAAGTACCCCCCCCCCCCCCCCCCCCCCCCCCCCCCTCCCCGGGATGCAGCCTTCCTGTGGGCATGAAAATACATTGGATGTTGGACGTTCAGGACTGTTTTCCTTGTCATCGGACGTGGCTGTTGAGACTGTAACTTGCGGTGGAGATGTCACAGAAACAGCTTTAAACCCACCAGCCGAAAACAGAACTGACAGCCAGCTGTAGCTCACATCTATAATAGTATCACTATTGTCAGATACTTTTGCTTGCTTTTGAGACGTCAATATAAAGTCGAATTGACGTCTCAAAAATCTAGACAAAACTAATTTCGATTTTAAGGCGCGCGTCAATACTGCATTATATTGACGGCGTTGGAAGAAAATATATTCCGTACTGGGCTCCGTCCCCGGGGCTCCGCCGCTTCGCGACTCCGCCCAATACGGAATATATTTTCTCCCAACTAGCCGTCAATATAATGCAGTATTGCAATTGACACCTCAAAATCGAAATTAGTTTATAAGAGTATTGAAAACATAACTTCGTAGCAGAATAAAGGCGGTGTGTTATCGCAAAAGAGCCGGCAAGGGGCGTAGTGAAAGGGTGACACCCCCCCTCCCCCCCCCCCCCCCCCCCCCCCCCCCATAAATGACTTGTATATTTATCTACCAAACATTCCTGAAAGACGATTTGAACATTAATTAAAATTGTACCAAAACGAAGGAAACAGACTTTATACATTTATACATTTCCAAAAACGGACGTTACTCCTGTGACTTTTCCACCGCAATGTTTCCTTGACCGATACCATAAGCATGCAGCAAATTCCAGTGTGCTACGCGTCACGCAATCTCTTTGCAACACATTGTGGGAAACTTCCGAACTGTCATTTAGCGACTGTTGTTTTAACAAATTTGGAGTAAATAACGCTATGATATGATCTACAAGGCTCAGATATTCCAAACACAGCAATATAATGGATCGGAGTGCAGGATTGTCTTTATTATAAACGCAATTCAAGGTTCGGGTCAGTTTAATTTTCTGATGAAAAAGCGGGTAAGTGTTGATCGCTGTTATTTGTAAGGTCGCACAACATGATGTTCGTGTCTCTACTCCGTATCCCAACAAACTGCTTAAAAGATATCATTTTAAGTTAGCAAAGCATAGATAAAGTTCTTCTGAAGTTTTTACGATTCTGAAAAAGGCTCTATCTCAAAGGAACTATTTTTAGCGATAAACATTTTGTGCGTAGTGGCGGCGCTCAGGTTCGTGTCACAAGTTCTCCTGGTGTCAAACTACCCTTCATATTTTGGTCTCTCGACGGGGCACTTTTCAAGTGCCGCCAGAAATATTTTACCACAGTAAACAACGGATGTTGTGCTTCAAGACCGTCTTAATTTTGTTTTCAAACTCAACGTACCAATTGGGTTTCCACGACGTTGAAATTGGTTCAAATTTGCTAATTTTTAAAATGGAAGAAATCATGTTTCTTCTAACGGCCGAAATATTCTTATTCCAACTGCTAATCCAAAGTAAATAACAGTAGTGTGAAGAACAAGAGCGTGTTTATGTTGTGGCAACATTTTATTTATGTATGGCATCGCGTTTTTCTGTACGAGCGAGATGAAAATGTGTAATTTTTCGCCAGTTTCACAACTGAAAGGCCGCCGATTTGCCGTTTTTCAAACTTTGCCCGTTTTCGAAAAAATTAAAACGCCATTACAACTTTTAATGTCATTTTTGAAAATACTTCACTATAGAGATTATTTGGGCAAAATATGAAGAAATCCGAAATTTTGTGAGTGACGCCCGATTTTCGAAAATTTCAGACATTGGCTCTTAAATAGGAATACAGTATTATTGCTGGCGTGCCTTAGCGAGGCAGCCGCCTATTCTTTACAATAGCGGAAAAAATCCAAAATTGTGTTGGATGTAAGATCACAAGCATGCGCAGTCGATTGTTTTTTTTTTATTATCCGGGGTATCCACGCCATCCGGGGTATCCACGCCTGCGATGACATCAAGTAAAATTGTACGTGAAAAAATATGAAGGGTGAACAGGTTCAAAAATGTCATTTTATGGTTATCGGGCTTATCGGGCCGTGTCGTCGTGTTATCGCGTGTTATCGCACCGACGCACCGACGCACCGACACACATATCACGGACGCGCGCCCGCGAAACATTTCGCTAGCCATGACCATGAAAAATAACGGGCATAGGTTGTATGAGTATAGAGCTACGCAGCGGGCCTTGGGCCCGCGAGTGCTCCGCTAATAATAATAATAATTAAAATAATATATTATAATTATAATAAGAACCTTCCCAGCACCGTTTGCACCAGAAAAAGTTTCGATGCCAAATAACTCTGTCAATTTTGCGTGTATGAGGATACTACACCACATGCTATTTACACCTACCATAAAATATCTATTTTAATTGACTAAGTGCGATGACGTGATCAGTCACGTGACTATGCCCCCAAATGGCTTTTAACGTTTTTTAGAAACATGCTTTGATAAATGCAAATACAGTCAACGTGGCAAGGAAAGCATTCGCTTGCAACATTTCGTCATGCCCGGTATGGTTCTGGATTTTCAAAATTAAGGGGGCTATACTCATGAGCAATAGGGGGTCTGGGGACTAGTATCTTTGTATACATGTATCTTTGAAAGGGTGAAATACAAAGTTAAAATTTTTTTATGTTGGTAGATAAGTATAAAAATAAGTTCTTTATCAACGTCATTAGTATGACGTCTTGAATCACGTGACCAGAACGCACGGAAGTTGACTGATTTTTGGCCCGGTTCCGGTTCCAGTTCTGGTTTTATTAACTTAAATAAATTCCCGTTTTTCCACCCAGTTAAAATTTATGATATTTCTGTGTATAGAAAGGGCCATTATTACTCCTCCAGTAAAATTGAGTAAAAATGAAGGTGACGAAAAAAGTTTTACACGTTAAAAATCCATCCTTTCCTGATCCTGTTCAGCGACTTTTCAGTTTAAAACTATAAACAAATCTGCATAAGTGGTTTTTATCTTACCTCTTACCAATGGCGTTGGCAGTTTTTCTGTAGCATTTTTCTTTCATACCGATCAGGGGTTAGATTTTTTTTATTCCCCCACCCCACTCCCCTCGGTTCACTTTCCCTCCCCCGCTCGGGTTTGCAGGACATTTTCAGCGGGAGGACTGGTTCGAGTTGCTCGCTTTGCTCGTGGCGTCTGACAAAAAAATTTATTTTACAGTATTCAGAGTCCTGTTTAGCGAAAAAAGGCTGGCGAAATTGCTTTGCAAAATGTTCTTTTCGTGGCTTACTTACGATACAGCGCAAAGAAGTTTGCTTAGAGTGTACATGTAGTTCGCCGGTCGCGATGATAGCCGAGAAAAGGACAAGAAAAGGTAAGTGACTTGAGTTTTAAATTAGTAAAAATTAGTAATAAGTTTAACTTTCAACCTAATGTCGAACTGGACAGGGTTCAGGGTTATTTTAGACCTTTTGGGGCGATTGATTATTAGTTTCTATTTGATATTGTGCACATCTAACTAGTTTACAATTATTAAGCGTATTTGTTTACAAACAGCTGCAAACAGATTGGCAAAAGTCATGCGACTCTGAGCGCTGAAAAAAAAATAAATATCAGCTCGACAGTCGCTTTCGTGGGAATTTTCGAAGTTAATAAATGGATTCAAGCTTGCTCTCGACATGTTCTGTCCGTATTTTAACTTATAAGAGGTTTTAAATATGACGTGTAGCTAGAAAGACGTTCCGTTGCCTTTCGTTCCACCTGTTTCACTGTATTTCAAGCGCGAAGATGTAGATCTTTGACAGAGTAAATTAGGTGGAAGTAAAACAAAAACCTGGGGGTCTGCATCTTGCATCATGCTCTAGAATTAAATTTGTGATCAACTACAGTTGTATTGCTATTTTGAAGTTTTGTTTATTTTCGTTCTCCTATAAAAGTAATTAGACTTGCAATGTACACGTTGTGGTTTACATTTCAAAGAAGGAACAAGTCGGATAAAGGTAATCTGTTGTTTAATTTATTTATTTAATAATGCCCAATCTTGCAGCATGTATTATAACTCAGAGTTCTTACAAAACTGAATGCAAGGCTGGCACTACGGCAAAGGGCAGATTTATTAAGTAATGCTTCACATAAGAACTATAGTAAACTTCATTGTTCTGCGGCAATGGCTCTTTCCTACATAGAATATCTTTGATTTTAAGAATAAAGGAGGGGCTGATGGTTCATGATTATATTTCATTTTAAAAATACAGAAAATCCATTTGCGTCAAATATATTTTAGGAAATGTTCGTGCTTAACCAATCAGAATAGCAGAAGACAATAGCTACTATAAATTTTGCTTCTTTGATGAAGTTCCCCAAATATAATATCTTTTAAAAATTGCATGTTGTGTGATTGGGTCTCAAAATACTTGAAACTCTAAAAAATTTAGACTTTATGCACCTTGAACCTTAACTTTTTAGCGGTTTTTGAGTCTAGGCGAATGAGATCACTAGTTGTAACAATGAAAATAGTTGACATTCCATTGTGCATTGCCATTCAGCACTATCCTTCTTATGCGGATCATTACTTAATGGCCAATATTTCGACACAGTGATTTTTGATTTTCGTACCAGCAACACCAGGGTCTCAGCTGAAACACCAGTATATGAAGGAAATTAAGGAGACAGGGTTCAAAATCAAGGTCATTGAACAGTCAGGTGTGACTCTCAAGAGCATGTTGCAAAGGTCAGACCCCTTTAAAGAAAAGCAGTGCCGAAACATCGACTGCCTGGTTTGCCGAACAGGCGGAAAAGGATCTTGCCGTAGTACCGGTGTTACTTACGAGCTGGTGTGTCAAGTTTGCCGACATAAGTACATCGGAGAAACATCAAGAAGTGCTTACACTCGTGGTAAGGAACACTGAAGTGCTCTGGAACAGCGAGAGGAAAGTTCAGTAATGTGGAGACATTCATGTGATAAACATGGAGGTGATATTCCGAAATTCGCCATGAATGTTACAGGAACATTTCGTGACGATGCGATGTTGAGGCAAATCACAGAGGCGGTCTTGATCAATAAGGTTAAGGAAAGTGAACTAATCAACTCCAAACGTGAATGGAATTATGCCCGCATCCCAAGGACTGTTATCACGGAGTAGAGAACAGATACTCCTAAACTAAAGCTACGGACAGCGTGACTCCATGTAACAATTGCGAAATGTTTACTATATTGTCGTATACTTTGTTATTGCGTTACATTATTTCGTTATGTTATTTTATTTCATTTTTAGTTACCTGGTTACGGGGATTAGTTTTCATGCATTGCTACATGAAGTCGTTTCATATTCAAAACAAATATGGCTATCAACTGACGAGGTCTTTTGACGAAACTAGTTTTGTGTAGTCGCATATGTAAATGTATGTTGAAAGTATATGCAAATAAGGGTCTTTTCTAATCAATATGATGCATTTATTTATTGGTTTTGATTTAATTTTGAGTCAATTTGGACGGTTTTTAAGAGGTTTTAAAAAATTTCAGGAATCCAAGATAGAAAATTCAAGATGGCGGCCGTATAACTAATTACCTAATAACTACGTCATATGACGTCATCATTCCAGTGTTTACATTGTGTGTCAGAAAGTCTTTTTAATGTATTATCATTTAAATTTAAATAAATATATATTTTTTGAAATACTACTGTATTATAAATCAGTGTACATTGTAAATGGTGTTATTATGCAACATACATTGTACGTGTAGCATTTGACCTTGCAAATATGCACCAAAACAAGTGCAAATACAATGTATGATACATTATTATTCAACATAGCATTCTAGATTGCAGATATGCATCAAAACGAGCGCAAATATGACACGATATTAAACTCTTCTGACCGTGCGCTAGGAAAAACAGCTTCAAAATCTTAGTTTTAGGAGATTTCTGTCGTATAATAAACAATTTATGCAGTGAAAAGTTGTGTAACACAGCTGGGCATTTTTACTCGTCAGTAAATACTCAGCCGTATTACACAACTTTACGCTGAATAACCTCTATTTACTATTAAGGGTCAGCGCATTTTTTTTTGCTACCCCCTCAAACTCAAACTCTATATATATATATGAACCCTCCCAACACCACAATTAGCACTTTTTAAAAGCAGGCCATGTGGTGTACACGTATGTTTATTTACAGGATTTACTTGAATGGCGCAGATTTTTCTTCAACGTTGTTGAAGGTCTTTTCTGAACGGAATACGTTAAATTAATTATAATATATTATTTCCGGTTTCACTTGTAATAATAATAATAATAATAACAATCTTTATACAGGGAGCTCACTTCACTATTATAGTGTGAGGCTTTGTGAAAATAAAGAATAAAATAAAATAATGGTTAAAAAACTAAGTTAAAAATATTAGAGCAGTTTTCAATGAGTGTCGTAAAACCAAAACCAAAGTAATTACTCTGACCAATCACAGCAGTTGTAAACAACCCAATGAACCAATCAGAGCTCGAAGCAATTACATGTCGGCGGCGCCAAGCGCGGGAAAACGCGTGCGAGCAAGTCACGATTGTTTTTGGTTTTACTTCTGATTGGTCGAGAAAGTGGCGCGAGATTTTTTAGCCAATCACAAAGCGTAGCAATGCAAAACCAAAGCAATTGTGTAATTACTTAAAACTACAAAATTACACTAAGAATGACGACATAACCCAACTGAAAACGGCTAAAGCAGCACGCAAAGCCCGATAAAACGACGACAACACCCAATAACACTACGGTACGACGCGATAACACGACGACACGGCCCGATAATCATCAAATGACATTTTTAACCTGTTCACCCTTCATAATATAAAGAGATATCAGATCTTACAGAGTTCGAGTAAATTTCCGAAGTTCGAGTTGATTTCCAGCGAAGAAGGCAGGAGATTTATATATCAAGGTCGCTTTCTTTCAAGATAATTAACTTGAAAAGCGAAAGAAAATATTTTATACATATTTCCTTTCACGAAACTTGTGTTCCCTTCGTAAGGTAATGTTCTGAGCTGAACGCTCACAAATGTAAAATATTTATGGGCGGCCGTTACCGCCAAAAATACAAACATTGCAAACGACTTAGAATAAACATATTAAATGGTTCAATGGTCTTTGGTAAGTTGGTATAGATGATCTAGAAATGATGTAGTTAAAATGTAGTTGGACAGGCTGTCTTTGGTGGAATGGAATACTCAACCAATAAATGGTTTAGACATTTCACAAACCGTATAGTCGCCGTTGTTGAAACGGTACAATATAGACACAGATGATCAATTAGTCTAAATGTAAATAGTTCAGCTTCCGTTTGTAAAATCACACAGACTAAGTAGAATTGGTGAAAGTAAATGAAAACCGGTCTAGTGTCCAATGTTTAATAAAACGAGAAAGTGAAGTCTCAAATGGTTCAGCGTAATGTGAAATGATGTAGTACAATACCAAACGGTCTAACGTAGTGTGAAATGGTTTAACCTACCGTCAAATAGTTACTCGTAATTTGAAATGGTTTAACATATTAAAAACATCGAATGGTTTAGCGTAATGTGAAATAGTTCAGCGTAATGTGCAATAGTTCAGAAAGTGCTTAAAACGGCAAAATGTTGTTTCGATGAAGGTCAAATCGTAATGGTAGTTGTTTCGAAGCGTCAACTGTTTTAAGATTATTTTTTGGCGAGTGAAACTTTATAAAGATTTCAGCGACGCGTAATGTCACCTAGTGGGGCGAAAGTAACTTGATCTGGCCGCTCGTTGTTTAAAGCGTAAGACTTGTATCTCTGGTTTTACATGGCGCAAGAAAATGTTCTTTCAATGAAGATCCGACTCGCTGTGGTATTTATTTGGACGCGACAACTATTTTATTTTTTTGGCGAGCGTAGCGCTTAAACGTACGGGAACAGTATTGTATTCATGGACTCAGTAAGCTTATACTTTTTCTTTGCCTCCACAAAGAAAAAAAAATTAACTCAGAACCAGTATTTACCTCAACAGGGGAGGAAAATTTTGAATGGCGGTCGAATAGCCCTTATAATTTCATTTTATATCTTATTTATCTTATCACCGATAGTTGTTCTAGTTCCAACGCCAGCACTCGCTTTCACGTGCATTGAAACTCCTAGTTATATTAATAGACCTGTCTGGTCAAAGGAGGAAAATACATTACTGGATATAAGGACTAAATAAAGACATTTTATGCAACTTACCACTGCTATTAGCATCCAAGCAAGGGACCTTATATTTCGAAATTTCCCCATTGCTATTCGTGGAGCTTTTCTCCGTAGAAATCGTGGTATAAACACTGTTAGTGTTTACAGTGGTTGGAATCCGAATACACACGACTCTTATATACAAAAATATTTGAAGATGTGCCAAACGGCGCGACAAAATGTTCTCCAGAAAATCAAACAAAATCAAGGGAGCGTTAAACCTTCAGCACTGCAGCCATTTGCCATGCCACCGGATAACACGGGATATCACGTACATCTGATTTTGTCGGATTTTTGCCTTTACGTTCCCGGTGGGGGGGGGGGGGAGGATTACTGTAATGGGCTACACGGGGATGCTCCGTCCGAAAGGGGTACCTTTTTTAGGCTGGAGGTATATGAAAGGGTAGGGATTTCACGAGTTGAAGTACATGAAAGGGTAGGGATTTCACGAAGTATAGGAAAGGGTAGCGAAAACACGAGTGAGTTAAAGTATAAAACGGAGGGTAGGGAAAACTGCCTTTTAAGTATTATAAACTGAGCGCCTTTCAAAATATATGAAAGAGACGCACGTAAAGGCTATATGAAAGGGATAGCATTTTCAGTGAAAGGTATATGAAAGTGGTACCATTTTCAATGAAAGGTATATGAAAGGGGTAACTTTTCTGTCAAAAACGGTATGTGAAGGGGTAAGGGTAAGGGTTTGGACCTTGGGGCGGAGCATCCCCGTACAAAACTTTGTTGAGTACCTCCCCCCCCCCCCCCCCCCCCCCGGTTCACGTTACGGGACAAAAAAATGTCTCCGAGGTCAAAAGACTGTCTTTATCGCAACACACCGAGCAAGTAAACACTAAAACAAAAAAGTAGCCGCGATATTTAGTCATTTTATCGTTGCTATCGAATGCAGCAAACTAAACGAGTAATCTTTTACAAGATTGACTGAGACAACTTAGTCTCAGCACTGGCTTCACTAAACTGCTCCGAAGCCATTTGTATATGCTGTCAGATGTTTTAAAATACCGATCCACGATCACTCATGTCCCACGACGCACGAGCTACGACCCACCACGCACGATCCACGCCATTTAGTCAATCTCTTGAAAAGGATGCTTTCGTTGACAATCTAGTAAACACGTAGCTTCATCACACTTTTTTCGGTTTCTCACGATCACATGCATAGTAGGACTGCCTTTACGTGACGAGACAAAAAGATGTTTCCGAGGTCACAAGGATGTCTTTATCGCAACACGCCGAGCAAGTGATCACGAAAACAACAAAATAGCCATATTTAGTCATTTTATCGAATAACAAACTAAACGCCTATTCTTACACGAGACAACTCTGCCCTGAAGTGATATCCGTCTTGTGGCCAATGGCTTCAGAGCAGTTTAGTGAAGCCAGTGCTGAAGGATTTACGCCAAGTTGTCTCTCAGTCAATCTCGTTTAAACCTGATTTCTACGCCCGCGAGAATGAGCAACCCCCACAAACCAATTGTTTTCACTGCGACCGCTGGGCAGAAACCAGCTTCACCCGATGTTATCTAATGCCGACCGTTTAGTTTGCTATATGCAATAGTGTTATATCAATGATGTAATCGAGTCACGTGCATATCACGAAGTAATCGGACACCCAGAGTTGTGCAATAGAGCACATGTTTTTGTGAGCTTTTACTTTTATCTTTTTCGTTGATTAAACCAGACATGATTTTATAATGCTAGACGTTTTCGATTTATTACATTGGTAGACTGCCAGCCGTTTCTTTTCAGTCAATCGAGCGGGCGAGCTAATCACAAAAACAAGCTCGGCGAGACTGGAGCGAGCGAACGAGCCGAGGGGAAACTGGGGGAGAGCCCCCTCGGTTCGCATTACTTTCGCTCGCTCGCGCCGCTCGGTTGATCGCCGATCGCGTATTTGCTCTCCCACTCGACTATCCAGAGAGGGACTGCTAGCAGTCTATTACATTGGCGACGAGGAAATTCGGAACAAATGGCGACCTACGGGAGCGTGGGAGAATTTCGCGAGTCGGTGGAATCCTGGACTCGATACGCAGAACGCCTGGACCAGTATTTCGAAGCGAAATAAGCAAATGAAAATGTTAAAATTTGCATATTTCATTTATTTCCCGTGTCTACCACCAATATCATGATTTCATCTAAAGCTTTAAAATAATCTGTAACTCTACAGATCAGCTTCTGTATTGTTATATTGTCTTAACCATGGTGTTGTCATGAAATTGTAATTTGAAAACCTGAAAAGTTAGAGGTTCTTCTGTTAAACTACATTTGTAAATAAAATATTTTGCTATCAGCAGTGCTACGCTTAGCACTTGTTGGTACTTGAGCGGATGGATAAGTCCATATAGAAGGGTAGCTTCAGACAGGTGTATATTTTCCATCGTATTTTGTAACCACCATAAGTGGAAGTTTTTCCAGAAGGAAACGACTAGGGGGCATTTTACAAACATATGCACAATTGTATGTCTTTCATTTTTACAGAGATAACAAGAATCATCTGATACTAAGTTGGCTTTCTTTAGCTTGTCTTTAGTATAAAGTATGTTGTGATTTATCTTGAATTGGAACATTGCTAGTTTTACGTTCTTTGTGACATTAAATGGCCAGTTATATATAGCCGACATTTCAGACTGGTCTATTCCATAGCCAATAATTCGATTTTCAGTGTTTGGTGGTTGAAGCTTACTTTTAACAATGATTTTGTGAGGGGCAGCGTTGGAGAGATTCTCTTCTGTGTCAAGCCAACTTGCGTTTGTCGTTTGCGTTTGCGTATTAAGTGTTGTTTTTTTTTTCCATCTACTTTTAACTGCACGTAAGAGTCCATAATACGTTAGAAAGCTAGTTTTAATTTTAAACTGCGTAGTAAATTCTTCAAACGACAAAAACTTGTAGCTATTATGATGAAGTAAATGCTTCACTTTTGTAATACCACTGTTGTACCACTGTTGCTTGTAATTCTTTTGTCTTGTAATTGCAAGACAGTAGGAGTTGAAAGCCGCCTGACTCACGTGTTGTAAAATTTGGTATAATTTTCCAAGGTGAGTCAGCATCATTATTGAATCTTCTAACCCAAGAAGCTTTTACAGCCTTATTTATCGAGTCGAATTCTATCATCTTTAGGCCGCCATCGCTTTTTTCGCCTATGAGTGTAGTTTTTTTGATTTGTGGGGTTTACCTTCCCAAACAAAATCAAAGGTGATTTTGTCTACCTGTTTAGCGAATTCCTCTGGTAATGGTAAGACCGAAGCATTATATATGAGTTTAGAGAGGCCCAACGTCTTAACAATATTAATTCTTCCCAGGAGTGTTAACTTCCTTCTTTTCCATGAATTTAGAGTTTTTTGAAGGTCTTCTAATTTCTTTTCAAAGTTGAGTTTATCGTTTATGCATTTATCGTTAGAAAAGTGAATTCCTAAAGCATACACAGAGTTTTCTGGCCAGCGGAAACCAAACGGTGTATCTTTCCTGTCTGCCCACAGGCCGAGCCACATGGCTTCCGTTTTGGAATTATTTAGCTCCAAACCGGAACAATTTTTGAAATTTTCTAAAGTGTCAAGTAGTGCTGTTACCGAGCTTAAATCTTTGACAAAGATAGTAGTGTCATCTGCGTATAAGGTAATTTTAATTTATTTCTTTCCGACATTAAACCCTTTAATATCAGGATTCTCTTGAATGGCCAGGTTTAGCATTTCTATTCCTAACACAAAAAGTAACCCTGATAAAGGGCAACCTTGTCTTACTCCACGATTGAGGTTAAAAAAGGGAGAAGCGAAGCCATCGTTTATTACACAGCTTGATATGTCTGTATAGAAAACCTGTATCCACTTCTTGAAGTCATCTTTGAAATTAAAGACGTTCAGTATTTTATTTAGGTAGTCCCATTCGATTGAGTCAAACGCTTTTTTGAAATCTATAAAAACGGCTATTCCGGGTAATTTCTTTATTTTTGCATAATTGCGTCGACGAAGGAGACGCTTCCTAATCTTGTCGGCAACGCGGGACGAATCGAGAAAAGTGTCGGTACCAAATCTGCGCCATCTTGAAACGTCACAACAGTATCCAGCATTCTTAGCGCGTCGTCTAGGCTAAGCGGAACGAATCGAGAAAAGTGTCGGTACCAAATCGGCGCCATCTTGAAACGTCACAATAGTATCCAGCATTCCCAGCGCGTGGAAATCAGGCATCATCCTGGGGAGCTGGGGTTCCGAAATGTCACATGTGAATAATCTATTTGTCTTGATTTAGTTTCGGATATTTTCCCGATTTTGGAATCGTACGGCTCAATATTTCAATGCCTGGTAAAAGTACGCAGTGGAAAAATTGGACGAAGGTTCTTCTCCGGACCAAGTAAGTTGTTGGGTCTCTTTGGAATCAAGCAAGAAGTTACAGATTTTCCTCGCTACCGTTCTGGTATGTTTTGAATGTTCTATCTTGACTTTGCTGTGGTTCTCTGCCTGATTTGGGAAGCTTTCACCTAAATACCGACGTCGTTCTTCGCGATGTTTTACGGTACGGTGCAATTCGCTTATGTCTTGTAGCAATAATTCACTGACCGGCCGCGCCAGGCGAACGCAGATTAACTTTACAGTGCTCCAAATTGTGCCTGTATCGGGCGCATTTGCGACTAAAGATTTCGCAATTTTGTGACTAAAATTTGTCTAGCTAATAAAGGAATTATATTCAACAGTCTTGTGTCTTACTTGCAACTGATAGTTGTAATTTTATTCGAAAAATCCTGCGAAATTCACGTTGAATGTTGTGTGACTTAATCGTCGGTGTCCAAGAAGTTTATCACGGGAGCACTTTTTCAGGCTTTTCTCAGAAATTTCTCATTTCCGGTTCCGGTATTAGTACATGTACTGAGGAGTATGATTTCAGAATCGGAGAAATAACCGAAATGAAATCAAAACAAATATACCATTTATATGTCGTAAAAATCTGAGACCTTTCGGAGTACACAGCACGGCAGGATTTTGCCCGATCCCACGGCGATATCGTGAATTTGTTTGATGTCGGCCCGACGTTTATCTCGCGACAAATCCCTTTTAAACAGTGGCTGAATTAATTCATGAAACTAAGGTACTAGGTCAAGACGAGGTGCCACGGGATAAGGAGACGCACTATAATCTATGATTACTACTAGTTAATAATATATAATATTGTCTTACTTTCATTATTTTCAATTACATTACTTTCCCCTGCCTCGAATAGCGTTTTTGTTAATTTGCAGGGCAATTGTATTTACCATTTCTTTCAGTGTTACGCGACCCTTCGAATCAAAACTACTTTGAGCAGTTCGATTTACCCTGCCGTCAATCATACCTTATATGGAAAGAGTTCGTTTCTTCGGACGCCATTGCAGGCTGGTGATCACGCAGGAGTATACAAACTCCTCCTACTAGGTATGATTGACGGCAGAGTAAATTGAAATTGCTCAAAGTAGTTTTGATTCGAAGGGTCGCGTAACAGTGAAATCAGTGGTAAGTTTAATATGTCTAATAAATTTTTGTTTGTTGTTGTTTGTTGTTAAGACGGAAAGAAACAAAGGGCAATCCTGCTGAGCATTTGTGGATTGATTCGAGACCTGCTACAACCCAAGAAGCCGAGTGAATCGGATGTAAAAGAAATCTACACGGCTCTAGAACGACACTTTTCGCCAAGGCCAAGCGTAATCGTGGAACGATTTAAATTTCACAGCAGAAGCCGTAGTGAGGGAGAAAACGTGGCGGAATTCGTAGCCGGACTTCGCAGGCTATCATTACCGACCTCAAGGTAGCCACTAACCCAATGACTTAATAGCCACTAACCCAATGACTTAACGGCTACCTTAGGGTCGGAATATATACTATGGACCTCAAGGTAGCCACTAACCCATCCGACTTCAAGGTAGCCGTTAAGTCATTGGTAAGTGGCTACCTCTAGGTCCATACTGTATATTCCGACCCTAAGGTAACCGTTAAGTCATTGGGTTAGTGGCTACCTTGAGGTTCATCCGATCCCAAGGTAGCTGTTAAATCATTGGGTTAGTGGCTACCTTCTGGTCGGTATATAAGTAATAATTAAATCTTTCGACGAAGATAACGGCTACCAAAAGTTGACGTATATAGACAAATGAAATAACGAATTTTGTTACTCGAAAGCTGTTAGCAGAAAGGGAACTCTCATTCGAGAAAGCCGTGGAAATAGCTTTGGCAAATGAGATGGCGTCCGAAGAATCTAATCGATTTAGGCGGGAAGACGACCAGCCCCCAAAGCGGCAATAATGTCAACAAGGTCAAGGATAGCACGAAACCTCGGAACGACGAGAAGAAACGGGAATGTCATCGATGTGGTGGAAATCACGATCCCGCAAGGTGTATGTTCAAGAACGAAGTATGTTACAGATGTCAACAAAAGGGACATATGGCGAAAGTTTGCACAAATAAGAAGAAACCGCAAAGAAGGCAAGATCAAAGTAGACGCCGGCAAACAGATGGAAAACAGAACTCGGACAAACAGAAAACGCACTTTGTTCAAAGGAGTGACGAAGATGACGTCTATACCATGTACCATGCACTTGTCTAGTGAACAGAAGAAATCCTTCATTTATGTAACATAAACGGTACTAACATGGATGTTGCCGGATTTTGTCGGATTTTTCAGGGAAATGTTTGCTTTGTCTGCAGCATGGATAGTAGAAGGAGCTGGATTGGAAACTATTGATCACGTGGGGTATTTTGAGCAAGGCGATTGGTTAATTGCTCATCCCAAGATGGTGGAACCTAGTGGAAATCTGTGACGAAGAAAGTGGCGTGAAAATGGCGTAAGTATGGTCAATCTCCCATTGTTTTTGCTTTGATGGCTTCAATCCTCCATGTTTTTAATCATGTCTGTACTCCTTTTTAACGATTTACCTACTCTGTTTTCTTTTCTGGCCAAAACGACCCGCCTAAGCCACAGATGAAAGCCTAAGGTAAGTGTATAATGTTGTGACCAACTGTTATTTATCATGAGAACAGCTTAAATTTGAGTCCCAAAAATGGCTTGTTTTTGGTCTTCTTTTATTGATAAATTTGTGATTTTGTGATTCGTTTTTTCCATATTTGCTCTGTGTTAAATATTAAATTCGAAGTTTGAAACGATCGTTCAACTTTTACATTGTGGCTTGGACATGTTTTTTGAGCAATGGAAGTATTTTGAACATCTGAAAACAGCGGTTTACTTTTCATATGTTGCGGTGTATGCGAGCATGGATAATAGAGAGTGCACAGATCGAATATGTACTTATTTCACTCCATCAGTTATCTTATTGTGGGTTCTAAGCGTACATGTAGTAAGCTGGTTATTTATTTAATGTTGCAGATCGATTTCTCAAGATGGGGAAGATTGGCAGAAAACGAAAATACAATCACTGGAATCTTTTGTGAAAGTGCTCAGGTTTTCTCTCACAATTCCAGGTGTTGATTATGTGATTGCAACCAAATTCAACCAAGATCTATTTGAAAAGCTTTTTGGAAAGTTAAGGCAAAAGAGGGGGGGTTATAGAGCTTTCACTTGTAAAGAGTTTATTCAGAGCAATATAAGTTCAGTGTTCTCCCAGTCTCATGCTGTTAAAACTGTTCGAAGTGTCAAGAGAACTGCTGGTGATTTGCAAAATCTGGAACCAAATTTACAGATAACAAAAGTTCACCAGAAATTGGTTGTTTTTCTCATGGAGCACTTTCATCCATGGAATATGTTGTGCTTCAAATTTTTCTTTGGTTAGAAAATCCTTAAACCGCAGTTTGATTTTCAGTGTTTTTCATTGTCTCAGAATATGGTAATAAATCTGAGATAAATGAAAATTGAACTTGTTTAAAAATGTTCAAACTAAAGAAAGAATTAGACCACATTCAAGTACACCAAATGCATGAATGGTGGATAGTTGCATGAAGGCAAAGTTAGTCAGTCCAATGTGTGAATAATTTCATTGTTTTCTTCCAAGTTCTATAACAGGCCATTTGATTTTGTGATGCCTCTTAAATATTGTCTCCTGACAGTAACTTATTAAGGCATCTCATAGTGACCATATTTTCCAAACTTTAAACTACATGTCATGCAACTTGCTGCTATTATTGCATTTGATGTACATTGTATGTAGGTGGCTTTGGCCTAGAAATACATGTACCAACCCAGCACACCAAATGAAAATAGGCAAAAATCTGTAACATTAACATGTAAAAAATGTATGTTTCAGTTTTTGGTGTGACATCGTGAATTTCCACTTGGTTGCTCAGGTGATGTCACGTACACTGTAGATGTCACATAGATTCTTAGGCCTAAGGTATTCTTATGCCTTAAGGCATTTCATTTTCCCGGTTTGCTCAGTTGTCAAAATTTCTATGTGCTGATCAAAGGCAGCAAGCACATGTGCTGTTGTTGGCAAAATTTATTTAAATATTTCTTATAATATTTCCTGTAAATAGCTTTTTGGTTGCAATCATTTATTTGTTTACACAATAATGAGTACATTAAATATTCTTTTGAATACCCTAAATTATATTTGCTTACAAATAACGAGCATTAAAACTACATGATTTTACAGATAAACTACTGTTTTGTCCAATGCTGAATTAAAAGTACAGTACAATGTATATTGTGATTTTTTTGTTTGTGTTTGTTATGTTTATATCTTTTTAAATTTCTTCATTAATTGTTCATAAGGTAGACAAGCTGCAATTGCTGTGTACTTATCTAACACCATTTTACAATCCCATAAAAGAAGGGTGTCTATATCGAAACAAGGAATTTTTACAGGGATTCCAGTTTGTTTATACAATATGGGCAAAATCAGGTGAAAATTAAAGGGCTCAGTTGACTACAAGGAAGTTATTAAAAAGAATTATTGACATAAAAAAAAAACATAAATCCAGCTACATATCACTTAAAAAATAACAATAGGTTTTTCAGGACTCTGGATAGTGGGATAGCTGTACACCTTTTTTCGGTCATTTTTGTCTTTGGATCGAGAACCCAAATGAATACAATGCATGCACAGTTTGCCAAAAAAAATGACAGTAGGTGAGTGTTTCAGTGACTACTTGGAAATGTGCCGATTTCTTAAAAAATACAGAATTTCAAAACATTTATGGCTGAACACTATTACAGAACATAGGGATATTTTCACATAGCATTACAAAACAAAAAATTATGGAAAATCTCTTTGTTCAGTTACATTTTGACCAGTGTTTACATTTGAGTAATTTTCTGAAACCAAATTTTTAAGGCTGGTTTATAACCAGCATGTTGCCATAGCAATGACACTAAGCTCAACAAAAATGTCTTGAGTATCCAAGCATTAGTGGTTGGAAAATTACAAATAGTGCATAGAAAGAAAATTTTAATAACCATGTTAAGCCCCAATAGATGTTTGTACCAGCATCTTACTTCCCCGCTACAATGTCACTACATGATCAAACATGTACAGGTTATGAGAATGAAGGAAACAATAACCTGAGATAAAACATTGGATTTAACACCTATTCAGGGGTTTTGTGAATCAAAACAATGATATAAAATACGAAGAAAACTAGCACAGATTTACTCTTGATAAGACAAAGCCAGCCTAATACTGTCTTTACCATGTAAATCCACAGATGGTCCAGATTTGCTTGCATCCTTTAAAAGTGCTTGTGTGTCTTTCAATTTCCTATGTTCTTTGCACACCTTAAGGTAGGCCCAGTTAACACAAAGATTAAGAAGTAGATTGCTGTCTTCAATGGGAAGTGGCCTAGTGTAAGGCCAGGTCTTTTTTAGAAGGGAAGAGTTTTCCACCAACTGGGTCAGTAGTTCTGCGTCATAACTCCTGGTACTGGATCGAAAGTTTGTCAGATTGAGAAAAGGCCTGATGGAAACCTCAAGGTAACAAAGGAAGTTAAATGTTGCCAGGTCCACTTGAGCAAGTCCACCCCTTGTCAAAGATTGTGTCATTAAGTTAGGAAATGTCATTGTTATAGTCTGCTGTCCAACACCCCTTGGTATCATATGATTCAGCCCATTAATTATTGTTTCGAGTGTTTCTGACTTTCGTTGTCGTTTAAGTCTGTTCCTGGACTTTCGAACAACGTAACCAGCAATGTATGATACGATACTTTTTTCCTGTAGAATTGAGGGGAGGTTTACTGGTGGTTTCACCGGCATACATTTCCCGAATCTGTAATTCTTTGGTCACAGATTCAATGTCAAAAGCCCTTCTTGTTTTATCCAATTTGGATAGGAGTTCGCTTGATTGTCCAAACGCGTGAAAATGTTCGGCAATATACTGTTCTCTCTTCTCCTCGATGAACTAGACAGATATTCCCTAGCAAAAGTTGTTGTCCGCAAATTTTGCGCAACATAGTCATGAAATATGTAAGCTACATTATTTGTTTGGGGCTCTGCTCCTTTTTCTAGTTCTTTGAAAAACTCTTTGGCCAAATCGCTGTCTTCTTAGTTCAACTACATTGGCTGGTGTAGCTATAATTTCAATCAGAAAGTCCCGAACAAATGTCTCCAATTTATCGTGAAAAAAATCTGTAAATCTCATGTTACTTAAAATTTGTCTAACTCGCTCTTGATTCTGCGACATTCTCGGATTTTTAAAAATTTTCGTCGACTTTTTTTTATATACCAGTACATACGGATTGATGTTGCAAAAGCCAGCCTTTAACATGATACATCCTACAGCAAGAACTACACTTGAATCCTCCTTCGCTATTTATCTTCGTCGTCTTCATCGCTTGAGCTTTCCCCGTTCGCGTCGCGGCTCGCATCGTGTTTCGCCTGTTGTGTGCCCAGGTTTGCACCTTTTAGCAATCCTTCCACCCCAACCATCGTACTTTCATCCCAATCCCAATCTTCAAACGTTTCTTCGACCTCCATCTTCCGTTTAATTCGCCGGTCGCATGAAATTTGTACATTCAGCAGCGCCAAAAAAAACATGTTTGTTTTGGTTTTTGTCGTGACGTCACGGATTTCCACTCGGTTGCTCGCGTGACGTCACGTAGTTTCCAATCCAGCTCCTTCTACTATCCATGTCTGCAGTTAATACTACAATTGAACCGCAGGGATGTATTTTGGGGCCAATGGCTGCAGATCAGAATTTTAATCAGCCATGCCGAGTATGGCTGAATATATGGTTATTCTGCCTTTTCAATCTTATGTAAATCTCAAGTAAAAATATTATTTACGAAGCTATTTGACAATTGCCGAAGATACAAAAACAAGGCAGCAAAATTGAAACACTGTTAAACAAAACGCCAGCCGCTCCGAAACCGGGTAACATCCGGCTAAAGTCCTCCCTCTTTCAATCAGAATTGGCAAACATGTGTCGCATGGTATCTGCATTACAAAGTTTAATTTCTTTGCCATTTGAACAGATTTTGATAAGCGATAGGTGCCATAATAAACTGCAAAGAAATTTTTTCCCTTTTTTAAAATTCATATCAAATAACGAAGTAGACTTCAGTAAAAAATGTGTTTTATTTATTCACGCTTCTTTGTATAAAAAACATGCATACAAATCGACTAAATTTTCTTAAAGTTCTGAAAGTTATTCGGCCAAGAATCCATGAAATTTTAACTAGCTGCGCAAAAGATAAACACGCGGCCTAATGAAATGACAAAACTGAAGAACGTTTCTACCGGCATATATTACTTACATTTGCACTCCAAATAATCTCTAACCTGTCGGCTGGCCTTGACAACGCTGTTGACAAATATGAAGCGCAAAAAGTTCTTGTGTCCGTTATTATCGGAATACATTATCCGTGGATCCATGCAAGTGAGCCAATTTTTCGTTTTTTCTTCTTTTTTGTACTGCTTGACATTATTGAAATCCACTCAAAAATTATCTCAGAAGTGCATGGATGAAGCCACTTCGACCTTATGCTCGCAGTTTCCGAGAAATCTGTTCGCTCGATGATTGATCAGTTGCATGGCATCTGCCAACAAAGTTGGACTGTCCAGTCCCTTTTTATACCGCTTTCACCACGCGTGCATGAAAATGTGAAGCAAAGGTTGATTATTCGCAGCTTTACCGATCGCTTTCCAACTCTCGTATCTTTTCAAAAAAATTTCTAAGCAGTTTAATCTTAGAATTTATCTTACTTATTTAATTAATCATCTAATTAATTAATTAATTAATTAATTAGTTAATTTGTGGCTTACTTACTTGCTTACTAACTTACCGTATTTATTCTAATAAACTTCTGGGGCTTTTCCCGTTTTCAGGGGGAGTTTATTAGTGAGAGGTTTACTTCATTTCTCTGCAAAGACTTCTGGTTGGAACACAACTTTCTAAAACTTAAAGGTGCGTTACCATTATTTTGAAACTGAGATAACTAAAGAGCTTACATTCAAACTTATTTTGACAAAAATTGAAATAAATTTAAGCAAGTTTCATCCATGCACTGTATATATTTTTTTGTATTGCTCATATTTTCAAGCAGGATTTAGGGGTGGAGGTGGCGTTTATTTGAAGGGGGCGTCTATTACAAGACAGGTCGCGTTTCTATTAGAATAAATACGGTAGTTACTTACTGTGTTTGTTCAGGTTACGATACGAGATACTCAAGTTACGACTGCTGAAAGCCAATCAGATTATGAAGACGGTTAAAATTGCAACATGTAAAACTATGAAACATACAGTATTGGTAAATTAATGCGTTACGTTTGTCTGGCCCCTAGTGCCACTTTTCTCCTACCGAAGGATGGGCTTGCCTCTGTTGGTAGTCTGGCATTGTTCGTCTGCGCATGTTTAACCCTTTCACATCCAAGAATAACCAATGAAAATGAAAAGAAAAGAAAAATTCCGAATTTCATTTTGTAAAAGGACTCAAAGCCAGGCCCGCATTACAGGACTGACGGATTGACCCTGGAGATAAAAGGGTTAAATGGTCGCTCAGGTTTTCGAAGAATACGATTATTAACCTTTTCAGTACTCCCAGAGTCAATTATGGAGACATGTAGTGTAGTTCTAAACTTTGAGTCTGTTGACGAAATCCTATGGTGTGACCATTCAAATGAAACCTTATCAGCAGTACTTTTGCATGGTACCATTTGTTCTAACTTTTGAGTCTGTGGATGAAATTCTATGGTGTGACCATTCATATGAAACCTCTACAGCAGTACTTTTGCATGGTACCATTTGTTCTAACTTTTACGTCTGTGGACGAAATCCTATGGTGTGACCATTCAAATGAAACCTCTTCAGCAGTACTTTTGCATGGTACCATTTGTTCTAACTTTTGAGTCTGTTAATGAAATCCTATGGTGTGACCATTCAAATGAAACCTCTTTGGCAGTACTTTTACATTTGTTTTTTAATATTTTACAAAACGAAATTTGGGATTTTTCTTGAATTTTGACTTTTGGCACTCTTGGGAGTTAAAGGGTTAATTTACAAACAGGATGTCTATCAATAAAATAATCGTAACGTCTAGAAATAAGAACGCCGACAACGACTTTAAGCCAACCACCCGCCGCTGATCAATCACCTCCCGCGAATAATCTGCCCCATCCCTCCTTCTTCCACTCCATGACGGTAAAACCCGGATGGAGTCACATGCAGCACGACAAACTGACGAATCAGATCATAACGACATTATTATTGAATTAACTAAGGTGGCTCCTTATAGTTTTATAGCCGCGCGCGATGATTACCGGCACAAGCTTTAATTAATAACTTTGCGCGCTCGCTCACTCGAAAATGTAAAGCAAAAAAAGCAAAATTAACCGCAGATTTTCTCGCGTTTCCTTCGGTGATGCTAATGCTACCTTTCACATATTCTTTTTCAAAAGATAATGTCAAATATACGAAATAAACGTGATACTGGAAAAACCGTCTGAACGATCCTATCCTTCCAAAAAGATCCTCTCAAGCATTTTCGCAAGATAGCATGCGCAAGGTTTAAAAATTATTCACAGAAGGAAACTCGAAACATTACAGATTAGGGGCAATTCTTGAACAGTATTTATTGCCACTCTTTAGTTGCTCTGTTACCATAGCAACGACCTCTTTGTTGGTATCCTTACTGGTAAATCTCGTGAACCAAAATTGCAAGACCAGAAAATTAGGCTATATTTTGTAGCTCGTGATAGTTAGTGTAGAATCTAGTAGCCACCTTCAAAAATACCCAGTATATTTTAGATTCTCATATTCAGCCAAAAACTTATAACTTGATGAAGTAATAATGCCCGCTTCAAGGAAGCAATGTTTGAATTAATCACTACCTCGATTGGTCGTCCCCATTTAGAGCGATGCACTCCCACCCCCCCCCCCCCCCCCCCCCCTTAAACGCAATGTATAATTGAACGTTATGTAATTAAAATTCCATAATGTTCAATATCAATTATCGATTATTTCAAATTTTTGTTCCATAAAGAGTGCCATTATACGTAACATATATATTAACATAACGTAACATATTATTCAATCAAAGCGGATCCTACAGTAGTCATATTCATTTATTTGCAAACCATACTTTTCGTTATACCACCTATCTCTATATAAAGTTCCATTAATCAGATGAAATCCTGGTGGTACAGTTGATGGCTTGTCCACTTTCCCTGCCTTGCAGCGCTCTTCTGCAATCTTTCCAGGTCCACTGAAGAGTAGTGTATTGTTGGAGACATCAACTGGGGCGAAGAAGCCGATCGGCAATTCCTCCTCTTCCGGATATTCCTCGAGACCCAATAGTCCTTTCCAGGCATACGTCTGAGTCAAAACCTCGGCTGGAAGCGGAGAAGAAAAGGGGCACTTACTGAGGACATTCACAGTAATGAATGTTTCTCGGTCTTCTTCACTGCATCTGTATTCCACGCAACTATACGAGAATGAATAGTTATTGTCGAGAATGCCCCAATAGATTTTCCGTTTATAAACCGGTACGGTGACTGTTGGACGTTTTATGGAGAAACCATACACGGTTCGACGATCAGGTGTAAAACTCTTCACAGATATCAGAGGCGCTTCAGATGCTGAATCAAAACTGACCAGAAATCGAACAAAGCACTTTTTAGCTTCCTGGTTTGGTTTGGCAGCAGTATCTGAGACGTACCAAGATAATGGGTGACCGGGAGGTCTGGAACCGAAGTCACTGAACTCCTTGGGCAGTTCTTGTTTGGTTTCCTTAAAATGAAATTTAAATGACTGCAAATTGTCCTGACTAGAATCGAGACATTTGGTCCGTTCGTCATCGCCGAATATAGGCCCTGTCTGCGTGGTTACTTTTGCTACGAAAGTAAACGAGTTTGATTTTTCTCCGTGTATAATAGACGCTTCTAATTCTGACGTGAGACTGTTTAAGGTTGACATATCAGGATTTAAGTGAATTAAAGTGGCTTTGTAACCGCTATTGGTAAAATTGAATATTTTTGTTTTTGACTGTAAAACCACATTTGAATCACACCACGCCGGAATGCAGGCTATTCCGTCTTTATTAGTCACTTCCTGGGTGAACCCATAATACTGTTCTTGATTGGTATTCTCTTTTCCAATGAGCGTAACCACGACCCCTCGGCGCGGGTAAACGTCTTTTCCCGTCAAACTGTTAGTCTGGACTCTAACATAGCAGCGTTTCCACGGTATGTCAATGTTTATAACCGATATTTTATCAGTCTGAATATCACCGATGTAGAACCTCCCGTCGCCAAAAGCTCGTTTGCTTCTCGGGCTACTAATGGGTCTCATTTCACCCAGTTGGCGCCACCTTCCTGTCTTTTCATTCAGCCACCACAACCAGGGTGCCATTTCTCCAGAAGAATTTCTCGGTAAAACAACCTTTGAAAAGCAAAAATAATTACAAAGTGGTCTCTTAATGCATTTCAGTGCTAGCATGCTTTAATCCAATCAGAGCGCGGGAAAAACACTATCTACTCGTTTGGTATATACTAATGGCAGTCATTTCATAAGATCTATATTAGGACCCCAGCTTTTTATAGTAAAAGTCGTTTTGACAAATTCCCCAAACAAAATTAAAAAATATCCGAGAAGGTCTCTCAAGCGATGTCCCCAATTTTCAAAGTCTTGAATTAACAAGCTAATCTGAGTCCCCTATGGAAGTTGAACCTGTTCAGCAGGCCAGGCGTTCTAAACACTTCATTGGTTACAAGGAGATTCATATCAAGCTACAATATCCGATACAATTGTTGAAACACTTCTTTTGGTCGTTGCCCCAATGTTGATAGTAATGACCTGCAATGTTTAAAGCAGTTTGACTCAACAGTAAGATGGAGTGAGATCCACGCATATTGGATGGCGAATTTTCATCTTGAGCGAAGTGTTTCAAGTAATATTGTGTCTAATATTGTAGATTATTTTGACTGCCTTCTTATTTGACTTTGGTCGTGCATAATTAATAGGGTAATGTTTGGCTTAAAAATGCACTTTAGCCTAAAAAATATACAAATTTGACAAACGAGGCCCTGTTGGGTGTTTTAGAAATAAGGGAAAACTGGCAAAATAACTTTAGGGATAAGGGATGACCGTCAAAGTAAGTATGCGATAAGGAATAAAACAACTGAAGAGGCCAATTTCGATCTATCAAAACTTAGCTCCGTGGCTTAGGGAAATAAAACAAAACTGTATAGGAACTGTATAGGAAGACAGGCAGTAGGAATGTGTCCCTTAAGATTAAGAGACGCAGGATGCGATGGCTGAGTCATGTTCTGAAAGGATATCTAAAGTTGCCATGAGATGAACCCCACCTACTGGATGGAGTAGTAGTAGTAAAACGTACAAAGAGAGACAGGCCAAACACTACCTGGCGAAGGACAGTGATGACGGAACTGGAGGAGATGGGTCTCTAATGAGGTGAAGCACAGGCCAAAGCACAAGACAGGGTTCATTGGCGGCGTATGATTGCGGCCTTATGTCCCAGCTGGGACGAATAGGATTGGTGTGTTAGTAGAACTTCGATGTGATTTCTTTAGTTTTATCCCCTTAAGCCTCAGAGTCTCTATTTCTGCTCTGTATCAACCTTTTTCACTGCTAGCTTGTAACACTTTTCCACGCATCTGGGTTGTTCAAGGTCAAAAGTCAACGCACAGCAACAGAAAAAATGTATACAATTGCTCACAATTAAGTTGATGGTTATTACCTTGTCGGCGTCCAGACGAAGCTTGATATTTCCTGCCAGGTCAAGTGGCTCATTGTTTTGGTCCTGGATTTTCATTCTCAGTATCCCGTATGTTTTTAGTGGCTGGACGCTCCCTGATTGGTCCACAGTTGTAAAATCTCCTGGAGCAGACATCAAGTCACTGGCGTTCCTTGGATCCGTCAAACTCAACCTTAGCTTTGCCTTACCTTTTAATACAAAAATATGAATAAATTAAAATGGATGACCTATTTCGTTTTGTGATCTGTTATGTACTTGTTCTAAATGTAACAAAAAATGTCGTTAGCTCATGTTTATCAATTTCAGAATTACAATTATAGCTGAAGCTCTTCTTGTTACTCGAAGGGACTAGCTCCTTTCAGCGACCATCATTCTCACGAAATTCTGTTGACTGAAATTCTCAGTAAAGCGCTTTAAGCTAGTGAAAGTATGGATAGTAAAAGGATATTCGCGCTAATTGTTTATGCGCGTTAATGCCACCTATGCTGTCCACTTGGAATACTGTATTCTTTTAGTTTGAATGACTTGCACATTTTTAAGAAATGTGTACGAAAATCATACAGAAAATTCTGTGCGCCTATTTAGAGTAATTTTTACTGGCAGTGTCCCCTATAATTCAGTGATATTATTATGTATATGATCAGCAGGTACTTAGGATGTCAAAGGTTCTACTTCCGGATGTTGAGGGTGCTCATAATTTTCTTTTCTGATCAATGTCTCGTAGAGCACATATGCATTTACGCGTTATACTTTAGTACCGTAAAATTCCGAAAGAAACGACCCTCGTTACTTTCGGAATTAGCAGCCTTTGGGGCTCGCTACTTTCGGGGGGTCTTTATTCGTTCAGGTATCGTAAACTGTTTCTACTCCTATTACGCACTGATACGTTAGTCTGCTGTATCAATATCTCAGTGCTGGCAGAGTTTCAAATTTAATCTGAAGAAACGTTCCTGATAATACATTTCTGTTGAAAACGATATAGAGATTGTAATTTTAATTTGAAGAAAATTTATTGTTATTACGTTCCTGTTACTTCTACGGGCTTCGTTTTAACGGCACGGCGCAACATGAACTGATGAAGCACGAATAGTTGAAAAGCTTTGTGGCATAAGCGATACCATCCCTTGTTGTAAAGTGCCTTAATTATCATGATCAAGTTACCGTATTAGTCCAACCTCCAGAGCCATCTGACAATTTAGAATACAAAATGAAGAAAGCAAGGCCGAGAAATGATATCATAGATTGTAGAAACCAAGTTTTGGTTTATTACAAGACAATTGATATTTTACAAGAAGGCAACTTAAATATCATAAGTAATTAGGCGTGTTAACATTACGTAATATAACTAGAATTGTAGGAAATCAGAGAAACAAGTCCAATTCTCTAGAGGCTTTTAAAAGTCCTTCGTTAATCCTAGGCTTGAGATTCTTGATATGGAAAGCTTCAAAGAACGCTAATTGTGACAAATTGTAATTGGAAGCAATTATCTCATAGTTGTTGTGAACTGCGTTAAGAAATTGTTAAATATCATTACATGACTACGACTCTGTAAATAATGGAGCCAAATATTACATACTACTATAATAAGATTCCGAAGGTAATGACCCCCCGAAAGTAACGTTAAAAAATTGTGGCCGCTAATAAATCCCGAAAGCAGCGAGCGAGACAAAGTTCAATAGTGTAATATCCTACCCTGGGCATTGTTATCAATGACATGGTAATAAGATATGGAGAATCGCTCTGGCCTGGGACAAGCCAAAGACCAGGCCAAGATAAGAGCTGAGAGGATCAAGCCCGACTTACTCGATCGGGTGGGAGGGTGGGTTGCCAAACTCTTCACTTTTGCGGCCTCGAGAAGAGTGATAGGGTGGAGCACATGTAACTTCTTTTATAGCCTCATCTGCATAATCCCCAGGGTATTAATTGCCGGCTAATGCAAATAGAGTTTGCGTAGTATATTTATTTTTCCAATCAACAGTCAAGTGAAATGACGTACGGTAACTAACAAAATGAAGAAAGCAAGGCCGAGAAATGATGTCATTGTAGTTTGGTTTATAAAAATGATAATTGATATTGACATGGTAGGCACCGAATTAACCCCTTTTTTGCGGGGGAATCTCATTAACCTTTCGCAGGATTATATTAAAGGCGGTGTCGTCATAGGCTCTTGCGCTTATCCCATCAGAAATCTCATTAGCGTGCGCAGAAATACATTAACTCGGTGACGTCATAAGCTATTGTCTATAATGTATAATGCGGAGGATTCTCATTAATGTGTCAATTGTCCTAGCTTGATCTCATGAATAAAACAAAATGTAACTGAACCGCTACGCAATAGCCCATTTCCGAGTTACCTTTAGCCTCTCTATCAAAGCGAGGCTAGGTGCGAAACCTTTCATATGAAAATGAGTTTTCATTCACATGCAAATAAGTTTTATTTGCATGTGAATGAAAACTCATTTTCATATGAATGGGTTCGTACCTAGCCTCGCTATGATAGAAAGGCTAAATGCAACTCGGAAATGGCCTATTACGCAAACTTCCATTTCTTGTCGCATAAATTAACCAGGCATTGTTCTTAGATGCTTTTTCACTGTTGCTGCTTTTTCGGTCACAACTGTGCTGAGCGAACTGAGGACTTGGCTTCCACGTTTATTTTCCCTTCTTATTTATTTCATTAGCTATAAAATCTCGTAATAGACAAAAGAAACCCACCTTCAAAGGGAGTGCCATTTTTATGCATTAAATTATTCGCAGGAAGCTCTAGCTCGGCCATATTGACACCAGAGTGTCCCAGTGGCACTCTCAGTTCTTTGGTGCTCTCAAACGTCACTGGTGGATCCTCCTCCTGGAGTGCTATCCTGTGGAACACAGTTTGGCCCCTTTGGTAAGGTAGTATCTGAGTGGTATCAAAGAATCGATCTTTGGGATCTACGAACGTCACTGTTAAACGATCTACGTCGTCGGGAATAACGAAAGAGAATTCTCCATCTTCGTTGGTTGTATCAACTACTTCGTTTTTGAAGGTAACATTTACGTTTTCGACTGGGTCTTGATTCGGTCCACCGACGACTTCTCCTACAAAAGTAATGAAATTGATTGTTTAGCGGTGTCTCAATCACAAAGAAGTAAAAACACTTCAAAGTCTGTTTTTATACAACGGTACAATGGATTTTATCACTTCTACTGTTAAAATGCTTCATTAAATAATAACTGACTGGCAACTTAATTAAGTAATGATCCGCGTAAGACGGATAGTGCTGAACGGCAATGCACGATGGAATGTCAACTATTTTCATTGTTACAACTAGCGATCTCATTGGCCTAGGCTCAAAAACCGCTAAAAAGTTAAGGTTCAAGGTGCATAAAGTCTAATTTTTTTAAGATTTCAAGTATTTTGAGACCCAATCGCACAACATGCAATTTTTAAAAGGTATTGTATTTGGGGAACTTCATCAAAGAAGCAAAATTAGTAGCTATTGTCTTCTGCTATTCTGATTGGTTAAGCACGAACATTTCCTAAACTATATTTGACGCAAATGCATTTTCTGTATTTTTATAATGAAATATAATTATGAACCATCAGCCCCTCCTCTATTCTTAAAATGAAAGATATTCTATGTAGGAAAGAGCCATTGCCGCAGAACAATGAAGTTTATTATAGTTCTTATGTGAAGCATTACTTAAAAGGAACCTCCACTATTATAACAAATTGACGTAAATTGTTGGAAATAATCTTTAAATTTCAATTATGTTAATAACAAGTGGAAATATAATTTTAGTGTACACAAAAATTGGATATAAATATCGCCTATTTTCGCTTTCAGTTTTATTTTTAATGAGTATTAATAGTTATATTCTCTTTGTTGTAAGAAATTCGCAAAACAATACCATACCTGTTGGCAAGCCACGCTGTCACTTCAAAAGATTATTGCTTTTTGTAATTTTTGTTTTACCTGCTGTTTATTTGTTAAGGCGTATACTGTATGACTAAAACGCGCTACGAAGCTTAATTAATTAATTTGGCGTTCAGCCTAAACAAAGTTAAATCTACCGTTGGTTTAAAAAATCGTCGTTAGCATAATTCTCAGGGTCACGTTTCTCGCCTGACGGGAAGTATTTATCGTGGAAGCCATGTCTGTTTTACTGAAACAAGCGTTTAGATTGGTATCAAATGAGTTGATTAATTAAATTGGAAATCGGAAAGCCGAGAAATTCAAATGAAAGCTGACGTTTTAAATGTTAGCCATTGACCAAAGTGAATCAAAGGATTGTGGTTAATGCAATGTGTGTAGTTTAGCTGTAGTAACTTACTCTTAATGCCCATGACCGAAAAAGACAAATTTGATGACTGATTTTCGTGCGCGCACTGTCTTTACAGACCATGTTCAATGGAACACCTTCAAATACAACGAAAACCCATCCTCCATCAACGCACGTACCACTATATAATTATCTGATGCCTTACTCCCTAGCATGCTTTTCACAATTTCTACCCAGAACCGTTCAGAATCGTTGAAAAAGTCATAAAGACTCCCAAAAATGAAAGAGTTGACTTTCGGGGATTTTTTTGTCCGGATCAATATAAGAGGTAAAGAAAACAATAACCTTTTATAACGGTTTTTTGTTTCAGGCAAGAACCACATCCGCATTCTTTCACACGGTAGAGTTCCACGTCGACCGGCGAAAGACCACTGCTACAACGTATTATCACTTTCTCTTGATATTCGACGGGTTTGGGACCACAACAACAGTCTTCTTTGCCTCCACAACTTTTATTAAAGGAAGATCGCTGCGAGCAGGGTTCGTCAGAGCATTGCCCAACATCCAAGACGTTCTGTCCTGTGCTTTTAACCATACATCCTTCTGGAAGCTGTATAACGTGGCTCCTTGGAGTTCGGCTGCATGTGTCTATGATATTCTCTGCAAAAATGTTAAAAAGAATGGTTATTAAAAATCGATTTCTTTCTCTGGGATCAGGGATGGTGTAATGATAATAGCCGGCGCCTCCCATCAATGTGGCCCAGGTTGGATTCCTGGACTTGGCGTCAAATGTGGGTTGAGTTTGTTGTTGGTTCTCGTCCTAACTCCGATGTTTTTTTCTCCGGTTCTTGCGGTTTTCAATTCCTCCTCAGAAACCAACATTCATTCTTATAACTGTTAGGTGTCACCCTCATGAAACAAAGTTGACTGATTGCTTTTATTTATGCATGTATAATTATTTATATTTCTGTTAATTTCAAAAGGAATATAAGCGATAACAACATGACATTTCGACGAATACATGTCGTCAATGTCGTCATTTTCAAATGTCAATTTTGCAGTTTGACGTTTTGAAATCCTGTCTTAATTTGCATAGATTTTGGCGATTTTATTCCTTCGTTTTCTCCGCATTTAACGATCAGTTTGAGAAGCTATACCAAACACTCGAAACAGTGTTTCATCAGATATCCCAAACACCGCGAAGTGGGTTAAAAAACGATGCGCAGCCGAGTTTTTTTTAATCCACTTCAAGGTGTTTGGATACCTAATGAAACACTCTTTCGAGTGTTTGATGTAGCTTCTCAAACTGATCGTTAAATGCGGAGAAAACGAAGGAATAAAATCGCCAAAATCTGTGCAAATTAAGACAGGATATAAAAACCTCTTTCACGGTAGTGATTTCCTTTGTGTTCTCGTCATGAATTATTAATGAGTTTGAGAAATACATATAACACTGATATAAGAACAAAGTGTATGTAAGAACATAGTGTGAAAATGTAAATAATACAGTAAGTTAAGATTGTTATAGCTACTATTAAACTGTCAAACTGTAAAATTTACATTTGAATATAACGACATGTAGTCATAGAAACGTGATATCATTATCACCTATATTCCTTTTAAAATGTTTTACCAAATCGTTTCTTTTTGAAAATATATATGAACTCGTGAGACCGAAATATTTTTTATTAAATTTTTATCTTTTTAATGTTAAACATTGTCCATTTCCGGACTCTGCTTAACCAGTTTTTATCATATTCACCGAATTAGGACTGTAAATCCTTTGTGATCCTATATTGTTGGTATGATATCTTTCGTTGGCTCAGGAAGCGCTTTCAAAACCGTCTATATAATATTATCATCTATAGATATATTTATTTAATTATTTATTTAGTTAGTTAGTTAGTTAGTTATTTAAAGATGCTATGTCGCCATATGAGTGTTATTTTGAAAGGCCAAAAAGACATTGACATCAGTGGAAACCCCCACCCCCCCCCCCCCCAAAAAAAAATGGTCTTTTGTTGTTAAATCGGGCTTGGCTTTGTGCCAAGCGCGGTTTTATAAACTTCAAGTTTTCAAGGGCGAGATGTTGACGATAAGCATGGTGGGTTCACATAAGACAGTAAATCGGAGCTCTTATGTTTTTAGAAAGTTCTCACTTTTAAGTGCTTTCAAGATATTTTGACGATAAGCATGGTGGGTTCACACTAGACAGTAAGTCGGAGCTCTTATGTTTTTAGAAAGTTCTCACTTTTAAGTGCTTTCAAGATATTTTGATGATAAGCATGGTGGGTTCACAGTAGACAGCTAGTCCGAGCTTTTATGCTTTCAAGATATTTTGAAGATAAGAATGGTAGGTTTACACTTAACAGTTTGTCTGCTCTTATGTTTCTAGAAAGTTCTCACTTTTAAGTGCGTTTAAGATAAAGATTAGATAAACTGTATTTTGTGAATTGTAGATATCATTTTCAGTGGCAACTCACGGCACATAAACGGCAAGCATTTTGAACAATGCATTGGCAAATAATTTTCGCACTTTAATGACATTCCTTAAAGGGAAAGTTTCTCCTGTAGATCAAAAACTTCTAGTATTTTTGCGAACATGTTCTCTTCTTCAGATCTTTAGTCAACTGTCACTGTGTAAACAGAACCATTTTTTTATCATGTAGTTTGTGGTGGCATGACTATTGTTTTGTTCGTGTTACCGCCTCTCCGGTAGGGAAACACATATCACTGTTTCCCGTATTGTCAACAGACTGGAGCAAGTAAGGTCAAGTAAGGTCATAATAATACTCAGCTCAAGACAGAATTCGTATGTTTTATTGTTTAAAGTGTTCATTTAAGCGGTATGAAACAAAATGTTTCTGAAAATAATCATTGTCAAAGTCTTGCATTGAGGGGAAATACATATCACAAGTGATATGTGTTCCTGGAAACATATATCACGGGGAAACACATACCACTGTGACACCGTGAGTACGAACCATTTGACCGAAAGTTTGACGTTTTAATTTGGATTGAGAAGTTCTCTTTTTCTTAAATCATGCATGCAATGGAAGTCACGGCCCTTCACTATGTAAGATACACGAGGTTTAAAGTAAACCATTCTGTTTAGGCATGTGTTTTCACCGTTTTTGTAAACTGTAGATCAGTCGTTAAAAGAGCTGTGTCATTGGGAGCCGTGATGTTTCTGGCTCAAAACTGCCTCGAATTGAAAGTTAAAGTAGCTTTGTCAAACACAAAATGTTTATAGAACACCAAGAGGAAGGATGACATGAAGTGCCTTTTCGAAGAGAAATTCAACCATAATCAGTTTTTAGCGGCACAAGCTGGAAAACTTACAATTCTTGACAAATGAATTGAACACAACGTGACCTTCGAGGAATCACTCAATTTCTTAACTAAGTTAGCTAGCTTACCGTAACACATTGTTTGTATGAGGCTCTAGTTAGATATTTTGATAGAAACCAGATGAAAATCCAGACCCTTTAAGCCCGGTTTCACAACTCGTAGAGTTTTTATTTAACATTATACTCTACAAGTGCTCTAATAAACACTTAATGACTCGTCCCGAGGGAAACAGTGAATTTTGTTTCCCGAGAATCTCGATGTTTCCCGAGACGCAAGCTTTTTATTCTGTTATACATGTTGATAATATATTTCTTTTATCCCAAACACTTTGATGTATAAAATGAAATAAGGACAACAGTCCTTTCTCGGGAACATTAGCATCGGCTACCTTTAATATGCAGTGTTATAGAGCAACAGAGGTTACATTTGGACTGATTGGTATTCCAGAATATGGAATACCCTACCGCCGTATCTCAGAGCATTAATTTTACATTAAACTAGCTACTTCAAGAAAGAACTCTTTAAATACTATTTTTATCTGTTTACGAACTGAGGGAAGCTGCATGTACCTTTAATCTTGAGCTCAGCAGGAGAGGAGATTTCTGAACCGTAATTGTTTGTAGCCTTGCAGGTGTATATTCCTTCGGCACCAGTTACATTAGCAATGTACAAGTTTGTTCTATTTCCCAAGGTAACTTCAGGTAATGGCCTTCCATTGTGATTCCTTGATCATGTTGAGAACAAAAAAAGTACGAACTTTAACCCTCGGTCGTACGGGGGTAGGATGGGGGTTGCTCCCCCCCATAAGCTTTTCCTCCCATATTTTCAAGACCATTTAAGATTAGCAAATGCCGTTTTCAGTAGCTGTTCATTTATCCTTGAGACACATTTTGGTAAAGTTTGGCGACAACCGGTTGCTTATGGTAACGAGATATGACGTCTTAAGTAACGTGGTCAAGCCATTTTTGAATACAAACGCGTGTTTTTTACCTTTTTTCAGTGAAGAAAGATATAAAATGCTAATAAAAGCATCAAAATGTTTAATTGTATATTATTTTGCAACTCTAGCAATCAATATTTGCAATTTTTGCATTTTTTCAAAAATTTTGAATTTTTAGGAAAATCCAAGACGGCGGCCATCTGGGCGGCCATTATGGATAACGTCACGGACCCCCAGCAGCGAAAAAACCCAAGGGGGGTTGTTGCAACCCCCCCCCCCCCCCCCCCCCCCCGTGGTACCACGGTGGGGTATACGTTTGCGTGTACTTCCGAGGGTTAACTATCGTACGTACAAACAAATTAATTTCCCAAGCGTGGTACGGGGATGGGGGGGATCGAGATGTTGTTGGAACCCATCCCCTGGGTTTTTGCTGTGCTTTAATATACATTTTATAGACAGCCCCTCATGTCCTCTGGTAGATAAGGTTGTCACCTGTTTTTTACCTTTTTCAGTCCCACCAATCCCTATGAAGGTCTCCATTTTACCCTTTTTGTAGTTTCAATCCAACTAATGCTAATGCGGTTTAAAACCTGCATTATAAATGGTTTGAAAATGGGGATATCAGTAGTCTGTAGAGTATGATCGTCTGAATTAGTGTAGTACTGTTCTGAAAAGAACTGTAGTTATCGTTTATTATCTTTTCTTTTTAAAATAATACATTTTATATTTCATGCTGTCCCCATAATTCGTATGATGTATTCTATATTGTCAGGAAGCCTATAGTTCATAAGCCCCCGGCTTCTATATAGGCTTCCTTGTCACTACCACCTTAAACATTTTGTAGTCTATTGTCTTTTAAGTTATTATAAATTCGTAGTGTATTGTATTATTATTATTATATATATTTTTAATGTGGTTAATGACAAAATAAATGAATGAATGAATGAATGAATGAATGAATGAATGAACGTTTTGACAACCTGATCGAAGTCACGACTCTGAAGATAACTTCCGGTCAGATTGTCGAAACGTCAGTCACTATCAACAACAAAAGTTTTTTTCAGAACTACACTCACGCGGACAATCATACTTAACGGGTTTAAAGACTGTAAAAATTATGACATGTTTAACCTTACCATGTTAGTCTGATCGGAGGTGTTCCTTCTACTTCACAAGTGAAGTTGACGCTTTGTCCAGCAATACGCGTTTTACTCTTAGGATTTACAGTGATGTATGGTGGCTCTGAAAGGACAATACATCAAGGGAAAAGACTTGTTTTATGGAATTGAAATACCTGGTATGTCAGTATCACACATGACAGAATAAATGTTCTGAATGTTATGCACAATATTTCTGATTTTGTTTCTTACAATCATTTTGCGTTTTTAACTCGTGAAAACGCAAAGCGTTGAAGGAATTATAGCAGACAGGGAAAATTATGCAAATTGTCTCTCCTTTCTTTCATCTTCCATTTATAGACTGTAAACTTCACTTGGTAATTCCGCTGACCAGTACATAAGGCTAATACATTTATTTTGCCTGTTCCAAATGCGATTGGTTATGGTCACCTGCCTTACCCATGGGGACGGTTTTGGAGGGAGGGGAGGGTGGGGAGTTGAACGCAGAGGGTGGGGGGGGGGGGGGGGGGGGGGGAGGTTGGGGTCGGAGGAGCAAAACGCGTAGTGGAGGGGTGGGTCCGAAGGTTGTTTCGGTTGTTTATCATTTACCCAAAAAATCCGCAAATTTCGGTTGGAATGTAAATAGAAAGGCTAACTTCGTCT
Organism: Dendrophyllia cribrosa; assembly: GCA_024195265.1. Taxonomy (NCBI): domain Eukaryota; kingdom Metazoa; phylum Cnidaria; class Anthozoa; order Scleractinia; family Dendrophylliidae; genus Dendrophyllia; species Dendrophyllia cribrosa. Next base: position 34,684,591 of record JAJLRJ010000001.1, read on the forward strand.
TTCCAAATGGAAAATTTTCGGAGAAAACGGGATTTCGTGAAAGGTAGTACAAATTCCCAAACGGAAAATGTACGTTGCATTTGCTCCTTGTTACTATTTCAGGTCTTTTGGCTAGCTTTTATCTGTACCTGTGGAAATGTCCGTGGAAATGGAACACGCACATTCCATGAAAATTTCCATTCGGGGCTTTAATGCATCCCATTTACTGCAATGTTCGACAAATCGGTTTTCCTGATTAAATGGTAAACAACCTTTGTATTCACGAGTTGGCTCGTTAAGGAGACTTTGATCAAAGCTTTTTAGTTAAGAAAACCGTTGTGCTTCCTCCGAGTGTCTCGATACAATCTAACGAAGAGTAATCACGACAGAATTGTTTGGCCTCTATGAGATATGGCTCGCTCATCCCACAATTATTCGAAGCACTTGACTTGAGAAAATAGCTTTAAAAAAATAATTTAAAAGCAAACCTGCATCCCAAAGGCGAATGAAAATGGGTTGAGAGTCTGGTTGTCTTCTGCTTTCCATTCGTTGTGGAATGTATCCGTTCTTCGTTATAGTATACGACAAACGTTCACAGCTTTCAATCATTACAAAGTGTCCACTCTTATTGGTCTTCGCCAGTTCCGTGTACGGTGAGGAGCCTAATAAGATAGCGACATCTCGAAGAGGAAATCCAGACGACGATGCTACTTTTCCTTGAATGACACTCTGAGGACACCTGCACTGGCAGAGCACTTTGTCAAGTTGGCCACGGGCACAGCTTTTGTTGCAAGCTTGAAGGAACGGACAAGATGTATAATTAACTTTCTGGCAATTTTATTAACGAGTTTTAGTAGCTGTTTATTGTTTCCTAGGGCTCATTTTGACGTACAAAATTGTTTTGGCATGACATGTGACTTTTCATGCTGATGGCAACCAAGTTATGACTGATAGGCATATCAATAACCTAACTGTTGAGTTTTTTGTTATTAAATTCTCTATTTTGCAAGTTTTCTTTAGTATTTTTCCTTTATAGTCTATTTTTATAAATGTCAACGAATTTTGAGGTGATTTTTCGGAAATCCAAAAAATCAAGATAGGGGATCCAAGATGACGGCTCTAGATGTCTATGGCGTCATATAACGTCATTTGTAGTCAGTATCGACATGTGACCTTGACACCTAACCGTATCTTGGACACCATGGCATGAAGATAACAAAAAAAACAAGGGATGTTCTGACAATTCCTCGCCCCACAGGCATGGTGGGGGAATAAATTTCCTTGCAGGTGCAAGGCTTAAAAGATGTCTTTTGCAATGTAGTTCAATTTGTTTAGCTGTACTATTGCTTTTGATGTCACAGTTGTTCCACATACACTTTACCTAGAACAAGAAAACTTTCTAAAAAAGACCACATTAATTCCCTATATTAATTTTACCATTACTAATTAAGAATACTCCTAAAAATTGATTGATCATTGATGATGTATATCTGGTTGTTACCTTGGATTTTAAAGCATTTAAGCCATTCTTGACGCGAGACACTTCTGCTTTTATCCTCATCACACTGTTGAACAAAAGCTAACCTGCACCCCGCCTTTGAACCTCGCAGACTCCACCTTCCGGCCACAGCTTCACTGGGCTCTACTAAACCATTCCTGTTTTTGTCCATTTTGTTAAATCCCCACTACAAGAAGAAAGAAAAAACGACCGGAAGATGAATCATTTTACTATCGGAGACAAAGTGAAAGTATTGTGGTGAGTCCGGCGTACACTGATGTCAGTAACATACAAATGACAGCAACAACATCAAACATAGTAGTGCTGAAGAGCTTCCATCTGAATGGTTACACTGTAGGTTTTGACCACAGACTGAAATGTTAGAACTACCTCGTATACATTACCACAGTAAACAGTACCATTGAAAGAAGAATTGCTGCATTGTCACACCATGTAGGATTTCAACCACAGACTCGAAAGTTAAAAACACCTTGTATGGTATATAAATAAACAGTAGGACAGAAATGTAGCGCTTAAGAGCTCTCATTTGAATGGTCGCACTGTATAGTTTTGTCCACCGAATTTGCACGGAATAATAAACAGCACCACACGATTTAGTGCTGATAAAAAGCTTTCATTTGAATGGTCGCTATGTAGGATTTCATCCATAGGCTCAGAAGTTAGAACCATTTTCTATAGCATAATAAACAGTACCACAAAAAGAAATGGTCAACAGCTTTCATTTGAATGGTCGCACTTCATGAAGTCATCAATATTGCGCTCATACCAAGGTGGAGGGATATATTTGCATGTAAAAAGAAAAACCTACAATTGGTAGTAACCTTAAAGGCCCATGTTCACCCAATCTGCTTTGCGCGCCCGGGCTGATTTTCGCACAGACGGAAAATCGAAAAATCAACGTGCCAGCCAATCATAACACTACATTGAACAATTGAACCGTTTCAAAACAAAAACACAAGCGCGCAAAGCAGATTGGGTGAACATGGGCCTTTAAGTACGGTCAGAAACCCATAAGTGGGTTGAAATGTGCAACTGTCTCTTGTACGCTTCAAAACATGCTTCCGATTATTCAATTTGCTAAGAAGTTGTCACAGCCATATTTGGAAAATCAAGATAAAAATATTAACCAATCAATTCACTAGAACAACTTGCTTCCAATCTTTCTGGACCGAGGGGCTTCCAAATATGGTACTAAGCAAAAAATGAATGTTCGGAAGCTGTGAATGCGCGTTACACCTTTCAACCCACTTATGGGTTTCTGGTACGGTCTGACTCACCATCAAAAGATTTCTCTTGAAGCTATGCAGCCTTATCAGCCAATCTTTGTTGCTTGGACGTGCGAAATTTATATTCTTTAACACTCGGTTTTGGAAATCTTTGACATACCTAGGGGCGACTTTGGACAACTCATCCCTGGAGCATTCGTGAGCTGTTTAAGGAAACAACGTAATTTTATTCTGAAGGCGGTGAACCTTGGATAAGTATACCTTGTGATAATTGTGGGTACTCAGAACTCAATTTTCATAATGATGATAAGGCATTTAAACAACGCAATTTCCATGTGTGCATTAAAAGCGCCAATATCATGACCAGAAATCTAAGACAAGATGGTCGCGCAGCATGCGCACAACGAACGATTTGCGGACTTTAAATATGGCGGCCTGCTTATAAAGGCTTTGTATGAGAAAATTCCGAAATACAGTTTTATCAATGTACAGCAAGTCACCAGTCAAGATGTGAACGTCTAAAACATAATAATATATGCCAAAGACTACTCACGTTAATTCTCACAGTACAGCGATTTTTCAAAGTTCGGCCAGAGTCGAACATTTTTCGTTCCTTTCTGGCGCCTTGAGTGTCTTAAATCCGTCTTTATTTATCGGTTTCCATTTCGTACAAGATCGTTGTAACCGTTCGTCCACAAAATGTGAACGTCTAATCTTCTCGTACGAAGACTGATCGTCCCATTTGGTATCCGGTCACCTCGCCACCAGGGAGTTTCGCCACCAGCGATCGCCACCAAGAGAAGTCACCTCACCACCAAGCGAAGTCTAGATTGCTTTAACACTGAACAACCTGAACAACATACAATGAAGAATCGAATAATGCCTTTATAAACCAAAACTTAACCAACTTGCAAACTATCGGACCGTGCTGTTGTTGTGCCGTGGCAAGATAAGTTGTGAGTAACGTTACTTGTGTAACAGAAAAAATGACGAAAAACCGAGTAAACATGTGTCAAAATCACAACGCGCGCACGGTGCTTTCATAACATGACAAAATATATAGGAACTGAAACGTAAAACGCACATTATATAAAGCTTGGAAAAATACGAGAACATGTTCGAACGTTGTTCAAAAAAATGGTTTCAGAATTCTCTTTGAACGCTAGACTTTGAACATTCCGCTCCCCAGATTTCGCTCGTCAAATAATCCAAGATGGCGGCTCCACGACAAGGCGACTACCTTGGTGGCGAGGTGACTTTGCTTAGTGGCGAGTTTGTTGTTGGCGAAACTCCCCGGTAGCGAGGTGACCGACCGTAAACCGTCCATTTGAGCGCTATTCGAAGGCATATGAACAGTGATACCAGTAAAGTGTCCCCAAAGGGGAAGGAGACAAGACCAACGGCTTAACGTCAAAGCCCATTGACATGGTCATCTGAACTGAGACAAAAAAACTAAAGGATAGCAAAGCCACTTTATGTTAACACATCTTAAAACAGTTTGGTAAATTTAGAAACCAGTAGATCCCTTTTTAATGTAGCCACTGCCGTCAAAGAAATTCAGTTTACTTTCTCAGCTTGAACAAAACTTACCCTTTTCTCCTCTCTTCTCAGCGGCGGAATAAACAACCTATTAAAATAACAGCGATTTTTGTTAGCAGAATGTAATTAACAAGATATCTAGGGGAAGGGTGTGGGATCCTGATCACATCGACTCCAAAAACTGTTTAAAACCTGTTCAACTTGGTTTAGTCTTTCATGCCGTGCACTTAAATATAATCTAATCTAAATAATAACAATATATATATATATATATATATATATACAATATATATATGTATATAGTGGCAAAAAACTGTTATACTATATATATGTTATACTATCTTAACCAATGCAACTTCAGGCAAATTGAGTTTTTTTTAATCGTGTTGTATAAACTTTAAGTCATACAGTGTGGCTCTGACTTTTGATTTTCCTGAAATTGGTAAATGCCTGTTGCCTTTCAGCAGCGACGCAACGCCATTTTAATACCGTTCATGATGTTACATATTAAAATAAAATTTATTTCGAATGGAGACAAATTGATTTGTGTGACTGTCACGCAATTGACGTAAGAAGTATGCTGTAATCCGGGGACATTATAGGCTTATAAGCCATGTGAGGAGTACTGATTATGTGTTCCTTTTGTTAGTTTTTCCAAGCAAGTCAAGATCATTTCTTCACTTCCTCCCGCGAGTACTCCCGACAATGTAGTATAGGTGTGTGCCGCCAAGGTTCTCAAATCCTGACCCTATTTAAGGGTAGAAAATCGAGATTTGATGCCCTTTTTAAGGCCCAGTTTTAACAGACCATATCTTTTTCGTTTTGCGTGTTGGGGTGGATACTGCAATTTAGTGACCCTATCTAAGGAATATGTAAGGATCACAATACCAAAAATACCAAAAAGGATACCCTATTTAAGGACTGAGCACCTAAAAAGCCCTACCCTATCGAGCGCGGCACATACCTATATAGTGTATATAAGGGAGCACCCCCCCCCCCCCCCCCCCCCCCCCTCCGGATGTGACCTCCCTTTTGCTGGATAATACATTGTAAGTTCGGATATCTCTAGCTTAATGACCACACCAGTCGCCAAAATTCATCACAAATGGATGTGTCACTATTTTCTATCCCAGCAAACAGAGTTCGCCCAAAGCAATACTCCTGGCCCGCAACACAAATTGATTTTAGGATGAAGGACAAAGAACATAAGCTCTCGTAACCCGCGCAAATTAGCCTTATATTTTCTTGTTCAAATGGGCTAGAATGGACCATGATTTGTTCCCCTTTCAAGAATTAGCTGATTTCTTTTTCTTGGTGCGTTATCTGTTTGGGAAGTCTATAGGCCGCAATTTGATAAATTCGAGAGCTGCCTATTCTCGAGTATTCGTCCAACGGGCACTAAACGTTTCTATTACTACCTGCGCGGGTCGCATAAAGAGCATAAAAATAATCGTATCCTTTCAGTGGAGCAATGGACAGATTATCATTTCTTTTCACCATCATTGAAACCTGCTTTTGTAAGCCATGGACCATAGCCTGCAGAACAGGCGTTATTTTTTTTAAGCGTTTCAGGCGAACGCGGCAGGCTAGCGCGGCAGGCGAGCGCGGAGCGCGAGGGGAGAAAAAAAATAACACCTGTCCCCATACTACAGTCAACTCTCTCTTAAGCGACCACCCTTGGTGCAGGAAAAAGTGGTCGCTTAATGGAGGTGGTCGCTTAATAGAAAAATCAAGACAATAAGCCAAAAACTGCATGGATCCACTAATTATTACTATTTATTGCCTTATCAGTTTAAATGTAGCAAATATACAAAGCTCCTTTGAGAAAAGTTATTCTAAATCAGACAATATACTACAACTACAATACGCTACTCGCTTATTCATTCTTGGTTTTTGAAACATGCACGTTTGAACTTCGAAATGTGTTCCGGAAATTCCTTGTTGTAAATCACTTAAAATCAGTTTACTTAAACTTCCAATTATAATACTATGCATCTGTTTTCCTCGTGGCATTTTATAGCTTCTCCATGAAACCTAGATTTTCATGAAGGAATTCGCAAGGATTTCGTAACAATCTTGGGGGTGGTCGCTTAACGGAAACACAAAACAAAAGAATTGGTCAAATTTTTGGCCTCGAAAGTGGTCGCGGTCGCTTAAGAAATTTGAGAAGTGGTCGCTTAAGAGAGAGTTTTCTAAACAGTATTTGACTGAGAAACAAAACGGTTATTTACAAAGTGGTCGCTTAAGGGAGGTGGTCGCTTAATAGAGTGGTCGTTAAGAGAGAGTTGACTGTATTGTTCGTGCTGTTCATATATGAACGCGGCTATCCAATTGGCTACTCGATATCATGTGATCATAATGGTATGACACAATAACATAATGGCGTAAACAAAACAGACACCAGACCGGTAAACTATACTCCAGGCGAAGCAGACCGATGCTAAAATCACAGCCTTGTCTGAGACAAACCTCACGTAAACTTGAACTCTCTACAAAATGAATGGCCAACTTTTAAAGCTACATCTCTCTCTGCTAAGCTTGGATCTACAGATCGATTTTCGTGACAAATCGTACGAAAACTAAAATAGCTGGGCCCAGCGAAACAAAAACATGGCAAGATAGACATGCAAGGACAACATCTCATTTCAGATCCTGTCATTTCAGAGAAGAAGAAGAAGTGAAATTATAAATCTTTCGAATGTAAAACTAACATGCCGAAAGCAACACTCTAACCGTAATGAAAAAAAGAATGCTCAATATAAAGTCTACGAGAACAAAAACTACAGGAAATCACAGTAGTCAGATTTGACCTCCCGTACATTGCATGCACGCGGTATTTTTTACAAAAGTTCAATCGGTCAACACCAAAATCCTCCAAAACAAGCTAAATGTACACCCGTTCAAAACAAATAGAAAGAGCAAATGGCATTAAAAAGCATGAGGTTACATGTAAAGTCGTACGTGCTTGCCACTTTACGCGTGTGACTCTTCGACATGAAGTCCAAGCTGGGATAAAATTTCACAGATCTTGGCTCCTTTGCGGTCTTCCCTGTTGGGTTGCCGAAAAATTGTCACAGAACTGGAACGCTTCACAGTTTCGGACACCAGAATCTGCAAATGCTTTCTTTTGAGCAGTTGGCGTATGTTCGCAGAACCAGGACATTTTACACCTTCGCCGGTGGTCGGTTTGGCTGTCGCACCATATGGGGCCAAAATAGGCCGTTTTGCGTTATGATTGGTGATTTGGGGGTGTGTATGGGAGCGGAAGGGCACAAACAATGGTGTGCATACAGGCGTTATTTTTTTCGCGCCGCTCCCATGGCGCGACTCGCGCTCCGCGCTCGCCTTTTGCTCTGCGCGCGCCCGCCTTAAAAAACGCAAAATAATTACGCCTGTTCTGCAGGCTATGGACCACTTTACCGATTGGTTCTATATGCTTCGTTTCTAACGGCTCAGGTGATGCTGCAAACTGAACATCTCGAGAGTGAAATCTTTCAGACAATAGACAATGATATTGCCGCTCTCTATCAATTCGTTTTATTAAAGTTTGAGATGTTTCAAGAATAATTTTTAGATTTTCTATCCAACATTGACCCGGGTGTTCGATTTTCTTGAGAAAATATCGATAAAAGCCGATTCAAAGTGTTCGCGAACACCGCTTTCCCATACAAAATTCTTATCCAGATAATTTAGTTCTAACTTTTGAGTCTGTAGACGCAATCCTTTGGTTGTGACCGCTCAAATGAAATCTCATGCAGGGGCCAGTATTTTTTCTTAGTACCCCCAAGCCTCACTTTCGAAGTGTGAACCTGTGACAATCTCATCAATTCGAATAAGCGCAACAAAAAATGTACCCACTCCAAATGTCATATCTTACAAAACGTACCCTCCAAAATATGTCTTATTCGAAAAATGGACCCCCCCCCCCCCCCCCCCCCCCCCACCCTTCTTTTTCCTTTCGTGCCTTGTTTACCGTACCTGGTAGGCATTCTGTGGGAAAATCTGCCCCAGGCCTTTCCTCGCTTTGTTTGGGACAGATGCATAGATATAAGACCCCAAGATCATAGCTCCAGTCATACCAAGGGTAAGACACACAAAACCAAAGCCCACTAGACTGCGCTCTATTTTGGAAACAGAATCACAGCACCAGCGAGCGATGGAAATGAGAAAACAGAGCTCAGACAGACAGTAAGACCAAGTAAACGGAGAGCTATATAATGCATGGAAGAAAAAAGGGAAAAGAATGGGATGTAAGAGCAACTACAGAATTTGGATTAAAAACGGACAAAACAAAAGAAAACGAACCAAAACCAAAACAAACTAAAATTCTTGATCACTGATAATTTCCAATTCACATGCATACACTTTAGTATTGTTTTTGTAAAAAGTAAAAGACACGAACAGCTTAACTCAAAATCGAAAAGCGAGAATGAACGAACGGAAGGGCAGCCAAAATGACGCACAGCGGAAAATCAGACCACATTTGAAAGGACAACTGAACCCATGAATGACTGAGCAACAAGGTGACCGACAACTGAACGTAAAAACCAGCAAGCAAAGGAGAGAAGGACTGAACGAATCCTTTGTGCAAGAAGAAAAGGAAGTGTAGCAAAGAAAGAAACCTTAATAATTGTGGCTAATGCTATCATTTATATTAAAACATTAGAGTTTCACCCTGAATGTTTTCACCATTAAAATGTTTTGACCAATGGGCGAAATCATTTGTTTGTGTGAAATCGTAACATACAACAAAAAGTCTAACCTTGTTTTTGTAAAAAGTAAGAGAGTAAGAGACACGAACAGTTCAACTCAAAATCGAAAACCGAGAATCAACGAATGGAAGGACAGCCAAAATTACGCACAGAAAATCAGGGAACATTTGACAGGACAACTGAACCCATGAATCACCGAACGACAAGGTGACCGACAACCGAACGCAAAAACCAGCAAGCGAAAGAGAGGACTGAAAGAATCCTTTATGTTAGAAAGAAAGAAACCTTAACACAGTTTAAAAAATATTTCTCGTGGACATTTTTAGTTTGTTAGAGTAGTATTTGAGTGTTTCAGTCAGTTAGTTTAAATCAGAGATCTCCATCGAGATTAAAAGACAAAAGTAAACATTGTACCCCCCCCCCCCCTTTTTTTTTTGCCATCATAAAAAAATGTACCTGAAAAGTATCCACGCCATCCGGAGTACCCACGCCTGCGGTGACATCAAGTAAAATTGCACGTGAAAAGATCAGATCTTACAGAGTTGAAGTAAATTTCCGGAGTTCGAGTTGATTTCCAGCGAAAAAGGCAGGAGGCAAGATAATTAACTTGAAAAGCGGAAGAAAATCTTTTATTCATATTTCCTTTCCTTTCACGAAACTTGTGTTCCCTTCGTAAGATACTGTTCTGAGCTGACCGCTAACACAGGACGAAAATATTAAACTTGATCGCGCCGCTCGTGGTTATGTCAATAATTGTTAAATCATGATATCTCTGGTTCTACAGGGCACCAGAAAGTGGTTAAAACGGCAAAATGTTGTTTCGATGAAGGTCCAAATCGTAATGGCATTTATTTCGAAGTGTCAGCTATTTTAAGATTATTTTCTGGTGAGCGAAACTTAAGATTTCATCTACAACCCTAACCCTATCCCTTGATCTAACCTAATCGCGAATCTACAATAGCTTAGGTCTAATAATCGCTTTACCTAAACCCAGTTTTATCTAAAAATGATAGCCTACTTTCATTCCAATCCAGGCATAAACTATAGAGAAATGGCATCGACCATTACAAAAGGCTTGGTTACTAATGAATGTTAATGATGGCATCTACCGTTACAAATGGCATCGCTTGTTTACCTTCAGCGACGCGTAATGTCACCTAGTGGGGCGAAAGTAACTTGATCTCGCCGCTCGTTGTTAAAGCGTAAGACGTATATCTCTGGTTCTACATGGCGCAAGAAAATGTTCTTTCGGTAAGATTCAACTCACTGTGGTTTTTACTGGGACGCGCCAAAACGTAAACGTACGGGAACAGTATTGTGTTAATGGACTCAGAAAGCTTATACTTTTTCTTTGCCTCCATAAAGGAAAAAAAAAACAATTTAACTCAAAATCAGTATTTACCTCAACAGGGGAGGAAAATTTTGACTTGGCGGTCGAATATAATATTTTGCCTCAACGAAAGTCTGCTGTCTACCCCTTATGCACTTTTATTTCTCGTGAAGTTATAACCCATATAATTTCATTTAACATCTTATTTATCTTACTACCAATAATTTGTTTCAGTTCCAACGCCAGCACTCACTTTCACTCACTTTCACATTGAAACTCCTAGTTATATTTAATAGACCCGTCTGGTCAATGGAGGAAAATACATTACTGGATGTAAGGACTAAGTAAAGACATTTTATGCAACTTACCACTGCTATTAGCATCCAAGCAAGGGACCTTATATTTCGAAATTTCTCCATTGCTATTCGTGGAGCTTTTCTCTGTAGAAATCGTGGTATAAGCACTGTTAATGTCTACAGTGGTGGGAATCCGAATACGTGCGACTCTTATATACAAAAATATTTGAAGATGTGCCAAACGGCGCGACAAAATGTTCTCCAGAAAATCAAACAAAATCCAGGGGGCGTTAATCCTTCAGCACTGGCTTCACTTAACTTATGCTCTGCAGCCATTTGCCACCGGATAACACGGATATCACGAACATCTGATTTTGTCGGATTATTGCCTTAACGTTCCCGGGGGGGAGAGGTATTACTATAATGGGCTACAGGGGGATGCTCCGCCTGAAAAGGATGCCTTTTTGAGGCTGAAAGTATATGAAAGGGGAGGGATTTCATGAGTTGAAGTATATAAAACGGTAGGGATTTCATAACGTACAAGAAAGGGTAGGGAAAACACAAGTTGAAGTATAAAAAAGGGTAGGGAAAACTGCCATTTAAGTATTATAAAAAGGGCCTTTCAAAATTTATCAAACAGACGCACGTAAAGGCTATATGAAAGGGGCACCATTTTCAATGAAAGGTATATGAAAGGGGTACATTTTCTATAAAAAACGGTATATGAAAGAGTAAGGGTTTGGACCTTGGGGCGTAGCATCCCCGAACGAAACTGTGTTGAGTACCCCTCCCCCCCCCCCCCCCCCCCCCCCCCCCCCCCCCCTCCTCCGGGTTTACGTTACGGGACAAAACACGTCTCCGAGGTCAAAAGGCTGTCTTTATCGCAACACACCGAGCAAGTAAACACAAAAACAAAAAAATATAGCCATATTTAGTCATTTTATCGATGCTATTGAATGTAGCAAACTAAACGAGTAATCTTACACATGATTAACTGAAAAAACTTAGCCTCAGCACTGGCTTCACTAAACTGCTCTGAAGTCATTTGCATATGCTGTTAATGCCGATCCACGATCACTCATGTCCCACGATGCACGAGCTACGACCCACGACGCTCGACCCACCCACCCACGCCGTTTAGTCAATCTCTTGAAAAGGATGCTTTCGTTGACAATCTAGTAAAAACGTAGCTTCATCACACTTTATTCGGCTTCCCGCGATCACATGCATAGCAGGACTGCCTTTACGTGACGAGACAAAAATATGTCTCCGAGGTCACAAGGACGTCTTTATCGCAACACTCCGAGCAAGTGATCACGAAAACAACAAAATAGCCGTATTTAGTCATTTTATCGAAACCACTTAATGTAGCAAACTAAACGCCTATTCTTACACGAGACAACTCCGCCCAGAAGTGATATCCATCTTGTGGCCAATGGCTTCAGGGCAGTTTACTGAAGCCAGTGCTGAAGGATGAACGCCAAGCTGTCTCTCAGTCAATCTCGTTTAGTTTGCTATATGCAATAGGATCGATAAAATGACTAAATATGTCTGTGTTTTTTGATTTTTTTTGTTTTCGCGTTTACTTGCTCGGCGTGTTGCGATAAAGACAGCCTTTGGCCTCGGGACATATTTTGACTCGTCATGTCAGGGCAAAATGATCCGGCGGAGGATGGCAGACGGCAGATAGTAAAATGCGGATGACAAAATGCGGATAGAAAAAAATTAGAAAAAAAAAACGTATGACTTTTTATACCAAAAAAAAGCAGAAATAACTTCAAAATGACACGTAACACGAAACAAAAAGACAAAGTTTATTGTCAAAACTGTCTTTAGTATTTGGGGTTTAAATTTCAACTTGTAGTCGTCTTCTAAATAGCTTTTCTACATTTATCATCGTAAAAGGCTGAGTCCACTAAAGATGACGGTGTAACCGTAGGGACGGCTAGATACGATTTGTAATGTAACGCGAATATATATAAACTCTTCTTTTTTAAAATGCACAGTAGGTCTTTGTTATATTCAATTTTCTCAGTTTTTTTTACACCAGAGCATTACAAGTATCTAATGGAAGGTTTTGGGTTATCGCTGTCATGAGTAACCGGGGGTATTAACCATGCCTTAACAAACTTGAGCAGAACTGTTGAATACTGAATTTCTTTCTGGTCGTGCACGCGCGTAGACAGCGTTAAACCGAGATGTCATAC